>CP068492.1:0-1200000 GCA_016767195.1 Stagonosporopsis rhizophila
CCCTAACCCTAACCCTAACCCTAACCCTAACCCTAACCCTAACCCCTAACCCTAACCCTAACCCTAACCCTAACCCTAACCCTAACCCTAACCCTAACCCTAACCCTAACCCTAACCCTAACCCTAACCCTAACCCTAACCCTAACCCTTATAGTAGTAGTAGATAGCTTCTAGCCTTATAGTATACCTCTTTATCTTCTTTTAGAAGTTAGTATATACTATAATCTAGCTAAGTAGTAAGTACTACTACTTCTTCTTCTTTACTAGCTTTACTAGTATATTAGCTTTACTCTTTTCTTAATTATTATACTAGTATACCTTATATATAAAGTTAGGCTAGCTTATTAGTATATAGAACTACTTATACTACTTTTTTAGTAGTAGTACTATTAGCTAAATAAACTTACTCTTCTTAATAGGCTTTAGTATTACTATTAAGTATATTAGCTATATTTCTACCTTAACTAGCTTATATAGCTTTAGTACCTTAGCTTACTAGCTCTTTACTAAGTTTAGTATAGTATAGTACTTATTAATAATAATATAGTTTAGCTAGCCTATAAATTACTACTAGTTAATAAACTACTTAAATACTAGTATAGCTATATACTTAGGTACTACTAGTATAATAGATGCTTACTTATAAGAGTGCTAGCTATTTTATATAGTATATTTAATACTTATATTTTAATAGTAGTTTATTATATTTTACTTAAGTATAACTATAAGTATAACTATAATTATAACTTTAGTAAAGTATAATACTAGTAGTATAAATATTATACTCTTACCTTTACTAGTACCTATAATTACTACTATAGAGCTCTTCTACTATATAATAGCCTCTATAGTAGGCTGCTATATACTCTAGAATATAGCACCTTTACTTTATAGTTACTTAAATACTACCTAGATATCTACTTTCTATATTTACCTTTAGCACTAAAACTACTTATCTAGAGCTTTACTCTATACCTTAGCTACTTATATTCTCTTAGTAGGTAGTATCTATAGTATTAAGCTAAATTATAGAAAGTAATACTAAGCTATACTAATATACTAGAGTACTTACTGCTATACTATAATACTAAATAGTAACTTATCTATAGGCTAGCTATAAATCTAGCTAGTAAACTTAAACCTATAGCTAAATACTAAGTTTATTAAGTTATCTTCTAGCTCTTTTTTATTATTAGACTAGATAAGTACTCTTAGTAGATTCTTATTATTAAAGTACTTATAGAATATAGCTTTAGTATTATACTTCTAGATTTAAATAGTAAGCTTTACTTATAACTACTATAGTATAATATACTTAATAGCTTACTATACTTAATCTATACTTTAATATTACTACTTTCTACTAGCTATTTACTTACTTTCTTTACTCTAGCTTAATACTACTAGCTATATACTCTCTTTTTCTTACTCTATATTAATCTACTTAAAGTTACTATTATTACTATTAGTATTATTATTATTATTATTATTATTATTTTTGCTACCTATAAGCTACTACTTCTTTTTCTTTTACTATAAACTAGCCTATACTTTCTTATAAGCTAGCTCCTAGATAAAGGTACTAGGCTTTTTAGTATACTACTAACTAGAAGCGCACTATAGCTTCTGCTAGAAGAGAAGAACTATTTATAGGTAGTAGAATAATAGCTTACTTACCTTCTATAGTAGGTAGTAGTAAATAATCTTAGAGTTATTACTTTACCTAATACTCTTATAGTATATAGTTATATATACTATTAGGCTATTCTTAATAAATAGCCTATAGCTCTTTATATTAGGTAGATTAGTATAGGTAACTATTACTAGCTTAGTACTATAGGTAAGTGCACCTTCTATTATATATATAAGTACTAGTAAGTACTTTTAAAATAGCTATAGCGCCTTTTTATACCTCTGCACCTACTTCTTAACCTATTTTATACTACTACCTGCTTAAAAGGCTCTAGTATTAATAAAGGCCTTATAGAGCTTCTTTTCTTTAACTATATAATATTCTATCTAGCAGCTACTATCTATACTACTAAATATATTATACTTATTCTAGAAGAAGTTAAAGCTAAAGTATAGCTTAGTAAAGTTATTAATAATATTATCCTACTTAATTATAGGTAGTAGTATAGCTAACTCTATAAGTAAGCTATACTTATTAATATTTAGTAATAGTAAGTCTTTATATAGCTCTCTATATATTATCTTAACTAGCCTATAAATTATAGAGTATAGTACTAATATACTATATTATATATAGCTATATAGAATTATATTCTCTACCTACTATATAGTACTTACTATAGTAACCTTACTTCTAATCTTCTTCCTATATACCTGCAGCTATAGTACTTAGTTTATAGGTATAAAAAGGCTTTAGTATATTATTAGTATTATAAAGTAGTTAACTATTCTCTATACTAGCTTTATATAGCTAGAGGCTATTTCTTCTATATTCTTCTATACTTAGTACTTACTCTCTATTAGATCTGCTACCTTCTTCTTTTATATCTATACTATACTATATAGTATAAGTATCTTTAATATAGTTATAATAGTAGATAGTAATATTATATAGACTAAAGGGCTTTTCTAGCTATAATTATAGTTAATACTAAGTATAGTAGTTGCACTAACTAGTATGCTTTAGTAGTACTAGTTCTTAATACTTTAGTTAAGTAGTAAGAAAAGAAAGGTATATATATAGTACTTTAGCTCTCTTTTTATATAGTTATCTAGCTTATACTTACTCTTACTACTACTATTATTACTACTACTATTCTCTTTACTACTACTTTACTACTTTATATATATAATCTACTTAATTAACTATAAGAACTATATCTACTTAGGTATTAACTAATAGGCTAGCTTCTGCCTACTAACCTACTCTACTATAGTATCTAGCCTTAGGCTAAGCTTACTCTTATCCTTTATAGAAGAGGTAGCTTAGTACTCTTACTTTAGCTCTACTAGCTTATAGGTATACTAAATATAGTAGATAATAAATAGCTAAATATAACTATATTTAATTATTATTTTTCTTATTTAGTATATATTAAATAAATACTTACTATTAGGTACTTTTACTTTATAGTATTTAATATACTATATAGTAGGCTACTTTACTATCTCTAGTAATAAGGTAAGCTAGGCCTTATAGATAACTATCTCTACTGCCTAGTATACCTAAGTAAGTACTTTTTTACTCTTATCTTTATTCTTACTACTAGGTCTCTAAAGCTATACTAATAGCTAAGTATAGTTAAAGTAACTAAGATAATAGGCTTAGCTGCTTCTTTTTAGCTACTTATACTAGATATAGTAGTTATTATCTAGCTTAATTTAGCTATATATATTCTACTAAGCTCTTTCTAAAGCTGCACTACTCTAAGTAAATAATGCCTCTAGGCTCTACTACAGAACCTCCTCTAGCTTAGTAATACCTAGTATAGCTACCTTACCTTCTAGATTACTAACTTTAAATAGTTATCTAAGTAAGCTAGTAGGCTAAAACTTCTAGTACTAAATCTCTTTCTCTTATATATAGCTACTAAGTAGTAATAGCTATATACCTTAGTATAGGCACTCTTTTTTATATAAGTTATACTATTTATATTCTTTCTTATAATAATTCTATATATTTTATAGACTATATATAATATATATATAGCTTCTTACCTTATACTTTAGCCTATCTATATATAGTAGTAGAGAGGTAAGTAGTAGAGCTTCTATTTATAAATATATAACCTTTATAGCAGCTTATACTTAGCTTATAAATACTCTAGCTATAGTAAATACTACCTTCTTATATACTACTACTATTAGCTTTTAGTAACTACTACTTAGGTATAATAATACCTATAATAGTAGTATACTTTATTAGTAAGCTCTATAAATAGCTATATAGCTAGTAGAGAGATACTTAAATATACTATCTAGTAACTCTATAGCTATAGAAATAGTAGTTTATAACTTATTTATACCTTTTTCTTAATAAAGCTATAATAGATAGCTATATCTATATATAAACTAATAGTAGCTATAGTAAGTTAATATTCTAGAGTCTTTTATACTAGTATAGTGCATACCTTAGTATATATAACTAAATATTTATAACTAGCTACTCTTATATATATATACTCTTTACTAAGAGTATATATAGTAGTTATCTTATATACTAAACTAGATACTATATTAGATTTTTACTAATATACTAGTTTACTGCACTTTACTAGGCTATAAAAGTATTTAATAGTAGCGCTTAAAGCTTTTTTCTTACTAATAAAGCTAACTTTACCTATAAGTATAGGTATAAGCTACTAAATATAGATTATAAGATACTCTTCTCTTACTATATATCTAACTTATACTTATAATATAACTAGAGCGCTAGTCTATATAGTATAAGCTAGCTAATTTTCTATTCTAATAATAATAGTATTTATAAGCCTATCTTTATTATATACTCTATACTAGTAGTAATATAGCTGCTATATAAGATACTACCTAATAATACTCTATCTAATAGTAGTTAAGATAGCTTTATATTAGCTACTTAGTTACTTACTAAAAATAGTATAGTAGAACCTCTCTTTATATAGAAGCTACCTACCTTACTACTAATATAATATAAAAGGTAACTAAAAGGCTCTATATAAGTATTCTTACTAAAGTATACTTATAGAAATACAGCTAGCTTATTTATAGCTAGTAGCTTTTAGTAGCTTATAGTAGCGCTAGCTAAGAAGCCTATTAAAAAGCCTATAGAAGAGCCTATAAAGAAGCTTATAGCAGCTATTACTACTATTACTAATAATAACTACTATACTAAGCAGAGGTAATAGAAGAATATAGAAGCTGCTTAGATTAAGTATAGCTAGTTACTTAGCTTAATTAAGCTAAATAAGAGTATATTAAGCATAGAGTATAGTATATATACTTTACTAGCCTCTAGTAAAGGTTATATTATCTCTTAGCTCTTTAAGTAGAAGGCTATAAATAAAGATAAGAAGAAAATATACTTTTATAATACTCTTAAGAAGCTCTACCTAAAAGCTTATAAGTTCTTAGATAAGGCCTACTTACTTAGCAGCCTATTATTATAAGAGTATACTACTTACTTTCTGCAGCACTAGTAATAGAATAAAAGGCTCTTTAGCAGTACTATAGTAGCTATAAGTAGCAGTAATAAGCCTTTTTCTTAGCCTCTATCTTCTCTTCTTCTACCTTCTTTCTCTTTTTTGCTGCTCTTATAGTAGTAGGTCTTAAACTAGGCCTTTTACTTAGCCTAGAGGCACTATAATATATATAATAAGCTAATAAAGTTACTATATATTAAGTACTACTAGGTATAGATGCTTCTTAGTAAGGTGCTTACTAATAAGATAGCATAGATTAAGTATAAGAATAGGCTTATTAGTGCTAACTAGGTTAACTACTTTAGTAGAGGCCTCTACTAAATAAAGGCTATAGATTACCTTCTTATACTTATCTACCTAAACGCTATGCCTACTAGGCCTAAGTACAGCACCTTCTAGGCCTACCTTACTAGGGCAGTAAAGTAGTATTATATTACAGACAGCCTTAGCTAGAGTATACTTCTAGTTATACTAGAAGATACTATCTTTAACTTCTAAATTAAGTATAAGATTAACTTATAGAAAGTAAAGGTTTTTATTAACCTAGTATGTAAAGAGTATTTAGATATTTATCTTATAGCTAAGTAGTTTAGTAAGTAGTTAGAGGTAAATAGTATTATAAGTAGTTCTATTAACTAGAAGTAGATATTAAGTATTAAACTAAATATATTATAGATTATATATAAGGTAGAGAAGATCTAGAATAGTAAAAGAGATAATAACTCTAGTAGTAATAGTAGTAATAGTAATAGTAATAGTAATAAATAGGTAGTAATAGCACAGTCTTTAGTATGCTAAGTAAGAAGTGTATCTAATACTTCTTTATACTAGATAACTCTACCTAAGTTATTTTAAATAGTATTATAGCTCTACTTATATCTATATTAGTATTATATATAAGACTCTTTTTTCTAAGTAAGTATATAAAACTATATAGTATAACTATAATAGTAGCTAAGTTAGTATATATTTGCAACCTATTAAGAGCTATCTATATATATAGGTAGAACCTCTTAGTAGCTATATATTACCTACTATATAAATAAGCCTTACTTAGAGTAATATTAACTGCGCCTTCTTAATAAGTATATTATAGATAAACTAGAAGTACTCTATAAATATATTACTCTTAATACTAGTATTCTACTATACTACCTTAGTAAAGGTTATAAGGCTTAATACTAGTATAGTATAGATACTAGTAACTGCTCTTATATTATTAATATACTAAACAAGGATAATAGTATAGTATAGAAGGTTATAGATATACTTATTACTAGAACTACTAATAAGGTATACCTATATCTTCTTACTAAGAATATTTTTACTAAGAAAAATACTATTTATACTATTAGTCTTTGCTCTAGAGGCGTACGCTTAGTTAGTAAAGGTAAAGAGAAGCTTCTAGTAAGTAGCTTAGAAATACTTATAGTTAATATTATTATTATAGTCTAGCTTAATATTAAGCTATATAATAAGTACTTAAAGCTATATATTAGTTAGTATAGAAATATAGTTCTAGAAAAGAAAGTAGTTAGTAGCTAGTAAAGATAAAGAAGCTAGTATATATATATATAAAGAACTTATACTAAGCTAGATATTAGTAATATACTTAAGGTAAGTATCTAAAACGCTACTTATAAGAAAGGTACTAGTAAAACTACTACTAGGTATAGTAAAGATAAAGAAGTAGAAATAGAGAAGTAGAGCTATATAGTAGCTATTAAATATATATATATATAGGTATAATAGAGAAGTAGAGTATAATATATATAAAGAAGAAGCTGTATAAAGATTATAATATAAGGTAGTACTACTAAGGTAAAGTATAGAAGAGATAGGTATTAGAGAGTAGAGTAGTATTCTTTATATACTATATACCTACTCTATACTACTTACTTACTAATACTACTCTCTCTTACTAA
The DNA here is from genome assembly GCA_016767195.1 of Stagonosporopsis rhizophila. Lineage (NCBI taxonomy): Eukaryota > Fungi > Ascomycota > Dothideomycetes > Pleosporales > Didymellaceae > Stagonosporopsis > Stagonosporopsis rhizophila. The sequence continues at coordinate 7,079 of CP068492.1, forward strand.
TACTACTACCTAATATAACTAGTACTATTCTCTTACTACTATATATAGTAATTACTAAGTACTATAACTAATTCTTTATTTACCTAATTACTACTCTATATATTATAGCCTAGCCTAAACCTAATATATATAGTATTAAACAGCTATATGCTTTTTCTACCTACCTTTATATAGTATAATATATAGATAGCCTACTCTATAGTACTAGTAGTTTAGAATCTATTAAGGTTAGCCTATACTTATAGTATATATTTACTGCCTATATATATAGTATATATCTACTACCTATATTTACTACTTATATTTACTATATATATCTACTACCTATATAGAGTAGTAATACTATAGTAGCTAAAGTTTACTATATATATATATATACTATCTCTTTTATTACTCTTACTTTAATATATAAGGCTATACTTACCTAGGTTATAGCCTTTTTCTCTTTCTTTATATATATATACTTATATATATATATATACTTATATATATATATATATATATACTTTTCTTCTCTTCTTCTATATCTACCTCTTCTTCTACTACCTTTACATACCTTTAAGCTATTACTATTACTATACCTACTCTAACTCTAACTACTATTAACTCTAGCTTCCTTACTACGCTCTATAATAGCATTAACACTATTATAAAGAGCTAGCCTTTTTACCTAACTAGCTCTATACTACGCGCCTGCTGCTATATACTCTTTAGACTATAGCTACCTAAGTTTTTAGCTAGTAATATCTTTCTTAACCTATATAGTGCTAATAGGCTATATATTATATTCTGCTTACTTACTAATATAAGTTATACTACTACCTTTTATATAATATAAAGAATACTACGCTTACTAATAATATATAGCTCTAGCATATTATAAGTAGACTAGCTAACCTAATACTTAGCTAGCTAGTAGTAAAGATCTTCTACCTATATACTATTAAGCTTAACTTTACATAGTATATTAGCGCGCTAGGCTAGCAGTATAATATCTACTTTACCTTTACTCTTCTTACCTAGGTATATTACCTGCTCTAGTAGCTTCTACTTTATCTACTTACCTCTCTTACTAGCTTATAGCTATACTCTTTACCTTATACTTATAGCCTAGCCTAGTAAACCTGCTTATATACGCCTTTACTTATATATATTAGTACCTTATACCTAACTATAGTATTAACTTTATAACTAAGTAAGCTCTTTAAGATATTAGTATAATACCTATTTTTAAGAACCTTAAGGTCTTTATACTACCTATTAAGTTAGAGTATACTTATAATAATAGTAATATTAAGCAGGCCTAGTAGCTATAGTAGGTATATACTAACTATATAGCTATTTGCATAAAGAGCTACTACTTTAAGTAGTATAATACTCTAAACTATCTATAGCCTCTTTATACCTTCTTACTTAAGCTAGAATAGAAGAGTAAGCTTAATATATCCTATATATAGTTTATAGATATCTATAATACTTTTATAAATAAGGACCTTAGTTACTACTTTATATAGAGGTACTAAGATAGCTAGATAAGTACTATAGTAAGTATATAAAGCCTTCTTCTTCTTCTTCTTTTACTATAATCTTAGCTAATATACTGCGCAATAGGCTAATATATAGCACAGCTATAGGTATAGCTATAACTAGCCTAGACTAGAGCAAGTAAGTAAGTAGAGAAGGTAGTAAGGTATAGGCTTCTTAGGTATATAGCTAAGGTATTTTAGTATAGTGTATAGCTATCTTTTAGAGTAATAGACTTAACTCTTAATAGAATAGATAATATAATAAATAGAAAGCTATAACCTTTATAACCTTTATAACCTTTATAACTAGTATAGATAGGTGCTTAATTTATTATATAAGGCTGTTTATAGTAGTTATAGTTATTCTTATAGTTACTAGAAGAGTAGTAGAGATAGGCTTTAGGTATAGTTTTTTACTTACTAGTTAGTTAGTTAGTTAGTTATAAGTTTAGTTATTATTATTACCTAATAATAATATAGAGTTAGACCTCTAGAGCCCTACTAGTAGCTATAGGCTCTAAAGCTCTACTATTACTAACTACTAGCAGTATCTCTAATTAATATAGTAAAATAGCTAGCAGTTGCATAGTAATATAGAGATATATAGAATATATATAGAGCTCTATTATATATTACTTATATACTATATCTCTAATTATATACTATAGCAGAGTCTATATAATTTATTAAAGTAGCTAAAAATTATATTAAGGTAGAAGCTAAAGTTTATATAAGCTGTAAATAAATTATATAGAGTTTATAGAGAAAAGAACTAGAGGTTAGCAGCTTAATTATATAATATACTTCTTAGCTATTTTCTATATCTTCTTAGAAAGTAGCTAAATTATACCTTAGTTAATTATTTTTAATCTTTTATAGTAAAGTTAGTAATTATATAAAGTTAACTAGAAGTTTAAGCACCTAGGTTACTTTTTAAAAGAGCCTTTTAGGTACTTATTAGCTTAATCTATCTATTTTATAGATTTTACCTTCTTATACTATAAGGAAATAAGCTTTCTATAGTACTATAGTAAGCTTATTTATAGCTTATTTATCTTATTTAAGTAGCTTAGTTATATACTAGTTACTTTTTTCTTTCTTAGTATTACTTTACTTACTTAGTTAAGTACTTTAAATACCTTATTAGTAAGTATTAAGCTTACTTCTACCTTTAGTAAGAGTAAAGGTAAATAGTAATATAATATTATATAAAGATTCTATTAATTTAGTAAGAACTTTATACTACTAGCTTTACTCTTACTAGCTTTATTATATATATAAATAGTATTTTCTACTAAATTTAATAATTTCTAAGTTTATATTTATAATAGCTATAAGTATACTCTATTTTTATATTTTAAGCTTTTTATTAGTATTTTTAGCTTAATTAGTCTTATTAATAGTTTCTTTAGTAGCTATAGTAATTAGATAGTATTTAAATAAGATTTTCTTTTACTTTACTAGTACTCTTTTTTAAATTATTAGCTAACTTTATATAGAAATAACTTTTTCTTTAGTACTATACTTATACTACTACTACTACTACTACTAGAGCTACTTACTATACTACTAACTATACTACTACTACTTATACTACTACTATTTATAAGCTGCTTACTACCTTTACTTTTACTCTTTTTTATACTAGCTTTACTTTCTTTACTACCTTAGAGAGTTTAGCTTTAGCTAACTAAGCTTTATTTACTAGCTCTAAGAGCTCTATTAGAGTCTTTAGCTTTTCTTTACTACTACTACTACTAATACTACTAGTACTAGCTTCTACTCTAGTTATATATATAATAGGTAACTACTATATTATCTTTTATAGTAGTTATATAGCTATACTACTAATAAGTAGTATAGCTACTTTTTACTATAACTAGCTAAGTAGCTAATAGGCTAGAAGGTACTTTTATTATACTACTAGGTACTTATACTAGCCTTTATAAGTAACTTTAAAATAAGTCTATAACTTATATACTAATAGCTTATTTTTAGTCTACTTACTCTTAAGCCTCTTAGTATTAAGCTATAGATAACTCTAGCTAATAATAGTAGTATCTCTAATAATATAAGTAATCTATTTCTACTATTATCTTACTTTAGTAGCTAATAAGCTTATAGTAGGTAAGAAATCTATACTATACTTTCTAAGTAGTAAAAGAGCTTCTTAATAATAGCTATTATACCTAAAAAGCCTTAGATTCTCTAGATAGGCTAGTTAAAAGACTAAGCTTATTAGCTGCTAGTAGTATACTTAAAAGAGCTGCTTTTAGTAGTTTAGTAAGCTTAGTCTAGGTTTTTCTCTTAGAGAAGAAAGTATTCTCTTTAGCTTAGTTTAGAAATTAATCTTTTACTTCTTTTCTAATTTACTTTTTTTATAATTATATATATATATAACTTATATTAACTTACTATAAGCTTACTATTACTTATTAAGCTACTTATTTACTTATATATTATTACTATTAATTATCTTATTCTCTTAGCTAATACTTATTATCTAATTAGTATTTTACTTTTTATTTATATTAAGTTAGATATTAAATAGATTAAGATAACTTAAAAAGAGCTTATAAGCTTACCTAGAAAGTGCTTTTATAAGCCTATTAGCTAGTATTTTATTAGTCTTTATATAGGTAATAGTAAAGGTTTTCTTAATATACTCTTATTTTAACTATATATTTTATATATCTATATAGTATAGCTAGATAGTAAGCTACTTACTTTCTTTAACTACTAGCTAGATAGTCTACTAGTTATTATAGAAGATCTCCTATACTATACCTAAGTTAAGATATAGTTTATAAAGAAACTATTTTAAAGCTATACTTTCTTTTACTATATACTTTAAAGCTAGTAGTTTTACCTCTATAGTAAAAGTAGTTACTATAGCTTAGTAGGCTACTTTTTAGATAATTAGACCTCTAAAGAGCTATATAATATAGCTCTAAGAAGATTATTAAGTTATACTATTATTAGTAAATAAGGTATTACTATATATAAGAAGCTAGCTGCCTAAATAAGCTTTATATTTTATACCTAGGTACTTAGTTTAGTATAGGTATTCTAGTACTTAAGCTGCTACCTTAAAGTAAGTAGCTTTTAAATTAGTTAAGTAATAGAATAGTTATAAGGTAGTATATATTATATCTAGGTAGATTATTATAGCTATATATAATATAAAGCTAATATACTTCTAGTAGGCCTTAATCTTTTACTTTAAAGCTTCTCTATTATACCTAGAAAGCTTAATTATTAGAAAGAAGATACTTAGAAGTATTTCTTTATCTAAAACCTTAAATTTAGTAGTAAGCTTCTTTATATAAGAGTTGTACCTAAGTATTATTATATAAATAGCTTAATTTTAGATAATTTAAACTTCTAGAAACTATTTAGTAGCTCTATAAGCTTTTATCTAGTATTTACTTATTAATAAGCTTATAAGCTATTCTATAGCTACTTAATTATTATAGTAATAAGTAAGTAGTATATTATTTATATAGAAGAGTAATACTATTTATTACTTATTATTATAGAAAAGATATAGCTCTTCTTTTAATAACTATAAACTAAGCGCCTAAAGTATACTAAATAGTACTTTATTATAAAGAGTACTGCAATAGTAAGGTAAGAGAGTAGAGTTTCTTAAATAGTAGATTAACTTATACTATTCTATCTCTATATTTTCTTTCTTTTTTATATTCTTTACTTTACTTATGCCTAACCTTTGTAGAGCTAGTACTAGTAAGGTGTATATAACTATACCTTTTATAAAAGCCTCTAGCTCCTATATATAACTCTGTTATAACTATCTCCCTTCTTTCTAAGCTGCTATTCTAGTAGCTTATAGGCTTATGCTGTATTATGCTTCTACAAATTACCTAAGGTAAAAGTAAGTAAAAAGTCTTTATATATATCTCTATAGTAATATGCTTATTTACTTATATAATAGAAAGCTTCTAACTATACTATATATATTCTTTATATTAGTAATACTCTTTTACTATTTCTTTCTATACTACTCTTATATAGTATTATGCCTATATCTTTCTATTACTATATTAGAGAATACTTCTTACTCTACTACTACTAAGGCAGCTTCTCTAGTAAGTTAGCATTTTTCTATTATATTATTATTACTAATAATATACATAGTATACACCTATTACCTACTATATTACTTTTAAAAAAGACCTTACTTATATTATTTACCTTTACTGCGCTAAACATATATATTATACTTATATTATATACTATAACTATAAGCTAGCTAAGTAGTGCTTATACTACGCCTACCTATATAAGCTTTACTTCCTGCTGCCTACTAGCTTAGTTTCTTCCTAGAACTTTCTAGTTGTATAGTACTACTGTATTATTCTTTATAAGGAGCGTAGTAAGAGTATAGCTAAGCGCTAGGCTAATTAGGAGGCTGCAGTATACTACTAGGTTGCTAATACTAAGGTAGTATAGTATAAGGCTGTAAAGTATAGTAGTACCTATAAGCCTAAAGGTAATAAGATTTGCCTACTATAGGTCTAAGCCTTTAAGCATATTACTTTTACTCTTAAGAGTATTCTTAACTACTTTTAGTTTTCTATAAGTTCTCTTAGAAAAATTCCTCTTAGTTTTAGAGTATTATTTTGCCTTTATACTAATATTATATAGTAATAGCTTTCTGCTATTAGCTCTACTAATAAGGTGCGCTTATGCTACTTATTATATACTCCTAAGATTTCCTTAGATAGTAGTAATAGTAATAATAATAATAATATCTCTACGCAGCACTCTGCTAAATACTGCTGCACTGCCCCTGCTTAAAACCTAGAGGATATAGTAGTAAACTAGAGCAAGTCTAATTCTGCCCTAACTCTGTTATAGTCCTGTTATAAGGCTGTTATTCCTACTTCTATAGTAAAAAAGGCGCACTATTACAACGCTGCTGCCTAGAGCGCTGTTATTAAGCGCAGTCTACGCTTCTAGCTTACTACCTCTAAGCTCTTGCTGCGCCTAGGCAATACTATTAATAACACTGTGTATATTTTATCTAGAGAGCCTTTATTGTATCTAACTAAGAGTAAGAGTAAGTACTAGATAACTAGTAGTTATAGCCCTTCTAGTATAGATAAAAAGGATAGCCTAGTCTCTTCTTTCTCTAAGAAAGAGGTTATTATGCCTTGCAGTTGCGCCTATAGTTGCCCTTATAGAAGTAAGAATAAAAAGAAGTACTAGGCTATTATTTTAGTATTAAGGTATATACATAGCATAGTCTATTTCCTATTATAGAAGTATTACTTCTCTATATAATAGTTATTTAATAGCATAACCTTTCTTATATCCTAATACTAAATCTTTATCTATATCTTCTTATAAGACCTATTTATTATATTTATTAGGCTAGCTAGTTTATTTAATAAGGTATTATACCCTCTAGCCTATATGCTGCTTATTTAGTATAACTTTAACTTTATATTACTGCTTCTACGCATCTTCTTCTTCTAGCTAGATAGGGCTAGGTAGGGTCTCTAGGTCTCTAGTCCTGTAATAGTAGGGTTATAACTTAGAGGTATAGAATACTAGGTAAACTAGTATACTATTAGGCAGTTTAAGCCTATAGGCCTACTATCTAACTGCTGTAATTACTCTAAATAGGCCTATAAACTGCAGTACTAGCTTTCTACTAGGAATGCGTAGTTATAGGTGTTTTATAGATAATAAGACTTAGTCTTCCTTCTAAAAGGCTTAGAGCTAGTAGTAAGCATTATAATATTTTTTCTAATAGGTTATTACCTAAATCTAGTATTCTTCTAGTAAGGCTCTAACTTTTGCTAGGTTATTAATTTATTTAGCTGCTCTAGGCACCTTTAATAGTATAACAGGTTTATATTTAATATATAGGTAAAACCTATAGCAGGTATAGAAAGGTAATATTTTAAGTATTAGTTATTCTAAGTTATTATACATAAACTTAGCTAAGAGTAGAAAGGTTATCTACTAGTCCTATTAGTTACCTATATAAGCCTATAAGTACTACTCTAATATTTAGTTCTGTTTTTCTATCTGCCTATTAGTTTATAGGTAGAACGCAGTGCTAAGGCAGCACTTTACCTTTATAGTATAGTAGAACTCTAACTAGAACTAGAATATAAATATACTGCTATAGTCTATAATAATACCTATAGGTAGGCTAAAGAAGTATATAATTTAGTCTATAAACAGGTTTATAAAACCTATAGCTATAAGTATTTTAGTAGTAGAGATATATTATACTATCTTAGTATAGTAGTCTACTACTACCTATATTACATTATATATAATACTAAAGTGCTTACTTAGTAGTAAACCTATAATAAAGTCTATTATAAGTTCTTACTATAGCCTACTAGGCTAGAGAAGCGTTACTAGAATGCTAGGTAGGCGCTATTTTAGTAATTTTAACCTCTAGTATGCCTAGTAGAACTAAATATACTTCTTAATATCTTTTTCTATATTTAACTAGTAGTATCTATATAATAGAAGTTTAAGGGTCTTAAACTAACTAAAATAGCCTACTAGTAGGTTATTATAGTGTATTCTAAGTATTTCTGCCTAAAGAGCTAGTTTAGCAGAGATATAAGTTCTTCCCTTAAACTATAAAACGCCTCTAGAGTTCTAGTACTAGCGTAGATCTAGTATTCTAGTAGTATTTTTACTATCTACAGCCTTAGCCTATAAGTCTCTGCTCTAAGCTGCTGTAATAAAGTCTTGCAATAGTATTTATATATCTCTATATACTTCTTAGTTTACTACAGCTATTCTTACTACTACCTTTATAACCTACTCTGTAAGTAATAGTACTATATTACTTACCTTATTATAACTAGAACTTAGGCGTTCTGCTATTATATTATTTACGTAGTAGTTTTTATTATATAGAGCACCTTTTTAGTATAGTATGCCTGCTCTCTATAGAGCTGTTATTTAGCTACTCTCTATTACTAAGACTATATCTAGTTTATTAGCTAGAAGTTCTTATAGTTATAGTTTCTTATATAATATTAGTAATATATCTAATATATACTCTTTCTATATAGTACTGTATCCTACTAGGCGCTATAAAGAGCTGTTTACTAGGTTGCTAGTCTCTAACTAATACTTAATCTTAAAGTTATACTAGGCTAACTTTAATATCTACTCTACTTATCTGCAGAATAACTTCTATATAGTTATAAATCCTCTAAGGTTATTATAATCTATAAGAACCTCTAGCTTTACTTATAGTCTCTTAATATAGTATTACTAGTATTTTATTATTATAATAATAGTAAGAAGCTCTAAATTATATATATAGTAGTTCTTCTCTGCTAGTAATAGCTTGCGTAACTAGAAGGCTATAGAGTACTAGTTCTTATTATTATATAGCTATAAGAAGATACCTGTAATACCTATAATTAAAGTATCTATCTCTAACCTAAACTATAGTGCTAGGTTGTAGTACTTTAATATAAGTGCTATTGCAAATGCTACGTATAGCTGCTGCTTAGCTGTATCTGCTTCTTCTAGCTATTTAAAGAGACTAGTCTTTTTTCTATTACTAGAGCCTTTAAGCAGGTTTATAATTAGCATAATAAGTATAGAAAACTCTTTAATAAATTACTAATAGAAGTTTATAAACCTAATAAAGATTTAAATATCCTTAAATAATTCTAGAGTTACCTATTCTTAGATTATGCAGACTTAGTCTAGGTCTATTATAATACTATTAGTATATACTACAAACTTAAGAAACTTAATAGTAGTTATTATAAATATATATTTCTTAAGGTTAATATATAGTTTATACTAGTATAGCCTATTTATAACCTTCTAAACATAGCTCTAGTATTTCTCTTAGTTTTATAAGAAGATTAGTATATTATTTAGGTAGACTATATAAAATATATCTAAGTATTCTAATAGTACTTAGTTAATATATCTCTAGAATATTATAGAGGCATTAGTAAGCCTAAATAGTATTACTATATATTTAAAGTAGCTATAATATGTTTAAAACGCTATCTTCTATTTATTACTATAATAGATCTAAATTCTATAGTATGCGTTTTTTATATCTAGCTTAGTAAAGACTGCAGCTCTACTAAGTTAGTCTAGAGTTTCTTCTATAAGAAAGAGCGCTAGCCTATTCTTAGTAGTAACCTTATTAAGACTCTAATAATTAATATATAAGCAGAGAGTACTATTCTTCTTAGGCATAAATAGTATAGAGGCGCCTACAGAGCTTATGCTTTCCTAAATCTAGCCTAGGCATTATACTATTGTTAGGTAGTTGCAGAGAATTTCTAGTTTCTTAGGTAATAGGTTATAAAGAGGCCTATAAGGGACTAATGCCTCTTTCTTAAGTTTAATAGCATAGTTGCCTCTATAGTACTTTAGGAGCGTATTAGCAGCATTACTATTAGTAATATCTTTATATTCTTAAAGTTTATTTAGTAAGTATATTATCTTAGTAATTATTATAAGAGTACTAACTAGGATAGTATATATACTAGTCTCCTTTTATAGTATTTCTGCAAATACTTAGAGTTATTCTAGGCGCACTATTTAAGGTTTAAGTTTATAGCACTACTTCTTTATTTTACAGTTAACTATAATATATACCTGCTTTAATTCTAGTAGTTCTAGAAGTATTAGTTCTGCTGCATTCTAGATACTATATAGAGTAGTAGTAAATTAGCATTCTACGCTCTAGCAGTCTTGCGCTTTAATTTGCGCCTAGTAGGTATAAAAGCAGGTTATTATTATAGAGTTAAAGAGTTAAATAGTAGGTAGGTTAGAGTTATTAACTTCTTAAAGTTCTAGTTGCATAGCTAGAGCCTTATTAATTATATTTACTTTAGCTCTACAGTTAATAAGTATTAGAGTTAGCATCTATCTATTAGGATCTTAGCACCTTACTTACGCCTTAGTAGTAATATGCCTCTCTATTATAAGTGCTGCCTTCTAGTTAGAGAAATCTATTAGGCTATAGGGTTTTTTAACTAAATAGCATTAGCTTCTATAGTAGGGCTTATCTACTTATACTTCCTCTTTAAGCAGTCTCTAGCCTAATAGCCTATTTCTCTATAATAGAAGCAAGTATTAGGCCTGCTAGGGTAGAAGCTGCCTTATTATAGTGTTGCGCTAGGTATTCTACGCCTAGGTTTCTAATTTACGTAGAAGCTTTCTTATATTAGTTATTAAGGAATAAAATTATTCTAATATATTAGCACTAGTAGTATAATGCTTTATTACAGGTTATCTTCTAATATAGCTGCTCTTTCTACTAATTCCTATTATATTATTAGGAATTTAGACTAGTTAAGAAGCGCTATATAAATCTCTAGGCAGAGCTTGCTATACAGGTGCATTATAAAGTGCTTTTACTTATAGAGTAGGTTAATTTAATTCTCTAATATTAATAAGTATATAGTAAAGTTATTTACTAACTAAGTATTCTTCTAGATTAACTTCTAATATAGTATTATAACCTAGAGTTCTTAATTTACAGAGCTCTTAATCTAGTCTAAGAGAAAGGTTATTATTATACTCTATAACAGCATTATACTATTATCTTCTAGTTCCTGCTATATTTATAGTTGTTAGAGTGTAGGCTGTAGATATTATAAAGTAAATGCAATCTTCTAGTTCTCTAGGCAGAATGCTGCAGGGTTAAGGCAAAATACTATTTATAGTTAGGATTTAAAGTTATAATACTTCTAAACACTCTTGCTCTTAAATATAGGTATCTTTTTAATTTTAGAACTGCGCCCTATTATTGCGTAGGTGTTGTTATTAGTTTAGCTATATAGCACGCAGGTTTCTAGAGAGTAGAAAGTTACTAGTTATTTGCCTATTAAGGAGATTAGTGTCCTGCTATTGCAGTTCTAGTTAGAGTCTTACTACTCTAACTCTGCTATCTCTATTCTAAGTTGCTAAAGTTCTGCCTATTCTTGCAGTTCTTGTTACTGTTACTGCAGCTGCACTAGCTGTTCTTAGAGCGTAGTAAGCACATTTCTAAGAGGTAGAGATTTAGAGTTTCTTAACAGGTTGCTGCTTCTATTCTGTATTCTTGCTACCTAAGCTATTGCCCTACTAGGTAGAAGATAAGTTAAAACTGTAAAGAGTACTGCAATAGCAAGGTAGGAGGGTAGAGTCTCTTAAATAGTAGATTAACTTATACTGTTCTATCTCTATATTCTTCTTCTTTTTTATATTCTTTACTTTACTTATACCTAACCTTTATAGAGCTAGCGCTAGCAAGGCGTATATAACTATACCTTTTATAGAAGCCCCTAGCTCCTATATATAACTCTATTATATTTATACTATAGAATTAGTAAATTATAGAGCCTATATAGAGCTTATAGTAAGTAAATTACCTAATTAAGTTTTTTAAATCTATTAAGTAGCTTATAAAGTACCTAAAGTTAGTTTCTATAGCTTATATTAAGAAATATGCCTACTATATTATACTAATAGAGCTCTAGATTAAACTATATAGCTATTATTACTATAGTTCTAAAAGATTATATAGTAAGTATTATAGTATATATTAACTTAATTAAATTCTTAGCCTATAAATCTCTATATATACAGATTCTAGCTTTATACTTTATAAAGTAGCTATTTTAGTTAAACTTATATATAAAAACCTATTTAAGTAGTAAAAGCCTATTTTAGCTACTTAGTTAGTTAATTTCTTTCTATATATTCTTTTCTATAAGTATTAATATCTTCTTCTTATAAGCCTAGCAAAAAAAAGTGCCTAGTAAGTAGTATATAAGCTCTTTCTATTTATTAAGTAGTAGAAAAAGCTTATTATAGTATTTATACTACTTAATTTAGGTAATAGGTTTCTTAGCTCTTAGGGCTAAGGCATTAATTACTATATAAATAGTAATTAGATCTCTTTTAAGCTCTTTATACTATTCTATATACTAAAATAAAGGTTTAAGTATTTATAGGTACTCTACTAATTAAATTAAGCTAATTATAGTATATAGGCCTACTCTTTTCTTCTTTCTATTATCTTCTCTAAGCTTATTATACTACTAGTTATAAATTTATCTACTTAACCTAGTAGTAGAGCCTATAATTCTACGCAGACCTATACTTCTTATACTTAGCTTACCTACTTCTATTACTCTTTAAGAGAGTATTAGAATAATTAAAGAGCTAGGTCTTTTTATAGGTAGATTTTTATAATTTTTAATATCTACTAATAAGCTTTCTTCTTTAATAGTAGAGTATACTTTCTATAAGTTATTACTTAGAGGCTTACTATATAAAGCCTTCTATTCTATACTAAGCTGCTTAGGTTTAGGTATTAGATTAGGTAAGAAAAGACCTAGATTTTATTACTCTATATAAATTTCTATTAGTTTACTAGCTAAGCTAACTAATTATATAGTTTTATTCTTAGAAGCTTATTTAGAACTAGACTAGCCTTCTAGTACTTAGCTTTCTTCTAGAGGTTTACCTCTAAGCTATTACTTAGTAGGTAAGTTAAGTAATAAATCTTCTCTCTTTATAATAAAAAGCTTAATTACTTTATTTATATATATAATTTTACTAGTTTTATAAAGTATATTAATTATAGTAGTTACTTCTAATACTAAGATAGTATTAAACTTATTTCTACTATAAAAGAGCTTCTTATTAAAGGTTATATTATATATTATAATTACTTAATTAAGTTAAAGTACTTATATTCTATAGATATTAAAGGCTTAGTAACCTACTAAATACTTAATATAGCCTTTAGAAGTAACTTTAAAGCCTTTTCTATTATACTTAGCTACTTATTTCTTATTTAGAAGATAGGCATAGCAGCTATAAGTATATACTCTGCTCTAATTAGGTCTTAGATTAGCTATAATTACTTTTACCTACTCTAGTTAGTACTAGTAAAAGTATTAGGTAAACTACTAATTAAGCTACTTATTAAAGCTTTAAAGCTTATTTATATATAATAGGCTTATATTATAGAGCTAAGCTGCTACTACTACTACTTTAGGCTAGAGTTTCTTAGGTAAGTTTAAGCTACTTCTTATCTTAATAGACTTAGTTATTATTTCTTATCTACTTCTTTTAGTAGCTCTATTTAGCTTATATATATATAGCAGGACCTATTTAATATTAATACCTACTTTAAGCACCTAGTATTTATATAGAGAGCTTTCTTACTATAGTAAGGTAGTAGTATTATTATCTTAGCTTATTTTATAAATATAGAGCTTATATTAAGTAGCTACCTAGCTTAAAAATTTTATTAGAATATAAAGAATCTTAGTTTAGGTCTTCTTTTATAGTATATATATAAAGAGCTTTCTACTATAGTACTCTTTAATTAAAAGTATTTATAGTTTACTATTTTTACTAAGAGGTATATTAAATAGATTCTATTTAATTCTTTAGAATAGTTAAGTAGGCTTTTTATAAAGTTTATATAAAATACTCTACTTAGTATATATAGTTATATATACTTTATAGTTCTTTTAGAGTATTCTACTTATATATATACTATATACTTACTATACTAGTACTTAAAGAGCTTTTAAGCCTATATAGCTAGCTTAGGTATACTAAAGGTACTTTAATAAGCTTTTAGAATATATATTATATAAGTATTTTATTATTACTAGGTTTAATAAGCTTAAAAAGTAGTATAATAGTAGCTTATATTTAAAGAAAGTAAGATTATAAGTATACTATAGGTTAGTATATATAATACTTCTATTTAAATCTTTAATATATTCTACTTAGAGAGTACTATTAAAGCCTAAGTACTATACTTCTTTCTTCTATAATTAAGCTTCTAAGATTATATTAATATAGAATTCTTTTACTATAATAATATTCTAAAGAAGTAAGTTCTCTATATTTAGGCTGTACTTTTTATAAAAAGTATTTTTAAATAAATAAGCTTCTTAGCCTATAATAAAAAATACTTAGGTACCTACTTTTACTATATTTCTAGTAGTAGCTAGTATAAAGGTGCTAGAAACTAAATAATCTATACTATTAACTAGGTATATAGCAGTTCTATAATTTAAAATAGTACTCTTTAATAGTAAATAAGTATTAAAATCTATAAGGTTATATACTTTAGGCTTTTTCTCTACTCTAGATACTATTAACAGCTTTATTATTATTACTAGGTTAATTAAAGCTACTTAAATATTATCTAGAAACTTAACTTTAGGTACCTTATTAGTAGGCTAAATAGTAGCTACTATAATTATATAAAGAGCCTATAAGTACTAGCCTAGCTACTTAATTTCTCTCTTAAGGTCTTTAAAGTTTCTAAAGTTAAGCTTCTAAAGTATATTCTAGTAGTATAATTTATCTAGATAGTATAGAAGAGAAGATAAGCCTCTAACTACTATCTCTAAAGCTTAGCACTCTATTAGTTTCTACTTATAAGTATTCCCTCTATTTTTATAAAAATACTTATAGCTATTATATAAAGTTAAGCTACTAAAATAACCTATAGTAGTACTTTATACTATATTTATATAGTTACTAAAAGTAGTAAATATACTTAGGTTATTCTTTTCTACCTAGATTATATATTTATATATTAGGCTACTAAAAACTCTGCTTACTTAGTCTAAAGTAAGAGTTTTAAGCTCTAGAATAGTATCTAAGATAATTCTTTAGTATATAGTATAAGCTTATTTAAGAGCTATTCTATAACTTAATATATTTAGAAAGTTTTAGATAGTAAGCTCTTTATTAACCTCTATAAGCTTATAAGCCTTAGCTTTTATATAAAAGTATAATTATTTCTAATACTAGTCTTATAGAGCTACTTATTCTTACTAAGCAGCTTTAAGGTAGGCTCTATACTTAGCTTATACTTAATTCTTAGTACTAAGTAAGGTAAAAGTAAGCTTCTATCTTAGAGCTTAAATAAGTAATTATAGAGTTATACTATTACTAGTAATATAATTAATAGAGAAATAGTAGTATTAACCTAGTTCTATAGCTTCTAAAGGTGCTTAGCCTTAGCTACCTACTTACTTAATTTAATCTTATATTTAGTAAGCTCTTAGTTATATACTTTAGTGCTTAATAGAGTTAGAGTACTATAAGGTATATATATATTAGTTAGCTAAGTAGATTAACTCTAGGTTAAGTATACTAGTAGCTGCTTATTAAATATTAAGCTATTTACTAGATATTTAAGAGCTCTAAAAACTACCTCTAAGCTTATTAGTAGTAGCTATAGAGCTTCTTTATATATACTAGAAGTATCTAGAGTATCTAGATTAACTAGATTCTAGATATTATAGAGCTTAGTATACTAGGTTAACTAGATATACTAGTTAGGCTAGTTAGTTTAGAACTTTAGTTAGAAGGTGCTAGCTAGAATAGCTAATTAAGCTTATAAGCTATAGTTAACTAGCTTACTTATAGTAGTAATTTATTATTACTAAGAATTTAGGTTTAATTAGAGTAGTTAAGCAGTGTTTAATAAGCTCTATTTAGCTAAGTATATAGAGAAATCTACTATTCTTAGAAAGCTAGGCTTATAACTATTTTTAAGCTTATAGAACTATACTTAGGTAATTAATAATATTTAATTATTATCTCTCTAAAGTTAGATAAAAGCTATCTATTATATATATATAAAATTTATATAAGTTATATAACTTACTAGAACTAAGCCTCTAATCTATATTAGAGTAGCTTATCTTTATTATACTAATATATTAAGCTTCTAGCTAGCTCTAAAGCTACTTACTACTAACTCTTTAGTTATCTAATTTCTATATAGATAGCTAAGCAGCTTAATTATATAATACCTTATCTAGTAACCTATAAGTTAAGATATTCTTTTATATCTATAACCTTTATTTTATATCTAAGATTTATTAAGCTAATACTTCTACTAAAGTTCTCTATAATTATTATTTCTTTAAAGGCTATAAGTGCTTTATTATACTAGGTAGTTTAAATTATCTAAAGTATGCTAAGTATACTAAGGCTAGAAAGCTATATATAAATATATTATAGTCTTTGCTAGATAAAACTTAAAAAAAGTATAAAAAGAAAGTTAAGAAAGATAAAATACTACTAGTAACTATAATTATATAGCTAATTTAGAATAAGAAGATTCTAAAATAGGTAAATAAACGTGTATAGTAAAAGGCATTATATTTAGCAAATAAAATAGTAGAATTAAAAGAATTAAATTCTGCTAAGAAGCTTAATTATTCTACAGCTTCTATTAGTATTAGTACTTTACTAACTACCTAAAAAGCCTTAGGCTTAATTAAAGAGATAGTAGCAAACTATAGTACTTATATACTAGTTAGCAGTAGTTTATAAGGTTTATTATTAGTTTCTATATATTTTCTAAGTTAGAGTATCTTAACTACTTAACTAGGTATTCTTTATCTAGTTCTATTTCTTAATATATTATTATTTTTTTAACTTTCTATTTATTATTACTATCTACTTAGTAATAGAAGTCTTTCTAGATTAGTATTCTTAAGTCTGTAGGTTCTAGTAATAATATATAGAATACTAGGTAGATCTTTATATCTTTAGGTAGCTTTAGTTTATAGTTTACTAAGCTAATTTATTTAGAAATAAAAAATAGTCTAACTTTAACTTAATTTAGTTTTTTTATTAGTTTTTAGATGCATAGATTTTTTATAAAGAGATAGACTTTATTCTCTTCTTTAAGCTAAGGTACTATTTTTCTTTTCTAGTTTATATAGAAAATTGCTTATAACTAAGCTTTAGTAATATTATTAAGTAACTTTTAGTATATATACTTTAGCTTCTATACTAAGAATATTACTAACTCTATTTAAATATTATTATTAAAACTTTATATAAAAAGATTTAGGTACTATCTATAGCTTATAAAGAATAGTATATAACCTATTACTTCTAATTTCTTATTATTATATATAATTTATGCTATTAGTAAGAGTAAAACCTAGTTATTCTACTATTAATTATAGTATATCTAGAGGTATATCTCTATTATTTAGTTTACTTATTCTGTTTATCTATCTGTCTAAGAGTAGTAAGCTATTAATAACTTCTTCTTAGTGCCTACTTCTGCAAGAAATATTATCTAGAAGTTAGATATAAAAAGCTTATCTCTATTACTAATAATTAATTTAAGAATACTATAGTATTAAATAATCCTATCTATAAATACTTATATAAGCTGCTCTGTAGTATAGCTATATTAGAAAGGTATAAACTTAGTAGCTTTTATAAATCTATCTACTACTATAAATATTAAATTATATTTATAGTCTATAATAAAGTTATTAGATATAGGTAATTAAGTAATAAAATCTATTATAATATTTATCTATAGTGCTGTTAGTAGCTCTATTGCTTATATTTCTCTATATTTTATATATATACTATACTTATTCTATTAATATATAGTATAGTTCTTAATATATTTAGTAACCTTATCTTTTATATTAAGAAACTTATAGTATTATCTAATAAATTCTATTATTTATATAATTTCTAGGTATCTATAAAGTATATTATTATAATAATTATATATAATTTATAACTATAATTTATTTAGTACTTATATTAGTATATATTATTCCTTCTAAACTTATATAATAAGGTTAAGCTGCTGTAATAGTTCTAATAATCTATTCTAATTAATTCTAAGTAAAGCAGCTTTATTAATTATCTTTTTACCTATAAGGTTATATCTTTAGCTAAGCATATTTACTCTGCTATTATCTTTACCTAGAGTATATAAGATTCTAAACTTATACTAGCCTAGTATTTCTAACTATCTTACTTATTATTAGTTTAAGACCTTTATAGTAGTAAAATATACTAGATTCTTATAATTTATATAGATTATAAGGTTTAAATAACTTTCTATATATACTTACTAGTATTCTAGAGCTAATATAATTGCTAATAGTTTCTTATTATATATATTATATTATTTTTCTAGTTCTAAGAACTTATATAAGTAATAGGTAATTAGGTACTATTACCTGTTCTTTTCTTATATAATATATACTCCTAATACTAAATTTAAGGTATCTATCTCTATTTATATAGGCTTATTACTCTTAAATATAATTAGTATTAGAGATTTAATGCACACTTATTATAATAACTTAAATATATTATCTTATTCTTTGCCTTATTTAAAGAGTATATCCTTATATATAAGTTTTATAAGTAGTAAGGCCTTTTTTAAGTAATTTTTAATAAAATATCTATTAAAGTTAATAAACCTAAGAAATTCTTAAATTCTTTTAACTATTAGTAAGGTAGGCTAATTCTTTACTATATTAATCTTAGTATTACTTATCTTAACTCTATATTATTCTATAACAAACCTTAGGAATTCTACCTCTTCTTTATACTATTTACACTTCTTAGGTTTTAGTTAGAGATCTACTTACTTTAAGTATTCTAGTACTTCTATAATATATTATATATACTCTTTTAGTATCTTAGAGTATACTAAAATATTATCTAAATATACTACTACTATTCTATTAAGGTATACTCTAAAGATATTATTAATTAATTTCTAGTATATAGCTAATATATTTATTAGACTAAACAGTATAACTAGGTACTTATAGAGTCTATAGTATATTCTAAATACTATTTTCTATTCTTTACCTTCTTTTATATAGATAAGGTTATATACTCTTCTTAAATCTAATATAGTAAAATGTTAAGCTCCTTATAATTAATTCTATAGTTCTAATATATTAGGTAGTAGATATTAATTCTTAATAGTAATATTATTAAGCTTTCTAAAGTTAATATAAGGCTATAGCTTACTATCTTTCTTTAGTATAAAGAGAATAGAGTACTCTATAGGTAATTTTAATCTTCTAATAAATCTTTTTTAAAGGTTCTCTTTAATATACTTATATAGTACTTTAAGTTCCTTCTCTAATAGTTAGTATAGTAGCCTAAAAGTTAGTATCTTTTCTTTCTAAATCTTAATTTTATAATTCTAGAGTTTATACTTTAGTAGAGCTTTTACTATAAGCTCTTCTTTAAATATCTATATATACTGTTTATATATATTAAATATGCTAGAAGGTATACTTTTCTCTTTAACTATTACTTTATAAGTTAAAGGCTAGTTAATCTCTATATAGTTAACTACTCTATATTAGCATATCTTTAGCAAAAGAATATTACTAATCTTTTTCTTATCTACTAGCTAATTCTTAGGCTGTCTAGGTTCTAGCTATATTATACTATAGTTACAGCGCTTAAATAAAAGTGTATTGCACTTCTAATTTATTATTAGATTATACTTTTATAACTAAGGTAATCCTAATATAATATTATAAGCAGCTGTTTCTAGAATATCTAGAGTTATCTGCTTATAGTAATTCTGTATCTTAAGAGATTATAGTACTACTTTATAGGTTACTACTACTTTTTTTAGTATAGGTTCTCTATTAGTAACTTATAAAGAGTATAGTTCTTCTTTTCTTTACTTTATTATACCTATATAATTAATAGTAGCTTAAGATATATAATTTTCTTATATTTCTAAGTTTACTATTACTATTATCTATCTATTATTTAGTATAATAGAGATCTAGATAAGAGAATAGGCGCTATAAGTATTATTTCTTTAATCTCTAGAGCTCTGTATATTATTAATAAATTATATTTCCTAGTATAGTCCTTCTTATAGTCTAGTGTAAGGTCTAAAAAAGACTTACTATATATAGTAAAGCTATGAATCTCTTTTAGGCTAAAATATATTATATATTTAGAATTAAGGTATTTAGCCTAATTATTATTATTATATTCTTTATTATATACTAAGTATATTATTAGAATTTTATTAATATTTATAGCTCTTAGAAAATAGTATATATAGTATTTATTCTAGATATAATTTATATATTATATTAGTAGATATTTAAACTATAGTTAGTAGTAACCTTCTTTATAAGTTAGAAACTAACTAGCTTCTAGCTTTTCTTCTTTATAAGCTTTGCAATAGTTATAGTAGTAGTATACCTAGAGTAACTAGTAGTACTTAATATTCTATAAATCTTAGAGTATTCTTTCTATTAGGTAGTATAGTATTAGTACAAACTCTTAGTTATTAATATATATAAGTTTATAGTAGGATATATAAGTAAGTTATTCTTAGAACTTATTAGCCTTCTATACTTTTTATATAAGCTTATACTACTTATTATCTAATTATTATAAGTAATATAGCTATTATTTAAACTTTTTTAGTACTTCTAAGTCTTCTTTAAAATAGGCTCTAGCCCTCTTTATATTATTAGAGTACTAGTAATAGGTAATTTTATTTTTATATATTTTATACTCTATTTCTTCTATATTATCTTCTATAAAGTTACTATATTCCTCTACTTATTAAATAATATAAGAGTAGAGTATAGATAGTAGCTTTTAATAGAGTATAGAAGCTCTACTATATATATTATATTACTTCTTATTAGAGGTAATATATTCTTTATTCTCTAATTTAGACTCTAGGTTCTTTATTAGGTATTTTATATCTATTATAATAACTTCTTATTTACTAGTATTCTTCTAAGAGTAACTACTTATAAGTATATTAAGTTGCTATATAACTTTATTCTTACTTTAGTAATCTCTAGTATAGTAACCTATCTTACTATAGCTATAATAAGTTAGTAAAGACTTATTATTATTTTCTTAACTATCTTTATTCTTAGTATTCTATTATTGAGGTTTCTTATTAATATTAGAAAGGTTTATAGCTGCAGAACTATAGTAATTATTATTAGTTTTAGTATAGACATGTTAGGTTATATTAGGCTAGTAGCACCCTCTATACTATTCTCTTTAGTTATTATTTCTTTAGAGCTGCTATTATTATAGGTAGAATATATTCTAGTTAGATATATTTCTAGGTCTACAACCTAGTTTCTAGTTTAACTTATAGAGTTAATTATTAATATTAATAGTCTTTCTAATAAGTATATTAAGAGTATTAAGCTATATACTGCTATATATTAGTTCTTCTTTAACTTTAGCCTTAAGGCCTTATTAGAATATAGTAAGTAAAGTAGTATTATTCTAGTTAGTATTAGCTGCAAGTTACTAGAAATTAGTAGTATAGTCTATAGCTAATTTACTTTATTAGATATACTAGATCTTATAGTATATAATACTTAGTTTATTAATAACTCTAAAGATAGTCTTAATCTTATCTTTAAAGTTATAAAAGTTATATATCTACTTATTAACTTTATTTAAGGCTTCTCTATTAGTATACTACTAGAGAAATAGCTTAATCTACTTTAAGGCTTAGTTATATATATAACTAGCTATAAGTATTACTTACTAGACTTTAGAAATATTCTAACTCTAGAAGGTAAAGAATAAGTCTTACTAAAGGAGCTATTTATCTAGCTTATTACAGTTTCTGCAGTAGAGGTTAGGCTTAGCTATAGTAATACTACTAGTGCCTAGTACTACTTTATATATAGGTAGAGCCTTATTAGAGCTACTTAGAGTAGCTTAGTTTTCTAAGGTAGTAGATATCTTAAGAGTATTAAAAATATTAAGGTTATACTTTAAGCAAAGCTTATAAGCACTATTTAATTAGTTCTTAGAAATAAATATAGTTATAGAAGTCTAGTAGAAAGAGTTATTATAATAAGAAGTATAGATATAATTTATCTATCTTAAGAGTAATAAGTAATAATAAGTAGTATAGAGTAAACTATTTAGCTTAAAGATTAGGTTAAGATCTAATAACTTAGATTATTACTTAGGTTAAATATAAACTATAAAGGTTATATTCTTACTTGCTATATACTACTATATAGAAGATACTTATTAATAAGCAACTAGAGTTAGTCTAATAAAATAAAGGTGTTATTTATAGATAAGTAGTATTAGACTATACTTATAAATAAGTAGAGTTTATATATATTATACTTATTAATAAGTAGTTATATAAGTTCTATTAGTTGCTACTATTTTTACTTTACTAGCTTCTTTAGCTAGAAGTAAGAGGTCTAGTTAGTAGCTACTTATTACTACGCTACTCTTTTATATAGAATTATAATAGTATAGAGCTAGATTAATAGTAGTATAGAGCTAGATTAATAGTAGTGTTATAGTATATATATACTAGCTTAGTATAGATTACTATTAGTAATCTAAATACCTAATATGTATAAAATTATAATAGTAGCTAGTATTATCTTTACTTAGTATTTTGTTCTAATCTAAAGCTAAAGGTTTAGTTAGTAATTACTTATTACTATACTATTCTAATTATAAAGAATTATAATAATAGTATAAATAGAAACTTTATAGCTTATATAATCTAAAACTAGCTATCTTTAGTAAAGTATAAAATATCTATTATAGTTATCTAATAGAAGCTAGTATAATCTACTTAAAGTATAATAAAGCTAGTAATATATATTTAACTATCTAAAGGCTAATAAGTAAAAGAAGTAATAAAAAGAATAGAGTAATATATTAGTATATATATATATATATTTTAATACTTTACTAAGCATATATAAAATAAGTTATTAGTATTATAGCTATCTTATATAACTAATATTAAATAAAAAACTATTCTAAACTAGAAATAAGGCCTATTTATTAAAGGTTAAACCTACTATTTATAACTAATATATAAGCAGAGTTATTAAGATTAACTAGGTGTAGACTAAGAGAATTAATCTAACTACTACTTAAGTGCTTAATACCTGCTACCTTAGCCTTAGGTTTATAGAACTCTAATATACTCTTAGTATAACTCTACTCTATTCTTTACTTTTCTTATACCTTCTATACTTTAGTTATAGCTAAGCTCTAGATATACAGCTCTATACTTTTATTCTTAAGGTTATTAGAATATTTTAAGTTAATAAAACAAAAGGTTCTTAGGTAGTTTTTAGCGTTAATATGCATAGGCGTGTTCTATCTCCTATACTAATTGTGTGCAGTTCTCTCTTTTCGCAATTTTAGTAATTATAGCAGCATAAGTATACCAGCGCGAGGTGAGGTTAAAGGCTATAGATGTTTAAACTTCAGTTGTGCATAAGGCCACCAAAGCCGAAATAGTATGTACGATGTACGAAGAGTTAATTTAGCTAGCCTAGCGCTAAAAGTTTCCATGTAGACAGACCAACGTTGCGATCGCGGAGACTTGCGCAATTGATAAGACAATTGCTACATGCTACAGGTTTGCCAGGCGCGGCAGCCGAGGACAATTACTAAGAACGTACCGCCTGCTTTTACATGGGCTGAATGGGCGCAGGACGAGACAACACAGGCTTCAATCGGTTCCAGATCTTTTGATGATCATGGCGCCTGCAGATCGATTCACAGGGCTATGTTCGGGATGCAGGGGTGCTAAGGCTGCGAGTGGCGCTCATGACTGCCGAACGCCAGGGACGCAACATCAACACTATGTGCCAACGCGTAACAACAAGACACCATGCCAAGAATTAGTGACGCGCTTGCAGAGATAGACACAATGGGGCCAGAAGAAGAGAAAAATGAAGCTGCGTATAAAAGAAGTGCTAAAAAAAGCATCTTGTATCGCATCTATCGTTTTCGCGCGCTCACCGGCGCGTGCAGGCACCCTGGGAGGTTATGACATCAAACAGTCGGCAAACTCAACAGCTAGCAGGAAATTGACCTTGTTATTTGTATAGAGACACTAACAGAATATCATCTACCACCAACATCTGCTATGGTTCGAATTTTGGCGTCTGCTGTTGATTTAAGTCCCTGCTCTGACAAAGGGGCATCCCTCGTCTCTACTCTCATTACTACCAGCTCGCCTCTTAATGGCAAACGTGTATAGACCAATTGTCACAACATTCAATTGAGGTATAAGTACGCTATTGCATTCTAGTACCAGATAGTAGCCCTGTTAGATACAGAAGAAGTTTCGAAGCATTAGCCCTTCAACATGGTGCCGCTGTGCACGCGCAGTTAATGCCGCCTGGAGCGTAGCACGCCGGGCAACAGCAACAACCCACTCCGCACCGAGTGCCTGTCTCACCTGCACAACATTGTGTACTGCCTGAGTCGCATATTCCGTTGTTTGCCAGATTGCAATTTGCACACCGCTGAGTGAGCGAGTCGCAAATTCTTCTCCTCACTTCTGCGCATGCTTTACGGACAACCCGATCCGCTATTTTGCCTGCCATCCTTGCGCAAACGGCGGCGCATGCTGGTGCTGCCGGACCGCACGCTGATCCGCATGCACCGACAGCCAATGCTCCTACACCAACTTTGGTCACTGCACCCAAGGCCCTACACACTGCTGATGTTATTATGGCCGCTTGCGTACCACAGTATGTTTGTTGGTCTCTGCAATCCGGACAGGTCTGGAAGCATACCCCGGTCTGGCTGCAGGTGCTTAATTGCTTACGTATCAGCTGAAGACCCGAAGATTTACGGTGGCCTAGCAATGGTGCAGCCGCAGTACTTTCATAATACTCGATGGCTTCCAGCATGCTCCGTGTCAGGTCGTAATCTCCTTCGACGCCGAATGACCGTTTGTCATGCCTTTTAACACCGTTGGGTACCACACTGGTGGTAGTCATTGTCGCAGCTATCTCGGTCGCGTTATTCGGTTCGTTGATAATTATTTGATAATCTTGGCCACCCGTTGCAAAAGTCGAAGCGCATGTTTGGAATCCACTCAACAACCCGTTTGTCATATCGGTCAACTGGGCTACAAATTGGGAGTTTGCTAATAATTCCATACAGGAGTCATTCTCTGTAGGATCAGTGTATTCGTCGCATGGATTTGTACCCAGTGTCGCTAAGAAGTCGGCCGGCGTCGTGATTCCCATTATTGCGCTCTGTAAGCGGTAATTCACCAATTCCGGACTTGCGATCGAGTTGCTGGCCAATATGCCATCCATAACATCGAAACATGATGCTGCATAGCATCCGGAGTTCGAGCAGGTGCCAGGAAGGGTGGCGCAGGCGCCGGTCTGGCAGGTGGTGCCGAGTGCGCACTAGGGGATGCTGTTAGTGGGATCCGATGAGAAATATTCATAAGCATTGAAATGAAGCTGTAAAAGTCACACGCTTATATTACGCCTGTGAAGATACGTACCGAGTGCCCACAAGCCCCACAATTGTTGTTGTCGGAAGTCAAGTCCGGGCATTGCCCGTTGCAAAGAGGCTGGCCAGAATTGGTGCAAACACAGCCGCTTGATGAGCAGGTTGAACCGACGCTGCACTGGGATCTGTGAACAATTGCGGTGCAGACATCGCATTCTCTTGAAACATACCACATTTCCACAGGTCCCACAGTGCTTGCTGTCTGAGCTGGTATCGCTACACGCGCCTTCGCATAACTTTTCATGAGGATTGGTACTACGGGGGCCACAGACATAGCAAGGCCCAGTCCCGAGCGCTGCAAGACTGGTACAATTGGCCTCCGGCGTTGGCGCGAAGCTGGTCGCGCACCACTGTGCACATGAAATGTTGCAACTGGGATTCCTAGTCTCTGCGAGGGACCAAGCAGAAGCCACTAAGTCTATTAGTTATCCACAGCTACACTTAGAGAAAAGGCGGAGATTATAGAACACTGTAACCAACCAATGACAAGTATAAAGATCAACGAGGATCTAGCCATCTTGAAAACAAGCTGATGTCAAACAAGGGTGTCGAAGTATACGTGAGGTAAGAGAGTCGCTGGGTTTTTCTAGGAGAGAATTCAACTTATATATCTGCTTCAATTAAAAGTCAAGCTAAGAGAGCAGACTCTATTGCCAAAGCGAAGAGCTGACATCTGCACACCAACCAGACGCCAAGGTCTCACCTCGTGAAGTGTAAGTTCAGTACAAGAGTAAAACATGAGGAGATTGAGATAAGATGTGCCCAGCAGAGGTTTCTTGAGCTTTACTAGTATTCAGTATATACATAAAGCAGACTTTATTGGTCCTTCAATCTACATCAAGGCTCGTATTCCAATCCGCTCATGCTCTACCATTTTTAATCTCCCTCCTCTCTCCTGCGCTTGTGGCGCAAATTAAACTGGAAAGCAGTATGATGGCGCATCACGGCGCTATGTACTTCACGAGCATGGTCACAGTAAGGGATTGTCCGATCCGATTGCGGGCCTTGAAAGTGAAATCGGCGCAAGGACACTAGGGTCTGTCGCACCGGTTGCACAATATTATGTTCGTGCGACAGGGAGCAGATTCCGAAGACCTCTTGGCACGAGTGTGTGGCCGTATTCCAGATCGTCTCTGATCCTCCAGAGAAGGAAATTTCTGCTTGGTCCGACACCGACACTACATACATGGAGAGTAAGCCAAGAAAATCGAACAATCAAAACACCTAGAAGAACAAAACAAAGTGTTGTCTAGCTTACTTAGTCGTACACATCTCTCTAGCTCAGAGCTTGCACTTCTTGATTTGAAACTTCCGCTTAGACAACGTCAAGAGGCGAGGTACAACGCAGGGATTGTACACATCAAACCCAGACATATACTATTGATCCCACCGTAAATGAAACTCCTCACGCATGATTTCTTCCTCTAATAGACTTTATGTTAGACAAGCGTGCCATTCAAAATCTTTAATAGGTAAGATACGAAACATGCAATTTTGGTTCTATACCTTGGCTGCGTGGTGGCTTGGATTATGGTGTATGGTCATGCCGTACACACCTACGAATCCTTAAGTACAAACTACGGATACTACCAGGTTTTCGGTAGGCACGCAGCAAGTGAGATCTACTCTTGATTAATTTTACACATTGCTTTAATTACCTTCTCTGCTGTTATAATGTCCCACTTAGGTCTGGAACTAAACTCAAGACTCAGGCAGTCAGACGGGAAACTTGGTTCCGCAGGCTCTTGTAGTCACAACAAATAGTTGTTTAAACGATATCCGAGAGAGTTTTAGGGTACCGAGTTTTCTGCTAGAGGCCGCTAACAATAACAACGTTGGCTACCTAGAGAAAGAAATTTTGAATATCTGGAATCTTGAACTGTCAGATCCCTGATACTTCATGAGGGCGAGGACGCCTCTAGTGTATCCTCTAGCTTACTAGTCTATCGGAACGTAATTATACAATTGAATTAAATAAACTTAGTAATAACACAAAGCAGAGAGTTGCGTTGTTGCAGACGTGTGTATCTAAAATAATTGTATAAGTAGAGAGCAGAAGACAAAGGTAGTGCTAACTCTTGCTGCGTGAAAATTAGGGCCTGGATTAGCACAGATAACAATTACTAATTAGCTTGTTAATTGATTAACCTATTACGATCTGTACGTCGGCAATTTTACTACACCCCTGTTATCTGCTCCGTACTAACAGAAGTCATAGGACATACTGCAGTATCTGTTGGTTGCATATATGCAGACAGAGGAGCAGATCCCCTATAAACTAAGGAAAGCCGCACGCCTGAAAAGAGGAAAGTTAAGGACACAAACAAACTTGCCTGCTTAGTTGCAATAGATCACAATAGCCGTGTTACAAACTTGTATGATACCAGGAAACGGGTCTGGGAGCAGCTATGATCCGGCACTAGCTTCTGTACCAGATATTTACAAGTGCGTTCGCTATAGCATGCGCATCGGGTGCTTAAGATCCGAACATTGTATTTTATTCTAACAAATCACAGCATCGAGTCTATAGATCGGAATACACAGTGCGAGCACTACAGATAATGTACACAACTGTCTTTTTCGCATGCATGCAGGCGGGGTGGCGGTGTGAACGGAGGCGGTTGCAGCCGCCATCCGGCACTAGCTTCTGTATCGGATATTTATAATAAAATACATTCTCCAAGGCTTGCGCATCGGCAGCTCAAGATCCGAACATTGTATTTTATTCTAACGAATCACAACATTAACATTATCCCATAGGTCAGAACACGCGACTTGGAAGATCATAAACGATTTTCACGCCTGTCTCATTCGCACGCATGCAGGCAATCCGGGAGTGGCGGTGCCAACGGAGGCGGGAGCAGCCGCCATCCGGCACAACCTTCCGTACCGGATATTTATAATAGAGTACATATCCTATGACGTTCTCCATGCCTTGCGCATTCGGCCCTCAAGAGCCGAACGTTGTACGATACCTTCGTTTTGACAAAGTACAACGGAGATGATGGACCAGCTATACGGAGCAAGTCGGTTTCAAGGTGTATATTATGCTGCTTGCTGATGCGAAATTGACTTGCGATCACTTCACACAAACAGAACTTACACGCCGCGCCTAGTGCACAAGAGCAAGGATAATTCTCACATTTTTCACTCAATTGGTTGTCCAGATTATCCCAAATTGGGAATTCCTCTCCGCTGTGTTCATCACGATGGGGTTACAACAATTGTTGGTTGCTGTGTTCGAGATCGTACGTTCTTACATGGCATTAACACAGCGATATTCTAACCGCAATACTTAGGGCGTTGTGTACGCAATCGGTCTTGCGATCTACAGGCTCTACATGCACCCTCTCCGTAAAATTCCAGGACCGAAGCTCTATGCTGTATCTGGATTCCCACTGGCCATCGAGAACCAGATCAGAGGCATCTTCAACAAAGACGTTCTGAAGTTACACAATAAGTACGGCGACATCGTTCGTACTGGACCAAATCACCTCTCCATGAACGGAGTCGTCGGATGGCCTGAAGTTTTCGGACATACTCGTAGTGGTGGGCAAGAATTCGGCCACTGGCTCGAATTCTATCAGGCCGGAGACAAGATGCACCGATCTATCTTCGCAGCCGACAGAGATGACCATCGGCGCCAACGCCGTCTGATGGCACATGCGTTCTCTGACGCTGCCATCAAGGAGCAGGAGGTATTGGTGAAGAAGTACGTCGACTTGCTTTTTACTCATTTACGCGAAGATGCCGCGCAGCAAAAACCAACAGACATGGTCAAATGGTACAATTTCACGACTTTCGACATCATAGGAGACTTAGTGTACGGCGAGCCTTTCAACTGCCTGGCCGCTAGTGACTATCACCCGTGGGTCAGTAATATCTTCGGTGGCTTGAAGGCCGGCTCGCAGATGCTTGCGTTCATGAGGATGCCTCTCCTCCGCGCGGCTATACAGCTACTGGTATCAAAGGAGGACATACAAAAGAGGGTCGATCACAAAATAATGAGCAAGGAGAAGGTGGAGCGGAGGTTGGCACTTGGTCAAGCGCCCAATGGCCGTAAAGACATCATGACATACATTCTTCGTCACAACGATGAGAAGGGCATGAGTCATATAGAGATGTTAGGCAACTCAGAGGTTTTGATCGTTGCTGGTAGCGAGACGACAGCCACCGTACTCTCAGGCTTGACCTACTATATGGCAACCAATCCGCAAGCCCTGAAGACGGTTCAGCAAGAGGTGAGAGCAGCTTTCAGCTCCGAGGAGGAGATCACGATGAGTTCTACTGCGCATCTCAAATACATGTTCGCATGCATCGAGGAGGCTATGCGATTGTATCCGGCGGTTGTAGAGACACCCCCACGTATTTCCCCTGGCGAATTCGTGGATGGACACTGGGTTCCCAAAGGCGTAAGGAACACTCCATCAATGATGTACGGTCAAAGACTGACAAGAGCTTCCAGACTTTCATCTCGATCCACCAGTGGGCCGTCTATCACAATCCCAACAACTTCGTTCTTTCAGAAGAGTTCAGGCCCGAACGATGGCTCAGTCCCGACCATCCTCTCTACGACCCGCAATTCATTGCAGATAAGAAACAAGTATTCCAGCCTTTCTCGTTCGGGCCGCGAAATTGCATTGGCAAGAACCTTGCCTATGCTGAGCTAAGACTGATTGCTGCTCGATTGTTCTGGAACTTCGATATGGAATTGAAGCCCGAAAGCGTTACCTGGCCCGATCAACAGAGAGCATTTCTAGTTTGGGAGAAGATTCCGTTGATGGTTCAACTGAAGCAGGTAGAAAGAAGCTGAGGAGATTCAGATCAATGGCAGATTGAGCGCACCATAACGTTAGACCGGTAAAGCATCTGTGGATGATAAGTTGATAGAAATCTTCAGCCTTATTGTGCAACTGTATTAGGATTGCTAGTAAAGACGAATAGACTAACACTCACATAAAATCTATAAAAACTAGGCCTTGGGTTATAAATTATTAACGAGCACTTTCACGAACATATATATTATGTGTTGCAGAATGTATTAGTGTGTTACTGATAATATCAGTATTAGTTATATAATTAACGGAAAAGATATAGCGTTGGGTTTCTCTTCTTTATAGTTATGTTTGCAATATACGTCTTCTATAATGCGGGAAAAATCCATAAAGGATATGCTATCGACAAAAGAGATAACAGCTAATAGATCCCCCTCTGGACCTTCTGCTGCTTGATGCTGCCGTTGCACGACATTTTACACTCGGCATCAATCTCGCCACTTCCCCCAAACTGCTTGACAGCGCCGTTGAGAATGTCAATAACACCGTGTCCGCCGACCCTGAAGTCGACATTCCTGTTCGGCTTAGTGGATTCGACACCAAAACTGCAAAAACCTACTTTGCCAATCTCTCGTCGATTATGGCTATCGGTGGTCCCTTCGTCCTCAATATTCTTGATGATACACAGACAACCGTTCACGTCTGGCGATGTATCATTGGTGTCATTTGTTGAAAGTTGAGTCACTTTAGTCTACAATGGCTGGTGGAATATCACAGGGGCAGTTTCTGCTCGATCCTGCCGAAGATGTGTTCTAGATTTGGAACGTGCGCTCGGGACTACAAACTGGCAGACGGATGAAGCCAGGCATGTTATTCTCAACGGCCATGAGGGCCTTCATTGTACCTTGGTCTTTGGGACTTGGCAGTCGCGCTAATGTTGTTGCCATCGTTCTAACTGAAAGTTTCCACAGATACCTTGATCAAGTCCTCCGCCACTCCAAAGAGCGCCGTCGAGGGTCCCAATACCTAGTTGCATGGAAGTTAGTGTTTTTCCAGACGGCAGGAACCTTGGTCATAGACGGTACACTTGCAGGAGCGTGCATCTTAGAAACACGAAAAAAGGTTAGGTATCGCAAAATTAAAGGACTTCGAATGTTTTGGCGCAATTCTGTTGTAGTATTCTTCTTGTCCGACTCAGATTTGCGTAGACCTTTTCCAGGATGCAAGGTAAGCAACTTAAAAACTGGATTGAAGAATGGCCCAGCTGCTGTAGGTGTTTCTACAGTGAGAACATCTATGAAAACTAATAGCCAGGTTTTATTCTCCGGCTCAGGCAACAGGGCAGGCTTTTTCTTCATGTCCTACAAACTTATGCCAACAGCCGATACTACGCTGAACAGAGTGTATAAGTATTTTTTGGTACACCTGGTGAACTGTGGCTAAGGATTTTCAGATGAGCTGCACTGCGGTTCGTGACTCTGGACCAACCGCCATCTGGACAGTCCGATGCTACACCGCAGTTCAAATCAGTGATAGCTTCGCAGTATCGCTTAGCGCACACGTGGAGAGTGCTGGAGACCGACTGCATGAGAGACAACCCAACTCTTTTGCTCTTGGTGTCTTCCAAATCCTGAGGACATTGTCCCACGCCGCATCTGCGTGGAGGTCCTTCCAGCGCCGGGAAGGGGTGTGATTGAGGTAGCCCAGGATGACGCCGCTTATGCAGCCGGTATCAGTCCATTTGCCATGACGGGAGTGATCTGTCTTTGGGTTTTTTCCCAGCTTTGAAGCGTTGCTGGAACTCTGCCCAATTGGCAGCCGCCTCTAAAGCATCTTTGTATGTCTGCAGATTACTGGAGGTATCTGCCAGGCCTTAGGCTGTATAAAAGGTGGACTGGGTCTTTTTAGTGCTAGCCTCCATGTAGCTAATCCACTATCTGTCGCCGTAGACGAGGATATCTCTGTTGCTACTGGTGTCGACGAAGCTTGCCAAACCTCGGCCTGGACCCTTGCGATCTACGATAATCTCTGTAATCTCAGTGTCGGTATTGTAACCAGCAATAGCGCTAGATTTGCCCGGAGTCGCATCTGAGGCTGCACAGCTACCAGTGAGGGGGCGATTTGGAACCCAGCAACCGGACGTCGCCATGTTGTGACACCAACCGTAACTTGTGATACTGACGAGAATCTTCTCTCCAGGAACACCACCCTTCGTTAACACGGCCAAACACGGCCAAAGGCTGCCTGATCTCAATTGTGTCAACTTGTTTCACGGGAGAAGGTCTCGAGGCGGAGCTAAAGTACTTTCTGGTCGTGCATGGTTTTACACAGATTATAGGCATTGGTTCTGCGCCATCAATACATGGTTTGCATGTGTAGTATGGCAATGGAGCGCGACTGCCACAGTATGAAAGCTTGCACTGGAAGATTATTATGAAGGCGTACAGAAGCTAATCAGGAGATCAAGTTTCGCGCTGAAGGAAGCTACATGGTATTTAATACAGGAAACAATTTCCTTTCGCTGCAAAGGCCGTCGACAATCCGCCGCTCACGCCAATGAAAATCGCTTCAAGAAAGCTTTGCGGAGCCTTGAAGCTCGAGACGGCTTACCCGATCCTACTACCTTGGGTGCTCGAGCAGTCACCTCTTGGATGTCCTGAGATTGCACCGAAATACCCTCTGTACTTCCGCTATGGCTTACTGCTGTCACCACTGGGAGCTTGGACAAAGCATTGCTTGTGGGTATGAGATCTTGGCTTGCAGCGATGACTGGCAGAGAGATAGTCGTTGCTGGATCAACTGCTGTCGCCTCAGGGACAGATTGGGTTAACAACGGGCGCGATGTGTACATCTCTTCGTCCCTATTACTCTTGATACTGGGATGAGATGTGGCTATCTCAACAACAGGCTTTTCCAATGGCCGTTGCCCAGAGCCAGGTATACCAGCATCCGGATGCGTTGCGGTCCCGGATCCTGCTCGGGTGTGGGGAGCAGCTTGCGACATTTCTGACTCGATGATGCGCCCCGAAGTATCACTCAGCTCAGTTGCCTGCAAGCTCTTCGTCGTGTCTCTGTCCACCACCGCGTTTAGTAACGGTGTCATGGTAGGATCGAGTAGTCGCATGCAATGCGCGAGTACTCCGCGCATGGTCTTTCCTCCGATGATCACAAGAACCGGCATGTCCACGTTTAGCTCCCTCATCAACCATGACTTCATCTCAACGGCGATCAACGAATCGATGCCCAGACTTTCGGCGGTCTGTTCGAGAATATCTGCGTCTGGGATCATCTGAAGGGCTTTGCGGAGCCTCGATGCTAGAAACAAATCGAGTATCTCTGACACTTCTTGGCAGGTGGTAGCTCGCAGCAATTGAGCTTTTGTGGACACTGTGGGACTTTCCGAGAGCTTTTGTTGGTCACTGGCGCGCTGTAGCAGCAAGTGTGAGAAGATGGGGCTGCTCGAATGCTTTGGCTTGTACTCCTCATCAGTATAAGTGATCGGGACTCCGGTTCCAAACTCCCCGCTTTCACCAGAGCGAGGTGGGCTGGCCAATACTGCCTCGGCGAATGCAGTATGGAAGTCTTGTTCTGAAGTCCACATCACACCGGCTTTCTCGAGCGATGTCTGCTGCGCCAACGTCAGCCCTCGCGTGGCGTACCCACTTCCCAGGATCGCACCGAGCGCAATGCATGAAGCTGGCTTTCCGCGCGCTCGGCGTTGTGCCGTCAAAGCAGCTAGAAACCCGTTACCTGCAGCGTATGCCGCTTGGCCCGGATTGCCGGTGATAGCTGCGATGGAAGAGAGTACGACAAAGAAGTCGAGATGGTCATGCTGAAAGACCTTGTCAAGATGAATGGCCCCGTCGACCTTCGGCTTTAGTACCTGGAGCATCTGTGCAATGTCCATATCTTGGGTGAGCGAATCTCGGAGTACCATAGCCCCATGACAAACTCCTGCCACCGGCGGAAGTTGTTGTCTGATCTTGCCGTACACATCTTTCACGGATTCGAAGTCAGTCACATCACAGTTGTAGATTTTGACCGTTGCTCCCAGAGATTCGAAATGAGCTAGCCACTCGGGATCAATATTGGGACTCCGACTGGAGAGCACAATGTGTGTGGCCCCTCGGGCGATCATCCACTCACAAAGTGAGAGTCCCAGATCGCCTGTAAGCCCTACGAGCCAGTAGGTTCGGTCATTGCGGAAGCGCACCCGTTGATCTGCGGGCTCCACGCGGATTGGAACGCTGTTGGTGGTCGACCAATCAACGATATTCATGTCATCAGTATTGAGTGTTGAGCTGTGTAAGTCCTGTAATGGGAGCGGAAGTCCATCGGCAAATACGAGTGAGGTTTGGATCAGCGCCAACTGGTCTTGCACACGATCCAACACAGCAGAAGCTTTCGGGATCTTTGTTGGATTGGCTGACGAACCCCGCCTCGCAACATAAGAGCTCATCGTATCGACTGGGATCCTAGTCGATAGCGCGTCGAGCACCTTGGAGGTCCAATCATCATCTCTCCAACATACTACGCGTGACGGAGAGGATCCAAGCATCGCAACCCTGATCTCACGCTTTGAAGAGCGCAACGGCGCCTGTATCCATGGGCTATTCGTAGCCTCCCCGTGCTCACGTTTAGTGGTAGCGCAAATCACTACTTGTACGTCTTGAGCAGCAGCGAAGGACGTAAGGATAGGAGTAAGATCTTCATGGGGCTCAAGCACGAGTAGAGACTGCCCTGGAGCAAGATCTTCCAAAGCCGTGCTTGACAGTATCCCAAAAGATAGAGCTTGGAGGTATCCAACGGCATGGGTTCGCGGTAGAGCACAAGGCCTGACCAGATTTCGTGGCACTTCGATCACTGATGAGAGGGTGCTCGCGAGCGCAACTACCTGCTCATGGGTGACAGTGTCTGTCCCAACCAGCAAGTAGTAGTACCCGCAGTCTCCTATCCTGATTGCCTTCAACGAAGAGTACATGAGACGGATGCTGACAAGGTCAGGGTCTACTGACTTCAGCCCAGAGACAGGCTCCATCTTAGCCTTGAGTACGTATGCCTTGTCTTCGACCGATAGAGTGACGGGTGTAACGCATGGGTCCACGGCCATATTGATAGTACGGCGAGTGGAGTTGTAGCGGCTGTTTCGACTCTTACTGAGCTTCACCCTTGGGACAAATTGACGGCCATCAAGGTGAGAGATCTCCGGCTCAACAGACCAGAGCATGTCGGCAAGACAACCTTCGTCCTCCCATCTCCCAGTAACCAGCAGTCTCAGGAAGGTCTCCGATATCATGGTAGTATCGAGCGCATCCGATGACGATAGATCGAGTATCTGGAGTCGGATGTGCGGCATCTCTAGAACCAAGCATCTCGCGAAAGACACCAACATTCTCGCGTGCGGTGAATTTTGTTTGTAGCCGTGCGTAACCCACAAGACGTCTCTGCTTCTCTTGAACAGTCTTTGTAAGCCTCTGAGAGTCGCTTCTTCGAAGTCTGGGAATAGTGGCTTGTCGTGATCTTGTAGCAGTACTACGTTGCCGCCGAACGACAGGTCGGTGTCGACCACGTCTGCGAGTGTCTTTACATGCGCCACGCTCGTACTGTAGGCAGCCATGACGCTCTTGAGGTTGTTGGCGCAAGGCAAGGTGGAGGAAGTCGCACCCCCGATTATAGTGATTCCAGAGAACAGTAACGGTGGGTCTTCCGGCCGCAAAGGCTCTCGAAGGATTTTTACGCGGTCATCAATTGCTTGCAAGAGCATGACTGGACGAAGGGATATGTCGAGTTCTTGCGGTTCTGCGAGCCAGTCATTCTCTGCGAACCCGTACCCCTCTAGAGTTTGCGCCCGTGCCGATGTATTTTCCAAATATTTAGAACGATCCTCATCGCCAGGACCCATTCGGAGCATAAGTTGAGAAATGTCCCCAAGACGCGGGCATATAAAGTATCCACCCGGTCTGAGCAGCCGCCTGATAGTCTTCACCGTGTGATCGAGATCCGGTATATTCGAGGAATTGGCGAGCGAGACGACCAGATCGAAAGAGTGCTCGACGAAATCTTGGCTTGCAATGTCAACACTGATGTCCATGAGTTTATAGACTATTTTCTCATCGAACGAGTCAAGTCCCAGCCGTGCCTCGTCGAGGCCCTCGTGCGAGATGTCCGTGTATGTATAGGAAGCGAACGCGCCATCCATTTGCGTCAGGAAATGATTGGAAGCGTCCACTGCAGAGGTACCGATACTAGAGGTCGTATGAGCAAAGCACTCCGCGTTGAGCTTGTCTACTTACTTCAAGATGTTCATGGCTGGATAACGATGGCAAAGTTGAGTGGCAATCTTGGTCATAATCTGCAGATCTTGCTGCGATTGGGTAGTCGACACGTCAGGTGCGTTCTGCATCATGGGAAATGCTGGACCCCACACAGTCTCGGAGAACATGTGGACATCGTTCAATCGAGTGGCAGCAACCATTGGCTTCGTACGGAGGCCCTCGAGTCGCAGCATGGCGTACGATCCATTTGCAGGGTAGATGTCGACATCACCCCCGCCATCTTCTCTACTGTACGATGTGAATTTTAGGGATTCGTTGTCGGCACTAGCAATTGCCTGGCTTAGATCGATCGAGATCTTTGAGACATCGATTGGTAGCAGAACAGAAGTCAGTCGGCCATCGCCAGGATAGCTGTGTGCAACAGCTATAGAATGGATAGCGGCATCGAGTGTCGCAGGGTGTATGAGCGATCTTGTGGCGATACGTTCCGGAACTCGGACCATGCCAGAAGCCATACCAATTCTCCTCTTCACAGAATGAATAGCCTTGAACTCACCCGAGTATTGATAGCCACAATTAGCTAGCGATGCGTAGATGCGTTCGTGGCCCACATCCATCGTACCGAAATCCACCCCAGGGTATTCTTGCAGGGAACAATCGCCGGGGCCAAAGAGAATTTTCACTTGACAGTTTGCATTGAGCAACATTGGGCCAAACTCCCTACAGTTGACAGAGTGGTAGGTGAAGGTCGCCGTCCAGCTGGACTTGTGGCGCTGTATCCCAGTCAAAGCAGTGAGAACTTCCACTCGGGTGTCTTCTGAGTCGAACACCAACGGATGACCGAATACAAGATTTGTCAATTCAATGAGTTGCACTGACTGACTGGCCGCAACCTGGCGCGCAGCTTCGATAGCTGATACGATGTATGCAGAGCCAGGAAAGACGGTTTGACCTTGGATCCGATGTCCTCTGATCCATGGAACCTCCCTTGGGACGATGTACTTCTTCCATGCTATCTGATCGCTAGAGTAGTCTGAGGTTTTGGTGCCGAGAAGATTGTGCTGCCCTGGACGGTGCCGGAACGTGTGTGAATTTCTGGACTCATACCAAAAAGTCCTCTCATGGTTCCATGGGTAAGACGGCAGGCCTCTAGGTACGGGAGGGGATTCAAGACCACTGACAAAACGGTCGTACGCGGCGAAGTCAACGACTGGAGGATTGGTGTTGGCCCAGATAAAGCCCAAACCATCAGAGAACGCCTTAGTGTCATCGACATTGCGACTCAACAGTCCAGTGTACGGGATCGTGCGGCCCAGGACACTCTCGATGACTTGGAGAGCTGGCCCTTTGAGAGCCGGGTGGGCACCAACTTCCACGGCAATGTCGAAGTCAGAAAGCCCAAGCGCGTGCTCAAGTGCTTGGGAGAAGAACACGCAGCCGATGGTGTTACGATGCCAATAGTCTGAGATGTCCACATCGTCTGTGACTGCCTTCATATCCACGCTGGAGACCCACCTGCAAGCTGAGGAAGCTGGTCGCTGGAACGTGACGTCACACGCACGCACGGATGCCGTGATGGCTTCCGAGCACCGTGCCATATGATGTGAATGATCTGCGAGACATCAGTCGTGTGTTGTGCATCGGGGGGTTCAGCCTCTTACACGCATTGTCCACTCGCAGAAGCCTTGCAAACCGATTCTGCGCATGAAAAATATCCTTGACTTCGTGGACTGCCGCGACATCGCCAGACAGCGTGACGCTTGCAGGTGAGTTGGAAGCCCCAACGCACAGCCTACCACGGAAGCGGTCCGAAATACACAAACTCTTCGCCTCGTTGTATGAAGCACTGACAGCAATCATAGCTCCGGCCTCCCCGTTGGTGCCTCCAACCAACGGTAGATGCACACCACGGTAGTAAGCGATGCGTATTGCGTCTCTCGCTGACAGCCAACCTGCTGCAAACGCGGCCGCAATCTCACCAGAACTATGTCCAACAACAGTTGAGAAGCGAACACCAGCCGCCCGCAGCAATTCAACCAGCAGAATCTGTGCCGCCGTACACAGCGGTTGCGCAATAGCAGCCTCTTTGACCCGGGAGGACAAGGCGTCAGCAGCTAGTTCGGTCTTCAGAGACCATGGCGGTGGGTCCGGCAGTTCTGCCAGGCTTCGCTCCAGGCCGTCAATTATGTCCACGGCGGCTGGAAACCGCATCAGAACGCGGGCCATTCCTGCCCACTGCGCGCCCTGGCCCGTGAAAATTCCCAGGATGCGCGGCGGCGAAGCACGCACAGGTGCAGCAGACGATGGCTCCCGGACGTGTGACTCGAGCTTACTGCGCAGCTCTTGCACGGTGGATGCCGAAAACGCTGCCCGCGTGGAAAATGCAGTTCTCCTGGAGACCAAGGCGTGAGACAGCGCCCGGAGGTCAACCAAGGGATTCGTCTCCAGGTGCCGTGAATACGCTGAGAGCATGGCCATCAAGGGCTTCTCCGAGGCGGCTGAAAACACAAATGGAAGGTACAATGTTGAGGTCTCCGCCGTTTGCGCTTTCACAGGCGAGTAGCTCTCCAGAATGCAGTGCGCATTCGTTCCACCGAACCCCTTTATGAAAATCAGTAAATCTGTCCAGATCGGGGCTTTCAGTTACTTACAAACGAGTTCACACTAGCTCTCCGGGCCGATCCTGGCGCAAGAGCTGGCCACGGTTTAGCCTTTGTGACGATCTCCAAGTTCTTGTAGAATGGCTCTACCGCAGGCGCAAGGTCTTTGAAAAGTAGATTTGGGGGTACTACGCCGTGCTGTATGGCCAGAGACGCTCTGATCAGGCCTGCCAGGCCGGCTGTTCCTTCGGTGTGGCCGATGATGGTTTTGATTGAACCGCAGTACAGCGGATTGCTGGTGTGGTTGGGATCGCTGTTGGGACGTCGGAAGAAGGCATCATGTATTGCTTGCGCCTCGAGAGGGTCGCCCACAGGGGTCCCTGTGCCGTGTGCTTCAAAGTACTGTGGACGGTCTGAAAGCTTGGTCAGGTCAAGCCCGGCCTTGCTATATGTGGCTTCGATCAACTCTGTTTGTGCTGTGGCACTTGGGACTGTGAGACCTATTGTTCGCCCGTCTTGGTTCAGGCCGGTCTCGACAATCACACACTCGATGGCGTCTCCGTCTGCAATGGCTGCACTCAAAGTCTTGAGTACAACGGCTGCGATTCCCTCACCACGTGCATATCCGTTGGCACGACTATTCACTTTAGCAATTGGGACTGTTGTTGCTCGAAAGCCACGCTGAGAACGTACCTATCCCACATGTACGACCGCCCCTCGGGAGACATCATCTTCATATTGCTCCCCGCGATAAACTGCTCGGGCCCAAGAATCAGATTCGCCCCCGCAGCGACGGCAACGCGTGACTCTCCCAGCCTCAACGACTGGACAGCATGATGCACGGCAACCAGGCTCGAAGAACACGCAGTGTCGATGGTCATGGACGGCCCGCGCCAATCGAAAACATACGACACGCGGTTGGACATCATGCTCCGAGCCGTTCCTGCGGCTATATAGGGAGGAAAGTCGGAGATGTCGCGGTTCAGCATGTCGCCGTAGTCGCCAGCCATGAGGCCAACGTAGACTGCAGTCGGTGAACCGCGCATGGCTTCGAGCGACAGGCCCGCAGCCTCTACTGCTTCGTAGATGACTTCGAGCAGCATGCGCTGCTGGGGATCCATGGAGGTTGCTTCGACTGGTTTGATGCCGAAGAACTCGGCGTCGAAGACTCGGTGGTCTTGGTTGAGAAAGTACCCATGGCGTGTGTGGCTGGTGCCCTGGAGGCTGTCTGGGTCGTAGAATCCGTCTGCATTGTACCGGGAGGAGGGGATTATGGTCTGGACATCACGCGGGTTACTGAGGAGGTCCCATAGCTTAGCTGGGGTGTTTGCATCGCCCGGAAACCTGATGCCGGTGCCGATGATTGCAATTGGTTCGTTGGGTTGAGTGCTTGGCTGCGATGCCATAGTCGGTTGAGGGTGAAGGAGCCGTTAACGTCACAAGATGCCGCCTGGCAATACAGAGATGTACGCAACAAATGACATGTGCAGATTCAGCCTGGAGGAGGTCCTGAGCTGTGAATGGGACTTGTGTGAGCAGGCCAGACGGTCCTACATAAGTGTGCCATCTTGCCAGTCCGGACTTGCCATTGACCTGACAGGAGTTTGCGCAGGCTTACAGGGATGGCAGAACCTCTTGCATGAGAATGTGGGTTGCTCATTAGCGGATGACTGGATGATAGTAGATTCCGTGCCCGCCTAAGTACACTGGAGCTACAGTCGCAGCAGTCCGTACGAAGGAATGCTTGCAATATTGACGTCCCAGACCCTTCAGAGCATAGCAGACGGTCCAACGTATGCTACAGTCCAGCATCCAGCTC
Source organism: Stagonosporopsis rhizophila (assembly GCA_016767195.1). NCBI lineage: Eukaryota > Fungi > Ascomycota > Dothideomycetes > Pleosporales > Didymellaceae > Stagonosporopsis > Stagonosporopsis rhizophila. The sequence continues at coordinate 48,212 of CP068492.1, forward strand.
GTCCAGCAAGATGCAAAGCTTCCACCAGCCATTTCGATCCGTGGTGAAGACACCATGTAAGCCGTCCACACCCACCGCCCTGCACATCTCACTCGAGGTTCATGTCCGGGTATGCACCAAGTCGAAAATGCCGGGAGAGAAAACATGGCCCTGGCACGGCCGTCTCGCGTGCAAGCTCACCTTGATGCAGCCGGTAGGATTCATGGCTGCATGGCAAGCGCAGTATTGGACGAGGCTTGGAGCGCATTGCATAGGGTAGTGTACAGGCAGCCGCCTGATGACAGTCTGACTGCGTGCCTGGGAGAACGCCTTGGGGCGCCTGAGCTGGGAAATCACCAGGATAAGGTAACAAAGCAAGACACCAAATTGCGGCCGATATTACAGGTGCGTGTACATCCACGGACTGGCGCTTGTTAAACAATCATGTTCCATGCGTGGTCGGGTCGGCGCTGCTCCCGTGTGCTGCTGGCAGACTGAACGGCTGGTCCATGCCCCACCCTCGTTCCGCCTTCCACGAGCAAATCGGTAAGAGGATGCATGCATGATAGCGAAGTCTCTGCACCGCGGCCAGGGGGTTCGGCTGCAAGGCGAGCGGGCCGTGTGGATGTATTAGGCAGAAATTTGTTTAGACGAACCGCAAGAGGTCAGGGTCTTGGACAGGGTAAGCGAGGACACACTTGGGCCGACAACGCTAAGAGTAACCACACCAATCACGTGATAAACTGCTAAATCACAGTGTTAACATGCGTTGTCTGTACTCGTGCGCACCAGTAGTCCGAGAGTCACGTTTTTCGCCACCAGATACCGTTGGTTCGATTTAGCAACGATCTTGTCTGATTCGTGGAGAAGACTGTTAGACTGCACGTGATGCTCAGACTTGTGGTCCGAACTGAGTAGTTAGATTGACTGTAATCTTACTACAAGGCAATATAATAGATTCTAGAGAACTCTAACTTTAGCTAGCCTTAACCTTAGGTTGTTAAGTAGAAGAATATAATAAGAATAAGTTAAGAACAGGTTTATAAGGTGCTAGAATTCTGTAATTCTTATTAGTTAGGTAGGTTAGCCACGTCTCTAGTCTGCTACTAGTATATGGTCGGGTTAACTGCGTCCTGGTTAACGAACCGTACAATGCTATTCTTTTCGTTGTTTAGAACACCATGTTGCTTGGTGCTTGCTGTCCTTGAGACGGGATGAAGACTGCGCTGTACAAGACGTGTGTTGAATAATCATAGCACTCATATTTACTACGCTTAAACTCCAGACATCATGTCCATGTCCATCATCAGCCACAAGACAGGCACATGATGAGACAATGGATTCATTCGGTGCCAAGGCACGGCAACTACGTAGATACGTAGTCAGATAAGAAGAGAAGAGAAGCTTTTCCTGGCCCGGTCGTGTTGTCTAGTGGGTGAGAAGCAAGACCACTGACTGGTGTTGAAGAATAAGAAAGAGGGAGCCTAACGCCGTGTATGCTGCGCATCTGATCCGTCGATGCTGTCCTGTCCTGTCCTGTCCTGTCCTGTGCTGGCTGCTAGTCTAGTCGTGGCACAAGTGGGTGCTCATGCGTCCTCCTTGATCTCCAGCTTGCTCTTCTTGTCGTCGCCGCCGGCGTTGTCGTCGGCCTTGCGCTTGTTGCTCGTGTCCTTGACGACGGGGACGCCGTGGGCGTCGCGCTCGATCTCTTTGGTCTCCTTGGTCTCCTTGGTGGCGGCGTCGTCTTGGCCGTTCTGGAAGCGGTCGCGGCGGTTCTTCCAGTCATCGCCGTCGACGGAGCCGCTGCGGTCGCGGCGTGAGCGTGTGTCGCGGCGGTTGCGGTCGTCGCGGCCACCTCGTCCTCCGCGCCCGCCACGGCCTCCTCCTCGCCCGCCGCGGCCACCACGGCCGCCCGAGCGGTTGTCGCGGCCGTCGCGGCCGTCGCGGTGCTCGCGGGGTTCGCGCCTGTCAGAGTCGGTGCGCTCCCACTCGGGCTTGATGCCCTTTTCCTTGCACTTCATCTCCGAGTACTCCTTCTTGCCCATGATGGTGAGGTCGTTGCCGTTGTACTTGGGGGCCGGGTCGAGGGTCAGGAACTGCTTCTGGGCGTCCTCGGAGTCGAACTCAACAAAGACGCTGCCCTTGAAGGAGCCGTCGGCCTCGCGGCGCTTGCGGACCATGACGGCGCCGTAGGGGCGGAAGAACTGCTCGAGGGCAATCTGGCCAGCCTCGCCCTCGCCGAAGCCCTTGACGTAGGCGCTGCGGCCGAGGTCGTTGGACGAGGCGCGCTGCAGGCGGAAGAAGAGGTCGGCGGTCGAGGGCGGGGTGGCGTCGTCGCCGTCGCGGGCGGGGACGGCAATGGGCTCCTTGCGGCGGACGGCCTCGTTGCCGGGGCCGCTGTGGTCGCCGTCGTCGACGACTACCAGGTCGTTGCTCTCGCGCAGGGCGGCGACGATGGCCGAGTAGGGCTGGAAGCGGCGCATGCGCTTGAAGTCGGCAATGTGCTTGATGCTGACGGGGCGGTTCTTGGGGCCGTCGAGCTGGGTGAAGAGGTGCTCGTCGGTGACGAGGTTGTGGGTGGAGAAGTAGAACTCGACCTGGTTGCGGATCTCGACGGGGTCGTCCGACTCGGGCAGGTCCTCGAACTCGTTGGTGCGCGCTCTGGAGGGGTGGGGGTTAGCAGGGCGCGGGCACGAGACGAGTGGTGCAGGCACTCACTTGCGGTTCTTGAAGCCGCCTCCACCGCGCGGGCCGCCGCGTCCACGGCCGCCTCGCCCGCCACGGCCGCCTGAACGACGCTCGCGGTCGCGGTCGTCGCGGCGGTCGCTCTTCTTGTCGGCGCCATTGAGGGCGAGGATCTCCTCGCCGTCGGTGGGCGCGCTGCTAACGGCGGCGGCGGCGGGCGCAGACGCGGGCGCGGGCTGCTCGCTCTTGGGGGCCTCGACGGCGGGGGCTGGTGCAGAGTCGGCCATGGTGGTGGTGGGAGGGAGGGAGGAAAAATGGGTGGGTGGGGGGTGAGAGGAGCGGGTGCTGGTGCTGGTGCGGGCGCGGGCGCTGCTGTGCGCTCGCGACGGACGGGAATTGGATTTTCCAAACTTCGCGCCGGCAGAACGCCCTCACCGCCCGCCCCGACGACCACGCCCGACGATTCTGAGCGCCGTCCAGCTCGCATCGCCGTCGTCCGCCTCCCCCCACCCACCGCCCACCGCCCTCTGCCGCCGCCGCCATGAGGAAGAAGCCGAGATTCCACTCGCTGAAGAAGCTGGTGCGTCCCCCGTCCCCCGGCCCCGATGCCGTGCGATGCTGACCTCAGGCAGAAAGTCCGCCAGGACATGTCGCGCTGGACGCTGTACAGCCTGGCCCAGCTCAAGCCGCCCAACACGGGCTCGCGCACCTTCTTCCAGCAGAAATGGACCGCCAAAGCCGACACGCGTGCCTACCACGGCGAGCAGATCCGCGAGAAGAAGTGGGCGCGTCTCTTCAAGCGCTCCCTCCCCGCCGTCGTGCCCATGGACCACAAGTACCTCGCCCGCCACGACGGCAGCGAGCAGGCCGCCGGCCGCGGTGCAGGCGCCGACTCGCGCGACCGCGCCCGCAGCCCGCCCATGACGCCCTACATGCAAATGGCCTACTACCCCATCGAGCGCCGCCTCGACACGGCCGTCTTCCGCGCCCTGTTCGCCAGCAGCGTGCGCCAGGCCCGCCAGTTCTGCGTCCACGGCCTCGTCAAGGTCAACGGCAAGAAGATGCCCTACCCGGGCTACATGCTCAACCCGGGCGACATGTTCCAGGTCGAGCCCGCGAGCGTCATGTTCGCCACGGGCGCCCCGAAGCAGCGCTCCTCGACCGCCCGCCGCGTCGCAAAGGAAAAGGCCGCCGCCCGTGCTGAAGCCCGCGACGCTGCCGGCGGCCAGACACCGCGCCAGCCCCGCCCAGAGCCCGTCAACGTCGCCGCCGCCGCCGCCGCCGCCAAAGGCGAAGAGCCCACCCCCGCCGAGCTGAAGAAGCACCTCCAGTCGCTCATGGACGACGTCGATGCCGTCCTGGCCGAAGACGTCGGCGCAAAGGACAAGCAAAAGTTCCGCGCCCTCCGCGCCGCCGTCAAGCGCGCCATCGGCCTCTGGCGCTCCGCAAGCCCCGAGTCCATCACCACCCTCGACACGCAGCTCGACTTTCTCAAGACGCAGCTCGCCGGGCGCTCCTCTTCTTCTTCTTCCTCCACAACAACAACAACACCAACAACAACAAAATCCCCCGACGCAATCGAGCAGCCGCTCTTCACCCCCGCCGACCACGCCAAGCTGCGCCGCGCCTTTGACAAGCTCGCCCTCGAGTCGGCACACACCAGCGCCTGGAACGACCGCAACGCCGCCGCCCCCTTTGCCACCCCCTGGCGGCCCCGCGACTACATGAGCGCCTTTGCCTTTATCCCCCGCTACCTCGAGGTCAACCAGAACATCTGCGCCGCCGTCTACCTGCGCCACCCCGTCGCCCGTCCGGGCCTGGCCGAGGTGCCCACCCCCTTTCACGTCGAGACGGGGCAGTTGGCGTTTAACTGGTATTTGCGGAGGAGGTAGGCGTGGAGAGATTGTATTGCGTGTATGATAGCGTACAAATATAGAATGTAACATATTCTCGCAAGTGCAGAACTTTTGGAATAAACATGGTTACTATAACCTGCAGAACTGATATTAACTACTACTTGCACAAGTCTTTAAAATATAACACTATAGTAACCTAGAGAACTAACAATTACTGCAACATGCACATCTCTTTAGAATCTAACATTACAGTAATCTGCAGATTTCTTTGTATTCTAACAGATCCATCCCTAATAATATGCACAGCTCTTTAGAATCTAATATATTTACTACAACATGCACATCTCTCTAAACTCTACTATACCTACTGCAACTGCAGAACTCTCAAGATTAAAAACAACATGCACAGCTCTTCAGAACCTAACATTCACCACAACCTGCACATTTCAATTCAGTGCCATTCCTCACTTGCCATGCTAAATTCTTCTCTCTTTGTATATGTATATAGTACAAGGGGGGACTCATACGTAATTAAACGGCGCAGGTTCCCCATCTGCGCCTGCCTTGCCGGCGGCGAAAAGCAACGCCACGCCATGCCAAAAACAATAAACCAATAAACAAACCCAACTACGCCTTTCCTTTCTGCACGCCCACCACGCCGCCATCCAACGCCAAGGAAGGAAGATATATAGAAATAAAGTAGAAAAATAGAGAACCTTCACTCCTCCTCGCTCTCGTCCACCGTGTACACACTCGCCGCATGTCGCAGCGTCTCGGCGCTCGGCCGCGGACTCACGTCCACGACGCTGCTGTCGGGCGTCCACCGCCCTGACTCGCCCGCCACAGAGTACGAGGACGTGCTTGTGTACCCCCTAGCATCTAGCGAGCGGGCTTCGTAGCGCAGCCCGTTGACGACCACGGGGGAGAATCCAGATGTTCCCGATGATGAGGACAAGGATGGGGATAACGCCTCCGCCTCAGAGTCCGAGTCGTACGTGTATGGGTACGTGTATGTGGGCGGGTCGCTCGGGGCGCGCGAGCGGTAGCTGGGGAGGCTCGAGGTGCGGGATAGTGGCCGTGAGGGGGCTTCCGGGATGGTCGAGGGCGGGTATGTCGACGTCACTGAGGGGGGGCCCTGGCCAATGTGGAACCGGGGGTCCGGGTGCTGGCATGTACACTGCGGTTGTGTCTGCGTCTGCGTCTGTGGTGTGGTGCGCCCCTCCTCGGCGCGGATGATATCATTAACCACATTGTGCGCTACCCGCAGCTGCCGAATCTCCTCCTGCATCGCGCTCTCGAGCACACACTCCTGGTCCGCAATCAGCGCCCGCTTCTCCTCGTAGTCGGCGATGCGGTGGGCATCGTGCGGGCTGCGCCGCCAGTTGCCGCGCCACCAGTTGCGCCACGCGTGCCGCCGCGCCGCCCGCTTGTATGCCCGGGCGTTGTAACGCTCTTCGTAGTCGGCCGCGCGCTCGGTCCGCGTCCGTAGGCTGGAGCACTTGTGGCGGATGACGGCAACGAGGCATCCGCAGCAGAGCACGCCGAGCGCAATCTCAAGCGCAATCAGGTACGGTGCCTGCCGTTGCTGCGGCCGCGGGGGGAGGTCGCCGGTGGGGCCTGCGTAGGGGCGGGGTTCTTCCGTCTCTTCTTTGGATGCTTCAGAGGGGGTCGTGTCGGCGACGTTGATGCTGCCGTAGCGCTGGGACGCCACGTGGGCTGAAGCGTAGGCTTCGTCCGGGCGGCCCATGTCGGTGGATTCGTCGCGGTGCAGACGCAGATACACGACGCGCCATGCACCGTGGGCTTTGCCGGCGACTGTCTTCAGCACGCACGAGACGCTGTCACAGTGCTTCAGCTCCTCGGTGAAACACTTGGCCTCCTTGCGGATCTGCGAGTTGATGTGCTGCTTCTTGGTGGCTACTGCTCTTTGGATGGCTTCGAGCTCGGCCTGCAGCGCCCGGAGCTCCCGGATCTCGTCTTCGAGGGATGCTGGCGATGCTGCTGTCGAGTTGCCAAAGACCAGCCTCAGATGGGCCGGCGGGTCACGCCAGATGTCGGTCAACTCGGGTGCAAGGTCTGGCACCGTCTCGAGCCTGAGAAGCGTCGGCGGTGATGAGTTCTGCTTGAAGGAAATGGTAAAACCAGATGCTGAATCGATGGGTATGCCGTCTATGGACTTGATGTTGACTGTCAGGATTTGGGCGGCCTCGTCTGCCTCCGCGTTGCCGTGAAGACAGGTCGAGTTCCAAGCAAGGGCCAAGTCGCGCTGAGGAGGCTGTTCATCCTGCTGAGTGTTTGCAAGACTGGCGTACTGGTAGGAGCCGGAGCCAAAAGCGTAGTCACCTTCCCATTCTTGAGGAAGCGGGACGCCGTTGATGGTGATGTTGGAGGAACCACAGGCCTCGTCGTGGGAGTGAGCGGTAAAGTTGAGGACCTGGGGCGTGGTCAGCAGGGTTGTGTACTATAATAGATGCCTGAAGCGGGCCTTACCAGGGACTCGTCATCCTGGTCCGTGTGCGCTTGGCTAAAGGGCACGCTGAAGGTCGCCTGCGCGTAGTTTTGCTGGACATCTTGTTGCAGCTTAGCAGATGCCTGGCGGCGAGACAAGATAAGACAGATGTAGCAGGAAAAGAGTGGAGCGTACCTATCCGCACAGGCTCGTTGTGCGTCGGTCGAGCAACGTCCCCGTGACTTGGTAGCGCAGCGGCGAGGACGGCGGGCACGCACGCAGCGGCTGACAGCAGCTTTGACTTGAAGGAGCGCATAATGAAGGGAGCACAAAAGACACACTGGACACGAAGAGATGACTACAACGCACCACGACTGCAGACGCACAACAGATGCGGCAGCTGGTGGTAGAACGGGAGCGTGGTCCCAGATCTTGAGGATTTCAGGCAGACGGCGGCTACGCGGAGCTTTAAGAGAGCCGTGGTCAGAGTCAGCGTGCTCAGCCACGATTCGGTCGAGGCGTCGCGCGGGAGGGGCTTTATGGGTGATGCAGAGAAGGGAAATGAATTATTTGAGGCACAGGCACGACGGCAGGGCGCTCTGCAGCGCTGGGACTGGGGATGACGGTGCAGGACACGCCTGGAGGCCATCTGGCAAGTCCTTCGAGATGGTTCCTCACGCCTCACCGGTTCAGGCGCCCAATGACGAGACGAGGTCTAGCGGAGGACATGGTCGTATAGTAAGACGACATGAGGGAATATGCCATCAAGTCACGGGAGCAAGCACGACGATCAGGTCTCAGTCCTGGGTTTCGCGTTGTCTTGAGTGTGTGTTGGTGATGGACTGCGTGCCGTGGTTGCTCTTGGTAGGGCTGCGCCAAGGATTAGTGACGCTCCACAATTGCAGCGACCTCGCCAGCGCTGCTGAGGTTGGGTAGACTGACTGCATGCACCAACAGCAACAGCAACAGCCCCGTTGAACCTGCTTTTTCTCAATTGCAGCCTTTGCGCATCCAGCAGCACACGTCTGAGCTTCCCGCGCACCTACGCGCCCGACACCGCGACACCATGGTGGGCATCTCACACGCGGCGCAAAAGCCCACGCGCTCTGACTGACGCAACGGCAGCTCCCTCTCGGCCTCCTCACGGCTGCGACCGGCCACCCCATGCTCGTCGAGCTCAAGAGCGGCGAGACACTCAACGGCCTGCTGGTCAACTGCGACACATGGATGAACCTCACATTACGGGAGGTGGTGCAGACGAGCGCGGACGGCGACAAGTTCATGCGCCTGCCGGAGATCTACGTCCGAGGCAGCACAGTAGGTGCAGCGACTGGTACGGCCTGGGATTGGTGCTGACAGTGCATAGATCAAGTACCTGCGGGTGCCCGACGAGATCATCGAGGTTGTCAAGGAGCAGCAGATCAAGGACCAGGCGCAGCGCGGCGGCCGCGGTGGCATGCACTCAAGAGGCGACCACAGGGGAGACCGGGGAGGCAGAGGCACGCGCGGACGTGGGCGCGGCCGTGGCAGGGGCGGCGGTGGCAACCAGAACAACAATGCTTGAGCGGGCGAGGGCAAAAAATACCACATGGAACAAGACGAGCAGTTGTGAGGGAGCGAGCGAGAGTAGCTCGGCGGACAACGGCGCTCGTCACTCTGTGCAGCAGGTACGGGGCTGTCTGGCGATTCCACACGAGAACCACCAATCTACAGCCAAGCTGCTCGTCGTGAGCTGAATGCGATTGATACCCTAGCACCGCACCAGTCCAGTCCACTCGATGGGCGATGTGACCTGTGCGACCGAGGCTCTTGCAATGCAAGCTCTCAGCAGCTGCAGGAGCACCGACACTTGACAAGTAAATAGCCAAGAAGCCTAAAACTAGTAGCAGCCTGCACCTTACAAGACGAACGTCTCCCTGTCATGTACACAAACATCCGTCTTGCCGTGCCCTCATCTGATTATCGACAAGCAGAATACTGAATGCAGCTAGCAGTACCAGGTACATTGGGCAGCCTCCTCGGTCAACATGCACGCTAAAGCGGGGTCGACCGCTGTGCCCGAACTTACTCGAGCTTACTATAAGCTCGACTTCTCTTCAAATGCGTGTGAGCATTGTCAAAGGAGCGGGCATTGCACCGTCACAATCAGAGACTTTGAACTAAAGCCTTGCTCATCGTGAATTCAGATATTCAACTTTCGTTGAGATCACATCCACAAGCCAGCATGACAAGCTTCACCATCTTTGACAGCGAATTGGATCAGATCAAGCATCAGGTCGTTGTCATCACTGGTATGCAAGATGATTGTGAATAGATTTCGAGGCTCACATTTGGCAGGTGCGTCGTCAGGCATTGGTCTGGCAACACTGCGCCGCATCATCAAGCATGGAGGCAGGGTCTATGCTGGCGATCTCAACCCATTACCTTTGCCAGAAGCCGACGAAGTGCCGTTCACAAAAGTTGACGTAACAGACTGGAAGCAGCAGGTCGAACTGTAAGAGCTCAATCTCAATGTCACATGAGAACAAAGTACCAACGTGGCCCAGATTCAAAGCAGCGCAGCAGGAATATGGCAGAATCGACCATGTCTTCGCCAACGCTGGAATTGCTCCATCCGTCTCACTGCTGGAGGACGACGTCGACTCTAGCGGCGACCTGCTCCCACCAAACCTCAAGACTATCAACGTCAACCTCCTTGGCTGCCTGTACACTGTCAAGCTAGGTATTCACCACATCCGCAAAAATCCCGCTGGCGGGAGCATCGTCATAACAGCGTCTGGATCGAGCTTCACACGCTTCCCGGCCACAGACTACAGTACGCCCTTTGATACTTGCCACAAGTCTTGCATACTGACGATTCACAGCGACAACTAAACACGCGGTCCTCGGCCTTATGCGCTCACTAACCGGTCATCTCCACCCCAAACTCCCCATCCGCATCAACGCCATCGCGCCCTCATGGACCGACACGGGCATCCTCAACCCTGCCGTCCTCGCCGCCATCGGCGAAGGCAAGTACCAGTCCGCCGACGTGCCAGCACGATCTGTCACGGTCCTGATGGCGGACAAGAGCAGGCATGGCGAGCTCGTGTACAGCGAGTGCGGGGAGTTTATGGATCTGGAGAACGGGCCGAAAGGGTACCACGCTCTGACGGCGCGCATGCTGGGCGTCGAGGCCGAGGAGAACCTCGAGGAGTTGCGGGTGATGCGGGACTTGGTCAGGATGGCGGAGCAGGGCGAGCTGAGGCAGGGTGGTGATGGCAAGCCTGAGCTCGTCTGAGGCGAAGTCTTGGGTGTGGGGAAAGCTGGGGAGGCTCCACTGTGGGGGATGCGCGGTGGGGTCTATACCGGTAGGGCGGCCAATTCATCGCGAGTGCTGTGTAAGCAAAGCTGCACGTGCCCGTGCTTGTTCACACTGCGGCTGTAGTCGTACAACACACCATGGACCTGGCTGGTAAAGACTTTTTCCGTTTTGTACGTGGTCCTGCAGAACAAAGACCAGTCGTTTCAGCCACGGGTGTGGATCCGCAGCCCGGTGTTTATTTTGCGACCGACCCTGTGATTTCAATGTTGCGATAGCAAAGACCTTTTGGGAAGTTTGGCCGTAAGCGCAGCTGATTGCGCGGCTTACGCACAGCATGCATCAAGCCTATGTCTGTAGGCACGCAGGATGAACCTTTTGGAGCATGTCGTTTGGGGGACACGAATCGGTAAACTTCAATTGGCAATTTCCATCCATCAACAGGCGAGCACCGGCACCTGATGCACCACCACCATTGCGTCTCCGCAACGCACGAATCCGCGCGTAGCCAGCCTCTTGCCTCGACTCAGCAGGCTCTCATCCGCGGCCTCACGAACCCCGAAATCGACTCCCATCGCGACCCCAAGAGCCCTGGCGCAGCGGGGTAACGAGCAGCTGGGACAGCTGCAGCACCTGACGACGCGCCATCCAAGTACCGACGCTGGCTTCCGACCCCGTTCGCAGCAGCCGACACTCGAGCGCGCCGTAAGTCGCGCCTCCAGAGTCTGGGGACCCCATGGGTGCGGGCTGTGAGTGGCCCCCTACTCGCCACGCGTTGCCCGGTGCAGCTAGCACGCTCATCCGTCGGGTGAGTCTAGCGCTCGTTCTGTCCACCCCGGGCCCTGCTGCCAAGGTCCACTATCTGCGTCTGGATCTGTGCAGCTGAGCAGCGTATAAAGAAAGCACGGTGTGCCGTTTCGAGTTGCCCTCGTCACTGACTGCGATCTCTCCTGCAACGCCGACGCATTGCCTCCACCATGGCTGACGCTCACCACGAGAAGAACACGGCGAGCCTGCACGAGGACCTTAAGAGCGACAACACACATACCGTTGCTGAACACGGCCACTCGGCTACCGACATGTATGACTCGATTGCACGTGCCTCGGAATTTCGACTGACCCTTGCAGCTATGGCAACTCCATCCTCACATTCGATCCCAAGGCTGAGGCACGCTTGAGGTGGAAGATCGATCTGTACATCATCCCCACGGTTGCTCTCCTGTACCTCTTCTGCTTCATTGACCGCGCCAACATTGGCAATGCGCGTCTGGCGGGTCTCGAGCGCGACCTCGGGCTGCAGAACTACGACTACAACCAAGTGCTCTCTGTCTTCTACATCAGCTACATTATCTTCGAGGTGAGTGCTTTCTTTGCCTGAAAAGCTCGAGTGCCGCAAAACTGACTTTTCATAGATCCCAAGTGTAAGATTGGTCTACCATCCGCTACGGTGCGCCAAAACTGACTGAGTCTAGAATATCTGCTGCAAGTGGATTGGTCCTGGATGGTTCATTCCTGGCATCTCGCTCTGCTTCGGTATCGCGTCTATTGGCACTGCGTTCGTCCACGATATCCATGCCATCTGCGGCGTCCGCTTTGTCTTGGGTATCTTCGAGGCTGGTATGCTGCCTGGTATTGCCTACTACATGTGAGTTCTGTCGTCTCGACTACTCAGACCCCTTGATACTGATATGGGTTGCAGGTCCCGCTGGTACCGCCGATCTGAGCTGGCTTTCCGCCTCTCGCTCTACATCGTCATGGCACCGCTCGCTGGCGCATTCGGCGGTCTCCTTGCGTCTGCCATTCTGACCCTGGACTCCTTTGGTTCGCTCACTCGCTGGAGGATGATCTTCGCAATTGAGGGCATTGTCACTTGCCTCCTCGCTTTGATCTCCTTCTTCACGCTCACGGACCGCCCTGAGACTGCCCGATGGCTGTCTCAAGAAGAGAAGGATCTGGCCATTGCCCGTGTCAAGTCTGAGCGCGTCGGACAGCACGAGGTTCTTGACAAACTCGACAAGAAGAAGACTCTCCGCGGCATCTTCAACCCCGTCGTTCTTGCTACATCCTTCATCTTCCTCCTCGACAACATCACCGTGCAGGGCCTTGCCTTCTTTGCACCCACTATTGTGCGCACGATCTACCCCCGCCACACTGTCGTCCAGCAGCAGCTCCGCACCGTCCCGCCATACATTGTGGGCGCGTTCTTCACAGTCCTCTTTCCCTTCCTCAGCTGGCGCTACGATCGCCGCACCATCTTCATGATCGCCGGCGCGCCGCTCATGATGGTCGGCTACATTATGTTTTTGGCCAGCGCTGATGCCCAGGTCCGCTACGGAGCAACCTTCATCATTGCGTCCGGTGCGTTCTCTTTCGGCGCACTCTGCAACGCGCAAGGCTCTGCAAACGTCGTCACGGATACTGCACGTGCTTCCGCTATCGGCACAATCGTCATGTTCGGCAACGTTGGCGGTCTGATCTCAACATGGAGTTTCCTGCCCTTCGACGGACCCAACTACCGCATCGGCAACGGGCTCAACCTGGCTACCAGCAGCACGATTCTGATTCTGGGTATCGTGCTGCTGCTCTGGATGAACCGCAGCAACAAGAAGCGCTCAGAGGTTGATGTTGACTCTGAACTGGCGGGCAAGTCGGCAGGCGAAATTGAGGACCTGGACTGGAGGCACCCGTCGTTCAGGTGGAGGCCCTAGATGATCAACTGTGCATGACGGTTCAAAAAAAACGGAATATGTGCATATGTAGCCCTGTAATTAGTAATATGAGCGAGCCAATTCACCATTATTCTTGCTGTTACAATCGATGTTGTGCACGATAAGAAAACAAGCATCCTTGTCGCTCCGCTTCCCCGCATACGGGCCACCACCGCGGGACCGAGCCGAGGTCTTCATCGGTTTCGTCATTCCGTCCGCAATTGATTGTCGGCTGTTTGTGAGCTTATCAATCCTCGATTCATGCAGACATAATCGACAATCCCATACAGCATTCTAATACCCACTTCGTCTCAATTAAGCTTGTCAACGCATCGACAACTTCACTCCAGGAGCACCCGCAACAATGCCCTCCGCAATTGCCATCAAGCAAATCGAAGGCAAACCCGGCAAAGTCTACTACCCTCTCGAAAAAATCACCATCCCAGACCGCGCACCAAAGGAAAATGAAGTACTTCGCCCCCTCCCCATATTCTACCTTACCATCTTTCGACGCCACTAACCACCCACCCCAAAGGCCCTCATCACCCTCTCCGCCGCCGCCCTCAACCACCGCGACCTCTTCATCCGCCAACACCTCTACCCCGGCACCACCTTCGGGGTGCCCCTGCTCGCCGACGGCGTCGGCATCGTAACGTCCACGGGCTCCTCCGCCGCCGCCTCCCGCTGGCGCAACAAACGCGTCATCCTGAACCCAGGCACGGGCTGGGCCGACTCGCCCGACGGGCCCGAGGCACAAGCCGGGTACTCGATCCTCGGGGGCACCAAAGCAAACCCCGCTGGCACGCTGGCAGACAGCATTGTGCTGCCTGTGGACGAGCTGGAGGAGTGTCCGCCGCATTTGAGCGATGCTGAGGCTGCGGCGCTGCCGCTCACGGGGTTGACCGGGTGGAGGGCGCTGCGTGTCAAGTGCGGGGTGCATGCCACGCGCGGTAGGAATGTCCTCGTTACGGGCATTGGGGGCGGGGTGGCGCTGATGGTGTTGTTGTTTGCGGTTGCCGAGGGGTGTAACGTCTATGTTACGTCTGGGGACCAGGGGAAGATTGATAAGGCGGTTAAGCTGGGGGCGAAGGGGGGCGTGAGTTATAAGGAGAAGGACTGGGATAAGAAGCTGCGGGGGCTGTTGCCCAAGGAGAGGGGGTGGTTGGATGCGATTGTCGATGGGGCGGGTGGGGATGTTGTGGCCAAGGGGAGTCGGTTGTTGAAGGTATGTTTGTTTGGGAGAGTGGGGAGGGGGGAGTATGTGTATGACGATGCTAACGAGTGTAGGCTGGCGGCATCATCTCCGTCTACGGCATGACCATCTCGCCCAAGATGGACTTCCTCATGAGCGCTGTGCTGCGCAATATCGAGGTGCGCGGGTCGACTATGGGCTCGCGCAAGGAGTTTGCGGATATGGTTGCGTTTGTGCGCGAGAAGAAATTGAAGCCCGTTGTGAGCCGGACGGTGCATGGCTTGGATATCAAGCAGATCGATACGCTGTTCGATGACATGAAGAACGCAAGTCAGTTCGGCAAGCTGGTTGTGACTTTGGGAGATAAGAAGGCTAGCAAGTTGTAGGTCGCTCTGGTCCATGTTTCAAAGGCGCGGCGTGTATTCTCTTTCGTATACGATTGAGACCAAAGAATTCAAGCAACGATTCACAAAACTATGCCCTGACCATTCAGACCCCACAATATCATCCCTATTTGCCCATGATGGCCGTGTAGCAGGGTTAGGGTTTCGATACTGCACTCACTGCGGCTCTCTAGCCACCGAGAGCTACACCAGCGTTGTTCCGTTACGAAATTCGACTCGCAAATTTCTATGTCGCAACTATGGTCTGAGACGATATGGAGTAGGAGATCCCAGGAACGGCAACAATACCGGCACCTACCGGATTAAGTACGACGACAAGCAATACAGGCTTGAAAGAGAACTTACAAAAGCTCGTTAGTGCTTCGAGTTCCGCCGTCAAAGATGCAGTCTTGATGTGACAAACTTCTTGATGAGAGGTAGGCATGTCGAGCACTGCAATATGATATTCATCCAGCATATGACGGATTTTGACTACATGGTGTCATCAAATAATTATGAGATCGTTGAAATATGGCTCTCTGCGACAACCCTTGTATCGAAATTGACCGGCAAAGGAGATACGATATACTTCTCAGACGAGTGTGTGGATGTACTAGGGTGCTCGACTCATTGACTCTTCTGTAACCCACCACTGCTGGCATCCGAATGCGTCGAATGCTTGAGTCGCAACAAGTCGGCACTCGCCATCCAAAAAGCCTGACCAAGCCCCAAGGACTAAAAACAGCTATACTCGATCTTTGCCGCAACCTATCAGTACGGCATAGGCAAAGGTCGGCATAGAGGTTTTTGTTCTTTCTCAGGCACACCCGTGCTTTCTACTCGTAGCACTGTGACGAACGGTCAATAAGTAGAACAGTTGCCCTCCAACCAATGGCAGCCGGGGCGAGAACACATCCTCACAAAACACTTGATTCATTCCAGTCCATCCTGTTAGTATGCGTAAGAAGCTTTTGGTAAGGCCATCTCAGCTGCAACCCAGACCTGCCGTGCATTTGACAACGAGTCCATTATTGAGGCCGAAAGCACTGAACGTGCCAATGCTACCGTGTATATCTAGTGTGTCTGACGATACTCTGTGTCAGTATTCGCAAGCAAGGATTCAGCACCAGCCTCATGTGAAGTACGCTGCATGGGCGTTCTTTCCACGTCCTGTAGGGCTATCGCCGAAGTATCTCCCTTCTCAAACGAGTGGTCTGACTTCTCGCTGGCTGGCCATCTCAACTTGACTGGAATACGGCTACTCTTTTGCTCCAGCTCGCTTGTCTCCATTACCCGCGTCTTGTCTTGGCTGTCGCGTCCCCACGGGAGATCACTCGGTGATTCCGAGTCAAAGTTGTGGCGGTAGAACAGCAGAGGCAGGATACTATCTTTCCAGACTGGTCTCGAGCGACGGGTGCGCCAATTGGCGAAAATCGTCCACAGCATCAAAAGCGTCGTGACGGCTGTGAGACAGATAGGTAAGACCAGCCAATTCCTGTGCGCAGAAACACAAGTTTCTGTCTGCCATGCAACGCCTTGGACTTGACCAACAGGAAGGACGTAATTATCGAACAGCGGGAGCGACGCGTTGAATGCTGCTCCTCCGTACTGGAATCGAAATCGGTTCGTCATGGACTTTGCAAACGCTCTGAACCATGAATTGACGTTAGAGTATAGTCTTTCCCCTTCTATAAATGTCTCCAGCATGGCTTTTACGCCGAGATTGGAAAGAGTAGGCTCGCCGTCGCCAGTCTTGCCGCACCTGGTGACCTTGTACCACGAACATGAGCCGTTGAAAATTTCTTCGTGGAGGATTATTGAGATTGCCTTCACGAATCCCACATCATGGCGATAGATGCAAGATTCTGGTGCGGTGACGTTGCGATACATATATCGTTGAGGATCAGAGTAATCGTATAAGCTGAGGCTAGTCGCGTTGGTCAAGGCGGTCGTATTGAGGGTTTCGTCATAGACTTGACCATCAAGCTGACAAGGGCTTTTGACAGCGGCATAATGGGCCTCGTACTGTTCTAGTGCACTCCTACTGCCCCACAGACCGATTGACCCAGCGCTTGCTTCTTCAGTGCTAAGTTCGGTGTCTGCAGAAGGGGCTACTTGTTCGTCGTGCTGCACGCTGATTTGCATGACTTGGGAAGAGACCTCTTCTTCCAGCAGCTGGTTGTTTGTTATCGAGGCAATATACGTGCGTAAACAAGGGTATAGAATGCATACTGCAGCTGTAGACTCTCTTTGTTCAACCGAGCTCGTCGTATTTTGGACCGTGAAGAAGGTAGTGTTGACGTACGCCCATCTGGACATTGCTCGTAGCTCGGGGGTCAGCAAATTGCCTAACCATTGGAGATCTTCGCTCGGTCTGATCGTGGCGAAGGTATCCGGGCTTCCACTGAATTCAATTTTGGCTCCGTTAGGCAACGTGAAATTCTTTTGGCGGGTAGTTGAGCTATACTGGCTTGAGACGAGGGATGAAACGTCAATACATTTGTCGCACATTGCGACAGTGGAGTGTGTTGAAGAGTTGTCTTCGAGCGGGCTACTTGGGAAAGAATTTCCCGGTTCTGCGTGGCGAAACGTGCATGTACCCGTAGAGCAGTCACCGCGAATTTGGTTCTCCGTGCCATTGGGTGCCGTGATACTGGATAGGATCGCAACAGCAGTATCCGGTAGGGGATCTCCTCCGGACCCTAGTATGCTTGCGCCATTGCCAATAAGGCCCAAAGACAAGCCACCTCGTCGAGGAACATAGTGGGCGTAAGGAAGCGAGGCACCAAGACTAGTTGCTGGGAACAAGCATGTTGTCGTGCGACTGGCCTGTTGAACGAACGGACCAATAAGAAAAGAAACGACCAGAACAGCTGCAGCAACAAGGCTCACGGCATCTTTGAGCATGACAGTAGGCATGAGCAGTAGTGCACCTAGACTGCTACGGCTGCCATAATCGAATTTCTGCAAATCGGAGAGAGGATGCATGCGCTTCTTTGAGTACCATTCCCATTTCTGCTGACAGATGATTTGGGAAACGATGATGACCAAAAGAGCTCGGAGGATCGTAGACAGTAACGCGAGGAGTGCGTTGAGGTTGAGTTGTGTCCCCCAGTTGGGTGTGGGCTTGCCATCATATGACACTAATATGGCGGAGATAGCGGCGAGAAGCCCAATCGCGAGCAGGACAGAAAGGATTTCCTGCAATATAGCACAATAAAACTCAGTATACGAGTCATATGCAGCTACACGCAGCTTCTTACCCAGGTCCAAGATCGTAATATGCGGTACTGGAGATGCATCGTCCTGGTTTGGGGGAGTGTACAGATTGTAGTGGGAAGTTCGTGAGACGAAAAACACTGGAAACGCAAGGTCTAAATGTAATCTGGGTAGTGGGTAGCTGCAGGACGCCTAAGGCTGTTCGACAACAGCTTCGCCTTGCTTGGCAGGCTTGTCTGACATGCAGGGTATCGCAGTATCAGTACAGGCTCCAACTTGCATGACGTGCAAGCTGTGTGTTCTGCGTATTTATAACGGCACAATACTCCACTTCCATGTGGCAGACTGCTTTGTTTCTATCAAAACTTTCACATAGTTACAACACGGCTAGTATGGAAACCGTGTGTAGGCGTAAAAATGAAAGGCGCAGTGTATGTTCGAGGGCTTGTGTGTTAGTACCAGTACTTACAAAACGGACGATTACTAGAACACTACAGGGCGAGGCTGTACCCAATATAGTCCATGTACTCCTGGAAATTTCAGTGGCTTCCACGTGTGGTATTTCACGTGCCAATCTGTCACGTGTACCAGGCCACTAGTTCCATAATCCTGGCCAATCAATACCCCAGTCCTCATGGAGAAAAACTCCTTGCTTCCCTTTCCTTTTCCCGCCTCATCCCCGGCCAAGCCTAAGTCTCAGCCCACTGCATGCTTTATCATTTCCCCAATCCCGCAGGGCACGGGCTTGGATTGCTGACTGCACGTCTTGCTGCGGCTGGACGGGGGCTTCTGATTGCCTGATGCGTGGTGACAACCTGTTTTTACCCGAGCGGATGCAGGGCATGTTTGCAATCAGAGATGCATTTAGGGTCATGAGATCGAGGGTCCCCAGACCCTGTGGAGAGACATCCTGCATCTCCATTTTACAACCAAGCGGCTACACTTAATATCAGCTTACAACTGCCTGCGCCGCCCCAGAGGGTTGCATCGTAGTTTACAAGCCAGCCACTGAGCTCACGTCAAGGTTGCGGATCGGAAGATTATAAATGTAGATGTAGCAGAGGTAAATGATTGCTTACTTGAACCCCTGCACGTCCGGCCCGCCACCCTTGCCCACGCGGCCGAATCCGCAGACCTCATGCTGCGCCAAGCGCAAATTTGGGGGCTGAAAAGCTGCGATTGAACGCTGTTTTCTGGGCGCGACTCTTGGATGCGTGGAAGCTGAGCTCGGGGTTCATTTGGCATTGAAGCTCTGCCCCGCTTGATTATTTGTAGGCATCTGCCTTCCAGTTGCCTGCTCCTGTCCGCTCACTCGACCACCGACCTCCATACACGCCCGATACGGCCGCGTTGAAGCTCAGAGACGCCATGGCCAGATTCTATGCAGCGCTCCTCGCACTGGCAGGCACTGTGCACGCCGCCTCGCAGATCGCCCTCTTCACTGACGAGAACTGCCAAGAGTCGTACAAAGGACTCGAGGGCCCCAATGGGTATCCTAATGGGAGCTGCACCGACATTCGCCGCAGCGGGACGTGGGGGAGCATGCAGGTTGTGGGGTTGGATCCGGGATGTGCTGGTACGTGAGGCGTCGAGAGGGAATGGAAATCAAGTCGGTGCTGATATGTTAAGTCACGATATATGTCAACGACCCAGAGACCACGATCTGTGGCGGCTACCAGGAGGAGATCCAGTTGGGCGAGTGCTGGAACAGCACATTCGTGTACTACAGCATCGACATGTGCGATATTGGCGCGTTGTCGTCCAGCAGCGCCGCGCCCGCTTCCTCGACAACACCCACCGCCTCCTCCTCACCCTCCACGCCCTCTACGTCCTCCAGCGGCCCCACGACTGGTACTCTTGTCGGCGGAATCGTTGGCGGCCTCGCAGGACTGGCGCTCATCCTGGGCCTCGCGCTGTGGCTGCTCGCACGCAAGAAGCGCGCACGCAAGGCTGCAGCTGCGCAGTCCGGCGTGTACGCGGAGGTCGAGTCGAATCCGCAGCGGGGGGAGGTGGACGGGCATTACCCGCGGCACGAGATGTCGGAGGGAAAGGACGTGTATGCGCATCGAGCGGCGGAGGTGGAGGGGCCCGTTGCCGAGTTGGGAGGGAGGGAGGTAGAGCGAGACGCGGATCAGGGGAGGCCGTAAGTTGTCAACGCTAGGATTACCACCTGATGGCTGTGAGCAAAATGATATCGACCTGCAGACGTCGCGTTGTTGTGTCTGCGCGAGCCCTCTCTCCTTCTTCATGTAGATGCAATGGCCTTCCCTCCTTCTTCCCTCCTTCCCTCCTCCCTACCAAAGCAAAAAGATGCCAAAAACACAAAATGACACGAGTGGGGTTCGAACCCACGCACATTTCTGTAGTAGAGATCTGAGCCCAGGGCTTAAATCTACCGCCTTAGACCACTCGGCCATCGTGTCTCGACGTTTCTTGACGTTTAAGTGAATTTTGTGGGGTAAAAAGAATATAACGTCATTGCATGGCCTCCAGGGGCAGCAAAGGCCGCCAAAATAACGCGAAGGTAGAACGACAGCGAACAGCTACACGAGTGAAGTTGAAGACAAGATGCAGGGACTCAAATTCCAATACCTGCTTGGCCGGGGTCAAAAGTGAGATCCGCACGGTGGCTGTTTGAACGGAGTCGAAGACGCGCTAGCACTGCTCCGCCCGCTTACTTCTCACCACTCCTCCTACTCTCCGGGCCAATCACGAACGTCTTCCAGACAGCCAGGCTGAGCACACGGTCGGAATACCATCCATTGTCTTGTCGATCTGCTGCTCGAACAACAACTCGGTGCCTGGGCTCCGTGCGGGCTGTGATGTGACACGGCGTTAGGCGGCGCGGCTGCACAGCGTCGTTGCTACGGCGGTTGCGATTGCGAAACGTGAGGTGACATAGTCGTCGGGTTTGTATATCAGCTCAGCTTACTCTACTTCGCTGTCTCTAAGTTGTTCATCGCCGGTCATATCTGCTTCAATCCCTTCTTGAGCCAGGATCCTGTTTGTATCGATTTCCTATCAAGCTCCTGTAAATTCTCCACAATGTCTTCAGCTCTATCCTTCCAGATCGCCGCCGCCCTGCTGCAGTGGATATCCAATACCTCCTGTCCCTCGACACCGCCCGTCACGGCCGAGCGTGTCTCTGGCTCCCGGCCCCAAAAATTAGCAGCACATTCTCACCCTTGCACATGCTCGTCTCCCCCAGCAACCACCCCCAACCCTACCCGTCCAACGCGCGCAAGGACGGCTTCAAGCTCAACGGCAGCATCGTCGCGCGCAAGTAGCCCTGAGTCCTCGCCCCTGCTGTCAGGAGAGGTGTTTGGGGCGAGGCGCACGCAGGCGGTGTGGGAGAAGGAACAAGACGAGGATAGTGTGTGGGAGGAGTCGATGCCGCCGAGGATTGTGTTCCCGATGTTAGGGTCGATATGAGGAGCAGTCTGAGGACCGCGGTTGTACAGTGAGACGCTCCAGTACGACGATAGAATAGTCCGCGATGATGGAGGATGCACTGACGTATAGAAGGCCGTGGAAATTCTGCGGTACGGATGAGAACGTCCATGTTCTTAGCACGCTCGATTACGGAAGGCTTTTCGTGGGGGTGTACGATGCGGAATGGGTCACCTCACCGTGTCGAGCTACCACGTGGGTAGAGATCTGTTCATAAGATTTCTTCACATGTCCATTGCGACGAGGCCAGTTGGGGACTTCAGTTCTTGCATATGCTTGGCTCGCAAGATGTTTCGTTGAGAGGATGGGAAGACAGAAGAGGCCGTCAAGGCTGCGCTGTGTTGCACTATCTGGTGATGTGAGGGCAATAAAATAAGGCTAGATATCTGTTTCGCAAACTCGCTTTTGCGCCATCATACTGCCTAGATAGCATGGTCTTCCAGACCGAAATGCAAGAGCGATCACTATTTTGATGGTTGATCACCAATCCATCGATAAAGACTCACTACGAAGGACATATGTGAGGTAACAGACAGTGATAGGTGGTTAGTAGGTCTATGTGTACTGAGAAAGTTCCGGGGACGAACATGGATTATGTGATTCAGAAGGATGAACCCGCATACACACTATAGAGTAGTGTGCGGCGTACGTATGCTCTGATTGTCTTTTCAATTCGAATCCTGTTTCTCCAAGCAAACGTCTTTGTAATGCCAATCTGATCTTCACTGTTTTCACTCCAGACTGAGCATTGCACCCCTCATGCCCGAGGCAGTACATTCCAGTGCTGACGAAGTCATTGATTTCTGTACTATCAAAATCTCTGCATCAAAGGCAAACGGGAAATGCTCATCTTAATACCACTCCAAGGGCTGCTGTGCCGCAGACTTACACTAGGATTTTTCGACCGAAGGATTCAGCACGGCAATATAATCTCCGTGCCTCTTAGCCAATCGAGAAGTCTCATCGGGCGAGCTATAGACTGATCCCGAATCACATTGCCAGCAGTCCTTGCTAATGGCGAAAAAGTGGGTTATGCTTGAGGATGTGAACGAGGTGGACGGAACGCAGGAGTGAGGGCGAGTGCTGCTGTTGCAGGCCCAGGAGTTTCGTTCCCCTATTCGGACGAAGCGGCGACGCCAACCTCAACTACCGGTGAGGTTTAACAGCACAATGCTTTACACCAAAATGTAGCTACCAACCCGATATCTATTTCGCTTATATCTACTCTCAAGATGATTGTTCTGGATCATCCGATCTTTCTACTTGCCTGCGCTGCCGTTGGCACTGTTGCGGGCCCGGTCATCAGCCGCGATGCTTCAGCATCCGCCACCTCAATTGCCCCTGCTGCCACCACGGTATCGACAGACTCACCTGCTGGAGTCAGCCTCTTTGAAGCAGAAGCAGTGCAATTGACCGAAGGGGTCTTGAATGACATCAAAGTTTCCACGAATGCCACCGAAATACTTGCGTTGGTCGGCTTTGGCAACGACACAAACTTAGATGTTGCAACATTATCCCGTCGTACTAGGAGCTGCAAGACGTTCCCAGGCGATTGGAACTACCCTAAATCTTTGCTGTGGTCTGGTTTGGATCTTTTGCTGGGCGGAGCACTCATCAAGACTACTCCTGTCGCAGCGCCTTGCTACAAGAGTTCTGGCGTCTATGACGAAGCCAAGTGTGCGGACATCTCCGCAAGATTCACCACAGCGGATCTTCAGTAAGCCAACAAGAACATGGAATATAGTAGAAACCACTGATCTTCCAAAAGCACAAGCGACCCCACTTCCATGATGTGGCCACTCTTCCAGGGCCGTACTTGCATGCCAACAGACGACCCCAGTGGCACCTGCACGCTTGGTGGCTACCCATCTTACTCCATCGACGTGAGGAATGTTGCACAGATCCAGCTCGGAATCAATTTTGCGCGGAACCTCAACCTGCGATTAGTCGTCAAAAACACTGGCCACGATTACATTGGGAAGTCCAGCGGTGCTGGTGCGCTCAACATATGGACCCATAACCTCAAAGACATCAAATTTATCAAGCACTACAAGAGTGATGAATACAGCGGTCCAGCATTCAAGGCCGGTGCTGGTGTCCAGGGCTTTGAGATCCTCGATGCTGCTCGCGACAACGATGTGACTGTGCTTGCGGGTATCTGCGAGACTGTTGGGTGGGCAGGTGGATATCTTGCTGGTGGTAGGTCAATTTAATTTCAGGAACGACCGTCTTTAACTTTACGCAGGTGGACACTCTCCTCTAGCATCGATCTATGGAATGGCTGCTGACCAGGTCCTCGCCTACGAGATCGTTACCGCTGACGGTCGATTCGTCACTGCCTCCAGTAAGGTCAACTCTGATCTCTTCTGGGCTCTTCGTGGTGGCGGAGGATCAACCTTCGGCATTGTAACCTCTGTCATCGCAAAAGCATACCCAAGGATCAAGGTTACGAAGTCTGTCTTCTCCTTCCAGGCCCCGCCGAATGATTCCGGGAATTTCTGGAAAGCTATCAACGCGTACTTCAAACGCTTTCCAGCCTTCACGAACGCAGGTACCTACTCCTACTTTTGGATCTGGAACTACGGCACTGTGCTAGACTTCCAAATGACACCTTTCTTCGCCCCAAACCACACCATCGAATCATTCAACAACTTGACTAAACCTTTCTTCGACGAGTTGAAATCCCTCAACATATCCGTAAGCCCCAACATCACGTTCTACGAAGACTTTTACTCGGCAAACAAGGGCTCATGGGGCGAAGATGCCTTAGGCATGAGCACAATCCGCCAAGCCACACGCCTCTTCCCCAAGAGTCTCTGGGAGACACCCGAGAAATTCACCGCATTCTACGAAACCATCAAGAACACAGTCATGTCCGGTGCCACCGTCGGGGGCTACCACATGGCCCCCGGCAACCCGCTCAACGTCGACAACGCCGTCAACGAAGCCTGGCGCAACACGCAATCCTTTCTAATCACCGCCAACATGGTCCCGGAGAACGCAACACCCGCCGAACTGAAAACCGCCTCTGATCACCTTACGTTCGAAATGATGGCTCCGTGGCGCGAAGTAGCTCCCGCTTCGGCAGGGGGCGGTGTATATCTCAACGAAGCGGACATCCAGGAGCCGGACTGGCAAGTCGACTTCTATGGCGCAACACACTACCCCAAGCTGCTGGCTATCAAGCAGAAGTGGGATCCAAGGGGGTTGTTTTATGCCACGACGGCAGTGGGGAGTGAGTCGTGGGAAGTCAGAGATGGCGAGCAGGGTACCCAAACTCAGAACGGAAGGTTGTGTCCCGTATAAGCGGGGTTGATGTAGACAGAGAATGAACAATAGCTGTGTTATTATGGTTTCAATATTGCTGCTCTATGTTCCCAACACCCGCTCATGCTACAACGACACGGAAAACATTGCGGGGAAAGTGTGTCTGAACCGAAATTCATCCGCGGACTTCAGTACTTCACCACAAGGCTGATCTATACATACTCCGGGGGGAATGCAATGTTAACGAATCGATGGACGTGAATCTACAAAGCTTCAGTGAAAACTAAAATCTACACCTTCGGTGAATTCGGACACACCAGTATGATATCCGCTGGATTGAAGACGTGTAGAGATCCCAGTCTAGGGTTCGGAGGTCTCGTGTACAGACAGTCGGGTTGATGGAGAAAAAAAAAAGAGAGCGCCTTCCTTTGCGCTACTTGCAGAGTTACTCTCCGAGGTCCCCAAGAGCGGGCTGTGTCTGCTTCGAGACTTGCTATCTGCAGAGTCTTGCATATCTATCCTGCTGATACCAGTCTCTCGAGATGCAATCATTACAGAGCAGCAAAGTAACATTTGGAGAAAAACAAAAGGTCTCCAGCATCCTCTACACGTTTCCCCCTTACCATGCTCTCTCTCCAACAACGATCATTTAAATCACCCCAGACTCCCAATCTTCACACCACCCCCGGGTAACTTACACCGCAACACGGCACCAGGCCACGTCCTCAACTCCGTCCCATTATTCCACATCGGCTGGTACGGCAGCTGGTTGATATTCATGTAAATATACCCATCGGCGGCTACGCTTGCGCCATCGGGCCAGACGATCCTGGGATCGCGCACAAACGGCTTCGTCTGCAGATCGGCCGGGTCGTAGACGTAGATGGCGTTTTGCTCGGGGATGAGCTGGTAGATGAACCCGTTGGAGTCGCCTTCGAAGCCGTTTGCGTTGCCGCCACGCTGGCCGTGGGAGGTGACGTTGTTTGCGGCTGCGAGTTCGGCGAGGGGGTCGGATGGTGGGACGAGCAGGGTGGCGGTCGGGACGCTGTAGAGGTGGTTTGACGTGAGGGGGGAGTAGTACAGGCGTGTGCCGTCGGGCGAGAGCTGTAGGCCGTCGAGGCCTTCGCGCAGGGTCTGGATTGGTAGGCCTGTTGTGCGCTGGTAGAAGGGCACGCCTTGGTAGCTGGGCACGTCGCGGTCGACGCGCAGTACGCTGGGGTGCTGGGTCAGGCGGCGCCAGCTGGTGCCGGTGCCTAGGTCGAGCATTATGAAGCCTGGGCGGCCTTCGTCGCTGCTGTCAACTATGTAGGCTACGCCTTGTCCGGATTGGGTGGTGTTAGGGTGGAGGTCGAAGCGGATGTCGTTCATGTAGGAGTCGGGGAAGTGGACAGATGGGGGAAAGGTGTAAGTGGCGTACACAGTGTCGTTGGATAGGTCAATGCCAATGATTTTCGGGCCGCCGGGTTGCGCATACGGCATTGTTGGTGTACCGCTGGCATCCATGATGGTTGGGCGGCCGGTGTCGACGACCCAGAGGGTCTCGGGGCGTGAGGGGGTTGCTGGCGTGATGTACACTGCTTGCACGGAGATGAGGCCTGTGCTGTTCCCACTGCCAAACGGGATGCCGTTCCATGTGGTGTTTAGCTGACTGACAGGGAGCTGCAGTTCAGCGGATGGGTATGGGCGCTCAGCAGTCTTGTTGACGGTTTCTCCAAGCGTGAACGTGTAGTTTCCACGAGTGTATGTTGCAAAGATCCGGCCAGTGGATGATACTGCGATGCCAATGGGCCATTGTTCGTAGTAGTAGTGGACTTCCTCGATCTCCGGGCCATAGGAACCGGAGTCGACCCGAAGGATGGTTTGCGAAGAATTCTGGAACGTGACCTGTGCGGCTGCTGCTGCTAGTGGAACGAGCGTTGCTGCGAGAATGGACTTCATGGTAATTATTCAATACGATATATTTGCAAAACACAATGCTAAAGAGTTGTCTGTAAGCAACGTAAGCATTATGTCTATCGCCCTCGCCATGATGTAACAGTGACCGGCGAGCTTGTGCTACCAGAGATCAGCATTAGATTTGGAATTTGGTGTTTGTCTGACCTCCATGACGTGGAAGAGTTCCCGACGCGTAAGGTTCGGCTCGTCCCTGCAGTAGCGTTGGCGTAGCGCCAGTTGTAGAGATCTGGAGATAGAACACAGAATAGTCGATAGTGTTTTAGTAGACGATGTGGTGTGCTGCAAGGTAGGTAAGGCACGAGCCAGGGACATCATCAGCAGGATTTGTTGAATGTAATTGTGGTGAAAGACTGGTGAAAGGAGGAGGATGCGGAATCTGGAGATGCTGAGTCCAAGGCAAGGTGTGAGAATAGTGCGAAAGAGTCAACGACAGTATCAAAGACGCGCAGTGTGGTAAGTCGATCCTTGTCAACTGAGTCGTCCTCATTCATCTAAGTAACGGTCTATCATAAACATCGCATTGCATTATACCATGATCATAACCCAGGTGCCGTTCCATGTCGCGCCCAAAATGCTTTTACACAATCCCGGTCATGTCTCATTCATGCTTTTGGTCTCTACGACTCCTCAACGGCATCAGGCTTGGTCGCATCCGCATCTGTCATCTCGGAGTCCTTCTCCTCTGTCTTGGGAGCGTTCTTTGACTCGGCCTCACGCTTCTGGCGCTCAATCTCAGCCTGCTTGGCGGCGGCCTCCTTCTCCCACTTCTCACGCTTTTTCGACTCCTCCTCCTGGAGCTTGTCGTTGTAGCGCTGGATGATAGGTCCGGCAATTGAGCGAATGTCCTCCTTCTTGGAGACGTACTGTGCCTTGGACGCGTCCTCGCCATCCTCGTACAGCCAGTCCTACGTATCGTTAGTATGTTGTTAAATTAGAAAGTGGGCGCTCCACATACCTCAATCTGCTCGAGCTTGGCAGTGAGTCTCGACTTCTCGTCGTCGCTGGCGAACTCGGCGTACTGGTCGATGATCTTGTCCTTGAGCTCGTAGATCATGCTCTCGAGGTTGTTCTTCTCGTTCTCGGTATCCTGAACGAGCTTGTCCTCCATGATCATGGCGTTCTCACGCTCGGCGTGCAGGGCCCTGGTGGCCTCGTCGAGCGAAGCTGTGCCAGCGGACAGAGGCAGGTCGCCCTTCCTCTGCTGCTTCTTGACCTTGCGTGTCTTCGGGGGCTCCTTCTCCTTGTCGACGTCCATCTGCGAATTTATTGTTAGCTTGTGTTCAATATCCGCAGCGGGACGCGCAAGTACAGATTCAGTGCTTTGCTTGCGCCGTTTGGCGGCAGGCTCTTCGCTGGATTGCTCGTTGCCGTCAAAAGTAATGGGGAAAACTGGATCACGTACATCACCCTCCTTGTTCTCGCCCTCGGGCTCGGGAATGGGCTCCTCGACCTCGACCTCCTCAACATAGTATCCGGACTCGACGTTGAGCACACCGTGGATGTTCAGGCGAGCCTTGAGCTTGCAGATCATGAAATCGCCCTTGGGGTCCTCCTTGACGCCCTTGACGGAGAAGCGGCCGATCCAGGGGTTGGCCTTGCCGGGCAGCTGCTCAGGCTTGGCGTACTTGGCCTCCAGGTCGAAAGCGTGCTTGCGGTAGAAGGTCAGGATCTTGGTGGAGGGCATGACGTTGCCCTTGTTGAAGACTGTCAGGTTGGTGTCCTCGTCGGGGATGTCCTCGGACTTCTCCCATGTGAATTCGATGGGGTAGTTGACCATGTCGTGGATGGAGAAGTCACGGACACGGAAAACGGGGGAGAGGATAGCGCAGCTGAAAGCGCAGCCACGGGCGACGGCCTCGTCGGCGTTGAGAGTGAAGGAGAGGGTCTTGCCCTTGAAGTAGTCCTGGATGGCAGCCTTGAGAGCGGGGACACGTGTGCAGCCACCGACCAGCTCGACGTGGTCAATGTCCTCGGGTGTCAGCTGAGCCTCAGCAAGCGCCTGCTCGATGGGAGCAGTAGCGCGCTCAAGAAGAGGCTTGATGAGCTCCTCAAGCTCCTCACGCTTGAGCATACCGCGAACGTCGACGTCGTTCATGATGGACTCGACGTTGAGGGGGGCCATGTTGTTGGCAGAGAGAACCTTCTTGAGCTTCTCGACGCCGGCGGCCAGACGGAAGCGCGCCTTGCCGTTCTCCATGACGTTGATCTTGTACTTCTCGTCGAACTCCTTGGCGAAGTGCTCAACAAGCGCCTTGTCGATGTAACGACCACCAAAGTGGCGGTCCCATGCGCTCGACTTGACGGCAAGCTCGCCCTTTTTGAACTCGACGACGGTGGCGGTGTAGTTGCTGTGGCCGACGTTGACGAAGCAGACGCGCTTGGGCTTCTCCTCGGCGGTGGGCAGGTCGAGCTTTGTGATACCGTAGCCAAGGGCAACGGCGGTGTTGTCGTTGATCAGCCTCAGGCAGTTGAGGCCGGCAATCTGGGCAGCGTCGAGGAGAGCGCGGCGCTGGGCATCGGTGTACCAGACGGGGCACGAGAGCACGACATCGTTGACGGGCAACTTGAGCTCTGTGGAGGCGGTTGCGCGCATGCGGGTCAGGTACATGGCTGTGATCTGGGTGGCAGTGAACTGCTCCTTCTTGCCCAGGTATGTGACCTCAGCGCCGACCTGGCCGTTGACGTCAACAAGCGGCGCCGAGACAAAGTCCTGCTCGACCTGGACATCGGGGTCGTTGTAGGCGCGGCCAGCGAGGCGGACGAAGGACGAGACGGTGTTCTTGAGGTTGGAGATTTCCTGGTTCTTTGCGGCCTCACCAACGTATCTGCTCTTGGGCCCAAAGCCGACGAGCGATCTGCGTGGGTGTTAGCAAGGCTTTGTGCGCGGACTATGGTTATGGTGATGGTGGGGGCGGTGAAGCACTTACGGTGTTGCGCGGTTGGAGACTTCGTTGGCAATCTGGGAGGAGGTCAGTATCTTCATGTTGTGTTGTCTATGGTACCAGGTCATGGACAGCACTCACCACATCGACACCACGGTTGCGCGCAACAGCAATGACGCTGTTGAGCGTGCCCAAGTCAATGCCCACAACAGACATGTTTACACAGGTTCGCGGGGTATCGTTTGCTGGGAAAGGGGGTATAAAACAGGGTGGGAAAAAAAGATGGGTGTAGAGTCGTCGGGACTGCAACTACAGCGAGAGTGCCTTGAATAGTTGGAGCAGATTTGCAGGGCTGGCTGGCAGTGGAAGCACGGCGAACATACGAGAATCCACGACGATTTGCCTGCCCCGCCAGCCGCTAACAGAATCTTTGGGAGGGCGCGCTCGGGCCACTGGCCCACGGCACCTTTCGTCACCACCGACCGGGGAACAACGCGAGGCGCGTCGCCCGCCAACGTCGCAGAGCCCCAAGGTCGCAAACAGGTGTCAGTGCGCCTGCCGTCCAATGTCTTGCCCGTGACAGCACCATGAGCGACATCCCGCCGTACCCTCTCTACAACCGCACCTACAACCTCTACCGCCTGTCGCCGCTGCACCATGGCGACACTCCTCTGCTCGCCGACCGCGCCCTGCGCACCCACGCAAGACGCCTCAAGGAGCAGCTGAAGGGCGACAGCGTGCGCGGCGTGCAGGTTGACTTTGCTAGTGCAGAGGACACGGCCAGGCTGGGGCCCCTCCAAGAGTGCAGCTGGGACCTGCTGGGCGACGAAGACGCCTGGATCGACTACCACCGCCAGCTGCTGGACGCTGAGGCACCGCAGCTGCCACCACCAGCAGAGGTGCGGGGCATTGAAGTGACCCTCGAGTACGAGAAGCAGTCCTACAACGCTCTGCTGCTGCGCGACGCCAGCAACACCACGGTGCCAGATGGCTTCTCGTCACTGCCCTTGCTGCTGGTCAAGATGCCAGGGCCAGTCCGAGATGTCTTCCTGCAGTACCTCCGTACCGCCTTCGACGCGCACGTCGCCCCGTTGAGGCTTTCGTCGACGTTCATCACAAGCGGCGCCGAGACATACTTCAGACAGCTGTCAGCAAGCACCTCCACCCAGACGATCCAAGACGTGGTCCGTCAACTCCACGTGCAGCTCGCCTTCCCGGCTACGACCACGCTCCTAAAACACATCGACATCACCATCGCCCCCGCCGACGTTCCTGGCTTCGTCGCTCGAGGCAAGCACGCGCGCGCCAACCCTTTCACTACAGCCCTTGCGGCCTACCTCGCCAAGCACCTTGCTCTGGATGTATTCCACTCGAAGGCCCAGGTTTCACGCATATCATGTAACAGTTTCCATTTGGGGACTGAGCGTCTAAAGCTCGCTGCGCCAGATACGCTTGCCGAGACTTCCTTCTCAGACGAGGGTGGGGCCTCGCAGCATGCCAGCGCGGGCCAGCTCGCTGTCGAGGAATTTCTTACGTCACTCGTCCGAGAAGCTTCCGGCAGCGGCAAGTTCGTCCCTGAAGACCTGACCGCAACCCTCAGAGACGGCACACCATCGTCGACGGCAAGCTCAAAGCCAGGCCGGAGGAAGAGGGCCGTCAGTAGTGCAGGCACGGCAAACGGCGACAAGAAACGGAACAAGGCTAAGAGCAAAGCACGTGATATGAACAACAACGTAGATGAAGACATGGACGACTTATGATTGTCTGCAGATGAAGACATGGACGGCTTGTGATTGTCCTGCTGCAGAGTGCAGGGCAACAGTGCGACAGTATGATACCCAATGTTTATGATTCCACATTCTTGCCTTTCCCAGACTCACGACTCCATCTCTTTCTGATTCCCCCCACCCGCGACGTAGAAACTCAATACGAACCCCTCGCAATCTTGGGCAATTTTCAAGACCACATTCACCATCAATTCGCATCAGTGCGGCATGCCATTTTTGGCGCACTACTGACAGACTACACACTGCACGTGACCAAACCATCATTACATGTCTTGTAACCTCAACCAACAAATGCCATCAATCTCAGCAACCGCACAAATGCTTTACTCGCCTTGACTGCATCGCCTACGCTCCCTCGTTCGCGGAAACCCCAGAGCCAGCATAAGGCCACCCTCCCGTGCGGGGCCCCCCTTGTTTCAGACACATTGCGCGCATACGCGGAACACTGGGTTTCCTGATTTACATCATCTATCCACGAGACAGGAAGGTTGGAGTAGTAAGCGAAGCACGGGTGTGCTGAATGGGGACATTTGAGTTATTGGAGTCAACCCATGCGTACCTGCATGTCAGGGACGGGTTGTGCAACGGGGTCGACGTGATTGGGTGGTTTGTGTGTTGTTGGTTGCAGTAGGTAATCACTCTGGAGGTTTTCGGGATAACTCGACGACGGCCTCGGGCTAATCTTCTCACCTGCGTGCCATGTATGGTGCTGTTTTGTGTTTTGACCGGCGTCGATCAAACGGCTGTCCAAGATGATGCGGAGCGCGGGGTGTGCCTCACAATTTACGCTCGGGTGCATTAGTCCTCCAACCCGCGTTGCGCAGGTTGGGTCTTGGGCGATACTTGTATACGCAGGCAGCCCGGAAGGGGGGAGGGAGTGTTTGTTTCTGGAAATTCGTCTCACGTTCGTTACTGGCTCTGTCTGAGCTATGAAGTCATTCTTTTGGTCCAGCGTTTTGCTGGCTGTTGCCACGGCGCTCCCGGCGAGCCTCAACGGTCGGCAGCTCAATGAGACGGCGCCTGCGATACCTTCTTCCAATGTGCGCGTCCGTCTTAATCCGGCGAGGGTGCGCGATACCGGGGACAGCGATTTCGTCACCTGGACTGTGTCTGAAGGCGTGTCGACGCAGCTGCAGGCTAACAACACGGGTTTATCGTTTACGCTGTCTGCTGCGAGCGGCAAGCTCAACGGCAACTGGAACAAGGCTGTGTACTCCAGGATCATCGCGTCGCTGGGCGAGCGTGTTGTGGGCGAGGGTATCTCGACGATCGCTGACAACGGCGACAACGCAGGCTTCGCTATCAAGCTGAGCATTGCTGGGCTCCCAGCCGGCGAGCACTCGATTTTAGCCTGGCACAACGCCTGGGACGCTCTGAAGACAGTAGCTTCTCTGACGGTGACTGCGAATGGCGAAGAGGCAGCCAAAGATATCAAGCAGACCATCCGTTCCGACAACATCTGGGAATCTGCGGCATCCTATGTCAAGTTGACAGCGACTGCCGGTGAAGCGGTCGAGATTGTGTACACCCCTGATACTGCCGGTGATGGACGAGCCTTCCTGAACGGGTTCGAGATTGACGGGCCGTCCCTTGAGAACCAGATCAGTTTCCCTACCCCAGTGCACCGTGATGAGAGAGTCGTGCCGGTTGAGAACACCACAGATATCACTGCATCGTGGAGAGCGGCCAAAGCTGCAGGAGCAACATACAACGTTCACCTTGGCACTTCACCTACCGACCTCAAGAGTGTTGCAACGGGGCTGACCGAGCCGAGTACGACACTGAACGATGTCAACACCCAAGCAACCTACTTCTGGCGCATTGATGTTGTCACTGGCAACAGCACAAACATCGGCCGGGTCTTTACTTTCCGTGCTGCTCAGCTTGCATTCCCAGATGCCGAAGGCTACGGCCGATTTGCCCGTGGTGGTAGAGGAGGGAAGGTCATCCACGTCACCTCCCTCGAGGATGCTGGAGCGGGCACGCTTCGAGAGGCATTGACTGTCGCCACTGGCCCTCGCATCATTGTTTTCGATGTCGGAGGCGTCATCACTACCAAGTCCCGCATTTCGGTCAGTGGTCAGTACGTCACTCTCGCCGGTCAGACAGCGCCTGGAAAGGGTGTGGTTGTTCAGGGCCATCCGCTGGGTCTCAGTGGTGCGACTGACATGATCCTACGCCACATTCGCGTGCGTCCCGGTACCGTCAGCAACCAGACGATCGACGGTATGGGCATGCAAGGCTCAAACCACGCCATCTTCGACAGATGCAGTATGGGCTGGACCATCGACGAGGCTTTCTCTTCTCGCGACGGTAAAAACATCACCTTCCAGCGTAACATGGTCAGTGAGCCTCTCAATGTTGCAGGCCACAAGAACTACCCTGCTGGGACTGCTCACGGTTACGCCGGATCGATTGGTGGAGACGTTGGCTCTTTCCACCACAATCTGATCGCCCACGCTGAAGGCCGAAGCTGGAGTATGGCAGGCGGAGTCGACGCCACCGGTGCTTTTGCTGGCAAACTCGACATTCGCAACAATGTCGTGTACAATTTCGGCGGGCGCGTGACCGACGGCGGAGTGCATCAGGGGCAGTTTGTATCCAACCTGTACAAACAGGGGCCGTCTTCGAAACTTACATACGCGTTCCGTGCTCAGTTCGAGGATGACATGCCGGGCTCGCAATCTTACTACTGCGCCGGCAACGCTATGCCTGGAGTGTTCACGGAGGACAGCGAGCAGTACGTCAGCGACGGAACAGGCAAGAAGACCAATGTTGCCTGCTGGGCAGATGTCACCATCAAGAACGTCACATACCAGAAATTTGTCGACAAGCCATTCTTCGAGAGCTTCGTCGATACCCAAGCTGCTTCCGAGGCGTACAAGCGCGTCCTCAGCGATAGCGGCGTTTCGCAACCTGTCCAGGACGACCATGATAAGCGAATCATCAACGAGACGCTGACTGGCACCGCTACATACACCGGCAGCGTTGGCAAGAAGCAGGGCATCATCGACAATCCCAAAGACGTCGGCGGTCTGGAGGACTTCCCGACCGTGAAGCGAAGCGCATCGTGGGACGCAGACGGTGATGGCATCGCAGACTGGTGGGATGGCTCAACAGGAGGAGAGGGCTATGATGTGATTGAGGGCTATATCAACTTCATGGCTGATCCGCACGTATTCGTGGCGCCTTCTTCTTCTGTGGAGATTGATCTTGCGGCACTGGCTGCTGGGTTTGTGAAGCCAACATTCACTATCGAGGGTGCTACGCTTGGTTCGATTGAGGTAGCCGGATCGACAGCAACTTATACTTCCAAGGGAGCTGGTATTGAGCGTCTGACTGTTTCTGTCGTGGACAGTGAAGGCAGCAAGTGGTCGAGGCCATTTGGTGTCGCTGTCTTCGAGGGCGCAGGCGACGTCGAGTAGTGACGTCCGTACTTGGAGCGCGCGCCTTTTATTCTCTCTTCTCTGTACATTTGTGTAGATCTGAAATGGTTAAGATGTTTCTCCAATCTGCTCCCCGGAGCCATGCATGATGTCATGACACGTGAGTGCGCGCTTCACCATCCCCCTTTCCTACCAGACCGCTCTACCCACCCAACCAGCTTCGACCAGCTTGATGTGGTCCGCGCAATACATCGGTGGATCTCGATCGCCATGCTAAGCAGCGAAAGCGAAAAGCGGAGATCGCATGCGGACCAGCTTCATCATGATGTCAGGAAATGAGCTAGCAAAAGGGAGCTGTGTACCTGCATACGGGCAGGCTACAAAACGACAGCACTACGCAGACAACCCCTCTTCTTGACAGAACTGCCCTTTCCCATCTTCTACACACTCCGAGGCTCCAAACTTCTGCACTTATACACCTCGATTCGTTAGTCTCATACACCCATAATGCCTCGCCAAGTCGCTCCTCCCCCGTCCGGCGAGTGGCAGGTCACGCTCTCCAAGCCGTTCTCGGGTATGTCAATGTGCTGTGCTGTCGTTTGGCTGTGAGCGCTGCTGACACCTACAGGGGCTCCAACACAGCAGGTCGAAGTCATCGGCGACTACAAGGGCTCTGCGTCGATCCGCCGCACAAACAAATCCGACAACAACACCTCGGATGAGAAGAAGGGAGATGTACCTGCGTAAGTCCCTGTTTTTTGTTACGAACGTAGTCACCATGTGTGGGCGTGCATACTCTCTTTCTTCGACACAACACTTCCTTTTTGGTAACTTGATGGAGGGCTGCGCTGATGCTGGTTTCCAGCGACGACGTCAAGGAACTCCTCCGCCTTGTCTCATCTCTGCGCGGGTTCCCCTCCAGCGCCACTAAGGACCTGTATGGCGCGGATGTGAAGGTCGATTTCAACACCGAGGAGATCCAGTGGAGCAATGGCGACGACGACAGCGCGAGTGACGTTGTGAATGAGATTGCAGGCGAGCAGAAGGATGAATTCAAGCGCGTTGCGGATAGCATTGAGGCGCTTGCGAGGACGTTCGCAAAGAAAGATAGCGCGGTTTGAGGGGTTGTGCAGTCTGTCACGTTTCGGCGTCGATGCAGATTTAAGACTCGATGGGTAATAAAAAGTCGAATTACGCGTTAAGTGATAATAGCATAATAACAAGACTGTAGTATGCCAAAGCATGAATGCAAAGCCTCCGAGCTCTTCATAGCGCGTGACATCGTCCCTGCGGCCAACAACGCCCATACATCTAGAACCACTCTACGTGTAAATAGACTCGGTAAAGGTGTTGACCTGCAACCCCTTCTCTGCCAAATCCGCGTTCTCCATAAACTTCAGTTGCATCCAGACCAAATGCCCCTTCACGCGGTCCAGCTCTTGTCTGATCTCTGCCGCAGGGCGGATCATATCATACAAGTGGCCCTGCTTGTGCTCCTTGTCGTTCTTGGGGTTAGGGGTGAACTTGTCGTAGTCCTCGAAGGTGAGGATGTTGTCATCCGGGTCGGCGTGGAAGAGCGTGCGGAAGACCTCGGTATTGGTTGTGGCGCGTCCGCACCACTCGTCCCAGAGCTTGTCGGATAGTGGGTCGGAGACGAAGTCTGCTTCGGGCCCAGGCTGCGGGTCGTTGGGCGAGTCTTCGCCTGGGGGCTGCGCGTTCGGGTCATCGGAAGCTTCGAGAGATTGGGGGGGTAGGAGGCCCATGTGCTCGCGCCAGAGGTTGGAGCGCAGGTCGTGGGCGAGACGGGCAGCTTTGTAGGGCTTGCCATCCATTTGGATGTCGACTTCGTCGCGGTCTTGGAGGACGATGGCGAGTTCTGAGTCGTGGAGGCCAAGTTGCGAGCGGTCGTTGATGTTGGAAGAGCCGCAGATCACGTACTTGTCATCGACGATGCAGAGTTTGGCGTGGATGTAGAGCTCTTCTTGGAAGAAATGCTTCTTTTCCTCTTCTGGATCGCCCTCCCATTCCTCGTTGCTGGGCTTCTTGTCATTGAGCATGGCGTCGTCCGCTATTGAGTCGGGGTCAATGATGCCGCCTTGGTCGCCCTTTCCGACATCTTCCTCGTTGCAACCCATGAACTTCTTCCTCAACTCAGCAGCTTTCGCTCGTGCTTGTTCTCCCTCCGCTTCAAGCGGTGCTTCCAGCTCCTCGATCTCAGCCTGTTCGAGATCCATGTACGATGTCCCGGACTCTTCTTCATGCTTCTTGAGGGTGGGAGTGACGTTGATGCGGTCGTAAGATCGGAGATTGAAGAAGAAAATGTGCTCGTTCGGATCGACACCCTGCGATTTGATACGCTCAAAGATGCTGTCTTCTCCACGGCAGATACTCTTGAACTGGTAGTCCATGATTGCACGGGTTCCTGCCGCAGCATTGTCACGGAGATCACCAGCAAAACCCGGGATGGCAGGAATGAGAATGATGACTCGGAACTTTCGGCCCTCCTTTCCAGCTTTTACAACTGCTTCAACGATAGCAGCTCCAATCTGATTGTGCACTGGACTGCTGTCGTCTTTACGTGTGTTGGTGATGAAGAACTGATTCTCAATGTATACGAAGTGCTGCGCGTTCCGGATCAGCTCGATGTAAGCGTTTTGAATACTGTGCTCTTCTGGCAAAATTCCCATGCTCCAATCGCAGCTACTTCGCACAAGCTGTGCGTGTACTGTGCCGCGGTTGTCCAGGTTCTTCTGAGAGAGCGGCGTCTTGGGGTGGTGTACATAGTCTCCGACAGGAAACTTTGGCCTCTGAACTCCAATAAGGTCCTCGTCTTCACCTTCTCGCCCCTCCATGGTGAGCCAGTCATATCTTTCATCACGCTTGTACTTGTCTCGCTTCATGAAGTTCCAGCGAAGAACAAAGTGCTCAGCAATGTCATAGACAGCCGGTCCAATTACGCCCATAGCGACGTCGTGCCACGGCATGCGGCCGTACTCGAGCTTGTTGAGCTTGTTTGACTTCCAGTCCGCCACGCCTTCAAAATCCAAGATACGGTTGTTGTTATAATCCTGGCCTGGGAAAGTCTGGTTCTGAATTCCGGAAGGATGCACATCCGCCAGCGGATGCTGCTTATTGTCCCATCGTCCATAGCACAAGTCCAAACCTCCAATGAACGCCATAGCATAGTCGATGACGATGAACTTTTCGTGATGCGCCCAGTAGAATGTCATATCAGATGCGTTTTCGAACACGTTGTGGTCAGGATGCCTCATGACGTTGATATTTCCGTACCCTGGCTCGCCCTCCTTGATCAGACTCATAAGAGCCTTCTTGGTGTGCTGACTATTGCATGTGAGTGCAGCGGTGACCTTCGTTTGTCAGTATCGAGCGATCATACGAGAAAGACGCATTACATACTTCCTTGTAAACGGAAACGTAAATCTTCACACCAGCCTGGGCTCGACGCTTGAGGACTTGATCCAGCCGGTACTGTTGGTTGTAGAAAGGAGGGCGCTTTAGGAACAGTTCAGGAGACAACCACCAGTCGGCAATGTAGATGGTCTCTTGCGCCTTTTCTAACGCCTCGGCAACAGCCCAGAAGTAGTCTCGTCCATCGACATACCACTTCACCAGATTGCCTTCTCTTTCTGGCGCATATGAGTGGAAGCGATGATTCTCTCCCACCCTCGTGCGCTTTTCGTCCGTGGCTTGCTCATGCTCCTCGTCGTGACGGTGATTGGCATTGAACAGGTTCTTAAACTTTCCGACTTTGTGACTGAGGTGAACAGCCTTGACATGTGCGTCCCTCAGCTTCGTGTGTTCGAGCTTCTCTTGCAATTCTTCAAACTTTTCGCTGGCTCTGTGGTTGAATGGATGAAAGAGCTTCTTCAGCCCTTTCTGTTTCCCCGCATCAGACATGGCTGAGACGCCCGAGCGTTAGTTTGCTGATCACGAAGGAATGCGGCGATTGAGGCGCGGGCAGAGGCGGAGAGATGAGGCTTGAGGTGGAGATACACGTAGCGCAGGGACCGGTCTTGTACACCAGTGTAGCACTGTGCAAACAGGTATTCACTATGGAGTTGCTGTAGCCATGC
Organism: Stagonosporopsis rhizophila; assembly: GCA_016767195.1. NCBI lineage: Eukaryota > Fungi > Ascomycota > Dothideomycetes > Pleosporales > Didymellaceae > Stagonosporopsis > Stagonosporopsis rhizophila. The sequence goes on from CP068492.1 coordinate 86,806, forward strand.
GAAGACGGAAGAACGGGACGGATGACGACTGCCAAGACGTACGTTAAGCCACACTGAGGCTGGCGCCTTTCTTTAAACAGATGGATGCGGCCTTTACTTATTTCATGTGTCCACACCTACCGCTTTTATTGTTATCGTTCTGGGTTTTTTGCTGCTCTTGCTCGACTGCGCGATTGCACTGAGTTGCGGAGAGTGCACAGCTATTTCCAGATCTGCATGCTGGACCTGTCTGATCCTTGCGCAACATCAACGCGAAAAGTGCATGTGATTGGGACTAGTGGGGATGCCCCAAGTATTGAGGGGCTTAGGCACGCGAGCACACTTCCTTTTCCATGCATCCACCAAGGCTGGCAAATGAATGGAAAACCTGTCTCTCTGGATGCGGCAAATACTTTCGAGTTTGGCAACATCAATACATGCTCATCGGACGGCTAAGACTGTTCCAATGGTGGCATTTATCGTAAAACTAAGCTTTTGCACGCTCCAGACAAGCTTTCTGCCAGATCTCGACTTAGAGTACATCTACCAGCACGAGCCACGGCGATCCACCACAAGCCACAGTAGACCCCGCGGAGGGCACGTGGTCGAGCAACTTTCACCTGCAATGTTGTTGTTGACAAATGGGAGTCAGTACAATCAATTGACTTGCGATTAACACAGCTTTGCAAGCTATGGAAGCGCTGTCATATTGAGATCGACTTCAAAGATCGAGGTGTATGGAAAAGCACGCAGCAAGGTACATTGCTCGTCGGCGACCGAGATCGCCATCTAAGCGTGCCAGCGCCAAACGAGATTTCCAAGCAAGACAGCACATGGTACCTCCTCAGCCGGAGAAGAGCACTAATCAACTGTTCGGACACTAGTCAGCCTCTGAAATGTACCCAATACTTCACGGATCGTACACGCCAGTAGACATCGATCAAACTACAACAGGCCACCCATCCCTCCACTCGAGATAGTTCCACCCGAAGAAGAAGTCTTGCGCTTCAAACCCAACACTCGGTTTCACTGTACCTGTCAGCCCCATCCCGTTTCGTTATCAGTGAATCTTACCGTAGTGATAGTACATGATATCCCTCCCTTCTTTGCCATCTTCATCAGGTAACTTCATCACACCCTGGCCACCGGGCGCATACACATCGCCATGACTTGCAAGAATCGTAGTCCCGCCGTTCTGCGTCCTACAATCCCTGCCCTCGCGGTCAAAGTACGGGCCGGTGACAGCTTGCGCCCGACACACGGCGACGTGGTATTCGTCGCCAGGCGGTGCAAGGGATATAGCAGGCGTGTTGCAGCACGCACCAACTGAGAAGAAGAGGTAGTAGTAGCCGTCGTGCTTGTAAGTAATCGCGCCCTCGACGACTGCAGCGCCTGCTGTGGAGTTAGTTATAAGCGTGTGAATATTGTTAGCTTGGGCTATGCTGCCGTCGAGTGCCATCAGGTGCTGGTACGAAGGGAGCGAGAATTGCTGGATGCCGGACCAGTAGCTGCCGAAGGTGAAGTATAGAGCCTCGTCTGGCTCATCTTGATAAATGTAGGGGTCGATGAGGTTGTATGAGGAGTGCATGGGGAGGTTGAGAGAGCCATGGTCTGTCCAGGGTCCTGAGAGGCATTCTCCGGTCGCAAGGCCAATCTGCGAAGCCTGACTGCCCATGGTGCTGACAGAGTAGTGGACATAGTACAGACCATCGAATTTAGAAACCGATGGGGCCTGGGAGTGTTAGTACTGCTGCTAAAGAAGATGTTAATTTGATCTAACCCATATGTCTTGGTTGGAAGCGACCTGTATCTTTGTGCCTTCTGCCAAAAGAGAACCTTCATACGTCCATGGCCCTCTGATAGACGGTGCAGTAGCTACGGCTATGTTACCGCTCGTAGAGAACCGCCAGTAGGTGCTGTCTTCATAAACAATGCTAGGATCATGGATCCACGATATGTTTCCGTAACACGGACCTGGATCTGGATAGGAGGAGGGCAAATGGTTTGCATCACCTTGCAGAATAGGTGAGGTAAGGCCAAAGTGGAAGAGAAGGGGTAATAAGGTTGCAAGAGTTACCATGGCTGTAATAAATGGGAAGATTTTGGAGTATTGAGAGTGCAGACCCCAGTGTTGCCTTTTCGCGTATATGATACAAGTGTTGTCAACAAGATAACCACTGTCAAGTCAACGAGCTGTTCTTTAAATGGGACTTACGAATACAAAAGTCATGCTGACGATGTCATCCAGCTGTAACAAATGCTGGTACGGCGTTCGAATGTCCTAGCCAAGCGGTGAGCAGTCGCCAAGCTGTGCGAACGCCGCGCTGTCATCGGAGTATGTGAAGTACCATAAGAAGGGGCACCTTTGTGTTGCCGTGACCCATCTCGAAACATGAATTTAAGACTGAAGACAACCATTCGACTCGCACTGACGGACCTTTAGAAAATGACGCTTGGCTCGATGTACAGGCTTCACTGTTGACTCTGAATGCTCCAGTCTTGCCACGTTATAGTTTTTGTGCACCCTACAGTTCACAGTTGAAGTTCAGACTGCGACCAATTACTTCCACGCAGTACACATAACGAAAGGAAGGGCGGTGAACCTACTTCCAGTAAATCGCCAAGATAGCCCAGACTGTGTCACGAAGGCGCGTGTGATTTGGACAGGCCAGCATCACAGTATTTGCAACGATCGTTTGCGAAGTCAATCAAAATCCTTGTTTGTAGGTGCCAGGGATCTCTTTAAGCATGTCAAAGCTCTGGACCAAAGAAATAGGTGAAGGAAGTGACCCTGGTTATGGAGCTACATGGGACCACCACGTTCAATGCTGCGGTTGGTGTTGTGAGTCAAAACTCGATACATAAGATATCATTCAAGTCAGACCCCTTACCGGATGGAACAAGTGAGGTGACCACTATTTCTCAAATTATTCATGTAAGAAATACGTTTGGTTTTGCACATCCAGGCCTAAATCTCTAAATGTGGCTGTTGTAAGTCAGTTGTGTGCCCTTCCCGCATCTTGTATGTGGAGGGTTCTTGCAACCCAGATTGGGGCGCTTGAGCGGGGCGCAACGTGGCTGCGATCACAACGGCGGTCATCGTAGCAGGGTAACATGGACCCAATACCATGTCACCTTGGACACTAGATTTGCTAAATGACATGAGGGGGGTCAGTCGTGCACTGCAAGCTGTCGTCAAACGCATAAAAGTGTCAAATTGCTTCGAAGTGACGCCTGAACGGTTCCAAAATTACTTGTATCGATTAGGTGGGTTCCGGTTGAGCGATAGTACCAAGGGTACCGGCTCACCGCATCTATGCTTTTTCCGCGTACCTTCAGCCTTATGTGACACCTAGCTCGGGGGCTTGTAACCATCCACGTCGGTGCTGTTCGTCCAATCCTTGAACCGGTCCACGTTTTCCTTGGTGGTATCAATTTTGGTGGTCATAGCCTTGTATGCATCGGTGCCGACAGCGCAGCGAATCGGAGGATCCTTCATCACAGCCAGATCATAAAAGACCTTAGCTGCCTTTGCTGGATCGCCGGCTTGCGTGTGATGCCTACTCTGCGCGTTCTTCTTCGGGTCGATGTGGTCGTACGCATTGTTTTCGACTTCGCCAAACTGCATGCTGCGACCGGACCAGTCGGTTCGGAAGCCTCCGGGCTCGATGCAGGTCAGTTTGATACCCCACTCGGGCTTCAACTCTTTCGACAGTGCTTCTGTAAAGCCTTCAACCGCCCATTTAGATGCGCAGTAGATTGAAAACGAAGGAACACCTGTTTTATAAGCTTGATGTTGGTGACATTGACTAGATTTTGCTCACCTATTTGGCCTCCAATAGACGTCACCTGCTGGATAACACCGCCTGTCTTGAGATCTCGCATGGTCTCCAAAGCTTTCCTTGTGACATCAATCAAACCAAAGAAGTTGATGTCCATCTGCTGCCTCAGCTGCGAATCGGACAGTGTCTCGAAAGGCCCGCTCAGACCGTAACCGGCGTTGTTTATGACGACATCGACGCGCTTGAACTTCTTGACCGCAGCTTCGAAGGCCTTGTCGATGGAGCCTTTGTCTGTGACATCGAGATCGACATGGAGGCTGTTGGAGTCGTTCGCATCATCAAACTTTAGCTTCGAGCTGTTGCGAGCTGTAGCAACCACGTAATCGCCATTCTTGAGAACGACTTTGACCAGCTCCTCTCCGAAGCCGGTTGAAGTACCAGTAATGAGGAAGACTCGGGGTGCCATTTTGCGTCTGTAATTAGCAATATTCAGGAGCGATTGGAGCGTGATTTCGCGCAACGTCCGGACCGCTCTTTATGCCTGCAATCGCGCTGGTCAGGGTCTGGACAGACCTACGTCAACAGCGTATTTACGTCAGGAACCGTCGAGTCTGAACTGCAGTACCACATCCGCAATCATGCCGCCAAATATGACGTATGACAACGCTTCTTAGGTTGTTAAATCCACTTATGCCCGGGACGCATTATCTCCGGCGAGGTGAATGCTTCTCGATTGCTATTCAGAAACAGTGGGCTACAATTGTGAACAACATCCGCGAGCTGCGAGAGCGAAGCCTGTGGTGCATTGTATACGTGTTGCACACGCGACACAAATTTGGTCGCCCGCCGATCGTACAAAGAAGGCTTCGGATGCCTCTACGGTGATTCTTCGCTTTTGAACTAGGCCCAGTCTACTCTGATGGATTCCGAGGTTGAGTACTCAGGTGAACTACGCCTAAAGAGGGTGGTTGATTGATAGCAGTCGCGTCGGCCCAAAACAGCTTAGACCAGACGCGCACCTGCCATTTTCGCGTTCGTTACCCAGTCGATCCTGCCCCTCTCCACTATCAACAACGACTGTGCGTTTTTCGAGATACCCCATATCTGCTACTGCACGCTTATTCGGTTGCGCAGAAAAGCCATTGATTGTCCAGTAGCCGCTCTCTGTCTTTGTCACCAGGAAAGCACACACCATGACCGAGGTCATCAGAGATGAGGAGGTGCGCAGGCGCATCCGCCTCGCGCAGGAGTTCCTAGACCCAGGTATGCAAGGCCCTGATCTCCGACTCGTACAACTACTCACCATTATGTAGATGATGTGTCTCAACGCAGGTAACTTGATCCAGGGTGGTCAGTAAATAGACACGTACTGACCTGCGCAGCTATCGCCCAGATATCCTTGTGATGCTCAACAGAGGGCAAAAGAGACTCACAGTATGTCAGACGTCAACTAGTTGACGGCCAATGACTGACTTATCTAGGTCAGCATCGACGAGATTCGAGTACACAACCGCGAACTGGCCGATGGCCTCATGAACCAGCCCTTCGACTTCGCAGAGGCTTTCGACCGCGCCCTCAAGACCGTTGTAGAAGCATTTACCGACCGTCCCAAGTATGAGTCTGGCCCTGATGTCGTATACTACTGCGCCTACATTGGCAGCTTCGGCGAATACTCTTGCAACCCACGCACACTCAGCTCCAACCAGCTCAACCACATGGTGTCGCTGGAGGGAATTGTCACAAAGACATCGCTCGTCAGGCCAAAGGTCGTCAAGAGCGTGCACTACAACGAGACCAAGCAGAAGTTCCATTCCCGCGAGTACAGGGATCAGACCATGACAACGGGCGCCGCAAGCACAAGTGTATATCCCACAGAGGATGAGGAGGGTAATCCGGTGAGCACAGTGAAGTAACATGCCGAGCACGCAAAGCTAATGCACATAGCTTGTCACCGAATACGGATACTGTGTGTACAGAGACCACCAGGTCATCTCGATTCAGGAGATGCCAGAGCGTGCCCCCGCCGGTCAGCTGCCGCGCTCTGTTGACGTTATCATGGACGACGACCTTGTAGATCGCGTCAAACCTGGTGACCGCATCCAGCTTGTTGGCATCTATCGATCGCTCGGCAACCGCACTGCTGGCTCAGGCAGCTCGACCTTCCGCACACTTATCCTCGCGAACAATATCATCCTGCTATCGTCCAAGTCTGGCGGTGGTATCGCACAAGTCAACATCACCGACACCGACATTCGCAACATTAACAAGATCGCCAAAGGCAAGCGACTCTTTGACCTTCTGTCCCAGTCACTAGCGCCGTCCATTTACGGCCATGAGTTCCTCAAGAAGGCCATTCTACTATTGCTTCTGGGTGGTCAGGAGAAGAACCTCGAGAACGGTACGCATTTGAGGGGAGACATCAATATTCTGATGGTTGGTGACCCATCGACGGCCAAGTCGCAATTGCTCCGCTTCGTGCTCAACACCGCTCCTCTCGCTATCGCTACGACCGGTCGAGGATCCTCCGGCGTGGGTCTCACAGCTGCCGTCACCTCAGACAAGGAGACTGGCGAGCGCCGCCTGGAAGCAGGTGCCATGGTTCTGGCTGACCGAGGTGTCGTCTGTATTGACGAGTTCGACAAGATGTCCGACGTCGATCGAGTGGCCATTCACGAAGTCATGGAGCAACAGACCGTCACCATCGCAAAGGCCGGCATCCACACATCTCTCAACGCTCGCTGCAGTGTCATTGCTGCTGCCAACCCAATTTTCGGCCAGTACGACATACACAAAGATCCACACCGGAACATTGCCCTTCCTGATTCCCTCTTGTCGCGTTTCGATCTGCTCTTCGTTGTCACAGACGACATTGAGGATGCTCGCGACAGGCAGATCTCAGAGCACGTCCTCCGCATGCACCGCTATCGCCAAGCAGGCACTGAGGAGGGTGCGCCTGTTCGCGAAGACGGCGCCCAGCTGCTTGGTGTTGGACTGGACACTGAGGCTGATGCCAACCGTCCCACAGAACCGTTCGAGAAATTCAACCCCATGCTGCACGCTGGAGTCACAGTCACCATCGGCCGTGGCGCGGAAAGCAGGACCAAAGTTCTCAGTATCCCCTTCATCAAGAAGTACATCCAGTACGCTAAACGTGAGAAACCGATCCTCACCAAGGGCGCCGCCGACCACATCGTGGCGGTGTACTCTGCGCTCCGAAACGACGAACTCGACTCTGGCACTCGCCGCACCTCGCCCATCACAGCCCGTACGCTCGAAACACTTATCCGTCTGTCGACTGCACACGCCAAATCTCGTCTGTCGAAGAAGGTTGAAAAGAAGGACGCGGACGTCGCAGAGCAGATTCTGCGTTTCGCTCTTTTCAAAGAAGTCGTTCAAGATGACCGTCGTAAGCGCAGGAGGACTGCTCGCGACCCTGATGCCATGTCGACAGATGAAGAAGACTCTGACGACAACGACGAGGATGGCGATGAACAGCAAGCCACAGCCACACCACGCGCGGGTGCCTCTACTCGCGCCCAGCGTACAACAACGGCCACGCGCACGCCAGCACCTGCAGACAATGATGAAGAGGATGACGATGACCTATACCGCGTAACACCCCGGACGCAGCGCACAACAGGCCGTACACAATCATCACAGACTGGACCCTCGTCGCAAGTTAGCGCTGTCTCATCACTCCCCGAATCCCAGCTCCCGCCCACACAGACAGACTCTCAGGAATCGCAGGAACTCACACCAGCGCGCCTGCAGGTCTTCCAGACTGCACTAGGTCAGCTCATCGACGGTCCGTTGTTCGCCAATGACGCTGCCGATGTCGAACCTCTTGTCGCAGCTGTCAACGCTAGACTAGGCAGCGGATCCGGAAGGCAAGCCTTTGATTCTGATGAGGCCGAGAAGGCGCTTGAGACGCTCAGCGAGCGGAATAAGATCATGTACTCAGGCGGTGTAGTGTACAAGATTTAGACATTGAGGATACCACGGCGAGCACGGAGTTGGCGTTTTATATTGAGTGCGACAATGAGATACCATGATCATGATTTCCACCTGTCTTTGTTTTGCCATAACACTTAGCATACCAGATGTCGATTTTCGTGTACGAGTGGTCAATTCTGGCACAACCCCATTCATGTCTGTCATCCTGTCGTTGTTACGAGGGCTATGAGGGCCACGTGCAGTCATATGGTGTGAACCCGTCAACCATGGAAGCAGAGTGCCTAGGACGAAAGAAGGAATGATGGCGTAATCACAACAACAGCTTCGATGAAGCCCTCACTCCAGCCGTCATGTGACAGCACTCACTATTGCGGCTCGCTGTCTAGTATACCCACTGCGGTTCTGATATGCCAGAGGCAACTGTGTTCTTTCTTACTTGCTTCTCGACTACGTCGGGATTGTCACGACTGAGAATAAGATTCCGGAATCCTTTCGTTGCTACGTGAAGCACTAATTACAATGCGGATCCGGTCGTCTCAGCTGCTGCCGAGGGCTAAGGGGGTGAGCCGCCGTATCCACAGTCTCTGCACCCCCCACAATCAATCAAGGCATGTGGCATTGTTGTGATGAGCTCGGGGAGTCGTAGTGCTTGTCAAGTTGAGAGAATCCAGCTGCAGCCACAGGTAGATCAACATGGGGTTGAGAGGTGACATCTGTGTCGCCGAACGATCTCCCCTTCTCCGAGCTGATGCGAGCAGATCTCGAGGGAAAACCGTGCTGCCGCGGGAGCGGGCGTTGGCCGACGGGAAAAATCTGGAGCAGGCCACCTCCAGGCCCTGCTGGGGCAAGTCGGTGGCTTGACTGCCGTCATCCCGCGTTTCTAGCGTGCATTTTCTCATTTCTCCGCACTCCTTCTTGTGATCCGTGACAACCGGAGATCTCAGTACAGACGGCACGCCTCTACCAGTAAGGCTAGGTTCTACGTTCTAGGCGAGCATTTTGGTGAAACATAAGAGAAGGCGTGCTCCCGGACGTCGCGCGAAATTATCGCGAATCACCCCTACACGCCGTACCTGAGCTTGAGCTTGGACACAAAATTTCTTTCCCTGAACTCCTTAACAAAAATCAAGACTTTAGTTCACCGACATTACCGTTCTTGACTTGCGTATAAGTGCGAGACCATTGCGACATCCATAGCGACTTTTCAAGCGACAACCTGATTTGATACCCTTGCGACAGCCTTGCATCTTCCATTGCAACATCCATCGCGACATCCTCTGCAACATCCTCCATTGCGACATACCTCCTTGCGACACACGACGAAGATATCCCTTGACCATGTCTTCCATGCCCTTCCGCTTCCTGGACCTACCAGGTGAACTCCGCAACAACGTCTACGACCTCTTGCTGTGCTCATGGAACGACGAGCCCGAGTACGAGCCTGGCTTCGTTGGGGGGTTGTGCAAGCGGTCGCCCAGCTATGATGCCATGGCCCTGCTCCGCACCAACAAGCAGATCCACGAAGAGGCTTTCGACTACATGATGAAGCGCAACCAGTTCGTGCGCGTCACCTGCCGAGGTCTCGACGTCAACAGCCTGTTCTTGAGCGACGAGATCATCCCTGCCATAACAACCAACCACCGCAAAGCGACGCGTTTTGAGGGCTACCTCATGCATTTCACCCTGTCGAAGCCTGCCCTCTCATCCGGTCCTATCAACTTCTCCGAGAACGAAATTATGGTGTTGCGCGCCGACCTGCCTGCGCTGTGCCGACAACTCGACATTGAGAGTGCCATGTCTGACGCCAACGCTTCCGCCAGCAAGCACCTGTCCATCCGGGCGAGCATTTCCTTCAACCCATTGCACACAGAAATGTTCACGCCAGCTATCCAGCAGCACCTCCTCGAGCCCATCGCCGCACACGTCCGCGGCATTTCCAACCTTAGCATCAGCGGGCCAATCTCCACCAACATCGCCCAGGCTGTCATCTCGCAAGTCGCACAGCCGCGCTGGACCGACCCCAAAGCCACCCTCGACTCCATCCACACAGGCACCGACGTCGGCAAGCGCCAGTGGCAGAACCGCGACTTCTACTCCGCGTCCGAATCGTGGGCGTACTCGATGCGCACGCTGGAGCGCATGCGCCACAGCTCGTCGTGGCTCAGCCTCAAGGCGACTGGTGGCGAGGACTTTGTCAACGCGACCGCTGATCTGTACTTCACGCTGAACCTCCTGCGTGCGGCCTTCCTACAGGTAGACATGGCAGGCGAGTCTGCGAGCCGCTTGCTGGTCGAGAGGAACGCCACCATGAGCTGGGAGCACTTGAGGAAATGCGAGACTGCGAGTGCGCGATTCACCCAGCACGCTGATGCCACATGGACCCCTAGCAATGAGCAGGCCAGCAAAATGCTGTTCAGGCAGGCGAGGTGCTTGAGGCTGTTGGGCGTAGGCAGGGATGTTGTCCGGGCGGTTACGCTGATTGAGCAGGCGGCCGTTCTGGCGCCGAACGATATTGTGATCAGAGACGAGAAGGCTGCTGTGGGCAATTGGCAGGCGGAGGTCGAGGAGCTGCAGCAGGCACGGCAGAAGGCAGAGGTGGCTGAGGCCAGCAAGCGTGCGTCGTGGTGGTCGTCGATTCGAGCTGCAGTTTCTGAGTTATCATCGTGAGCTAGTGCAGCCCGATGTTTTGTAGTTTACATATGATACCCAATTTACTTCTGGTCCTCTTCCCTGTTTGCTCTTCTCCTTGTTATTTGAAAGTCATATGATATCCTAGAATTTTTGCTGTTGTGTGCGAAAGGCTGCTTGCCTGTGATATGTGTAATGCGCGTACCACCCTCAAGCTGGAGCAAGAGTGCATATATTAGTAGCGTATGATGCTCTACAGGGTGGGGGGAGTGTTTAGTAGTCGTCTATTTACTTTGGCAGGATGCAGGGTGACAACATGGACAGCACCTGCTCACAGTCATGTATGCTGAGATTTCATATGCAATCTAGGTAGGTCAGCAAACATGGAACTATCCAAACTTGTCGACAATGATTATTAGCTGTGAGCAGATGCTCCGCTGATGAGTATGTGTCGTGGTATGAGTATATCAATTAGAACATAAAGACTACCCGACGGACTTTTCTGGACAGATGACCCGGCGAATCCAGTTGCTGGTCCGTTCGAGGCAAGATGATTTCAGCGCTTCCATAGTTGGCAAATACACAAGGATTGGTTCTACTGAAGCTCAAGGGAACCTACTATAGTCGCACGTTTGAAACTGTCTTTCACAGCCACGAGCCCGTCTGCACACACTGATATTTCTTAACACAACGTCCTGGGTGGCAATTGGAAATCAAATACAAAGGGCACAACGCCCGATTAAGTCGTCATTGACTGGAAGCATGCTAGCTAGTACCCAGATATTTGGGTCTCTGCTCAAGCCATCTTCGGGCGCGAGCGCTGGGAGGATGATTGGAGCTGTTGAGTAGACAAGATTTTGGTGTAGTTACATACTGGATGTGCGTGAATGTAGATGCTTCTTGAAATTTTTGTTGTGATCTTGCTATCGTTCAGTTAAGCTTGACGCCATAACGGCATCAGGTTCTCAGAACCTACAGTCTGTATCAATCCATACATACACCGGATTATCTCCATGGCACAGTAATGCCCTTCTCATGAGACTCTCTTGCCAACTCGATAATCCTCAGCACATCCCGCGAATCAGATGCCTTGACGGCGACGTCAGACTTTCCGCTGATGGTGTCGGCGACATCCTGGTAGAGTTGGACCCAGCGGCCTCTAACCGTGGGATACTGCCCTGTCCACCTCCGCGAATCCTTATCGAAGGTCTGAATGCTGCTATCAAATTCTTCGTACGTCGTCAGGGTACCCTGAAGCTTGTCTGGCTCAGCACCGAACTCGGGATCGGTCGGCTTCACACCTTGTTCAATCTGCTCTTCCTGCGGGCAAGTGCTTCGCTGCTGGTACTTGATGTAAGAGCCCTTGGTTCCTCGTATCCAGAACTTGAGCTGTCTGTCCATCGGTGAGATCACACACGTCTTGACTGTCACCAATAGGTTCTTTTGTGCGCCACTGTATTGGAGTATGACAGTGAAGGAATCTTCTACTTCACTCTCAATGCCGCGTTGCACGCGGTAGAATGCTGTGACTGATGCGGGGCGGCCAAACAGTGTATAGGCTTGATCAAGGCTGTGCGTACCTACATTACTCATTCATTAGTCTAATGCAGGGAATGAAAGAAAATTTCATACCTAAGCCGAAAGTGAGCCCGGCGCCAGGGGTATACTCCTTAGCAGACAAAAAATGCAGGAAGGGGGCTTGGTCGAAATCGTAATGGATCTCTGCCTCGGTAATGGTACCAAAGGCATCCTTCTTCATGAGCTCCTTCACTGTTTGGAAACCGCCATCCTGGTTTCAGTAAGCTACAACCACTCGTTGGAGCTGATGATAATGTATAATATCACATACATATCTTCTGTTTTGGAAGCACGTGACAAAGAGTCCTTTCTCTTCGGCAAGCCGAATGACTTGGTCCGCCTCATCGGCTGAATTTGCAAACGGTTTGTCCACAAGCACTGTAGTGCTTCGTCAGCTTGAAACTTGGATGCTGTATATTCCAGTAGCACATACCATGCTTCCCTGCGTTCAATGCATCCTTTGCGAAAGAAGCGTGGGTATCAGTGTGGGTCGCAACAACTACGAATTGAATCTCAGAATCGGCGAAGAATTCCTCCCCCGTCCGATAGTGACGAACGTTGGGAAAGTCAACCGTGCAGTGCGAGCCCTTTGATTTAGACGCAGGATCGGAGGGAGCTTCTGCTCTTTGAAGGATAGCAACAACCTCATAGTCAGGGAGGGAGGAAATGAAGGGCAGATGGAAACTCTTGGCCGAGAAGCCGTAGCCTACAATGCCAACTTTGATTGGACTCATGCTGTTAGCAGATTGGTAACAATCGTCAAACACGGATAGACAAAGTTGAGCCGAAGCACGAGTATCTAGACTCTATACCTCGTCGAGAAGCATGTGCGAATATGGCCTTTTATTACCCCTCACTACACTCCACGAGAGCGATGTCGTCTTGACCTCCAGCCCACATTACTCATGCCCTATTCCCTATTGGTAACGACTAGCGTCCCGGTGTTCTGCCGCGGGGAGTCTCGGGTAAACCAAAGTCGTACGTTGATAGGTCCTTAATCGAACATAGCCCACTTTCGATTCGCTCCATGGAGGCCCTCAATCTTGTAGACAAGCTTGCAGATGGAATCGCGAGTGCCTCTTAAGTCTACAATGGGATGAGGGGCGCCCCGCACTCCACTGTGTAGCAAGCACTAAGAAGTATTGCGTCCGATTGCTCCAGGCTGTCCTGTCATGCCCGCTTTGTTTGGGCACCGGAGAAGGTGTTCTGTCCTCATAAGATCCGCCAATTCCAATTCCGCTCTTCGTCGCTCGCACTCGCCGTCGCCCCACAGCTTGATTCTTGAACCTGTCGGTCATGTTTGAGCACGAATTTGCAGGGAAAGCGATAGACTCTAAAGCGACATCACGGTTTTCAAGTCTGGACTTCGCCATCGAGACTTGACCGAGGGCCACAGTCTACAAAAGATTCTAGCGAGTCTGCAAGAAGCTGGACAAACACCAAAGCCGATCGCTTACCCTACAAAGGATGTAAGTCATTCATAGCGAGAATAATATTGGTGCAGCATAGCTTGATGCTCTGACTTGGTGATCGTAACACTCGTAAAGCAAACGTGCGATTCATTCACATTTGAGCCTTTACAGTGTAAGAAGCTTGGGAACTCAGGAGCTTCCTCTATGTAACGTTGTTATTTTCCACACCACAGCAACCTACATAAATCCCGATCGCTCTCGCCGGTACCAGACAGGTACTTTGCGTTACGGTTTGCCAGATCAGTTCCTTTGCGGATACCGCCAACATCTTGACGCAGGCCAACTATGCGAGCAGAGCCTTCGCTTAGACGACCTTCTTGGCGCCCAAAGCACTACCTGACCACGACAACGATGAGCAGAGTGATCAACCTTTGTGTAGCCGGATGAAATTTGTTAGTGGGCGATCTGCAGGTGCTTCCTAATGTTGAAAGTGGTCAAATTGTAAAAGCTGTCAAGATCAGTCCACACACTCTCTGTTTCATTGCGGAGTCTCTGAAGACTACATTGGTCCACGATTTTTTTACTGCATTCGAGATCTGCTGAGTAGCCATATAGGTGGTATAGCCAAGTAAACGTCCTGCTCGGCGTGCTTTCAAAGTCCGACTAGACTACAGATCGCTACCGCACCTAGATCGATGCTAGTATGGAAATCGAAGACGCTTAATAGAGAAATTGTGCTCAGCTACGACTCACCATAACGTCAATTAATTGTTCCATTTTGAGTATCCGGTGCTAAGGTAAGACTATAGCCTGGAGGGGTAGAGGGCACATTGGACCTACCAAACCCCTGTCTTTCGCCCTGTAGGAAGCAAGGGGCACAGAGCGCAAAGAGAGCCAATCATGCATCGCCACCGGCAGGTGAGCCTGGGGCAGGGCACGTGCTGAGGCTGGGCACCTGCATGTAGTGATGAGTTGGCAGGCTTGCATTAGCGGGGGCTAACAGGCAGCAGCGGCGAGTGGACAAGGCTGCTGGATGGCTCCAGAATACTCAGATTTGTAGATGTGAGTACTATCGAGATAGTTCACGAATTCTATGGGCTCTACATAGTGCTATAGAATGTATCCGAAGTGAAGGCAGAGGTCCACGACTAGAACATGCTAGGCTCAAAGAGGATAGGTTCGACGCGACATTGGACGACCTCACTCCAACGAAGTCTGATGACACACAACGCCTGAATTCATTGCCTAGCTACGTACCACGGAAATGACAGAACGAGGCAGAGAATGTAATCAAGGACCCAAGTCGCACAACCACACCCAATCAACTACTTTCCTGAAGTCAACCTGAGCCCATCATCTCTGAGATTGCACCGCGACGGCCACGACGAGGCGGAGCCACGGGAGTGCCATGTCCTTGCTTCATGTGAGCGCGCAATTTGTCGTGTCTGTAGAATTTCATGTCGCAGTTACGTTGGGGGCAGGGGAAGAATGGTCCGTTGTGCTTCTTAAGGTGGCGGCGACAATCGCCTGCGCGGAGATAGGTTGCGTCACAGCCAAGCTCCGAGCAGAAGAACTTGCCGTCGGTAGTTTCCAGGATCACAGCCTGCTCATTAGTGTGTGACACCTGCGGCGAGATGTTGTTGGGCAGCAGGTCTGGGGCCGAGGTCACGTCCAGTACTTTCAGGCTGGACGTGAAACCGAGAGGGTTTACAAGCGACCCTTGGACACCTGCAGTTGCTTGTAATCCATCGAGGTAGTCGAAACTAAGGTCGGAATTCTTTGATTGGTGTGGCAGATTGTTGTCGAGGATACCCATGCAGTTGTTGCACAGGTTCGCGGGGCTTGGGTACCAACAAAAGTTTCCCAAAAGCAAGGAATGGTCGAGGCCACCAGGTGTGGCGTTGCCGATCCCCACATTACAGCCTTTCTCAAAGGCATAACTGCATGGTGTTAAAAAAAAAACTCACGTGCTATTTTCTTCTGCAATGCCACCCGACGAAGCTATCGTAATGGGGTTTCCACATCCTTCTTCTGAGATCGTAATGTTGCAGATGTCTTCCATGTTGGGGTCCGGAGATTTCGTATTGAGTGAAGTGTCTTTGCGGTCCTTGTCTAAGAGACGAGGTGGAGTAGCTGGTGGATTTGAGATGAGACAAAACTCAGGCGAGAGAGGATACTGAAGAAATGAGGATCAGAAATACGGCAAATTAGACCTGGGGGAAACATGCCATATCTACCAGGCAACTTGCCCAGGCTGGCGAAGGACCGAGAGTATATGGTCAAGTGCGCATTCGCGCCAACCTATCAGTGAGCCTGACTGCGCCCTGTTTCTCGCTAGTGCGCCCCTGCTACAGCTGTCTACATCAAGTCCCCGATCTGCGCAATTACCCCTAACAAAAACCAACAATGGCAGTCCACGAAATATTCATTTGCAACTTATGCTCAAAGTCATTCACACTCCGAGGAAGATACAAGTAAGCTCTGCATGCAATGACTGATCTTTGATAAGTTTGGCTCACCGCTACACCAGTCAACACTTAAGGACACATTCCAAGCCGTTCAAGTGTACACTCTGCCCCAAAGGCTTCGGACTTCGTGCAGATCTTCGTCGGCATACCAAAGCACGGCATACTGTTGGTACCAACAGGTACAAATGTAGCGCTGAGGGCTGCATGTTCAGCGCTACACGCAAAGACAACTTCTCCCAACACACTAAATCCGTGCATTCGGGCCAGTCAAGAGATACTGCCAGCGACATGAGTTTTTTGCTGCTGGAACCCCCTGGATCAGACTTATGCTCGACCAAAGATAAGCCAAGTCCGCCGCCTACGCCAGTATCGCTTCTCACGCAGTCCGCTACACAAGGCAACATCAGCTTTATCATCACCCTGCTAGAGAATGGATGTGATGTTAACTCGATAGCGGACGATGGCAGTACTGCTTTGCATTGCGCGGCTCGTGCTGGTCAAACAGAAACCGTACAACTACTGATCAACAGAGCCGCATCTTTAAGCATCGAGAACTTGAAGGGCAGATCACCTCTCATGGAGGCAGCTGTGGGGCAACATCCGGACTGCATCGCCTTGTTACTACAGAATGGTGCGACTACAGCCACATTCGAGCCTACGTGGAAGTATGGAGTGGCCATCGTGCGGGACGGGGCGTCCTTTGTAGACCATGTTGTTCGGCTTGGCAGCGTTGACCTCGTCAGAGCCGTTATGCAAGAAGAGGCATTGGGTGAACGTTATTCAAAGGTGCGCGCCTTGGCAGTTGCCGCAGCGAGGATTGGCCATGTTGCAATTCTCGAATCTCTGGTGAAGTCAGACCCCGAAGCTCTCTTCTCGCAAGACAAATTTATGTCTCTATCCAGCAACAAGAAGCACATTGTATGGCATGCTGTCAATTCTGGGCATGTTGATGTGGTTGAGCTATTACTTGTGCATTCAGCTACCTACAAAGGCCTCAGTGATGCCAAGAGATTGGCATCTTTGTTGCGGATCGCTGCTCGGAAGGGATTTGTGGAGATCTGCGCGCTTCTTCTGGATAGCATGGATGGAGTTCTCTCTGACACAGGAGAAACATTCGAACGTGCGCTCTATGTCGCGACCGAGAGAGGTCATCTGGCAGTTGTGAAGACTTTGATGGCTCACAGACATGCTTTGAAAGCGAAATCCCTTAACATGAACAGATGTCTACTGGTAGCATTTTGGGACAGTCTTCTTGAAATTGGTAATTACTTGCTCCAATTCGTTGATCGGGATCCTGCGCACACTACATGCGAGGAGCTCAGCAAAGCTTCCACGCGATTGGGCATTTTGAAGTTTTTGCTCGCAGCGAAGGAGATCATGGTCAACGATATGGGCCGTGGATATGGACCCATCTGGCGTAACAAATCTTTGCTGTATTTCGCAGCCGAACATGACGATATACACATGGCGGCTTATGTGCTGGAACACAAAGAGTTCGACGCTAGATCAATCGACATTGAAGTTCATCGGGAAAGATGGATGTGTCCCAAAGAGACAGCTCTTGATGCCGCACAACGATTGGGCCATACCGAAGTCGCCAATCTGCTCATCAGCCATGGAGCAATCAACCATAACATAGCCGCCCAGCCACCACCTCAAGTCAAGAAAGATCGGCCTGAGCTCCATTTCTCGGACGCAGAAGACGATCTCAACATGCAAGAGGCCGGCCGATTCGAGTCCGACTTGGAATTTGACTCTGAATTGGAATGAGGATCTGATCACACTTGATGGAATTCTCCACGAACATCACAGTCCTCAGTCCACTTGTCAGTGACAGGTCCAGCACCGCAGCCAGGACAGTCCTGACAGCTCTCAACGCGACTACGGCTCCGTGGGGAAACCATTGAATCTTCTGGACACTGCGCTCATAAGCAGGGTGGCTGCATTCGAGACGCTGGCGCATAGGACGGTTCTTCTTGAGCGAGCATTCATCTCAATGATCAATTGACGTGTGAGCACTTCCCCTGATCGTAGAGTTTCAATTTCCTTCGCCTAGTTCATTTTCAAATCAATGATATTATTACGTCTTGCTCTAATCTATCGGTGCTTGCCAGATTGTGCGAAACCAACCCTAGTCCCGCAAAGGTGAAGATGTCATACTACCTATAGCAGGCAAGAGGGCACGTAGGCTGCTCATTTAGATCCCTGCCTAAGTACAACGCTCTGTTTAATCTGTTACCTCTGTATCTAGTCTTCCAACGCAACAAACCTTGAATCCTTTTACGCTCGTAAACGGTTTACAAGAACAACGCGGACCGGTTTTTTATCGATATATCACTCCTTATGCGCCGCGAAGTTCTGTACATGTTAAATTGGACGGTCCGAACAGATGATGAATAAGCATGCAGTGCTGACGACGAAAACGTAGTGTGCTGCTTAGTGTTTGACCATAGGACAACAGCTCATCGCAGCCAGCCAAACCAACCAGCCGAACGACGCCACAAACTCGAAACAAACAATTGCCCGTCCGTAAAGATTGAACCCCTTCCCAACTACGCCAACCGCAGCACCCCCGCAAAGCAGCAGCAGCAGCCAGTCGATGGTGCCCTGGCACCAAGGACAAGACGCCCTCATCTCACCAGGCCCAATCGCCAGGCAGCCGTCTCCAGTAGTTCGCAGACTTATCAGCAAATCTCTATCGCGGAATGTCGAGAGCACACATCGGCCGTGTGTGATTGGTGCGCTAGAGATGCTCGCACAGGCAAATGAGGGCGCGCATGGCGTTCGGCCGTTGTGGGGCTTAGCGTATCGTTTTGCCCCTGAGGCTCACGCGCTTGAGGCTGGAGGCTCAGCGGGTAGCGTGACGAACGGAACGATTGTGGTTTTTTTGCGGCTTGGAAAAACGCCAGGAACCAGGTGTGTGTGTGATGGGCTGTGATGGGTGTGTTGATGGGTGAGGTGGTGGGTGTGGGGAAAACATTGTCAAATCTTTCATCATTCCGTCAAGAATCGCGGTCAAATCTGAGGACAATAGGTAGCCAAACAGCACACTGCAGATCGTAACACGCGCTGAGGTCATGCAAGCCCCAATTAGCAGAGATTAAGAGGGGTGGGTACGATATCGATAGAACGGGATGCTAGGGGGGATGTGGATGTGGATAGTGGGCTTTGACCCCTTATCCGCGTGCAGTGGGAATGTAGTACCAGCTAATTACTGCAGGCTCGTGGAGCGCTCGCTCGTTCAGGTTCGTGTTCCTGACCAGCACCTGTCGTCCATCACTCGTTGTTGCTTTGCAGTGTTTGCTGTTGTCGCTCGTTGCAAGATACTCACCCCAGTCGCTCTCTCAGCCCGCTGCCGTACGCAAAGATATTGCTTTGCATTCCAAACATTGACTCGTTTACTCGTCTACTCGTCTACTCGTCTACCCAGTCTACACAGAGAAGCGCGTCGCGTTTCTCACTCCTAATTCACCACGGCTTCCGCTCTGGCTACCTCGATCCTCCCGCGGCCGCAGGCCCACGACACGTTCCGCCGGCCGTCGATACTGCAGGCGTTCGATCTGCCAGCCATCAGGACGACTTCCCCGCCTGCACGCGACCACAACACACTGCCGTCGATCAGCCCGGAGCTGGTCGGCCGCGACACATCACGGCCGTCGTCGAGCAGCTCGACGGTGGCGTCGCACCAGCTGCAGCGGCAGGGCAGCAATACGTCAATCCAGCTGCCGGCGCTGTCGACTCTGGCGTCGCTGGCATCGACGAGCGCAGATCTCGATGCCTATGACACACGGAGAGACTCGAAGATGGCGTCGCCAAGGTGCGTAAAAAGCTTAGAAAGCGTAGAATTGGGTGGATGCAGACTGGTGAAGCAAACTGCGGGCGTGGTCCAGGCCGCCTCCCGCAGCTGCCTTATCTCAGGCTTGGCATTTGCACCTCGCATTTTCGTCTCCCACTGACGCCGCCCAGCAAAACCTCCAATGGCCTCAGCATGACCTACGCGACCGCCGCGCCCGCAACCGCTGGCGGACAGGGCAACTCGCCGGTACGTTTTCCCTCGCTTGTGGCGCGGCTGCACGACGGCTGCGGCTGCGGCTGCCCGCGAGATGCATCTTGCTCTTATCCTTATCGACAATCGATAGCCATGTCGTCGTATCAGCAATACTGACTGCTCTCCAGCCTGTCTGCCAGAACTGCACAACAAGCACCACCCCGCTCTGGCGCCGCGATGAGTCGGGCGCCGTGCTGTGCAACGCCTGCGGCCTCTTCCTGAAGCTGCACGGCCGCCCGCGCCCCATCTCGCTCAAGACGGATGTCATCAAGAGCCGCAACCGCGTCAAGACGGGCGGCCCAGGGCGCAAAAAGGTGAGCTCCCCCACATGCAGCCGCCATATCCCCGCTGACCCCCCAGATCGAGGGCATCAACGGCCTCGCCGCCGCCCACCCGGACGCCGACGGCCAGCTCGGCCTCGCCCAGCACCGCCGCGCCTCAGGCAAGATCTCGTCCGGCCTCTCGGATCGCTCGCAGTCGCCCATCTCGCGCACGGGGACCCCCAACTTTGCGCACCCCTCCAACATTGCCCCGCAGCACATGTTCGAGCAGGCCCTCAGCAGCGACGCCGTCTTCACCCACGGCTTCGGCCTCCGCCAGCCCTCGCCCGGCTCCACCTCGTCCATCAACGGCTCGCACCTCGAGCCCCCGCTCAGCTACGACTCGCTGGCCGCCCAAAACACGGCGCTCAAGACGCGCGTCTCGGAGATGGAGCTCATCAACGACCTGTTCCGCAACCGCGTCAGCGAGCTTGAGACGAGCGAGGGCAACGCTCGCGCGACGGAGCAGGCGCTGCGTGCCGAGCTCGAGGCCACCCAGCTCAGGGAGCAGGCGCTCAAACGCCGCATCGAGGAGATTGAGGAGGAGAGCCCGCGCCACAAGAAGATGAAGATGAGCGACCTCGTGGATGAGAGTCGCGCCGGCTCGCCCATCAGCTCCATGGTGGAGTGATGGCAGTCGCGTCTCTGCTCTTGGCTCTTCATTTCCCCACCCACCCGCTGGCCACACCCACCAAAGCCTTGACGTTACGCACAAACCCTTGACGTTATGAACAAACTCCCCCCTCCCTGGCGACACTCGGCGCCCTGGGTCCTGATGACCCCTAATGTCTGAATACCACTTACTTCTCTTCTCTTTGCTCTGCCGTGCGCGGTGCTTTTTCTGTATCTAATACTGCTTTGTTTGGCGCGTTTGATACCAGGGTTTGCCGTTGTTGATGCTGCTGTTGATGCTGTTGCTGGGGCCGCGAGGAAGCTGGGCTGGGCTGGGCTGGGCTGGGTGGGGTAGGGTAGGGTGGGGTAGGAAAAGGGTATAATGCCGGTCTGTCTGGACGGGTCCTACTAAAAGTTTTGGGCGAAAGTCGCGAAAAGGGAAATGGAAATGGAAATGGAAATGGATGAATTTATGATGAAATCTCTTCCATCGCTCGCTCGCTCCATGCGTTGCTTCGTTTTTGCTATTCTTACAACACCACCACCAGCACCGCCCATCATCGTACACAGAGACGTTGTTAATATACACCCACCCCCCCCCCATCGTACACGACATTTACATTTACATTTACATCATCTACAACAACACTCCCTCCCCGCCAAAATACCGCTCCTGCACCACATCCCCCGTGCGCGGCATCGTCTCCACAGCCCTACAAACCCGCGGCGCCCGCTCCTCGAGCACCTCACGAGCCCACTTGCGCTCCGCCTCGAGATAGCCCACGCCATTGCGCTCGTCCTCATTAACGCCAGCGAGCGCCTTGGCAAGGACAACAAGCGTCTTGTAGCGCGGCAGGACGGCGCCGCGGGAGATGTCGTAGTGGCGGAGGTCCATCCACTGGTACCCCCGACGGTCGTGGCGGACCATGAAGGGGGCGAGGGAGCGCCAGCCGGGGAAGCGCGGCATGAGGTATGTTTCTGCTATGGCGAAGGCGGCGCGGAGTTGGCCTGTGTGGGCGAGGGCGACGACGAATTCGTTCCAGGTTAGGTTGTCGATGACGAAGCCGTGGAGGAGGAGGTCGCGGATGGTGAGCTGGGCTTTGAGGAGCAGGCGGCGTGGCTGGGCTGGGTCGTGGGTCGGGTTTGGCCGGTTGATGAGGCTGCGGATGTAGATGCGGGTTGCTTTTGTGATGACCTGGCGGCGGTTGAGGGCGATGCGGGATTCCTCGAAATGGCGGAGGACTGTGCCGTCTGTGAGGGATGCCGACTCCGGGGGTTCAGGAGCGGGGTTCATGATTTGCTGGAAGGTTTTGATGAGTTTTGCAGACGAGGCCAGGATCTGCTCCCAGCACTTCTCCACGGCGTCCCATTCCTTGGCGCGGTAGTGGGCTTCCATGACGGCCGTCAGGAACGTGGTGGGCGCGTCAAAGTCGGTCGGGGACATTGTTGCTTCGGCTTTGGCGAAGAGCTGCTTGCAGATCTGGTAGGCGCCGCGGGTGTTGTAGAGGGTGATGAGCAGGCCGTAGTACGAGGCCGGGACCATGCTCGTAGTCTGCGCGTCGAGGTAGCGGTTGTGGTTGGGCTGGCGGTGCGCTATGTCCTGCCCGGCGTCGCCGCTGGTGAGCATGCTGCGGAGCAGGCCTTCGACGTGCTTGAGGTGCTGGCGGGGGTTGTTGTTTTGCGTCTTGAGCAGCCGCACCAGCTCGGACATGCCGACCGTGTTGATGGAGGCCTGGCGAGAGCTGATGGTCTGGGTCACGTTTCGCGAGACCATGCGCTCGTAGGCCTCCAAAGCCAAGTCGTACTGCCCTTCCCTCAGAAACCCGGTCATGACGATGGCGTAGTGGATCGCCTCGACACGCATGTTGTTGTCCGGGAGCGTCACCCTCAGGATCTTGTAGGCCGCGTTGGTCTGCTTGATTTCGACCAGAGACCGCATCAGACTGGCGAACGTAACATTGTCCAGCGGGATCTTGTTCTCCACCATGTCACGGTACAGTCTTCTGCTGTTGGCAACGTCGCCCCTCAACGCGTAGTACTGGATCATGATGTTCCACGTGTGTGTGAGCGGATGCCCCGTCAGCACACCAGCCTTCCAGTGCTTCAGCATGCCCAGCGCAATCTGCTCTGCGCCGTCTCCGTCCTCGGCGTTCAAAAACGCCTGGACGTACCCTGAGCGAGCGCGGACGTCCTTGTCAAGCTGCACGCCCATCTGCTTGGCGCGCGAGAACAGCGTCTCAAAGGCTTCGACATCGCCCCTGTTGGCGCACATGTCGAGCATGGGGCCGAAGGTGAGCACGTTCGGCTGCATGCCCGCGTCCAGGGCGCGGTTGAAACATTCCAACGCCCCGTCCAGGTCGTCGGCGCGCACATGGGTGAGGAGCATGGTGTTCCACATCTGCGTGTCTGGGGTGAAGCCGAGCTCGTTGCGGATGCGATCGAAAGCTGCCAACGCCCCGGGAACATCGGCGCGACGAGCATGGACATAGAGCAGGTTGTTGGCCAGTTTGGGAGTGATGTCCCCGTAGCATTTCTGCGATTCAGCAAAGTACTCTTCCACTCGCTCGATGTCGCCATGTTCGGCGTGTATCATCAGCAGCAGCTGTAGTACATTCCTCGGCAGCGGCTTGTCGGGGTAGAAGGTACGAATGTCGTGCACCAGGTCGTTGACGCGCGGCAAGCTCGAGTGCCTTCCGTGGCTGTTGAGGACCGACGACAGCAGGGGTAGCTGGGGCGGGATCTGCTTCCAGCCAGGTTCGTCTATGCGATCGTACAGATACCACTGTCGAAACCTGCGGTAGAGTTCAAGATGGAGCTTCCGCCGGTTGGTGTATTCGCGATAGCGATCCATGCCGAGCATTGCAGTGATTGCGTAGTGGTAGCTGGCGTCGACGGGCAGCTGCATGGCGTGGAGGTCATCAAACAGCTTTATGAACCAGTCCCAGATGGCGTTCTCGTCGGGCTTGCGGACGTGCAGGACTTTGTCCATGACATGAGGCAGGAAGCTCTGGACAAAGGTGATGAAGAGCTCCTTTTGCTTGGGCGTCGACGTGTACTCGGCCTTGTGCTGGCGGACCCAGACAAAAAGCGACTGCATGTGCTCCTTGAGCTCTGGCAAGTTGGCCGCATCGTGCCATATCTCGGGCAGCGTGGCCTGGCCCCAGCGAATGCGGTATGTGGTGCGCTGGCGGTCGATGTTGAAGCGAGTCTCCTTGACATAGGTAGCGTACACGCGCAAAGCAAGATCCCACTGCTCGTCGGCTACAAGCCGCCGCAGGATGACGTCTGTTCCAATGTCAGGCACGTGGCCCTGGTACTGGACGAAGCGCTCGGCTTTGGCGGCGGCGCGGTGCAAGCTGATGGCGGGCCCGACCTGGCGAAGGGTGATGTGGGCGATGATGACGGCGCGATACGAGGCAGCGGTGCGGACCGTCTCGGGGAGCTGGTCGAACAGCTTGATGATGCGCGTGGGCACGGTGGGCTGGTTGTCTGCGGTCAGGTAGGTGAGCAGCGGCAGCAGCAGGTCGGCCAGGTCGGCGGCAGATGGCTGGCTGGGGATGGCGTTGTAGAGCTGCCAGGCCAGCTCTTGCTTGCCTGGCTCCTTTCTCCGCAGCAGCTCGCTCAGCGACTCGTGGGCAGACGAGGCCATGAGGCACTCGTGCATCTCGCGCTTGGCGTCTTTTGCGGCAGCCAGGTTGTCCGGGGCCTCGACGCCAGTCTCGACGCGGCGGACCGTGGCATAGCTGCGAGTTGCGGTCCTCCACTGCTGGCGCTTGGCCTCTGCAGCGCCGTCGCTCCTCACCGACAGCTTCCTCAGCAGCGCCAGGGTCTTGTCGGGGTAGAGGAAGTCGAGCGGCGCGGCGTCGGTGCTGCCGGCGGGCGGCTGCTCGACAGGACCGTGGTGTGGCGGGTTAATGGCCCACCATAGCGGCAGGCTGAGGTCGCTTGCACCGTGGTGCCAGAAGGTCGAGTGCAGCTTGCGGCGGGTGCGCAGGGCTGGCTGGGGGGCGCGAAAGAGCTGGCGGCCGCCGGATTCAAGGCATGTCGAAGCGCGCTCGAGCATCACCTGGGGCGTCGGTGCAGCAGAGCGGGCGCGGCGGGGGGAGGACCACGGGGGCGTCGAGGGGCGGTCGGTTGGCGGTCGAGGGTCGGTCTGATAGCTCGGTTGCAGCTTGCAGACATGCAGACATGCAGGGTCGACGTATGGCGGCCGAGGGCGAGGGCGAGGGCGAGGGCGAGGCCAATGCAGTCACGGCAAGAAATGACAGGAGTGTGCACGCAGAGAGAGAGAGAGAGCGAGAGAGAGACAGACAGAGAGAGACTGCGGCGGCGCGGCGTGGTGGCAATGGCGCGTGCGGATATCGATGATTGCAACAAATAATTCCACTACGGATCATGCGAGGCGGCCCTGATGCTTATGTAACCCCCGCTGGACACCGCTGCATGCTCCCCCGTCCCCGCAGCAGCTCATGCCTCCGCCCACGCTTCAGCCCTCGCTTCAGCCCTCGCGCCCGCCCACGCCGCCATGGACGTCACCAAGTACATTGTCGAGTACCGTGAGGCCGCCTTCCTGCTGGGCGACCACGCCACCTACCGCGCCCAATTGACCCGCCGCCTGCGCATCGTGCAGAAGAAGCTGGGCCGCGCGACGCCCAAGAACGCAAAATATGCCCCAAAGCAGCCCGTCACGGCCGCCGACATTGCCAGCAACATTGAGTGCGCATTCCCAGCACACCGACTCGCCGTGCCCGCCCGTACTGACTGACTGCCCAGGTTCCTCCACCTGCTGCTCCTCACCGCAGAGCGCGCCTGGGCGCACGCCATGGCCATGAAGGCCCTCCACTCCGAGGACAACGCCGACAAGAACATCACCGGCTCCACGCGCCGCCACATCATCTCGCGCCTGCACAAGGCCGTCCAGGCCGCCAGAGACGTCGTCGCCCTGCTGTCGGACCCGGCGAGCGGCGCAGCCCAGACCGACGTGCTCGAGGCCAAGGCATACGTCTATGCGCTTGCGGGAGCCCACGAGTTCGAGAAGCAGGCCGAGGGCATCACCCCAAAGGGCGCCTCGCCCCAGCGCTGGGACGCCTGCCTCACCCACTTTGCCGCCGCCCGCGTGCTCTACAGCGCCCTGCACAAGGCCACCAACAACGACCTCTTCAAGGACGTCCTGGCCGGCACCATCGACCCCAGCATCCGCTATGCCGCCTACCAGAACCGCATCCCCCGCACCGTCGGCGTGCCTGCCGTTGCCGCCAAGTACTTCCCCAAGGACACCGAGCTGGCCGCGGCCGTGCAGCAGATAGACGCCTCCGCGCTGAACGACGACGAGGCCACGGCGTCGAGTAAGTTGCCCCTCCTCCCTTCTCCCTCCTTCACCAGACTGCCCCCGACTAACACCCCACCAGGCTCCCACATCACCTGGCGCGGCCGCTCCGCCAACATTGTCGACGCCGCCATCGGCCAGGCCCTGGTCTCCATCGAAGCCGCCTCCAGCACCCTCTCGCAGTCCGCCTCGTCCTCGCCCAAGGACCGCGCAAACGCCTACGACGACGTCCTCATTGCCAGCCAGGACGCCGTCGACGCCACGCGCCGCGCCATTGAGGAGCTGGAAAAGGAGGGCGTCGACGAGGGCGACGCCCGCATGCAGGACCTCCGCGTCACCTCGCTCGCCGTCAACTACGACCTCATCTCGTGGCGCATCGGCCGCAACCGCGTCCTCATTGGCGCCGACGACGGCCTGTCCTTTGCCCCCAACCCGCCGCAGAAGCCCCGCCGGCCCCGTAAAGACGGCAAGGAGTGGGCGGAGCGCGACGAGCCCACGGGCCGCAAGCTCGCCCGCCTCCGCGAACGCACCGCCCTGTACGACGCCATCCTGCAGAGCATCGACTCGATCAAGGACCTGCGGGGTGCCGCGCGCGATACGGCCTTTATCGCCGAGCTCGACGCCCAGCGCGCCTACTTCCAGGCCCTCAAGTGCCTGAACCTGTCGCACGCGCACGCCTTCCTGGCTGCACCCAAGCAGGCCCTCGCGCTATGCAGCCGCGCCGTGTCCCTCGCACAGACGGCCTCTGCCTCGCCCCCGTCCGAATCCTCTCCACCATCCACCACATCCATCACCAAACTCGCCCTCTCCCCGACCGCACCCACCACCCTCCTCACCACCCTCCAAAACACAACCTCCCACTACCGCGGCCTCGTCGCCCTCGCCCAACTCTCCACCACCACCCCCACCAAGACCACCAAGTCCTCCGCCCCCACCGCCCCCGTCGTCGAGCGCCTCAACGAATACCCCACCACCGGCACCGTCGACCTCGCCAACCTCGTCACCTGGCCCCCGAAACTGAAGCCCGTGCCCGTCAAGCCGCTGTTTCTCGACGTCGCATGGAACTATGTCGGATATCCCGGGCAGCGGGACGAGAAGAAGGAAGACGAGAGTGAGAAGATTGAGGAGGGGAAGCAGGAGGAGGAGGAGGAGGAAGTAAAGCACGAGGAGAGGCCAAAGGTGAAGAAGGGGTGGTTTAGCTTTGGTCGGTAGATGGGAACGTCGAATTGAATGGAGTGGATGGAGTTGGAGAGTATAGAGATTTTTCCATACAGAAATCAAGTCTGTGTCTCCTCTGCCGGACTGTGTTATGCTATGCTGTACTGTACAGTACTGTGCTGTGATTACAACCACCGATCTTCATCCTCGGCAACATCCATGTCCTCCTCCTCCTTGATCTTCTCGGTTTTCGTCACAGCCGGCTCTCCGTCCCCGTCTGCTGCGCCTGTCCTTCCATCTCCTCGCGTATCTGCGTCTGCGTCTGCGTCTGCGTCCCCATCTGCCCCTACACCCCCACCTCCACCTCCACTTCCACCTCCACCTACGCCCGTGTTGCTGCCACCGCCGCTCTGTATACCCCCCAGCGCGTCATTGGGCACCCACTCCATGTCCAGCGCGGGCACGTCCGGGATCGAGTGTGCAGCGTCGATGAACTGGGTGCGAGTTAGCCGTCCGCGCCACGTAAAGGTAGGTTCGGTTCAGACTTACGTTTTCGGCCTGGTAGCGCTCTGCAAAAGTGAGGACCAGGGTGCTGGGCTGCTCTGGGTGCGGGTCGGTGGCGACGAGGTCGGGGACCGACTGCGGGGGGTTGGGGTTAGCATGACTCCCATGTCTCTCTGGGGGTGGTGATGGTGAGAGGGAGATGGGAAGAATAATACGCACAAATAGATGCTGCCGCAGCGCCTCGTCCTTGCGGCTCCCCGGCTCAACTCCCTTGATCGCGATCCTCCTCGGCCGGTTGTCGAGTCTCTTCACGCCTGTTCGCACGCCGCTGAAGGCTCCACGCCCGCGATGTCCGCCTCTGAAGCCGCGAGCGCGCGGCGCGTAGCCCCGGCCCCGATACGCGCCTCTGTACGAACCACGCGCACTGGCTTGCCAGGAATCAGCAGCGGCATCTTGCTGCGCAAACAGGTTCTCGGCCTCGGCCTGCAGCGTGGCGAGGTCCTCGGAGAAGTCTTCTTCCAAGCCCGCGTCAGTGCCGCCGGAGACTCTGGCGAGTTCGCGGCGGACCCGCAGAATCTCAGCGTTGGTTTCTTGTAGCTTGCGGTCGATTTCTTCGGCTTTGGCTGCGGCTTCTTCTTCCCGTTTCCGGCGCTCTTCGAAGGCGCGTTGGGCGTCTGCTTGCCGGCGTGAGAGTTCCTCGGGGTCCAGCATCTCGGTGTCGCCGTAGCCGCCTTCCTCCCCTTCGTCGAACCCGTTGTAGTGGTGTTGCGGACCGAGATCGGCGTCAGACTTGTGCCAATACACCTTTACGAAGCGGTTATCGAAAATGACCTTCGGGCTGTTGTAGGCGGCGCTTGCTGCTTCATGTGTCTCGTACTTCACGACAGCCAGACGCTTATAGGCCTGCATCCGTACATCAACGATGGTGCCAAACTTTCCAAAGAAAGCACGCACATCCTCTTCACTGAAGTTTTCCTCCGGTATCTGCTCCACCACGATGGTTGTGTTGTTGCGATCCCGTGATAGTCCAGGCAGTGAGAAGGGAGCGCGGGTACGGCCGCCCGAGGGACGTCCGTGGGATCCTCGACCCCCTGAGTATCTTGATGCTCCGTCTTTGCCCTGCGCGGGCTGGTCCGGATCATACTCAAGCCCGTGTTGGTAGGGACACAAGCTTCCCACTGCACAGAACCCTTTCGTGTCGTAGTCGGCGCATCTTATGTTGCTCGAACCCTCTCCGTGCGCATTGAACGTGGGTAGTGGAGGCATGCCCGGCAGATTGATCCCAAACGCTGCCGCCATTGCCAGGAAAGACATGGGGTTGGTCGGATCGAAGGGTGGTATCTCTCCAAGCCCTGGGTGGAACTGAGGCATGTTCGGCACAGGCGCAAACGCAGGTGCTTGAGCGCTCAGATTCCCACGACCGTTCCTTCCACCCCTGCGTGCTGTTTGCTTGACAGGCCTGTCATTGGCGTGGTCCCGCGACTGACTTGTGTCTCGGTCGTTCTGTTTGCGCTTCCGTTGTGCTGTGCCTGCTGGTGAGGCTCCGGCTGGGCGGTTGGATAGACTGTGTTGGCTGTTCGAGGCTCGATCCGCTGCTGGGCCTTTTGGTGCGTGTGGAGGGGCGGCGTTGAAACCGTGTGCGGAGTCGGGGAGGTATCCGGAAGTCGAGGTCCCCACTATGGAGGGAATGGGTACTGGTGCCTCTGCGCGTGCGTCCGTACTTGGGCGAGGAGCATAGCTCTTATTCTTCAGGGTGCGAATGACTTCATCAACAAAGGGAGCAGTGTCTGTACGGGTCAGCTCCCGGCGTCTGGCAGCCAGCACTTATGTGCAATACCTACTATCCTGCAGGAAGTCCGAAAGACTGTCTATGCAATTGCGACGGATGTTGGCATCTTCGTCCTCAGTTGTGACCAGCGCGACTACGTAATCGGCGAGAACCTCTGCGTCGGCGTCAGAGCTGCCATGTGAAGTCAGTCGGTGCTCGACCGTATCTGAGCACAAACCTACATTGTCTCGAGCTTGGGTAGCACCCATCGCTTGAACACCTCCGTGTCGTCCTCAGGCAGCAACATTGTCGTGCGTCTGCTCCCTTCGCTCGTGTTGTCTGCGATATAGGAGTAGTTGTCGCAAAGGAAAGTTTACAGCTCCGCCGGCGCGTCGGCGCGTGCTTTAGCGGCACCAGAACGTCAGAGTGCCCTGCCCGCAGTCACATGACGCTGCTTTCACGAGCAATCGATTAAATTTACACTAGGATTATTGTAGCAAACAGCAAAGCACATCACTCCATTCACGTGATTCAAGCAATGTATGTGCAATCTAGTTCGATTCTTGCAAACTACACTACACGCTGAACGGCAAGGAAAGGGTCATCATCCATAGCTTGGTCCAAAGCCCAAGAACCCGACTTAACATGGGCAAACGCCCGGACCGACATTTACTTGCTCTGGTGCTCACAAGGATACCATGCGTGTCATACCACGACCGGCCTCGGACTGGCCCACAACGATCGAGCTGAACACGAAAGGAAATCTAAAACTTTTGATATCCTTCGTTTACAACTTGTCGTAGTAGTTGTTGACGTCAGGTACCTCGATCTTGATACCCTTGCGCTTACGCATCTCAGCGACAATCTTACCGGGCAGAGTGGTGTTGTCAAGCGGCGAGCCACCCTGGAGAATCTGCCAGTGGTCGAAGACCAACTGAGGGAAGGCCTGACCGGCGGTGTTGGAGCGGAGATCGGCGGTGAAACCGAAGGACTCGTTGACGGGCAGGTAAGCCTTGATGTTGAAGAGGGGAGTACCGACACGCTGGTTCTCCTCGAAAACGTGACCTCTCCTGCGGGTAAGGACACCGTAGATACCACCCATGGCCTGCTCGGGAACCTGGATCTCGACAAGGTAGACGGGCTCCTGGAGAGCAGGCTCGGCGAGAAGGGTAGCAGCGTACAGGACACGGCGAGCAGTAGGGATGATCTGACCACCACCACGGTGAATAGCATCAGCGTGGAGAGTGACATCCATAATGTTGAAGCGGACGGAACGCATGGGCTCCTCAGCAACGGGACCCTCCTTGGTGGCCCACTGGAAACCAGAGACGACGGAGTCCTTGATTTCGTTGAGGTACTGGACGGCCTTGGTCTGGTCGACAAGCAAGTTGGCACCAGTGGTGTCGGGACCGAAGCACCAAATCTTACGGGCATCGGTGACGTCCCAGCCGTGCTCGTCGGCGAGGATACGGGCACGGGCCTTGAAATCGTCACGGGGACCGATCTTGCCGCCCTCGATGGCCTGGGCGACCTCCTCGTCAAGGGGCTGAGCAGTGACGTAGAGACGGTTGTGCTTGTTGGGCGACTTGGACAGAGCAGTCATGCTCGATGTGCCGCTAACGGTCTCACGGTACTGGACAACGGGGTCGGAAACACGGAGAGGGACACCAGCGTGGTCCTCCTCGAGATCCTTCAAGCAAATCTCCAAGTGGAGCTCACCGGCACCGGCGACAACGTGCTCACCGGAGTCGGAGATGTAAGTCAGGACACAGGGGTCAGACTTGGAGAGACGCTTAAGACCCTCAACAAGCTTGGGAAGATCCTGGGCGTTCTTGACCTCGACGGAACGCTGAACGACGGGGGAAACGGAGAACTTCATAACCTTGAGGTTGTGGGCAGTCTCGTTGGTGGTGAGGGTACCAGACTTGAGCAAGAACTGGTCAACACCGACAAGACCAAGAATGTTACCAGCGGGGACATCGTCAATGGGCTCGACGAAACGACCCATCATGAGAATGGTACGCTGGATGGCCTTGATGAACAGGTCCTCCTTCTTTCCGGGAACGTAGTTAGGACCCTGGATACGGACCTTAAGACCGGAGCGGACAGTTCCAGCAAAGACACGACCGAAGGCGTAGAAACGGCCCTTGTCGGAGGTGGGAACCATCTTGGAGACGTACAACATGAGGGGACCCTTGGCGTCGCAGTCGCGGATGGCGATGGCGTTGACGTCGTCGTGAGGACCCTCGTACAGAGTCTCCATACGGTACTTCTGGGCGGTGGCGGGAGAAGGAAGGTGGAGAATCATCATCTCGAGGAGAGCGTCGGCAGCGGGAAGGAACTTGCGCATGACAACCTTGAGGAGCTGCTTGCCCTCGAGGTCCTTCTCGTCGCTGGTGAGCTTGATCTCAAGCTTCTCGAGGAGAGTGGGGATCTCGTCGGTCTTGAAGTTCATGACCGCGTTGAAGATGCGGAAAATGGGGTCCAAGATGAACTGGTTGAAAGCACGCTCAAGGGGCTTACCCTCGTGTGTGCCAACCTTGGTCCACTTCTTGGTCTTGGGGTTGAAGTAAGAGTCACCCCAGAGACGCTCGCACATCTTGTTCTTGTCGACACCGAACTTCTTGGCGTACCTGGTAGCGAACTGGCGGATGGTGAAGGCCCATCCGTGCAGACCGGAACCGAAGGCAATGGTACCCTTCTCGGGGTAGACCTGGACGTCACCAAGAGACTTGTCGAAGTAGGTGGCAATGACGACGTTGACGGACTCGATGACACGAGAGAAGTTCTGGTACAGGTCCTCCTTGGAGACCTGGAGCTCGAGAAGAGCACGATCGACCTTGTTGATGATGACAACGGGCTTGATGCGCTCACCGAGAGCCTGGCGGAGCACAGTCTCGGTCTGGACGCACACACCCTCAATGGTGTCGACGACGACGAGAGCACCATCGGTGACACGGAGAGCAGCAGTGACCTCGGAGGAGAAATCAACGTGACCAGGCGAGTCGATCAAGTTGATCAAGAACTCGTTCTTCTCGGTCTTGGTGGGAATGTCCTTGATGTCCTCGGGGTCCTGGAGGGTAGCGAAGAGGGAGATAGCAGTGGACTTGATGGTGACACCACGCTCCTGCTCGTCGGCACGAGTGTCGGTGAAACGGGCAGAACCGGCGTTGGCGGCCGAGATAATACCAGCACGCTGGACGAGCGAGTCGGTGAGGGTGGACTTGCCGTGGTCGACTGTGGCGGGGTAATTAGTAACCATTCTCGTACGTGGAAATCGAGTAATGCTGCTTACCGTGGGCAATGACGGACATGTTACGGATGTTCGCCGGGTTGTCCATGAGACCACGGATCTGGAGTGCGTTAGTATGCTGTGTTGCTCGTCGGGCTCGAATATCGTCGCATGTTGCGGGGCGTGTGTGCGCGTGAACGTACCTCCTCGGTGGTGAAGCTGGCGGCATATTAGCATCGTGTCCTATCAATTATAGCATGCTGCCTCATGATTTTACCATCCCAAGGCCAGCAGCGGTGTGGCGGTACTTACTTGACCATTTTGGCGGTGTTGTGGCTGTCTTCTCTTGCGAAAATTCAACGATGTAGTAACGAATACCCCGCGCGGGAGGTTTCGGATCTCAAGGGTTGCAGGAGATGTCTCTGGCGGATGGACCAGGACACGGAGCGCTCTCTGCAAGATAGAGGCTTTGACGTTGGCGTGCGTTGCAACGAGAAAAGAATGAGGGAGCAAAGCTTTCTCTTAAGTGCGGGCGGGGCAGCTGCTTCGCACTAGCTTGAAGCGAGTGCCAAATCAAGCGGGGCAAATTTCTCTCTCCAATCGCCAGTACCGCAACCACGCATTCGCGACAGCCGCCCTTTTTTGCGCCCTGGGGAGCGTCCGGAGGCTGAAGCTCCCCGGCGTGCGATGCAGAGACCCTCATGCCATTGCGCATATGACTCCCGTGCTGTTGGGTTGTGGTAGAGCTGATTACACATTGCCACTACATGCAACGGCCCAACACCTGATTGGGTATCGATGAGGAGGCACGATCGTCGTTCGATGTCGACCGTGTACCGAGTGTCATCATGTTTGAAGCCTTCAGCCCATAAGGGCAGAACTCGGAGCTTTTGTTATTGCAATGATGACTCCCACGGTGGCTCTATTCAACAGTACCGACTTCATGTGTGTTCAGTGGTCTGCTCCCAGAGTCTCAAGTTGCCTCAAGTGGGGTGGCTGGTCTGGAGGCGTGAGTGGGGCCTAAGATATCCATGAGAGCTGATGGAGGTCACATGCACGTCTAAGATCAGCAACCTGCCGTCCTATCTCCGCTTTGTAATCTAGCACGCATGCCATGATCATGTTCAAATTTATTGGCAAAACGTTGTCTTCATTACTGGACAAAAGTATTAAAGTCTCAAGCTCGACTAGTGCATTAATGAGACCAAGCTCAGTGTTGTTTTCATTAACAGAAGCTATGTACAGTTCTATTCAACTTCATGGTCGAAGCACCACCATGAAGCATCGTTGCGTCCTCATCCCCTAAGCCAACCAGCGCTTGGCCAGACCCTTGGCCGCCTCCGCGTCGTCGGGGTTGTTCTGTGCCAGCGCAGCCACGATAGATGCAACGTCATCCTGATGCTCGCGCTTGGTGGAAGTGGTCTTTGCGCCCTGGCGAGCTGCAGTGGCATCGTCGGGGTTGTTGGCCTCAAGGGCGGCCAGAATGGAGTCGAGGTCGCCCTGAGACTGGCACTTGACGGAGTAGGTGCCTTGACGAGCGGCAGCCGCATCGTCGGGGTTGTTGGACTCGAGGGCGGTCAAGATCGAAGCAAGGTCGTCCTGGGGCGCAGGAGCACGAGCTCGGAGCTTGACGTCCATGACGGCCGCGGCGGCTTCGGCGTCCTCGGGGTTGTTCTCACGGAGAGCCTTCGACATCATCCTGGGGATCACGTTTGGCTGCAGTGTGTGAGTTGTGGTCCAGAAAACTGAGGACATGTCACACACCGGAGTAGGCAAAGACATCGCTGGAGAAAAGCAGCAGCAGCGATGAGAGTAGTGAATCTTATGCTGACTGATAAATGGAATAGAAGATATAGAATTGGTAATTGACGGTAAGGAGCGTGGACGGCACAAAGATTACAATATGATACGAATGAAAGGAAAACTTTCTCAATCAGACTCAGGAAACCGGCAATATATACGTCTCCCGCATAGCTGCCTCACTGCTAAGTTTTGGTGCAACGGGAGTCGAAGCTTGTCATCAGTGCCTGCACAGTCACAGCATACTGCGACAGCCTACGCGGCGGAAGCGAGACTCAGAGAGTCCATACCCGCACACCTCCCGTTGCAAACATGGATGGGCGCGATTGTTCGGTCTTCAAGTGGCTTCGGTTTGGAATACTCTTGTGGTGCATGTTTCGCGAACACCCTCACCGGATCTCGGAATCTCGAAACCAGACCTGAACCATCGCGGCAGTGTTGGACGCACGGTAACGAGGCGCACAAGAGCCACACCATGCACATACAATGAAGCAATGAGCCCCATCATGCCCTGGCTTATCGCGCCGCATGCCTCCCTGTCACTGCCGAGGCTTGTTAACTGCCCGTGGGGTGAGCTGCAGTGTTGCAGGCGCCTTGCTTTATTATTGTAGCCTCCGCATCGTCTGTTCTGTTGCTGTCGTAATCATACTTTGCGCGTCACACAACCTGCCATATGGGTGGAGACGTGTTCGTTGCTACGATCGAGTGGGGGTGGGGGTGGGGTTTACGGTGGGAAGGAGCGACATCATGGCGCATACGAGGAGTTGTGTATCTGTAGAGACGAGGTCAGTATTGTACGTGATAAGGTTTAGACCAGTGCGTACCACGTTGGAGCACGTTCAGCTGGTCCTGCTTCTTTAGCATGTCAAAGGGAGGGACATGTACAGGCATCCGCTGTCTTTGGCCCTTTAGATCCCAGTGATGCCTGGGCTATACAGAACATTAGACGGATCCCTTTCGTGCAGCATCATCGCACACGAGCGCTTGACAGCTTGACGCTGACTGTCAGCCAGGAGAGGGCGGTCGTGGTAGAGCTGCCCTACAGCTACCTGGCACCCAATTGGCACTCGTTAGCCTATCGCCGATGTGGCCGAGTATCGGGTGTACCCATCGAGATAGGCGCGATGCCGTCCGGGGCGTTGCGTTGGGCTTTGGAGGCTCTCCTCGTCAACGAGTACCTTGGTTGAGGTTGAACGGGCTTGGCGGCTGGCGACTGGCAAAGTTGCTTTAGCGACGGAGGCCCAGCATCGATTGCCCGCCGGAGGTCATCGAAGTCACGTTCATATTGGTCGGCATGTGTTTGTAGGGATGAATTGAGTCGATTGAGATGGGTATTTGCTCTCCGCACGCGTCACTGCTTCTGATGGAGCTTCCGCAATGTAGCCTCGGCGAGGGACAAAAAGTTCAGTGGTAGCTTGCTCTTCAGATTGCTCGTCTAAAGTACATGTTTTACACAATCTGACCGGCCACTAGAGGTAGAAAGGAGGTCGTCCCTATGCACACACCCATCCACGAAAGATTCCATCCAGCGACCCAGACCGTTGACCCAATGTCAACATAGCCCACTCTGGTGCACATATCTATGCGACGTAGAGGAGCAAGAAGGACATCATGAGGGCGAAGAGACCAGTAGCCTCAGCGAAGGCGAAACCGAGAACGGCGTACTGGAAGAGCTGACCCCTGAGGGAAGGGTTGCGGGCAACACCCTGGATGAGGCCACCGAAAACTGTGCCGATACCGACACCAGCACCGGCAAGACCGATGGTAGCGAGACCAGCACCCTGGATCTTAGCGGCAGCGACCATGGCGGCAGCGGTGGACTCGGCGACGATGCCACGCTTCTGGATGACGTTGCGGGCGGCGTTGTTGCGGAAAGCGGAGCGGGCAGCAACGAGGCTGTTCTGGGGGCGGGCTGCACGGTAGATGTCAATGGCTGCTTGATGGAGCTCAATGGCTTCAATTGATGATTTTGATGCAATTGCTGCGGGTGCAGACGGCTGCGATCAGGTTCACAACGTACCAGCGGTGGTGAGGCTGCGGCTGGCCACACGGGCAGCACCGAAAGAACGAGCGATGGCAACCATGGTGATGGTGTTGGTCGTTGAGTGGAGATGAATTGGGTGATGAGGAGGTGGATGGAGGGTGATGGAGGAAGCTGCTTTGCAGCGCGCAATGTTGGGTTTTTCGCCAAGACAAAGCTATGGCCCACGTCCCGTGACCTGGGGCCGCTCCAATCGATGGTCAATGTCGACGCTCCTCTGAGCACGGCCACAACCGCATTCCGAAGCGAGAATAAGTCGGCTCCTCCTCAAGCTACATTTTTCTCATGGTGAAGGGCAGGCCCGAAGACGCTGAGGCCATATCCACGTGCTGCACGGGCGGTGCGGCTTGCCACGTGACTGTCGCTTCAACATCACTCGACATCGCCATGCCAAGCATCTTACCGCTCACAGATGGGCAAAGAGATCGTCTTTTGCTTTTGCCTTCACTTCGTATGTCAAATACTGCAAGTGTACTGTGTAGCGTCACCAATGGCTGTCTCTGGTTGTTCTATTCAGGAGCGTCTTTCGCCAGTGCTTTGCGCCAGCCCCGCAACACTTCTCCACACTTTACAATGCACCATGGTGAATTTGACAATAACAATCACAACAGCTTGACACATGGTCACAGGATGTCCACTTTTGAACTTTACTGTTGTCAACAGCATTTGTGGACCTCGATTCAGAAACTTGGTCATTACATTTCATGTCTGAGTATTGCGTGTCATGACTTTGTCTATTTCCACATGCACCTACATCAAGGTCTCCAATCCGTGCATAACTTCTGTTGTAGGTGATAGATTGCAGAGGGAATTGATGGCATGCTTGAACGTGATTTCGTGTCGTCAAACACTCGTAAATTTTTCTTGCTCCCAGCAAGTATTTTATGCTCTGTTTACATGAACTGTATTGTGACGAAAATCCACACTCACGAAAATGATCATATACTTGTTGTGAATATCGAGTTCAGACCGCAATGGAAATAGGAACGAAATACCTAAGTGTGTTGGCGAGCTTCCCCCATTCTCTGTACGTGTTGCTCTGCGTCGCATAGCTGCACACAGATGCTTCCTCGTCTGGGATGCTTATGAACAACATGGCAGTTGAACGGCTATGAGCAGAGGGTTTCTGATAGTGAAGTTTTGAGCATATTGCCTGGCCTATACAAAAACGGAATCCGAGCAAAAAATGACTCTACATAGCTCTCGCTGACAGGTAACGTTCCCTTCAGCCAAACCACAACATCCTTCAAATGCTGCAGCGCAGCATGGGGTCGCTCGAGCATATCTCGGTACTTAACCATACATCAGATCATGAATTGCCTCATTTTCGCACCGGTCTTCCTATCATCCGCCACACTGATCAAAAGACAGGGGGTACTGGGAGTGAGGCTGCTCAGGAACTAGGATGAAGGACGGTCGGAGACCTTGAGACAGGTGGTATCCAGGACAGCTCGATAACGTTTGAACGCTCAATCGATCCTAGGCAGCACCACTAACCAGCTACTCCTCATTAGCCCCCCCACCCGTCGTTTGCTCCGCTTTATTCAAATAGGCCTGTACTGCTTGAGAGTTGTATGGCTTGCCAATGGGCCAATAAGGGCACTCCACAATAGGCAGAAAGCTGGTAGTACCCCGTAACATATCTTCTACGCCCCATCGTTTCGACATGAAGTCTGATATGTCGTCGAGACAGTAGCCTCCAAACTCCGAAATGTCTGACGTGGAGAAATGTTTAGCCTTGACTGGGATAATCCAGAAGTGTTGACTCCAGTCCTGGCTTGTTCGTTGTTTGGATTTCTCCTGGTATGTGTTAACACGCAAGTCCCAGCTCACAGGATGCGCGCTGCTCTTACAAAGTGCCATTGTTCCTTTGTCAGCTTGAAAAAGCCAGTGCAGTTCGTTGGAAAAGCCGATAGGCTTTCGTCTTGGTGCGTGACTCGAACAGTAGTGTTGTCTCGATCGTGAAGCAGCTCGTAGATCATGTTCCGGACTGTTTGCAGTAGATTCATACGCCAAGGTCTCGTGAACTCGTCTTGATTAAACTCTGACATAAGAACAATCTCAAGGTCTAGCTCATGTGGCGGTGCTGTCTGCATTCTAGATTGGAATCTCTGTAGAGATTCAATCGTGCTTCGGAGGACAGGCTCCTGTTTCGCAAATTCCCGGAGTGCAACTTCTCGGGTTCGAACGCATCCCTTTGACACGGTGTACATATGCTCCGATTTTACGCGTATCTGCAGATCGCGGATGTAATCGATCGGTACAAAGTCAGTTATGGATCCAGCACCGCACTTGACGGCTGTACACAGATCGTCCAGACCCCCTTCGACATTACAGACGGAGAATCTGTTGCTTTGATAGTATTTTTTCAGTGCTTCAGCCGCGACTTCTGCGCCCACATAGCGGGCGTCGAAGATGTGATTGTGAGGGAGGAGAAGGTCGTCTTGTGGATAGATGTCGTGGTCGATTCTAGTCTTCCCATCTGAAAGCTCGGTCTCAAGTTCGCCGCTTCTGGGAAAATACTGAGTGTTGGAGTACGTAGCATTATTTGATCCTCCATGAGGCTCGTATTTCCGGTAATGATAGTACGGCCCAATTGGGATTTGTCGATCATCCAAGCAGAGAAAGTCGTACAATAGATCACGTAGCTCCCTTGGAAGTTTCTTGTACATGAGATTGCTAAAGCTGAGGCATTCTGCCTGGGCCCTGGTCTCTGCTGCAGCGATTCTTTTGGCTTTTAGATGAGTTCGTTCGTCCCGGAAAAGAAGTTCACTTACTGCTGCTGCAATTGCAGTGACAGATCGGGCTGTTCTACTACCGCACTCACTTCGTCAGTAGTTGAAAGTATAGGCATTTGATCCAGGAAGTTTTAGTCTACTTAGAGAGTGCGGTATGTTGATGTGAAATATTGCACGGATGCCGAATGGAAGACCAAATCCTTAGCGCACCTTCTGATTGGTCTAGGCGCGACGCGTCGCGCTTTCTCAGCTCTCAGTGAGGTCATTGTATCGTTCCGCAGACACGCACCATGGGTTGACATGGCCACCATCAAGCCCATTGAGGGGCGCTCAGTCCACCAAATTCAGTCGGGTCAGGTCATTGTTGATCTGCAGTCCGTCTGCAAGGAGCTTGTTGAAAACAGCATCGATGCAGGCGCCACCTCGATAGGTACGCGCTCGCTGCCGCCGAAACTTGGACTGGCGATGACTGACTGCACACAGAGGTTCGCTTTAGGAATAATGGACTTGATGCCATCGAGGTGCAGGACAACGGCGGCGGCATCGCACCAGCCGACTACGAAACGATAGCCCTGAAGCACTACACTTCCAAGCTCTCCACGTACGACGACCTCACCTCTTTGAAGACTTTCGGATTCCGTGGTGAAGCGTTGTCCTC
The DNA here is from genome assembly GCA_016767195.1 of Stagonosporopsis rhizophila. Lineage (NCBI taxonomy): Eukaryota > Fungi > Ascomycota > Dothideomycetes > Pleosporales > Didymellaceae > Stagonosporopsis > Stagonosporopsis rhizophila. The sequence goes on from CP068492.1 coordinate 126,812, forward strand.
CTTGTGTGCGCTATCTAAATTCCACATTGTCACGGCACGGGCTAGTGATGGGCCAAAAGGTACCAAGCTTGACTTTGAACAGTCGGGCAAACTGAAAGGCACTTCAGTCGTGGCGGCTAAGCAGGGTACGACAGTCGTGGTGGAGACATTGTTCCATAATCTGCCTGTGAGGCGGAAGGAGCTGGAAAAGAACATCAAGAGGGAATACAACAAGGTGCTGGCGCTGCTGAACGCATACGCATGCATCAGCGTGGGTGTTAAGTTCTCTGTGACAAATTTGATGCAGAAGGGGAAAAAGACAATTGCTTTCTCGACGAATGGAAACCCTAGCACACGAGGCAATATATCGAACGTGTACGGAGCCAAGACCATCGCTGCCCTCATCCCTCTCGATCTTGACTTCCAGATGGACCCCTCGAATCGACCAAGTGCCACACAAAGTGTGAAGATCTTGGCGGACTCTGGCTCGCGAAAGGTCAGAATCGTTGGTCATATCTCGCGGCCTGTGGTCGGTGAAGGACGTCAGACGCCAGATAGGCAAATGTTCTTCGTCAACTCGCGGCCTTGCAATCTGCCTCAGGTTGCCAAAGCCTTCAACGAGGTCTACAAGTCATACAACATCACCCAGTCGCCCTTCATCTTCGCCGATATTCAGTTGGATACGGAGGCGTATGATGTCAACGTCAGCCCGGACAAGAGGTCGATTATGTTGCATGATCAGACAGCACTTCTCGAGAGCATCAAGGAATCCTTGGCTACATTGTTTGCTGGTCATGACCAAAGCGTGCCTCAGGGGCAGCTTCTCGGAAAGCAGCAGTCGATCTTTAAGCCGCCCTCAATGCAGTCTCGTGGCAGTACGTTGTCTGCGGTAGAACATGGTGATACGAATCCCCCCGACTCGAGGACGAGAGCTGGTATACCCAAGGCACTAGAGCCGCCGAACGGCGCCTTGCCAGGTTTTGTCAAGGCAAGTCTGATCGAGAGCTTTGCGGAGCGTGACACTAAAGATCGACTGGCAAGACGGCCAGCGAGACGTCGGCGGAGCAGCTCGCCAGAGAACAACAACGTCATAGAAGAGAGAGTCCTTCATTCGAACACTAGACCTCAAAGCGCAGCAATTGAGGAAGAACTTACCCCAGGCGTGCCCCAGCCTATACCTGACTCGCCTCTGTTCGAACCCGAACAGCCGGTATCACCAGGTCGTTTTGGCGTGGAGCCAGCTTCGCAGTCTGTACAAGACTTCAATGCTCGTATAGCGTCCGTCCACGCACGTCAAGTCGAGCGTGAGCGATCGCCCAGATCGCCGGGCCCGACGCCTATAGACGCTGCGGACGAAGAACCGATACCAGCCATCAAGCAGACTCCTCACAAACCACTATCACAAAGCAGCATACAGAACGCCTTCGATCGCATGCGTCCGATGCGAACGCCCCTTCGGCAAGCGACAATCACCGTTGGAGACACTACGACGACGACTACTATAGGCAGTGGCAGTCAGTCGAGGTCAGCCAAGCGAGCCAGAATCCACACGCCCAAATTTTCGCTGACTGGCACACCCTTGGGCCAGAACCCAAAGGTATCGCTGTTCACGAAAGGCCTGCGTGGATTTGCAGCACCGGGCACACAAGTGGAAGGCAGCGACGACGAAGAAGAAGACGAGGACGAACAAGACAGTAGCTTGCCAGTAGTAGCACGCACGCCGTCTCAGCCCGCCCGTCCGGCATCACGAGCGTTCGAGGAGCCTCGTACCGATGATATGATGGACCTTTCAAGTGCAGTGCCTCAAGGCGAGTTCTCGGAGCTGCACAACAACAGAGGCGTGCCCGATGTCCAGGAAGCAGACGGCTCTGATGGCGAATTTATTGATGAAGAAGAGAAGAAGGTCCGTGAAGAAGCAAGGATTGCACGCCTCATTGCTGAGGCAGAAGAAACGGCCGCTCGTCCTACAGAGGTCAATCTTAGGCGGGCGAACAAGCTCTTCAAGTTACCTCACAGTAAGCACTCTACTAGCCATCTAGTACGTGTGGTCGAGACAAAGGTTGCATCGATAGCGCGACATGTCCACAATATCCAGTCCAGCCTCGACGCTGCAGAAGCAAAGCTTGCCGCAGGAGCTGCGCTGCCCACTAGCACGCAGCTGAATAAGGAGGATCCGGAAGAGCGACTCAGCCTCACAGTGACGAAGGCAGATTTCAACGAGATGCAGATCATTGGCCAGTTCAATCTGGGTTTTATCATCGCAGTTCGGCCGCCCACCTCAACGTCACCCACGTCGGATCTCTTCATCATTGATCAGCATGCGTCGGATGAGAAGTATAACTTTGAGCGTCTTTCCGCCACCACGACACTCGTGTCTCAACGACTTGTACACGCCCACCCTCTTGAACTTACTGCCGTCGAGGCGGAGATTATTCTTGCCAATGAGCATTCGCTGACTGCCAATGGTTTCGTGGTTGAAATGGAGACATTTGACGAGGAGCGTCGCGCTAAGCTCACGAGCTTGCCAATGTCGAAGGAAGTCACTTTTACACCAACAGACCTTGAGGAGCTACTGGCTCTGGTCATGGATAACCCACCGTCATTTTCGAGTTGCACGTCGGCGTATATTCCACGGCCTAGTAAAGTGCGGAAATTGTTGGCCAGCCGTGCATGCAGAAGCTCAGTGATGATTGGAAAGACGCTGCAGAAGGGTCAGATGGAGAATATTGTCAGACACATGGGTAGCATGGACAAGCCGTGGAGCTGTCCGCACGGGCGGCCCACGATGAGACACTTGTATGGGCTGGAGAAGTGGGAGGGCTGGCGTGAGGGGGATGGCGTGGTTGGTGTGGACGCGCGGGGTGAGAGGGCGGACTGGGCAGGCTTCTTGAACAAGCATAGAGTCCGATGAGGTGCGCGGAGTCTAAACTGCATTCTTAGGAGGGGGGAGGGGGCCCACGTCCCGATGTACAGATGACATGTGTAGACGGCTGTGCATAATCGGAAAACATGTTTACATCGTATGATGGGCGTACTCTGCTCGTTTTGGTCGTGTCGGTAGATCAAGTGCACCAATAGCAAAAGGGTGTATACGGCAGCCATGAACCAATCGCATGTAGCGCGTACAGAGAGGGTCGTACAGCAGCATTTGGGCACGTTTGTTGGTGTGGCGACCCGTGTGCTCGAGTGGAGAGGATGTGACACGCTGGAGTGACGCGATCAAGATGCAATTTACCATCAGACAGCGTGTATGCCTGCAGCCAATCACCAGCGCAGCGTGCCTGAGGCTCTGGGCGGAGGTCGGCGGGGACGCTTGAACTTTGGCCGTGATCATCAATCATCACACGGTCATGAGTCTGACGTTGAGCCTCATTGTTAGCGCAGACGGCAAGCGTCAGTGTGTCGGTACGTGGAGCAAGCAGGACAGCAGTGCGAGCGTGATGTGATGCTACCACAGTAACAAAGCAATAAGCCACTACCGTCTCACGCACCGCGACGGCGGCACACAGCAGGCATGCGTGCTCGTCGGGTGCCGGCTGTCCGCAACACCCGCGCAGATGGTTGACGCCAGAGTTCGGCGACTAGGCGGTATCGAGTCTAGGGGCGCAGGGCTCCTTTTTGCAGCGGTGATGAAGGGTCAAGAGCGTGGCGGCCGGCCCCCGCCAAGAGAGCAATTAAAGACTTGGAGGGACCCGCGATTGTGTTGACAGCATCGGCTCTGGTCCTCACGCCTCCGACCACCTCGTAGCACCCGTCGCCGCCCAGGACTCTGTCGCGCAGTGCACACCCGCGCCGCACAGAATCAATCATGACGGTCAACGCGAGCTTCGTCTCGCCCACGGCCGACGCAAAGGTTGCCCACCTCATGACCCAGTTCGACACGGCCGGCCTGCTCTCGACCGTCTTCAATGGTTTCACCGTCTGGAAGGCCGCCCTCGCCCTGCTCGTTGGCGCCATCATCTACGACCAGTGTAAGTGCGAGCGCAAGACTGCACGTATATACTTTGTTAACGCGAACGCAGTCATGTACATTTGGCAAAAGGGCTCCATTGTAGGTCCGGCCATGAAGGCGCCCTTCATCGGGCCCTTTCTCGAGTCGGTCAACCCAGACTTTAAAAAGTACCACGCCAAATGGTCGTCCGGCGCGCTGAGCTGCGTCTCCGTCTTCCACAAGTACGCACTCTCCCTCCCGTCCGTCCTCGCGCCACCACGCCGTGGTCGCGTGCCCTCGATGCGCGCGCATGCTGACCATTTTCTGCCCAGGTTCGTCGTCATTGCCTCGACCCGTGACATGGCCCGCAAGATCTTCAACTCGCCCGGCTTCGTCAAGCCCTGTGTCGTCGATGCCGCCTACAAGCTCCTCCGCCCAGACAACTGGGTCTTCCTCGACGGCAAGGCCCACGTCGACTACCGCAAGGGCCTCAACGGCCTCTTCACCCGCCAGGCGCTCGAGCAGTACCTCCCCGGCCAGGAGGAGATTTACAACGAGTACTACAAGCGCTTCGTCGAGCTCTCCCAGGTCAAGAACAAGGGCCAGCACATTCCCTTCATGCAGGAGTTCCGTCTGTTGATCACGGCCATCAGCTGCAGGACCTTTGTCGGCCACTACTGCTCCGAGGAGGCTGTCAAGAAGATTGCCGACGACTACTACCTCATCACCGCCGCGCTCGAGCTTGTCAACTTCCCCATCATCCTGCCCTTCACCAAGAGCTGGTACGGCAAGAAGTGCGCCGACATGGTGCTCGACGAGTTCTCCAAGTGCGCCGCCAAGGCAAAGGTCCGCATGGCCGCGGGCGGCAAGAAGGAGTGCATTCTCGACTTCTGGGTCGCGCACATGATCGAGTCGGAGAACTACCGCAAGGCCGTCGAAAAGGGCGAGAGCCCCGAGAAGCCTGCCATGGTCATCCGCTGGTTCAGCGACCTCGAAATCTCAATGACTCTCTTCACCTTCCTCTTCGCCTCTCAGGACGCCACCTCGTCCGCTGCTACCTGGCTGTTCCAGATCATGGCCGACCGTCCCGAGTACCTCGACAAGGTTCGCCAGGAGAACATTGCCGCCCGCAACGGCGACATCCACGCCGAGATCTCGCTCGACGCCCTCGAGAAGCTGCCCTGGACCCGTGCGGTTGTCAAGGAGACGCTCCGCTACCGTCCTCCCGTAATCATGGTGCCTTACCTCGCCAAGAAGGACTTCCCAGTCACTCCCGAGTACACCGTCCCCAAGGGTTCCATGATCATCCCCACAACCTACATGGCCCTGCACGATGGCGAGGCGTACCCCAACCCCGAATCCTTCGAGCCCGAGCGCTGGATCTCGGGTGATGCGGATCAGCAGACCAAGAACTGGCTCGTGTTCGGCACCGGGCCGCACTACTGCCTGGGCCAGACATACGCGCAGGCCAACCTGATGCTCATGATCGGCAAGGCCAGCATGATGCTCGACTGGGACCACAAGGTCACCGACCTGAGCGAGGAGATCAAGGTCTTCGCCACCATCTTCCCCATGGTATGTTGTTGTTATTGTTGCCAATGCCGTGCTATGAACGCATGCTAACGTCTATCAGGATGACTGCCTCCTCACATTCAAGAAGCGAACAGCAGCATAGTCAACGAATGTCTGTTCGTAATGCGCAAACCCTTTAGCGATTCTTTGCATTTGCATTCGGCGCAGCTTCTTCTTGGTTTCTTCTGGCGGGTCGGATGTCTCTCCGTCCCAGCCCATTATAGATGTAATGACTGTACGCCCTGCCACCTCGCAAAGGGGTGGAGGGTTTTGGGATGAAGGGGTTTATTGTACGGAAGCTATGAATACGCGTATTGCACGCCGGGTGGTAGGGGTCAGGGGACGAGGAGGTAATGGTAGGAGTAATAGATGATATCGAGCAAAAGTTCTACGTTCAAATAAGCTCTCTGTGATGTTCAGCCCCAATCTCACCCGCGCAGTCCGGCTGACTGGCTGGCTGGCTGCTGGCATGTGTCAGTGAGACATTGACGATGCCAAGCCAAGGGAGCTTCTGGTTGGAGCCTTGAACTTTTTGGACGCGACCACGCTCCTCTTGACTATCACTCTGCACGCACAATTCATGCATTTCCACGACGCAGGATTTTTACTCGCCATTCTTGCAAGTCCATTGATACTATTCGCCGAATCATAGGAGACTCCCCGAATAAACCGCTTCCCCGCCTGGGGCCGTACTCGCAACGCCCGCCAAACATACACAAAGCCTGGCACTACAACCCCGCCTCCCCTTCCACGCCCTCTCTTTCCTCCGACTCGACTATGGCGCCGTCTGCCACCCCCTCCGAGCAGGGCTCGGCACGAGTCGGCCCACACCCGTCTTACATTGAAGTCGCGAAGCCCTACATGCTCCAGTCGCGCATCCAGACATGTCTGACCTCGATTCAAATGTCCGACGCCAAGGAAGATGCCGTGCGCTTGCAGGGTGTGACGTGGATTGACGCCGTTCGGAGGGCTCTGTCGTTGCCAATCCGCACCTTTAACACGGCTGTCATTTACTACCACAAGTTTAGGCTGCTGCATGGAGACAACGAGTATAATTGGGCAGACGCAAGTGCCGCAGCGCTGTTCACGGCTTGCAAGATCGAGGACACGCTCAAGAAGAGCAGGGAGATCCTGTGCGCCAGCTGGAACCTCAAGGTCGGCCCGGGAGAGGCGTTGAGCAGCGACGACCCGCGGTTCGACATACATTCTAAGCAGATTATCGGGCTGGAGAGGCTCATGCTGGAGAGCGCCGGGTTTGACTTTAGGAATCGGTACCCGCAGAAGCTCATGGTCAAGCTGGCGCGAGCGGCCAACTTCGACCCGCGCAGCGAGGGCAGGACGGCGTGGAATCTGAGCGTCGACCTATACAGGACGTTTGCGCCGCTCAAGCAGGGCTCACCGACGTTGGCGATTGCGTGCTTGGAGCTGGCGGCGCGTCTGCATGATAGTGATGCAGCGGCTTTGGTCGACAGGGGCGTATGCAGGTATGCAAAGTGGGGAACAAGTCGAGGGGAGGTTATGGGTATGTCTCAACAGACCTTACACGAAGATGAGCCCTTTCCTAATAAGCAGCAGAAACACTCCTCGATCTCCTCGATCTCTACACCCACCACCGCTCCGCCACCTCAGTCGGGCCCCTCTACTCCCTCGAAACATTCATCAACATCCGCATCACGCTCAACACCGAAGCCTCCCGCCTGTCACTCCCACGCTTCACCCCCTACGCCGCCGAGACGCCTCCTACTACCACTTCCCCCGCGACCCCTGCTGCAGTGAACGGCCTAAAGGCTCGCAACGGCATCGATACAACCACCCCCAACACGCCCATCACACCAGGCACCATATCACCCAGCCAGCCCGATACCAGCGTTTCTGGTGTACGCGGCCAGAACGGGACGGTCCGGTTCATGCTCTCCGCGGCGCGCGCCAAGGACGAGAGAGCAGCGGTCGACAAGTATCACAAGGTTGAGGAAGAGGAGTACGAAGTCGAGGTCCCTAATGAGAAGTTCGAGGAGGTAGACAGAGATACGAGGCGGGTGCGTTGAGTGTGCAATGGCTTACGTGCGCATCTTGAAGTGCTGCGACTGAGCGGGGCGTATACTAAACGTTGCTTGCAGGGTAGACACCAAGGAGAATAGTTTCTGGTGGAGGTTCATACAGCGCCAGCGCGATGGAAATACACGAGATCTTCAGGCGCTATGGCCGCGAAGTCGCCACAAAGCCGCCCACGACATCTTTGCGGAGTTATACGACTGTACATACGGCAGCATCTGAAACACCTCCATGACTAAACGCGCGAGCGAATCGACTTGAAAGAGCACGGCAAAGAAAGACAAATAAACAGGACGTCCTTCCATGCGATGAGCCCGACGATACCATGGACAGTCGAGAGAATCAAGTGTGATTCTGGCGTTGCGCAAAGCTACTTGCAGGAGCCATGAGTGTAACTCTCTTTCTCGTCAGCAGACTAGGACGTGGCTAACCCACATGTTGTCTTCGTCTTCGATGTGTAAGAGGTGCTGCAGTAGCTGATCAAGGAACAAGGTCGATAGAAGACAGAGCTGGCGACCGGCACGCAAGTTCGCACAGTTGTACCAAAAAGACACGACTAGTAACTGTAAGGCTCCAAGATAGAGCAATACTACACTACTTGTAAGGTCTAGCTGTGCAAGAGTGTCTTGTCGCATCCACCCAGCCTGTTAGGAAAGCCCGAAGTGGACCCGGAGGTATGCGCGGCTTCGCGTTCGGGTTCGGCCAGGGACCTCAATTCAGGCTTCTCCACGTATACGACCAATACGATGGTACATACATTCAGTAATGTATATAATCATCCTGGGATTTGGACAAACCACCAGACCTAGAGAAAAAACAACACACAATGTCCTTCGAGAACAAAGTCGTCATCATCACCGGCTGCAGCAGCGGCATAGGCCTCGCCACAACCCGCCTCCTACTCGCCCGCAAAGCCAACGTCTTCGGCATCGACATCGCCCCACCCCCGCAGGACCTCTCCAGCCCTGCATTCACCTTCCACCAAGTTGACCTTACCGCCCCCAATGCGGCCGACGAAGCCGTAGCGGCCTGCATCCGCATCTACGGCCCCAAGATCGACGTCCTCGCCAACGTCGCCGGCATCATGGACGCCTTTGCCAGCGCCGACACAGTAAAAGAGTCTGAGTGGGAGCGCGTGCTGACCATCAACCTGACCGTCCCTGTGCGGCTGATGGCCGCAGTGCTGCCGAGCATGAAGGAGCACAAGGGCGGCGCGATTGTCAATGTAGCGAGTCGTGCGGCGCTGAGCGGAGCCGTGGCCGGCGTGGCGTACACGGCGAGCAAACATGGGCTCGTGGGCGCGACGAAGAACGTCGCCTGGAGATTCCACAATGAGGGCGTGAGGTGTAATGCTGTGCTGCCGGGCGGTGAGTGCTTCTTTCTTTGGCCCCGTTTGAAATTTGAGTGCTGAGACCTAATTGATGGTAAATAGGCGTGGCGACTAATATCCAGTCTTCGATCCAGCGCGAGAACTGGGATATGGAGGGCTACACGGCTGCAGCGTACGTAGACTCTCCCCTCGTATGTTCTATCCTGTGGGGACTTTGCTGACGCGGATAGTGGTGTTATTGGGCTTCATACGCCGAGCAATGCGCAGGGAGTGCCGCAGTTGGACGTCAGTGCTGATGATGTTGCTAATGCGATTGTGTTTCTGGCTTCGGACGAGGCGAGGAAGATTAATGGCGTGTTGATGCCGGTTGATAATGCTTGGTCTGCGATATAGTACAGGGACGTATTACGATGGCACATGGACAGGATTCTACATTGCCAAAGTTGTCTCTGAAGTCTTCTTGTATGATGGCAAGGATTCTACTGTCACAGTAACTCTCCTGTGAAGTTGTAGGTATTGTTTAGTGCTCCCGTCTCTTGCACTCCATCTTACAACATCTCCTCACCATCACGCTCAACAGGCAGCTCAGTCGGATCAACAAACCGTATCGGCACCTGCCTCTCACGATTAACCGTCAACCGGAAAATATCATGCCTCTGATACCCCCCCACAACATCATGATACTGTTTCCCCTCTACACACTGCCCCAGATCCGAATCCGCATACAAAATCCCCTCCTCCTTCTGCAAGAACTCAACCTCCGTCTTCTCCCCCGTGGCGGCATCAACTGTGAATCCCGGGATCGGCGCCCCCGTCGGATCCAGAAACATCGTGGCCCCCCGCTGCGCCGACCGCAGTACACGCGTGATGTACGAAGCGTCCGTAGCCCCTGCAGCTATTGTTGAGATTGCCTCCTCGTCGAGATGCCCGCTGCACAGTACCCCAAACGCCTTAGCCTCAAAACAGTGCGCAGCAGCCCTGATCCTGTTCGCAGCCACATTATCATAATTCCTGCCCTCTTCCCCCTTCCCCTCCACACCCCCCTCATCCGGCACTCTCGTCGGCCACGCCGCCGGCCACGTCGAAACATGCAACCTCTCCCCCTGCGCCATCAAACTATACCTCGCAAGCGGATTCGTATTCTCGCCACAGATCAACCCCCCAACATTCCCCCACGGCGTCTCCACAACCCGCAACCCGTTCCCGTCGCCGGGCGCCCACGTCAGCTTCTCGAAAAACGTAGGCACCAGTTTGCGATGGTGGTTCAGCACCCTCCCGTCCGGCCCAATCACTACATTCGCATTGAACAGCGTCCCCGCGCTGGAGTGCACGCGTTCAGAGAACCCCATGCTGACGTACGTCTGCGTTTCTTGCGCGGCGCGCTGGAGACCCGCCATTTCTGGGCCTGCGGCTAGGATCGATTCAGACGCCATCCGCGTGAAGAGGGAGTGGTTTGCTGTTGGGGGCCGGATGGACGACCAGAGCGGGAACGCCGGTATGTAGGTCTCTGGGAAGACTATTAGGTTTGCGGAGTTGGAGGCTGCGCGTTCGATCAGGGAGATGGCTTTTCGGGTTGTGAGGGTTGCGGAGAGGAAGTGCGGGGAGGCGTGGCAGGCGGCAACGCGAATGGGGCCGGGCATGGTTTGTTTTTATTTTGGAAGGGAGGTGTGTGTTGATGGGGTTGTATTGGAGTTTTTTGAGCAGTCTCTGGGAGTTGTGGGTGTTTGGGGGGCTATATGCTGCGGGGTTCCCTAGCACCGCTACCGCTACAGCCGCATAGGGTCCGCCATTTCCACCATCTCCGCGCTTGGCTGGCTGCGTTCTCGGATAGTCAAACAGCCCGTTCTTGTAACAGATATTACATGCAGTCTGGTGTTGTCTGCTGTAGTGGAATTGAGTAAGGTGATGGGATGAGATGGAAGGTACGTTCAGCAAGTCCCACATAGCGTGTCTCTAGCGCGAAACCCTGCACCTTCAATCCTTCACCGCATACATCATTTTGCATCGCCTGTCTTGGGATGACTGTTCTGACCTCACTACAGTTGTTGTACCTAAATAACCGCTCTCAAAATATCCGACCCACGTGGAAGGCTTGCGGACACCCACTACTTCAACTAGCGGTTGCTTTGGAGAGCTCACAGATGGCGAGATCAAATGACCAGGACTTATCGCCCGTTCCAGAGCACGACGGAGAAAGAAAAGCTGTGCTATTTCAAGCAAAAGGGTTCCACATTCGCCATCCCCCGAAGCCGCACCTACTCTGCGCACCGATCACTTCGGATGACGACCTCTTCCAGACAATCCACATGGGTGCGGTGGACGTAGATGTCGAGAAGTGGCTACTTGTAGTCGATGGCCTAGTCGAAAAGCCTTTTGCCCTTACCTTCGAGCAACTGCTAAAGCTGCCATCCACAAATGTCCAATCAGTGCACGAGTGCTTCGGCAGCCCCTTGGCTCCAGCAACAACTGCCCTCTGGCGGGCAGGAAATGTTATCTGGACTGGTGTCCCACTGCGAGAACTCATTGACATAGCTGGGCCATTACCAACAGCCGGGTTTATATGGTCCGATGGCCTGGACTCGGGCACGTTCGCAGGCGTGGACGCAGATCGGTACCAGAAAGACCTGCCTTTGAGCAAGGCACGGAGCAGCGAGGTCCTAGTTGCGTACAAAATGAATGGACGGCCTTTGAATCGAGAGCGAGGTGGTCCGGTTCGCCTCGTTGTGCCGGGCTGGTTTGGAACGAATAGCACCAAGTGGCTTTGTAAACTGTCGTTGCGCAGCGAAAGAGCGCTGGGGCCTTATACAACGCGGTTCTACAATACTGAAGACCTCGACGACACTCGGCGCAGGATGAAGCCTGTCTGGGAGATTGATGTTAACTCGATGATTGTGCGCCCAGCGCTAGATACCATTATGCAGGGCTCCCAAGTGGATGTTGAGGGGTGGGCCTGGAGTCACGATGGTGTAGTAAAGGTCGAAGTCAGTTCTACAGATGGCGAAAACTGGCATGAAGCAGAGCTGGTGCCACGACTCGATTTTCGTTGGCAGAAGTTTCACTTGCAGCTTTCGTTACAGCCAGGCAAACATACATTGATTGCAAGGGCCACATCTCTGAACGGCAAAACGCAGGCTTTACGAGACAGACGAAACCATGCACACAGGGTCAACATCGAAATTAAAATTTGATAATATATAGGTGATGTTCTCATGTCTCACCACTCCGGATCAATCTGTTTGTACAGCTTGTCGAATTCTCTCATCAATGCGACACCGTCGTCCAGCCTCGGCCACTGCTTCTCTTGTGGAACCGATTCCGGACGCCCACTCTCGGCCCATTCTGCGTACCTCTCGTAAAGCCCGGATACGCTCCTCACAGGTAAATCATACTCCTTCTGCCATTCGGGCCAGTCCCAAGCAAGATCAGTCACCTCATCGGTGGCGTGATCGTGATGCGTGATGGTCACAAGTCCGTTGAACGAGGCTCCAGCTTGGAGATACGGCCCAGGTGCAGCAAGTCTCAACTCGCCCTTCTCGCCATTGATCGTCCATACAAGACCTGGTTCGCCCTTGAACTGTGGACCAAGGCGGAAAGTTGCCAGAAGAGTTGCTCCAGGTGCCACAACATCTTTGTTGTTTTGCAAAGTCCCTTGGACGGAGAGGTAATCTGGCACGTTAGATTCTACGCTTCCTGACAGCTTGCCGTCGTTGCCGATGATGTTGAGCGAAGGCCTCTGGATCTGTCCGGCGGCGTGGAAATCGTCCCAGTCGCCGAGGACTTCGTGCACGGAATCGATGAGATGGCCGTAATGAATGTTGATTGGATTACCGCCAACGTTGCGATCCGCGAAATACGCCAAGGACTCTGGCAGACTGTGCCGTGGCATGAGATTTCCATACGCGCGGACCTCGCTGTTGAGCACTTTTCCAATGATTCCGGTGGCCAGGAGTTCCTTCAGACGCAGCGTTAGCGGAGCAACGCGACCTTGGAGGCCGATAATGCTATTTGGGTACGGCTGGCCCCCAGTCAATTCGATGGCCTTCTCGAGGTTCTCTACGAGCGGCCATTCGATGTAGACTCCTTTGCCTGCGCGAATACTAGGCTCTGCTACGCGGAAGTGGACATCAGCTCGCGTGTTGACAACAACAAGGTCGATGTCCGGATCGGCCGCAAGCTTCGCTGGATCGCCATATGCTTTCACATCGGGCGAGAGCTTGAAAGCAGCCTTCGCCGACTCAGCGGCCTCGACGGACGAATTGAGGAGCGCGACAAGCTCGTAGTGTTGCTTGCCCCGAGCGGAGAGGAGGTATGGTAGATGGGCTCTTGCAGCCCAGCTGACTGCTGAAGAGGCTGAGAGACCGACCAAAGCGACGCGAATAGGAGACATGGTGATAACTAATTCGATGCTTCTCGGTAAGGAGGAGAAATGCTGCTTTTATGCTTGTCCGCTCAGTGCAAATGTGCAAATGCTGACGTTTGGTCTTGTGGTCTTCAAGCCGCTCGCTCTTACGCCTGGTGCGCAGTGCAATTGCTGACATTCCGAGATGTCGTCTTCGAGCTGTCAGCATCGCATGAGGGACGAACCAGTGCGTCGCTTAGAAACAACCCAACTTGATGAACAATGCCAAAACCACTACCGCGATTCTCAGCCAATGAGGGAGGTTCCCTGTATTAGTAATGCAAGTCCATCTCAACAGCACGCTATCAAAGCTGCGACGAGACGTTATCGTGTTGGACAGCCTCAGCCTCTGTAACGGGCTCGCACAGGATCATCTTACCGTCATGCCACTCTACGACATTGAACACGTTATTCCGTTGACAGAAAGCCAGCAGGAAGCCCTGGCAAAAGCATTTACAGCCATCCATTGCACGCGCTTCCAGGCACCATCCTTCTTCATCAACGTCCGATTCACGGATGTGTCAGCACAGAGGGTCTACAGGGGTGGTGTCTTGCGCTACTACAACCGTGCTATCCTGAGGACACGAGTGAGCGAGACCCGCACAAGAGAACAGTACGGCGAGCATTGTCGCGAGCTCATCAAGGCGTGGGATGAGATTATAGAGCCTGAGAGCATCCAAAGCAAGCACAAAAAGACATTGAGGACAGTCTGGATCATGGGCGCTTTAACGACAGCAGTGGAAATGGGCTTCCAGCGACCTGCAGCCGGGCAGGAAATTGAGTGGCTACGCAGCAACAAAGACGAGTTTGAGAAGTTGGCCGAGGAAGGAGATGAAGACATGCAGCAGCTCATGGTGGAATTGCAGACTCGCGATGACTTCGCAGCCGTGCTTAGCTGATCCGTTTGGAGTTGTTCGCGTGGTGGCCGAGCTGAGAGGCGTTGAGCTGCATGTCAGACCGTGGAGGGGCACGCAGAAGGATTTAGGAAACGACGAGGGAAATCGACATAGCCAATCTACCGCGGCGTGTTGATCGTGTCTTCGTTATATACTGCTTCAAGTTACCATGAAATTGCCCCAGCCGTTGTTGCATCGTATAGAAAATGACCACAGTTGCGTTGCTTTTTGGGATTCTGTTTCCGCTGTACCTGTCCTACTCTGTCTGGTCATGGTATCGCCTATCGCACATTCTAGGGCTGTTTTGGATCATACGGGAGTCGCTTCTCGGGAGGCAGCCGATGACGTTGAGAGATGTGACTAATCAGTACGGTCAGTGTCAGGGCAACGGCGATCCTGAGGTCTTGCGAAAGATCATGTCTGTTCGCTCTGCATATTCTAGAGGCCCATGTGAGAATTGAAACTTCCGTCAAACAAGTTGGTATTGAACTCAGCAGGGTACGATGCGTGGAAGCTTGAAGCCGGCAAGCACAATCTATTCTCTATGCGCGATGAAGTGGCACATACCAAATTGCGCAAGCAGATGACTGCTTGAGTAAGCTCAGTATGTGTTCGTAAACTATTGTGATGGCTGACAGCCCTCGATTAGTACTCTGGCAAAGAGAACGAGTCGATGGAACACACCATCGAGACAAACGTGGCGAAACTTGTCGAGCTCATCAAGACCAGCCATGTCTCGAGCTCTACATGCTATCGCCCTGTAGACCTGGCGCAGAAGCTGCAGTACTTCACACTCGACGTCATCAGCGACCTAGCCTTTGGAAAGCCCCTCGGCTACTTGCAGCAGGATGCAGATCCTTACGACTATGTTGAGGCTATGGACGCGTCGATTCTAATCCTCGCAGTCCTGGGTAATGTTCCGTGGCTGGCAGATCTATTTCACCCCCTTTTTCTCCGACGATTCCTGCCCTCCGAGAAGGACCAGGGCGGGTTTGGGGCTTTCATCGGGTTTGTGCTGTCCAGATTCGGTCATTTGCTGCTAACGTCGTCCAGGTTCTCCAAGCACGTCGTAGCTGAGCGTTTCAAGGAGAAGGTTGTGTCTCAACCGGATATGCTAGGGCCTTTCATCCGGCATGGCCTCAGCCAAGAGCAAGCACCTGGGGAGGCACTGCTGCAAGTTGTCGCTGGCACCGACACAACAACCACCGGCCTCAAGATCATCATGCTGCACATCATGACCAACCCCGCGGTCCACAAAAGGCTGCTAGAGGAAATCGATCATAGCGTATCGAATGATACCATCTCAGCACCTGTGAAGGACAGCGAAGCGCGCCGACCGCCCTACCTCCAAGCCGCCATCAAAGAGGGCCTACGAACAAAGTCGCCAGCCGGTGGCGCATTCTTCAAGACCGTACCCCAGGCGGCGACATGATCAACGGCCTCTTCCTACCAGCAGGAACCGACATTGGGGTCTTGCATCTGAGCTTCTTGCACTCAAAGAACATCTTCGGCGACGACGCGGAGGTCTCCAAACCAGAGGGTTGGCTCGAATCCGAGGCAGAGCATCTGGCCAGGATGAACAGCACTGTGGACCTAAATTTCTGTTCGGGAAAGTATCAGTGTCTTGGGAGATCTGTTGCTCTGATAAGGCGGTACATGTTGTGAATGCGGTCAGTATCTCTACCTGGTGTGAATGCCTGGCGGCTGACTCGAAATGTAGGGCGTATGGCTTGTTAAAGACTTGTGGGTGCGTATTACCCTGCGAAAATGAGTCTTGCCTCTCGTCATGTGGCGACTATACTCGCAGGATTGGTTGCTACCGATCGAGGAACGCATTTCTGATCTCGACGCAAGGGAAATGTTTCTGCCGGCTCGGAAAACAATACGCGCAAGGTACACAAGCAGGCCAAGCAATGATGTCAAGCTTTGCCGTGCAGTGCTCGGAAAAGAAGGTGATGACTAGTCGAGGCGTGTCCTGCAGGTTCT
Source organism: Stagonosporopsis rhizophila (assembly GCA_016767195.1). NCBI lineage: Eukaryota > Fungi > Ascomycota > Dothideomycetes > Pleosporales > Didymellaceae > Stagonosporopsis > Stagonosporopsis rhizophila. The sequence goes on from CP068492.1 coordinate 142,957, forward strand.
CCAGCTGCCGCATGACTCGCTTTGCGGGGCCCCGGACATACCAGCCCAACGCTAACCAGAAAGACTTCATTTTCACAATATGGATGAGACCTTCTCCAGCCAAGGAAGAAAGCTTATCACTGAATGTCGATCATCTTCATGATTTTACCCGCATATAACGTCGCGATGTCCGAAGTTCTGCTCAAGATATTTGCTCGTATCGCAACATGTCTTTCTTGAAGGTGTCCGGGATCGTCGCTCTTTTGTCGGTATTGGCTCAATGTCATCCGACTAAATCGGAGCATGGCAAGTTTTTGGTACACACCGATTCCTTTGCCGTGCAAGGAGTGGCCTGGCCGAACACGACTGGCGTATCCTTCTGGGGCGGTATCCCTTACGCCGAACCGCCCATCAACGAACTTCGATTCCGACCACCAGTCACTAAGCGTCCTATAAACCAGACTGTGGATGGATCGTGGTTCGGGCCGTCTTGCATTCAGTACAGTAACGGTCAGAAGACGGTCTATTCGGAGTATCTCAAGGGTTTTCTGCTCAGCCCTGGCCAGGAGCAGAGTGAGGACTGTCTTACATTGAATATATGGGCTCCATCAAGGGAGCAGAAAGATGAGGCACTGCCTGTTATGATATGGATCCACGGCGGAGGGTTTACGTCTGGTGGAAGCGCGAGTCCGTACAAGTATGGAGACCGACTTGCAAAAGACCAGAAAGTTGTTGTGGTCGCTCTTAAGTGGGTTCATCGCTAACATGCAAGACTTTTGCTGACCAGAGCTGTAGCTACCGTCTCAATATCTTTGGCTACCCAAATACTGCCGCACTTGAGGGAAGACAACTTAATCCGGGCTTGCTTGATCAGCGCAAGGCTGTCGAATGGACCTATAGCAACATTGCCGCATTCGGAGGGAACCCAGACCGTATGATCCTGTTCGGCCAGTCTGCTGGTGGCATGGCAGTGGACAAATACGCTTATGCGTATCCCGAAGACCCGATCGTCAAAGGCTTCATCGCACAGTCTGGCACAGCGTCCGGCGGAGCCTCCAACGATCCGGCGAATTCAAACTTCACCTACCTCGCCTCCCAGGTTGGATGCTCATCGACTGACAAGGATGAAGTATTCTCCTGCATGCAGAAAGCCAACGCCACAGCCATTATTGAGGTGCTGAACAAGTACAACGCCACCGCAAATGGCGGCAGATCGCTGTCCTTTGCACCGTCACCAGACAACATGACGAGCTTCTCAAATTACACCGAACGCCAGCTCAGCGGACGCTTTGCAAGACTCCCAACGATTCTGTCGCAGGTCGATAACGAGGGCGCCTCGTTGGTTGCCTACGACCCGGCTGGGCCGAACCAGACTGCCGTGGACGCCTTCACTCGCAACATCGCCACATGTCCCGGTGCGCGGGGCGCTCTGTAAGTTGCCGCCACTCGTTTAGAATATAACATGCTGACTCGACTCCAGCGCGCGGAAGAACTACAACGTGCCCGTATGGCGCGCCCGCTACTTCGGAGCGTGGCCAAACCTGAATCCTCTCCCTTGGTTGCGGGCCTATCACTCTTCTGATATCCCCATGGTGTTCGGCACCTCTGATGTTCTCGGACCCAACACGCCTGCAGAAGAGGAGACGTCAAAGTACATCCAGACTGCATGGGCGGCTTTCGCGAGGGATCCCGAGCACGGCTTAATTTGGCCGACTTATGACCCGGATGCTGATACGCTTGTCAAGTTGGGCTTTGCGAACAATACACAGGCTGTTTATGGGCCGGGTGATGAGTTTGATGAACTGTGTTAGGGTCTGAAGTGACATTGATTGATATTGACATTATCTATAAACAATATATACTCAGCAACGCTCCGTACTGTCTCAACACGACGTCGTACCTGACTACGTCAAATACGGCATGCGAGGAGTGATCAGAGACCGCTTCGCGAGCGTGCTGTTCGCCTCAGCAGCTGTCTCAGCAACCCAATCAAGATACACCTGATACGCCGGCTTGTCAGTCTGGCACACCCTGCCAACCTCGGGCAGGGTTCCCTCGTTGAAGTAATCAGCGATCGTCTTCAACGTGCACGCAGAGGGATGGTTCGTGACCGCATGGCCATGGCCGTTCTGCACCACGAGTCGGCTGCCCTTGAAGTTGGTCGAAGCCTCGTACGCGGCGCTCAAAGGCGTGATGGTGTCGTGGTTGCCGTTGACAAACAGGATAGGATAGCTGGTGTTGATGGCAGTGAAAGGGCCGGTGTAGCGCTCCTTGGCAGTGAACTTCCACTGTGCACACGGCCAGGCCTGGTGGCCAAAGGCGTCACCAAAGCTGCCAGATGCGAGGTGCGCCTGCGTCCAGGAATACATGTCCTCTGGGTTGTCGGCACGGAAGGCTCCGTCTCCGCAGGCAATGCCGTGGAAGGCGTCGACACCGTTGTTCCAGGTGGGAAGGGTCGTGTTAGAAGTATAAGTAGCGATCTCAATCAGCGCTTCCCAGTCTTGATCCAGCATGAGTTTGGCAGCGGACCAGAGCGTGCCGAATTGGATTGGTGAATACAAGAGGGTGAAGGTGAGGGTCTTCAGGAGTATGTAGAGGTCAAAGCTGCCCGGCTGGTACCACTGCCGCGGAGTGAAATCGTCAGGCAAAGCAATAGGGTCATCTAGCAGCACCTGGAAAGCTTTGCCAACCTCCTTGTGCAATTCTTCCGCGGTCGTGTCTGGGCCGGTATAGTTCGCAATAGGGCAAATCACAGGGCCGGCATTGACGCATTCATTGAGGGCATTGACTAGCGTGCGCTCAGAATCGCGGACTCCTGAAATCCACTGACCGTAATGGTAGTCGTCGAAGCGGAATGAGCTATCAAAGACAGCACGGCCAATGCGATCGGGGAACATGCCAGCAAACGTCTGGCCAAGGAAGGTACCGTACGAGACGCCCCAGTACTGGAGTTTCTCTTCGCCGAGAGCGTCAATGATCGACAGCATGTCGCGTGCTACGAAGGTCGTGCCAATGTAGGGGCCGATCTCCGCATTGCCGGGCGTATTAGCGCAATCTTCAGCGTAGATACCGCCGTCCTCGAAGAACTTCTCGACAAGCTGGTCATATTGGTTGATCTGGGGGATAGTGAAGTTGTATTCGCCGCGCTTGACCTTAGCTGATGTGCTGTTGCGTAGCGTACAGATGAAGGGAATAGTCCTTCCGGTACCGCTGCAATTATTAGCTTCGTCGCGGATCGTGATCAAGGACATGCTTACCGAGGGTCAAACCCAATTACATCGTGAAATCCACCTAGGGCATCGCGGTACTTCGGGCCCTCAGTAGCAATCCAGTCCACACCACTTCCACCGGGGCCACCCGGATTGGTGAGAATGCTACCCTTGAAGGGCTCATTGGTTGCCTTGATCTTGATGAGCTGCAGGTTGATGGTCCTCTCATCCTCCGGTTCAGTGTAGTCCAGAGGCACCGTGAGGTTTGCGCAGTAGATAGATTCATTGTTTTTGGCAATGATCTCCTTGGTATACGAAGGAAAATCTAGGTCGCATGGCGCCCACTCCAGAGAAGTCGCATTAGGCTTTGGAGTGGTGTCGGTTGGATAAGCCAAACCTGACGAGGCAAGGAGCGAGGCTGCAAGGACTGTTCCAAGCATGTTGATGAAAAGGTGGTTGATGAACCGGTGATCTTCTTAAAGGATGATCAATAAATGTTGGACAGCCCAATATCCTTAAGTACTCGTCACGAATAACACAGCCGCTGTGATGGAAGCTGCATTTTGTATTATTAGACGTGCTGCTGATGGTGAGATCCTGGCTGGGGTTGCTTGGCTGATCATGTTTAGCCGCAGATGCGCCTTGCTGTGGCAGTGCGGTGCGCCTAACTCACCGGCTCTACAAACTTCAGCTCGACTTCCAGCTGAGCCTTCTGATTGGCTTAGATTGAGAATACAGCGGGTTCATCGTCCACGTGAAGTTGTTTTCGTGATGCTCGGTCCGCCTAACGGTTTTTGGGCGCAGTACTGAAGCTTTGATAGGCCTGCTCGCACTCTTTGATGGGTCAGGAGCACAGGCCCCGTGTGTTAAGAAGGTTGAAAGTCTTGATGTGGAGGCGATGATGCGGAGGATGTGCGAGCTGTTCCGGTATCAGCTAGAGTATCTCGTTGCAGTCGACACGTACACGATGGCTGCGCACCATGTCCAGCAGCGAACACGTAACGACATTTGAACAGACACGGCTATGGCTACTACCGACGAGTTGTTGAACCGTCGGGATTTTCTCTTGTTTACGCTCTCCTAGCGAGTCTGTGTCATTCTGAAGAATACAGAATCGGGAGGAGTGCATCGCAGTCAGGTACCTTTTGAGTCCTGAGATCTATCGATAGGTGAGTTCGTCATCGCTGCGAAAAAAAAACGATGCCTCGACTCTTAGAGGCCAGACGACCGTGGCCAAGTTCACGAAGATGGCAGCGAGCCTTCAATCGTCGAGTTGCGAGCAAAAACCTTTCGCAGAAACAGGGCGAGCGAAAACCGTCCGCCTGTTTCTGCGAGCGACCGATCAAGTGTGCGTTTGTTCCTGGCCTGACGCGAGTCCCGTCTTACTGCGCTCATCTTGCAGGTTCGGTCAAGCCTTAGGCGGCCAGCTTGGAAGCCTGAAGCCTTGAGGGGCGGCAAAGCCACGTAATGTTGTTACTCCACATGGTAAATCACACCACATGCAGGGCTGGCGTGCTGCAATTGGAGTGCTCTGTGTCAAGAGCAATGAAGGTCGTTGTTCGACGAAGTGCTAAGTAGAGTTCGGTCTGTGCACGATGACGCGCTAAATCACGAACGTTCTGTCTGAGCCTTACAAAGTATAACGAGCTCTTGATCTTAGTTTGGTCCACTGCGATGCGACATGTCTGGAGAGACGTACTTTGTGGTGCCTTAAGATGCCCGCATCGTCCGTGAACACATCCACGATTTTCTGTTCCCTTCCTCTATACCGTCAAGCTGCCGAAGCGTCCGGAAACGCTATGCGCCCGTCCTTCTTTTGCGGAAATCATGTGCGTGGCTATCTTCCACTTCTTAGTGAAGCACCAACTCTACTGTTTGTCGCCAACAACAGGTCCATACCGGTGGGCGAACTACATGATGTGCCATGGAAGGCAAGGGGCGTATACTATATACATTATCATAGATAGGATACACGGCAAACCGATTGGTATTTGGCCCTTCAGTGCAGAAAGCAGAGGTAGGCTCCTGAAACAGCTGAAGAGTCCGTTTGAGGGATTGCGACGCATCACGGTGCCGAACAGAACGATTTACTCGTATGAAACGTCCGCACACAAACCTGGTGTGATGAAATGCCATTGAGCAGTCGGACTTAGTCTTGTTACTTCTTTCGCATTCCTGTGCGTGTACGTAGTATCGATCTTTTTGATTTTGGCTGTTCGTCAGCGAGTGTGTGACAGCCATGCACTCAACGGCAGTGTCCAGCTCTTCTCTGTGGGCACGTGATGGCTTCACCCTATGTCGACTGCTACTAGCCCGTGCGTACGCATAGGGCATAGAAGGCGGCAAAGGCGGCGGTATGCGCGTCTGGGAGAAGTAACGCAGTACATCCGGAGTCAGTATGCATCTTGACGCCGAGAACAGTGACGAAGCATAGCACGCATGTACGGGTTGCAGCCCCTTTCGCTCTCGAACACTACTCACCATATCATCTGGGCCACTCAACGACTCGTCTTTTCACACGTCACGCCAGGCGCTTGTGGTATTCAACTATCGATGTGTGAATATGTGGATGTAGCTGCCGGCCCATACCGGATGGCGATAATTGTGACACCTCCCGGGTCATCCTGTGAGCTGTGAAGGCGACGTGCTTGCACTTCTCTTTATGTCCCTGCGTAGAGTATGGCAGAATGCTGTAACATATGTTGGGTGTCGACCCCCGTGGCTGCGGAGGCAGCCAATGCAGTAAACGCATTAACCTCGCTGACTGATCGAAGAGTCAGGAGACGGCTGTAATTTTTCCAGACTGCGGACCAACTAGTACTTGAGCAGAATGTAAATATGGTTCAATTTAAAAATCAGGTGAGCCAGCCGAGAACGATGACTTCCATGGATCATCAATGTGGTATACCCCGGAGGTTACGAAAAGACGATATTGGGCGGACACGGATAACAAGAATGCCATACCATCCTGCCACTGTTCAATGCCTCGTGGGACCAAGCATTAAGCATGAAAAGTGAGATACGCATCCAGCCGATGTCGATCTCAGTACATCCTCGATTGACACCTCAACGTCTGGCTACCAATCAAGCTTGTCGTGTTACTACTCAGCAGGCTCCCAGCTAGTATCTACAAACTTGACAAATTCGTTTACTGTCCACTTCATTTAGAAACAAGGGACCTCCAACTGTTGTCGGACCACTTGATTTGCAGCCACCAAAGTCTTGAACCGCTCTCGCAGCGCAGGAGTTGAGATTCCATCTTGGCTTGCTGGGTCCCCCGCTCAAGTTCACTCTAGTCAACCAGTGGTCTCCTGTGCTTCTGACTGTACAGTTCGGCTTTGACGCAATCACGGGACCGAGCCCAAGCATTTTCGTTAGCACATGTACAGCGATGGATAACCATCCCTACTTGTCACTAGGTAAGAGCTTAAATCCAATGTATATGGCACTTGCTGCTGAATCCGTGATGGCGTAGGATTAACAGCGAGGTGAAAGCGCGTTTTATAAGGGATAGTTTTCGAGATTGGGAAAGAGACTTCTTCTGGTGGTTGCTGATGAATGGGTAGCGAAGCATGGAAGCAGATTGGAAGAATCCATGCAAGCAGTCGAGAAAGTGAAGCGAAGACGCGAGCGAAGCAGCATGACGACCTAACAAGCCCTGATATGATGTGCGCGTTGTGTGTTGCGCGACGCAGCGACCAGTTCGAAGATGTGGCTGCTCAACTTGATATAAAGGCATGCTCACGTGACAAATATGCGCACGACCTCAAAGCCTGTGCAGTTTTACTTCCACACGCCCTCGATTTTTTCAAGAACGCAGAAGACGATGTGGGGTATTTGGGATATCAATATAAGTCTACACACAAAAAGTAGTCGCAGAACCTCTTGGGCCTACCCCAGCTTTGCACGTGCATCGCTGGCATTGGTGGGCCGTACGTAGCTTCCGCCACAACAACACGCCAGCTCCAGTATTTCCCCTGAGCTTCGCTTTTCCAAGGCTCCGTCTCGACTGCACGTGTGTTATCTCAAGCATATCTATGGATGATAGGGAGGACCCATCAGCCACTCTAGCGGCCTTCGCCGCCCAATTTCCGCTACCGCTCACCTTCCAATTTGGGCAGGGTCCTCGGCGTGTCCTAGCCTATCAGACGATGCACGCGTCGCCGCGCACCCCAGTGCCAAGCAGCGAACAGCTTCGCGCGACTCCGACGATTGATCTTCTCCTGCTATCATAGGCAATGAGCTAGGTTCGCGGTGCAGATGCCAGGAACAAGTCAAGCGTGCGGGCTCACATGTCGATGCTCGCAAGGACCCCGGTTCCCGGGCGTGAATTAGCTGTGGCTGGATAATGACCGCAGAGGAGACCTTGTATAAGAACAAGGGCAGCTCGCCGCCGATCAACCGTGTTCGTGGACGAAGCGTATCAATACAATGGCTCCTCTTACGCGCCTGATCGCCCTTGCGGCCTCCCTTGCCGTCTCCTCTGCGACAACCATTGCTGAGATCAACGGTAACAAGTTTTTGTCGCCGTTCAAGGACCAGACCGTCTCCAACGTGACCGGTGTCATTACGGCAAAGGGCCCTGATGGTCTCTGGATCCGCTCGACAACGCCCGACCGTGATGAGCGCACCTCCGAGTCGCTCTACGTCTTTGGGCGTACGTTCGGCGCCAACTTGACTGTTGGCGATGCCATCACCGTCGGTGGCAGGGTGCTCGAGTACCGCAGCAACAAGGACTATATCTATCTGACGGAGCTCTCGAACCCGGTCCTGGAGAAGGTTGTCAGTAAGGGCAACAAAGTGACGCCGCTAGTCATTGGCAAGGACACTGGCAACCCTCCTACAGAGCAGTACTCCAGCTTGGACGGTGGAGACGTCTTTGCTGTGCCGAACAACAAGTCGCAGATCAGCGTCGCCAACCCGACGCTCGAGCCGAAGAAGTACGGTCTTGACTTCTGGGAGAGCTTGACTGGCGAGCTGGTCACTGTGAAGAAGGCGAGGGCGCTCACCAAGCCTAATCAGTTTGGCGACACTTGGGTTGCTGGAAGCTGGAAAGTCACTGGAACCAACGACCGCGATGGTTTGACCACAACCGACAAGGACGCCAACCCAGAGGCTATCATCGTTGGCACGCCGCTCGATGGAACCAAGAACCCCACCGAGACACGTATGGGCGACAGTCTGGAGGAGATTACCGGTGTTGTCACCTACGCTTTCGGATACTACCGTATCTTGCCTTCAACTGCTTTGAAGGTCACCGGCTCAAAGGAGCCCTTGACCCCCAAGCCCACCAAACTCGAGTCCAAGAACGACTGTGGTGGCATTACCTTCGGCGCATACAATGTTGAGAACTTGGCGCCGACCTCAGCTCACCTCCCTCACGTTGCCGAGCAGATTGTTGACTACCTCAAGAGCCCCGACGTTGTCTTCATCCAGGAAGTCCAAGACGATAACGGTGTCACAAACGATGCTGGTGGGTCTCAACATCCAAATCCCACTCCTTTCCACCGTAATGCGCGGCCGGTAGCTCATATATGTCCACCTTGACCCCACGCTAACACTTGTGTAGTCGTATCCGCAAACCTTACGCTGAGCACCCTTACTAAGGCAATCGCCGCCGCCGGAGGTCCGAACTACACCTTCATTGACATCGCACCGGTCGACGACAAGGACGGAGGTGCCCCCGGTGGTAACATCCGAGTGGCATATCTCTACAAGCCATCGCTAGTCCGCCTCTACAAGTCTAACCCAGGCGGCTCTCTGGACAAGACTGAAGTCGTCAATGGCCCTGCTCTTAGCTACAACCCAGGTCGTATTGAGCCTGCGGATGCCGCATGGACAGCAAGCCGCAAGCCTCTTGTCGCGCAGTGGGAGATCATCGGTAAGAAGGGCCAGAGCTCCGGCAACTTCTTCACCATCAATGTGCACTTTGGATCCAAAGGAGGAAGCAGCAGCATCATGGGCGATGCGCGCCCTCCTGTAAATGGCGGCGTCGACGACAGACTCGAACAGGCTACGCTGACTGCAAACTTCGTAAAGGTAAGTTCCAGAAGACCCCAAGACTTTTCCAAGCCCGAACTTTGCGGGGAGGCTGCAGCGCGCTTGATGCACTGTGTTTGAGCCGCGGCTCTATACGACGCCACGCTTCGCACGAAAGGGCCATATGCCTTGGCGATCTCGACGCCTGAATACCGATCCATTCGCTAACACCTCCGACAGGAGATTCTGAGCAAGAACAAGAACGCCCACATCATTACCGCCGGAGACTTCAACGAGTTCACCTTCGTCGAGCCGCTGAAGCAGTACGTCCAGATTTCGGGGCTGAAGGACATGGATGCCGTCGCTGGCATCGATGAGTTGAAGCGCTACACGTACCTGTTCGACATGAACGCGCAGCAGCTCGACCACATGTTCGTCTCGCCCAGCCTGATCAGCAAGGCTAAGTACGAGCATGTCCATCTGACCACGTGGGTTTCGTTTGACGAGCAAGTCTCCGACCACGATCCCAGCGTGGCGCGGATGGATGTTTGCGTCTAAGGAGGTGTCATTGAAAAAGGCGGCGCGCGCTGGAAACACAGCGTCCCGCCACCGTTTTACAGCAGCATGTAACAATAAATAAATGCAATTACAGGACAACGCGCATTGACAACCCATGATTATTGATGGACGCCTCACCAGCGGCCAAAAGCAACTCACATCCCTACACGTCTCCCCCTGCGTCGTATTCGTCTTCTGCGGCATCCTCTGCTCTTCCCGCCCGCAATCACACAATCTTGCGAGATTGCGGCACAGCTAGACCCTTTTACCCCAGAGCCCGTGCGCGCGGGTGGTCTTCTGTGTCGGGTCAGTCATCTCGGAAGAAGGCAGGCCGCACAGACGACTGTAGGCAACTGCGACAAGTTGGGGGGCCTGTGCTCGTAAGCGCGGAAGAGAGGCAGCGCGGGCGACGGTCAGTTTGTTGATATCAATGCATGCATGAGTACCCGTATTCTTAGTTTGCGACAAATCTCGTCTTGTTGGGAGCGGCTTGTACGGATTTCAAATAATGCTATGTCAAATCGATCCGGGTGCTGCATGTTGGTTGTTTGTAATTAGGCTGTCGTGTCTGCATCAATAGATCGTGGTTTTAGAGTTTCCAAACGGGTACAGATCCAGACACCTGGCCCTGGGCCTGAAAACGCTCGCTGATCTCGCCGCTCTCCTAGCTGGTATGGTCGACCGGCCGAACGGATTCACGGCTGGTGCCCAGAGAGAACAGTAAAGGTCACGATTACGTGCATTTCAATCGATTTACCACGCGACGAGACGCCTCTGCCACGCGCCCGGCACTTAGAAGATTGGCTGGTGCAGTCGACCAATCGGCGCCTTGGACGGTGAATCGGAGTCTTGGAGGGGAAACAGGGCTAAGAGTCGGTAGTTGATTCACTGGTTGAGTCTTGTCTTGGAATGCATACCGTACACTGGCTCGGGGCAGCGCGATAATGACAAACCGAACAACAACACGAGCTCACTCGCAAGCGCCGGCAAGCATGCATGGCAAAGCATGCGCAGTCGGCGGTAAGCAGAATTGAGATGCATACCAAGGCCGGCGGCCACGTGTGGTACAGACTTGGCAGGTGTACACAATCATGGTGTACTGCAACGGGCCCACAGCCCAGGTTCTACGAGCTGTTGTGTTGCATGTATCCATTGCTTAACGACGGCTGCACTCCCATGTCAACCGCGTGCGTGTGAGAGCTACGACCAGTAGGTACGTGCAGCAGTGCGCGTTGGCGCGAAGGAAGCAGCAGTAGTGGGTAATTACTGTACACAAAACCATCCAGGCAACATGTTTGAGAAGCCGCGGATCGGCGTTCCCTTTGTCCCGCTGGGCATAGGCGCCATGGCCGATTTGCGAGCGAATGGCAGCGCAGTAGTGTTCCTTTTACCCGATGTTGCTGCTTGCCTGGGCGCCCGTCAGCGGTGGCTTTGTCTGAGAGTCCCTGCCAGTGCGGCTGCGCCCAGCAAGGTTAGATCCCGGTCACGGAGCTTCGGATAGGACAAAGCCCAGGCTCTTGATTACTGTTTCTTCACCATAGTAGTGCTGTCTGGGGAAATTTGTGCACGCTCCTCCAGCGCGGGGCCTCCGAACGCGGGGAGCACTACTCAGCACCAGACTCCACTATGGGCCAAGCTAAGGTGGAATTCTGCGCTCCGCGCTTTGAAAACGCGGGGACGGAGGGCATTGTGAGATCTGCAGCGTCAGCAATGCTCATCTTAGAAAAACGTCGATATGCAAAATTGGCACACGTAGCACAAGAAGCGGGCGTTTGGTGCGAGGGTCAGAGGCGCACTGGCAAAGCTTCGATCCCCTGCCGGCTGAAGATGCACCCTCGCCGCCCGCATGCTGCATCCGTATCTGTGTGCTGCTTTGGACTGGGTGGGCGTCGTGCCAAGGTCTTGGGTGGCTTTCTGGCGTGAAATTGCTGGCCTCGTGAAGGGCGCCCAGGCTCGACCAAACGCCGTCCCGGGGGTTCTCGAACCCAACGCTTGCCAGAATCATACTCTTGGCCCGATCGCTGGCACCGCGTCGAGTGCCAAAGAGCAATATCTGGCACAGTTGACAAAGCGACCTGGTCGGCCGTTGAGGTACCGGTACGCGCTCCTGGGAGAGGCACTGGCGGCTGAAACAGAACCTCTACAAGCGAGCAATCCACGGCCGGTGTAGCAGTGCTAAGCGCGAGCTCGCCCAATCTCGCCGTCTCCTGAGTCTCCAATAATGACAGGCATTGCGTGCGACAGCCTTGACAAATGTAATGCCCTCGTGGAACTGTACTTGCGGCATCCACTAGCCCAGCCCAGCACCGATACCTCTGCAATCTCACCCCGCTACGCTCGGACAGCGAGAGTGAACGGGCCAAGCAGGATCCGCCAGCGCCGTCTCTTGTCCAACCGCCCCCATGGGGACCCGGATCCAGTGAGGCGCTAGCACTGCACTACCCTTGTCCATAGTAATGGACCTGCACCTTTTTGACACGGTAGGTGAGATCTGTGAGTACATATAGAGACCCCGGGCGCCCCAGAAAAGGTGTTTTTTTTGCGTGTGCACCACAAGACCTCTGCTTCTCCCCAACGCCATCACTCATCATGGTTGCTGAGAAGAACACCATCACAGGCCTTGAGGTCGCTGACCCTACCCTCCGCACCGACAACGAGAAGTCGGCTGCTCTCTACGCCTCAGACGTCAGCTCCAGTGGTGCCGGCGAGTACGATGATCTTCCTGATCCGGATGCTGGCAAGAGCGACGAGGAGCGGGCTAAGCTCGTAAGTCTTCCTCTTTCGAGTTTACTTTGTTTGCGTCTTACTGACATCAACCAGGACAAAGCCCTCGTCTGGAAGATGGACAAATGGCTGATTCCATGGCTTTCTCTTCTGTACCTCCTGTCGTAAGTAGCAACCCTTCCTTGACAACATTCCTGGCTCTTGCTGATTGTCGCCCAGCTTTTTGGACCGCACCAACATTGGCAATGCTCGTGTTGCGAGGATGGAACCCGATCTGAAGATGGGCGGCCGCGATTACAACAACGCCCTCACCATCTTCTTCATCTCCTATGCCGGTTTTGAGCCCCTGACAAACATCCTGATCAAGAGGTGGTCTCCTCGCGTCTTCTTCACCTCCATCATCCTTGCTTGGGGAATCATCATGACCCTCATGGGTGTCGTCCACAACAAGGCCGGTCTCCTCGCCTGCCGTTGGTTCCTCGGCATCGCCGAGGCTGGTCTCTTCCCGGGTGTCAACTACTACCTGTCTTGTTGGTACAAGCGCCAGGAACTGGGTCTACGTGCTTCCCTTTTCTTCTCCGCTGCTGCGCTTGCCGGTTCTTTCGGTGGTCTCTTGGCTGCCGCCATCACCAAGATGCACGGCCTCGGCGGCTACCAGGGATGGCGCTGGATCTTCATCATTGAGGGTCTTATGACCGTCGTTGTCGGCATGGTTTGCTGGTGGATGACATTCAACTTCCCCGACACCGCTTCTTTCCTTACTGCCGATGAGAAGCTCCGCGCTCTCCGCCGCCTCCGTGCCGATGGTCAGTCGCGCGCCACCGTTGGCCACATTGACCGCCGCCATGTCTGGGCTGCGCTGAAGGACTGGAAGACCTGGGGATACGCCGTCATCTACATGGGCTGCCTCTGCCCCCTGTACTGCTTCTCGCTCTTCCTTCCCACCATTCTCCTCGGTATGGGTTACACTGGTACCAAGGCCCAGCTCATGTCCGTTCCTCCCTATGCTGTCGCCGCTGCCATGACCGTAGTCATCGGTTTCATTGGTGACCGCACCAAATTGCGTGGCTACTGCAACATGGTCATCTCCCTCATTGGCTGCATCGGATTCGCCATGCTGCTCGCCACTGACGACGTGCACGTACAATACGCGGGTACTTTCCTCGGCGCTGTTGGTATCTACCCGACCGTTTCCAACACCCTGACATGGGCTTCCAACAACATCGAAGGCTCCCTGAAGCGTGGTGTTATGGTTGGTGTTGTCGTTGGATGGGGAAACGTAAGTTCTTTTCAAATCCCGGTCTTGTCAACGTTCGCTAACACTCTTCCCAGATGAACGGTGTCGTTTCTTCCAACATTTATTCGCAGAAAGAGAGGCCCAGGTACTGGACCGGCCACGGCATCGTCCTCGCATACCAGTTCTTGTTCCTTTTCGGCGGTACCGTCTTCATGCACTTCATGCTTAAGCGCGAGAACAGGCTCCGCAAGGAGGGCAAGCGCGATCACTGGATGCACAACAAGACTGAGGAGGAGATTGAGATCATGGGTGACAACCGCCCTGACTTCTTCTACACCACATAAGTGTGCGCTATGGGAGTAAAATCGCTTTTGGTCGTGGCTCGATATTTTGTCGACTCTATGGATTGGCGATGTATAATCTACATACGCATCGTCCTATAAGAGATAATTGTTAGCCAATATAATATTACACTTCACATCTGGGCGTCATCTTGTGCTACCACTCGACGATAAACAAAGGGTCTGCTACTGTGTGACCATATGTTGAGCGTTTTTAAGTTAGTCGTTAGCCCCGCCAAAGTTGTCTTTATCGGAAGATGGCTGATTATCCAGCAGTCATGCCTTACGATGGCCTCGGGTATATGCATCGCTGGCCAGGTTTTTCGTGGCGCTTGTCTCCAAATTCGTTGTTGCCCAGCTCGATGCTGACCACGGTGCTGTCGTCTGTCGTTAATTGGATCAATCGTCCACGGTAGCTCCCGCAGTCTTCCACGTGCGACTGTTTTGAGTCCAAGATGTGCAGCTGCAGCTTCATACCAACATACATAGCGCGAAGAAGTTGCGGCTTATCCGCAGCCACACCGCTCATCCGCTCGTCCGGCGCCACATCGTGGCGCACCCACCATTAACATATCATTTGCGTTGAAAGTCCCACCTTCTTCAGTACCGGCATCGCAAAGCGGAAAAGGGCTGTTGTGTCGTACAGCTGCGGCATCGATGTGTATAAGCGAAGGGTATAAGTCGAAGGCGCCATACGAAAGTAGAGACAACCGCAGTAAATGCTTTGACTGGTTCAAGAGCTTGGGTAAACAGTGAGAGTCACTGCTCTGATGGCTGATATAAGGCCCGCGAAGCTGATGTAAGCCTTCTTTTGGTGGTCAGGTCGGCCCACCGGGTCGTTGCGAATGGTAGCTGTAGGCTGTTTACGATGCACGAACGTAAGTGGGGTGATGGCGTGTTTGCAATCGACATGCTTCTTGCTAGGCGGGCGTTTCGATGAGATGTCGTCAAGGACTGTAGTACACTGGAGTGAAGCGGGGTTTGTGGTGCGACGAGGGACAGACTGAGGTAGAGTGAGCGGCGTGTAAGGTCTTGGCTCTTTCATGTTGTCGCTCTTCCCGAGTCTCATTTTGCGTAATATACTGCTACTCCAGAATGTGCTGCACTCCCAGTTCCAAGAGTACTCTTTACCAGTCCTGTTTCACCAGCGATTGCTTTTGTCTGCGCGTCTCGAGTTGCAGGGCCGTAGAAGAGTCGGAGCATAACGTCGAGGTCGATCGGAATACTCATCAACGAGGAAAATATGTTCCAGAAGAGGTAGAAGCCCTTACACTCTCGATGTGGAGCGAAACTCCTCGCAGTCTCCAGAGCAACACCATCAACAGCGCCGCCAGGCGTCAAATGCAGCAGAAGAACACAATTATTGCGACGAAGAGGCTCGAGCCAGATCCGGTCAGTCAAGTCCTCGACCATTTATCCACTCTCTTGTAACCATAAAAACCACTCCATTTCGACTCGCTTTCCAAACCATCATCTTTTTCACCACCAACCATCCCAAAAGCCCCGGGACCAGTACAAAAAAAAATCACACCCATCAGGGACATCAGACCCCTTATATCCTCTACAGCTTCCCCAGGTTACCCCCACAATCTGGCCTCAGCTGAGCCGCACGATCCGAAACGTCGTCAGCCACGCGCGCCAAGGCTCTGGTGGCGAGCCCATCTACTGGGCCAAGCTGGGCTGGACCGAATGCGCAGCTGCCACCACGAACACGAACAGCGGATGGAGTCCTTGGTGGTGGTGAGTGGGATGGCGCGGAGATTGAGGCGGAGCATGGTAGTCAAGGGAGGTTGTCGTGGTCGGTATAGGTTAGAGCGTGATTTGGTAGACTGCATTTTAATGCGCTATAAATGTTCCTACGTATCCGATGCACACAGCGTGTGCAGTGCAGACAGTACTATCTCGTCGTGATCGAGTTGCAAGTATGCTATGTTTACCGACGCCAGAAACGCCAGCTGAGACCGTAGAGAGAGAGAAAGCGCCGTTGCATCCGTTACCAAGTCCATTTTCCTTCTCCCAAGATGACCCAAGATGCTTGTGTAAATCCTCGCCCAGAACCATGGCACTGGGTTATGCCCCAGGACGTCACCAGCTTACACTCACCTGAACAAGCTCCTCAGCTCCTCCAGTCTCCTCCTCGAGTCCTCGCCCTTACTGCGCTTCTCGCGCGCCATGGTAAGGTCAGCAAGCGCCTTCTTCTTCTTCTGTAGAAGAAGCATCTTCTCCTCAAAGCTATCCTCCATGATGAACCGCTTGATGGTGACATCCCGATCCTGTCCAAGACGGTGCACACGGTCGACGGCTTGGGCTTCGGCTGCAGGGTTGAACTGCGGCTCCATCATAAAAACTTTGTTGGCGGTGGTCAGATTAAGACCGAGACCGCCGGCGCCAATGGACACGAGCATTATGCGCACCGCAGGGTCTTCGCGGAAGACACGCATGGACTTGTCGCGGGCGTCGCGGGACATGCGGCCGTCGAGGCGGACGTAGTGGTGATTGTGGGTCTTGAGCGCGATTTCGACGAGGTCCAGGTGGGTGGTCCAGGTAGAGAAGACGACACTAGGGGATATTAGCATGCTGGTATGTACTGGTGCAGTAATCCACGTACCTCTTGATCGGACGCTCGTCAGGGTTGTTGAGACTCCAATTGTGGAATTCGGCAAGGTCGTTGAGCAGCGCTTGGGTCTTCGTGTGAGGGCCAGTATAGCTGTTGATTTTCTTTGAGAGCTTGGGATCCCTGCGCATCTTCTCGCGCTGATCGCAGAAGTCCTGATATTCGCTACGGAGCAGTTCAAACAAGGAGGGCTTGACCCTGTCTTCGCAGAAGTGGCATCTGACCATGCCAGTCTCGTCTTTGTTGTTGTTGAAATCCGTCCTCAGCTTCTTCGTGTGCTTTGGACAGACGACATGGTAACATGATGTCATGTGTCCGATGAGGTTGGGAGGCTCACCGTCCTCGTCCTCGTCGTCAGTATCGACCTCGTTGAAGACAGACTTCTGACAGTACGCGCAATGATCTGCGCTGGTTTGTCCAAGCATGTCCAGCATCTCGTAAGCCTGCTGCTTCGTAAGCGACGGTAGCTCTTCTTCCTCGTCGTCAATCTCCACTGGCTGATCGGAGGTCATGCCATCGGTCATCTTCAAGGCATCCTCGCTAAGGAGGTCGCGACCATGAGCGCAGATGAGTCGCAGGTTGAGGATAGCCGTCAAGATGCGTGCATACGAGTGGCCTCCCATCTTTTCGCCTGTAGTAACAGCTTTGACCTTGCGTTGTGTATCCTTCTCAAACCAGTCATGAAGCTGCTGTTCTGCCTTGGAGAACTTGAGCCTGACAATCATGTCCGTGCGCTTCGGTACCTCGTTCTTGATGATTTCTTTCGTGCGCCGAATGGTGACAGTGCTGACGAGAAGCTGCAGCTTCGGCACTACTTCTGGATCGGCGGCCTTGAATGGACTGAGGATATACAAGTTGAAGCCGTATGTTGAGTCAAAGGGCTTAAGCTTTATGAAGTTGAACAGCGCACCAAGATCCTGGGATCAGTCAGTATATGCCATATAATCGTCAGTGCCAGCCTACCTCGAGACGATTCTGAACCGGAGTACCAGTCACGGCCCACCGACGCTGTCCAGGAAGCGCGATTGTTGCTCTGGACTGGGCAGTCGGGTTGCGGATAGTGTGAGCTTCATCTAAGACAATACGAAACCAGTTGATATAAGGCAGTGCCCGCTTCCTATCAAGTATGTCTTTGGCGATGATGTGGTAGGTGGTGACAACAATGTCGTGGTCCGCAAGTTCAGCCGGCTGCACGTCAAAACGCTCGCTACCATGGTAGCGAGTCCATCTGAGCGCGCTGCCAGCGGGGAAATGATCTTTCATCTGCTCTCTCCAATTTGTCATTGTGCTGAGTGGGCATACAAGGAGTGTAGCTCGGCTGTTGATGGTGGGCTGGATGACTGGAGTGCCTTCTTGGATCCGTGGTGGTCGCTTCGTTATGAATTCTTGACTGTCCTTGATCGAAGACTCATCGGCAACAAGCGACAGAATGCTGAGTGTCTTACCAAGACCCATCTCGTCTGCGAGGATGCCGCCACGACAAGACCTCCCCTTCTCTTCTGCCTCTTCGCCGGTGATGACGTGAATGTATTTCTTGCGCCCGTTGTCGAGATAGCGTGGCCTCCACAACGGATCAATCTTATCGGCTTCCTCACCTGTGTGTTCCTGCTCCCTGTTCCACATAAAATACAGAGCTTGCTTTTGGTGAGGGTAAAGTTCAGTCTTGATATGCGAAGACGGTTCGCGTGTCGGTACATCCTCTGAGCTGTTGACGACAGTATCAAAGACGTTTTGGACATCGTCGCGGATCTCATCGACGCTGCGAAGGACGTAGTTAGACGAGGGCATGGCAGAAGTGTGCCCTGCATGCATTGTAGTCAGCCCAAGAGTCGGGTGCTGGAGCTGGGTCCTTGTGGCGGCCTCCTGTGTCTGCGGGTTGAAGTAATCATACTTCTCAAGCTCCCACATTGGCCTCGTCAACTTCGTGTTCTTTTGCTTCAAGTATTTGCCGATGTCGTGGGCATTCTTGCGCGGACAATACAGCTGTAGAGTCATCGAGATGAGAGCATGGTGTACAGAGCCCGGCGTCGTAGGTTCGGCATTCTGACGCTTCCTTGGGTCCGTCCAAGCCACCCACATCAGGCCGTTGCTCTTAGCGCTGTCCATGAGCGGAACGATAGCATTAGCTGTCTTGCCGTCGACCTTGCCAAATTCTTTTCCCGCGGCGTCTGTGACGAGAACGGTGATGTCGTTTCGTTGGCCGGCTCGCCGGAAAGCTACTTTGATCCTGCCCAGTGCCCCATGGTTACCGACGTACTTCTTAGCGTCGGGGAACGGTACGGTATGCATCATGATGTATGTCTGCTCGACTTTACCAATGCATATGGTCTGTGACATGTTGTCTTGCACAACCTCTAGTTCATCGTCGTCGCCTAGGAAGAATCAGCGTGTTGAAGTCGTGAATAACATCAAGTTCATACTCATTGTGAGATCGACTGGAGCGGGTAAAGGCACAGGTGCGCGCCCGCCGTTGTTCAGATCAAGGGCACTGCCGCCAAATTGAGCGCTGCTCGAAGACTTCTTTTTGCGCTGCTGCTCCTCGACCGTCTTCACACGTTTAGCTGGGGATGCGGCGCGCTCTTGTACGTTATGCAGGCGCTCTACGAGGGAGACCTGACCGGCTCTGCTGGGCTCGGAAGTACTGCCTTCGCTGATTGTTGCGGATGGCGCTGATCGCTTGGAGGACAGCTTTGGATTGAGGAGTGCTGCAGGGTCAAAGCGAGGCGTCGCGGGTGGTGTGTGGTCCTGTTGCGCAGCTTGGTCACCTGGGAATCGTGACGTTAGCTCGGTAGCAGAATACGATGTGTCAGGCAACAGGTCAAAGGTTGTGAGCTGGGTGGAGTCGTTGTTGGCGAAGTCATGTGACTCGTCGATCCACTGCTGCACAGCGAGTGAAGACGATGGCGAGGTAGCGCCATACAGCGACTCCTCCCACATGTCGAGATTGATGGCGTCAAGCTCCATAATAGGTGGTAGAAGTTAAGGGTTCGTGGTTAGGGCAAAGGAACGGAAAAGCTGACGAGGGTAGGAGAAGAAGCAAAGGTTACCTTTCTTGCGCGCCCCACGGGGGTCGAGTAATAGAGCAGGGTTCATAGTGTACAGGTGCAAACAGAGATATCGTTACAGGTGAGAGAGCGTGTTGGCGTCAGCCAAATCCTTCGACTAGTACCCAGCACTTCCTGCGATGCTTCGATGCTCGCTGGCACAGCGCATCTAGCATCAAGATGCCAAGAGTTTATTTGGGTCGCCGCTGCAAATACAACTTTGAGAGGATGCTCCAGCTCGTTCAACGAAGCTGTGTCGAGCAAAGAAAGTCGTTATGAAGCCAGCAAGTTCGATCGTTGCGCGCTGATCCCTGGCGTCGACGCGGTCGAGGTACAAGGTCACGCGCCACTCAGGTCTGGGGGCCGAGCAAGTGAAGGTAAAGGATCCGGCTGCGTGCTCCTGGGCTTCATATCGCGGCTTGGAAATTGTACATAGAGAAGAGCGCTTTTCACAGATGCATGTCGGGCAATGCTGCGCGCTTTACAAGATGTGACAGGGAGTCTAGATGTCGTCGACTTTCACGTTCTGTTGAAGATGGCACTAGCCACACGGACCCACGCGTTTCTGCCTACCGCGGAGAGACCACATGACGTACCGACTTTTGCACCTTCCCGAGCCTTCTGCAACCACCACAACGCCCAGTGCCGAAGGCGTCCGCACCATCCTAAATTGGCGCGCTGGGCCGAGCAAGTTCGTTATTTTACGGCTCGCACCTGATAGTGCAGAGGATGTACCGTGATATTGTCGACCGAAGGGCGAGCCGTTCGCCGACTCAAGATCTATGTCTCACTACAACAGAGTATGATGTTTCTACAAGGTTACATCTGCCCAGCGCCACTATGCAAAACGCCCAAACCAACGCCCGCTATGCAAATTTCCTCCCTTCATTTTAATCCATATCAGGTATCGTTACTGATCAGGCTCATTAACACCACGTGAACACCGGATTCCTGCCCTTGACCATCTCGAGCCGCTCCACAATGACCTTCTTGCGGTTGCCCTCCATGTCTTCATTTGCTGCGTAGCCCAGATCGCCTTCGTCTTCGTCGTAATTGTCCCTGCGTAAGTTCAGGGAGAAGCGCCGCTGTCGCCTGCTGCTGTCACTACGAGGCATGTCATAGCTCATGCGCGAGCGATGGGCTGGTCTGTCGTTAGAGCCGGCTACTTTTCGACTCGCCCAAGGCATGTCATTGACGGTTGCAGGCGATAAAGGACCATTACCGTTACTGCGGCGATCAGGGCGTCGCGCATCGAACGATGAGGAATCGCGAGTAAGGTTGAAGCGGTTCTCGTGCGCTGAATCCAGGGGAGGTGAGTTCATGAGAAGGTCGGGCTGTGGCTTCTGTGTTGGAGTTTGGAGGGCCGTAATATCCATCTCTTCATGCTCTTCTCCGAGCCTTTGGTGTCTGCTAGGCTGCTGCTTGCGCCGCATTTCCGCTGAGGGTGCGCGCAGAGGGACGGCAATGGGTATCTCAACGATATCGTCCCAGACACACACGCGCGCTCTCCTTGTAAGCTCCAGTGGCCCGTGATCAGGCGTTTTGAGCGTTTCCACCACGTTCCAAGCTTGTCCCTTCATGACCGCAATTTGTTTCGCGTACATGCGCTCCTTGAAATCTGCATCTTGGGAGAAACATTTCCTGAGCTCCGCTTGTGTATCGCTCCACCATTGTTTCGATGTGAGAAGTGGAAGGAAGTGCTTGCGAGTGGCTTCGGAGAAAGGTTGACCGATGAGTGAGACTGGCAGGAATAGCCAGCCGAATGGATAGCTGCGCCACTGCGACAATGTTAGCGGTTGCTCTGCAGCGTCATGTAGGGCTACTCACAGCATCAGGATGCTTCCATGGCCACGACAAGCTGTTGTCGATGGCACCGAGCGTGATTCCTGGCGTTGGGCCGTTCTGCATGGGTGTATTAGAGCGGCTGGACGCCCTCATTGGCTCCCTACGTCCGTACGGATCCAGCTCAGACATTGACTGCCGTGTGTATTGGCTGGGAGCATCCTCTCCATCCTCTTCCTCGTTCAGCTTTGGTGGTTCAGCAACTATTGTAGCCTCCTGTGTCTTCTCATCGATTTTGATCATCCAGTTGTCCAAACCTCGATCGGTGTTGCGCATGATGTAATCGAGAATGACCAGCTTCTCCAGCTGCTCCCTGAAGGATTGTTGCAACGTAGGTGTCCACAAGCCCCGTCGTCGCTGGTTGTCTGGCGTGCCTGGTTGGTCCTCGTCGTCCTCGTTATCGGATTGTGGACCGCTCGGTCTGCAGTCCTCGGCCCATCTTCTCCTCTTCCTCCGAGACGCAGCATTGAGGCTCGACACATGCTGATCTGGCCAAGGATTCTCCTTTAAGAAGATATTCGCATCCTTGAAGCCCTTCAAGAAGACCTGAAAGCTGCCAGGTTTCTCTGGGAACGGTTTCCCTTTTCTGTAGAAGGCTCGTCTCTCCCAGAAGTCATAGTAGAATGACTTGGAAGAGAGGTCGACGATGTCTGTGTACGGTACGATGTTCGTTCGCAATTGGGTGTCGAGGACGTATGCAGCGGCTTCGGAGATATAGCTCAGGTTGGGGATGAGACAGGCGCGTCCAAAGAAGAAAGGAAACAAGTTGCGGTGTATCCATTTCGTCCACTTTGGATTTCGTGACGCGTATGGCTCTTCGTCTTTCGGCTTGAAGACACCTACGACCTTGCCCTGGGTGTTGCGGGCGAAGTAGCTGCCTGAACTACCTTGTGTGATGAGCTTTGGGTGTACGTCCATCTCAATCGCCGTCCGCACACTCTCCACTATATCCTCGAATTGTAGCCTTGTTATGCGATCCGATGAGCCACCTGCGTCGTAGTCGAATTGCAGCGACTCTGCAGTTGCCGGTCGTACACCGTCAGGTGCCTGGAAGACAGAGTGGTGTATCTCGAGCTGCTCGTCGTCCGGCCCTTCTTTCTGCTTCTTGAACTTGAATTTCTGCGCAATCTCGTCTGCCCATCGCTCGAAACGTGCATTTATGGCTTTGATGTCGACGCCAGAGTTCGATCGGTGTCGCCGGCCGGAGGTCGTTCGATTTGCATTTGGTGATCCTGGTGCTGAGTCGCCCGGCATACGCATTCGCGAGCTTCGTGTAGGCTGTATAGGAGCAAATTGGCCATTGGACAGAGAGTTCTGATGGAAGCCATCCTCAGACGCGGCGTCGGAGTCCTCTTCTTCTTCCGCCTGCGCTATTCGAGCGTATCCTGACGTTGGAGGTCGTTTATCTTTCGGCATTGTGAATCAATGAGCGTGTGTATACGCAACGACAAGGACATCTGGCTCCTGCAAAGAGGCGGTCGAGCTAGAATTACCGGGGCATGACGATTGAGCTGTCGCAGGGTCTCAGCCAATAGTTCGCGCTACGCCGCGGCTAGTGGAGAAGTCGCATGTTGTCACATGCCAGCTGTTCGCTCAGACCATCGTAATCATCAACACGTATACGTGATACGAGTGTCTTGTTAATTCGTTTGTTGTTTGAGTTCCTCAGCAGATCTTCTAGTATTGGGTATCGTGGTCTAAATAGCAATTACAACAATTCCTCCATCAACTTTCCCGACTTGCATTGTGCATTTTAAAAACTGTCATCCAGATCAACCTGGCGTCTAACTACACTTGGGCTGTCGTCCTCCATCCCACCTGTTGTGTCTGTAAAGTCACCTCCGGCAGTCATAAGTAGATCGTCAACGATGCGCCGACTTGCTTCTCGGGCTGTGCAGGTGTTAGCAGTGCATTCGAGAGGTGAGAACAGAATACGTACCAGGTGTCTGCAGTAACTTGGTCTGAGGAATATGAAATTGAATCGTCTTGGGTGGGCTAAAGTCAAGTTCGTCATCATCGCTGTAGTCGACATAGTCCTGTGCTCTTCCTGTGCTCATTGGTGTTTTGCCCTTTGCAGGTGTCTGCACGCTTACACCCGGTGTGCGAGGCGTCTTCATAGGCGAGAAAATGTCAGCACGGAGCTGAGGCGCAGGAGACGAGGGGGGCGACGAGTCGTCCCATTTGGGCAGTCTCGAAGCTGCAACACCACGAGGTGTTGGCGCGGCGCGACTTGCGGTGCCAGGGGTGAAGGCACCGGTCGGCTTGTATTTCCTGGGGCTGATGAGCGGTGTAGCCTGCACACGGAATGTCTTGTCGAGCACGCGGTGCATGAGCGGATCTTGATTGAAGTGCGTCTTCTTCGTTGTCGTGGGCTGAACAAAGGGCGAGGAGTCGAAGCCCATCATGTCAGGGAGGACTTGCGACTTTCCAGGTGTGACTGGGTCGAACTTCGGAGTTCTAGAGCGTGACGGTCCACCTTCCAGCTCCTGTCGCAATGTTTCGTATGGCGACGAGAGCCCAGCGAACTGGGGCGCCTCGTCCTCGGCATCCAACTCGTCCCCATCGCCATGCTTGCCTTTCCTGAGTGAATGTGGCATGCCAGGCGTACTATGACCCATGGAAGGTGAGTCCATTGTCATAGTGTCATCCAGTTCGCCGTGAGAGGACGCTGGTCGTTGCGGAGTGGTAGCCCCTCCTCTGATTGGGTCCCCAGTCATGGTCTCCTCGTCTTCATATGTCTCCTCCTGTTGGGTGTCGTCTTGCGCAATCGAGTCGTCCTGAGGCGCTTCGTATCCAGACAGCGATACGTTGGCGCTGGCTTCGAAGAACTGCTTCCAGAACTGGTAATTGTTAGGATTCGACTCATAGGATAAGCAAAAGAGGATGAATGCGCACCTTTGAGCCTTCCCAGACCGCCTCAGAATGCTTTCCATATTGCTCTACAATTGGCAGGATTCCGGTAGTAACGATGCGATGCGCGCGGCTGAAGTTGTGGTCGATTTCTGCTCTTGTTAGCTGTGTTGGCGGGGCATCTCGAGGTTTGTTTACCTTGAAGCGTGAGGGTAATTGACTGCTCCAACTTCTCCAATTCCTCTGTCAGCGAGAGGTTGCGATTCGGCGCCATGCTCTGTCGAGACATTGTGTCGTCAACTATGGGAATTATTTGTGACGTTGTTTGGTTGTTGATGCTGCAAGACGCGCCGGCCCTGCACGTTCGCGAAAGGAACTAAGCCTGGACAGGGAAAGGCGGGCTCGTCTCCCCGCTGCATCTCCGCAGCTGCAACTCTCCTCACTTTTGTTCCCGCCGCCAGCTTCATCCGGCTGAGGAATTGACAATCTGTGCCCTGTCGGCTATGTGAGTCCGCGGAACGGTGCCGCACTGCTGTAAGAGTCAATGCGAGTGTATCATTTGGCTTTTACTAGCTCGATTCTAATGGCCGTCGCCTCCGGGCTACCTTCACCCGACAAATCGGGTGAGCTTCATGGAGCTCTGCCGATGTGGAAATAAGGCTGGGTATATCTTTGTACCGGGTAGATGGATGGTGCGCGTACCCCTCCCACACATCATGGTACATGACGACCTGGCATGCTCTTATAGGCCCTTGAATTCCGATTTCCTTGACGTTCGCCCATAGCTTGACATCCACTCGAATCCAAAAGTCGCTGTTGTTCCACACCTGACATGTCTTTTACATCAGTAGCTAGAACAGCCTGGCGAGCATCACCGAAGCCTACGACACTTTCCTGTGTCTCGACCCAGGCGCCACGATGGGTGCGTACATATACTACGCCAGCAGAAAAGCGAACGGCGATTGTGACAGGTTCGTCGCGTGGAATGTGAGATCGCAACCTGAACAAACGGAAACAACAACTAGACTGACAGCTGTTAGCGGCAAAGCTATAGCTCTGCGTCTGGCAAACGATGGCTACGACGTGTGCATCAACGACATTGCAGCCAACAAGGCCGGCTGTGATGAGGTGGTCAAGGAAATCGAGGGCCTTGGCCGGAAAGCCTTTGCGTTTACAGCGGACGTGTCAAACCTCCAAGAAGTGCAAGATCTGGTGCAGGCATCCGCTTCTGAGCTTGGCCCTCTGAATACCATGGTAGCAAATGCTGGCATTGCGCAGGTCAAGGGTCTGCTGGATTTGACTGAACAAGACCTCAAGAGGATGTTCGAGGTTAACGGCAAGTCTATGTGCCGTCTCTATAATATACCGTGCTGATGTACTTCAGTGTATGGCGTATTCAATTGCTACAAGGCTGCAGCAGAGCAAATGATTTCGCAGGGCTCAGGTGGCAAGCTCCTGGGCGCAGCGTCAATCGTCGCATTCAAACCCTTCGCTCTATTGTCTCACTACAGCGCATCTAAATGGGCCGTACGAGGCATGACGCAAGCTTTCGCTATGGAAATGGCTGAGCACAAGATCACTGTTAACGCATACGCGCCCGGCATCGTTGGCACTGCGATGTGGGATCTCATCGACGAGAAGCTGGGAGAAAAGACGGGAGCAAAGAAGGGCGACACTATCAAGAAGTACACAAACGAGTTGATTGCGCTGGGCAGGACAAGTGTACCGGAGGATGTGGCCAGTACAGTAAGTTTTCTGTCGAGCAAGGACAGCGATTACATGACCGGACAGACTATCGTCATTGACGGTGGTATCATTTTCACATGAGTCAGAGCATCAACGTGTCAAGCTCGTCGTCTCTTCTTCATGACCACGCGACAACGACCTGATATGACGATCACTTCTGAACAGTCTCTGCGTCTGCTGTCATATATCGAATTTACAACGCAACTGCTACGTTCACAAGGTGCTCGCCACGATGCGACTGCACTTGTGTATCACAGAAATTCAGTATAAAGTCCATGAATCTCTCCTGAATTCAACTCATCAGTGACTGCTACCTGTGACCGCCAAACTTCAATTCCACGAACAAACTCATACATCATGTTCCGAGGCGTCAGGAATCCTGGATGGGGACGACGAGAAGTCGACGATGATGGCTACGTTGTAGACTTCGATGACGAAGAGAGGTTCAAGTTCGATGGCCGTCTTTCACCTCTGGGCATCAGGGATTCCAACACTAGAAACGAAAGGGGTGACCACTACGCCCAGAATCGTATTTTAGATGGTATCTTGCCGCTTCTCGGGGACCTTATGAAACAGCTGCACGCCCTTGCGCAAACGTCTGGTTCTGTTGTTACGCAACGGAAGGTGACTGAATGGACAGCAAGTATCAGGTGTGTTGAGAGGGAGGTCGAGCGGGCTCGTAAACCTTGAAGTCCGTAGTTGGGGGTTCCTTAAGACTCTACCGTTGAGGCGGATCACGATATGAAGGCTGCGGATGGTAGAAGAGAGAGAAGGAGGGGGGGGATTTGTCAGTATCCGCGGTGATAGCCTGAAGCAACATCATATCTCGCACTTCGTCTGACCATTCCACATTCAAATTGCCGAGATTGCAGCAGGTTAAGCTATATCTCACACCAGCTCAATTCATCCTTCTATACAATTCTGTCTTTGTCGAGTATGATCAGATCAAAGGCGCCTTCGCGAGCGCTTCACCTGACTATCTGCGATATGCTCACTGCCCACTCGACCCACACACTTCCAGAACGATATCCTTCTGGCCAAGTATTGAGGCAGGGACATCGGTAAAGGTACTACCTCTGTCGATAGAGTTTTAAAGTTCAGAAAAGGCCGTAATGACATCAAGTGACCAATGGTACGACGGAAAAGTGAGTAAGGATTACATGGACGAATTCAGGACAGAACTGAAAATTTTGGTATCCTACAGTCTACGTGAGTAGTTTCAGGGAAATACTGCAATGATTCGGCTCGATACACACAGTTGCGATCGATTGAAATATCTGTATTCCCAACCAGAGCTTGTTCGGCGGGTTTTGCTTGCTGTAGGGCTTGTGACTGGCATTGCTTATATTAATTGGTGGCTCAGGTATCTCCATACTATTTACAACTCCAGATTTCGTAACGCATGGAGATATATAGCGGCGGTCGGTCGCCCGCTCCGTTCAGGGCGCCAGCGCACTTTCGTGTATCGCCGACGGAGACGGAGCGCCGTCGCCGCCAATTGCATAAATAGGTATATATCTTAACGTTTCTGGGTCGTGCCTGACTTCCGACGCTCAGGACCAAATAAAGCTGGGACAACTTTCTGATCTTCTCCCTAAGCTAAGAGGATCCGAGCAAGCAAGCACAATTTATATCCCATAGCACTTTCATTCTCACATATTTTCTCATCACGTCCCTTGTTCTCCATACAGCAGTTTGGACCAAGCATGGCCGCTACAATGACCACAGCCAGCTCCATAGAGCCTTCAAGTCTACTCTTTGTGGCACCAGACAACCAAATCAGGACGGGCCTTGACGCTCGCATTGCCGCGCGGACCAACAAATACACCACGTCTACATCTGGCCTAGCACCGTCCCATCTCCAGGCAAACCTAATTGTTCTTCCCTCACGGTACGCCTCCGACTTTCGTGATCTCTGTGCGCGCAATCCAGTGCCATGCCCTCTACTAGCCGAATCTAAGACGCCTGGGGACTTCTGCAGGCTCAAGTCCCATGTCGACACCATTCCTAGTGGAGACATGATAGCAGCCGATCTAGACCTCCGAAGCGACTGCCCTCGCTTTAACGTCTATAATGACTCAAAGCTCACAAACGAGGGAATCTCAGACATCAAGTCATATTGGTCCTCTGACCACGTCGCTTTCCTGATTGGATGTAGCTACAGCTTTGAATCCGCTCTGTGTAGCGCAGGCCTACCGCCCCGACACTTTGTCATGAATCGCAACGTACCTATGTACCGGACGAATATTCCTCTGAACCCGGCTGGTGTTTTCACTGGCAGCACATACGTGGTATCCATGCGGCCATACAAGAAGGCTGACATCGCAAAAATTCGTGCCATTACGCGAGGCTACCTCCATACTCACGGAGAGTGTCTGGCATGGGGCTGGGACGCTCTAGAGAGACTGGGAATTAAGGATATCAACAACCCGCAGTGGGGTGATGCTCCTCTGACGCTTGATCAACGGCCTCTGAGTGAGGTGGAAGGTGATGAGGAGCACGTTCCGGTCTTTTGGGGCTGCGGTGTGACTCCGCAAGAAGCGGTCATGAGGGCGGGTTTGGAAGGGACTGTCTTGGGTCACGCTCCTGGGCATATGCTTGTACTTGACTGTCTAGAGCATGCCATCCTCTAAAATGAGCTACAGATCCTACACAAAAATTGTTATGCCACATCTAAACTCTACTAAATTTGATTTGCCTCTAAAATTTACTCATTATTCACCCCATCCGTCGTAAGATTTAGTGACATGGACTTGCAACCCACACTGAGATACATGTGCAATGTGATCTCTTCATATTAGAATCATAGCTATTAGAGACACCGCCTAACATTGTCAATTTTTGAGAGGAACTCCTTTCACAAATTATCACTTCAACACCTAAATGCGCGGAATGCGGTGCTAATTGAGCTTCGAAACCTGTCAAGGAGGCACTGGATGTCGCAGGCGTGCGTGTTTGAGATGACAACGGCTTCGGTGCTCCTTCACCGTCAAAATGACGCCCCTGCAATCATTATCAGATCTCGCCAATAAAGGCATATGTACTAAATTCTTAGTTTTCCAATGAAGTCGGAGCGTCGGCGCTTCTTGGAGTACCTTGAAATCCAGTGTCAGCGCTGCCAGATTATTTATGATGAGTGACAGAGAAAGGGTGCTGGAATCACACAATGGTTCAACAACTATCAATAATTATGTTCATCATCTGCGTGTAATTCATGTGTCTTCCAAGGCAGCCAGAGATGCCGGGAGCACGGTTTGCTTACTAACACAACGGCTCGTTGGTGCGTGACGGTAATTCCCACAACCTCCGCTTCAACATGCCCATCACCTATTGCCATCAATGCTGGCAACAGCACATTTGGCCAATAAACAATGGAGTTCTCGCCGGCAACTGATGTCGGAGCGCAAGCCTCTATTCGGGAATCAGTGGGCGATGGAGAAGTAGTGATTGTATCGTATGTGTTCTTTGAGTGTCCATTACCCCACCTTCTGGCTTCCATGCCCATTGCACGGTTGCCAGTGTAGAAGCAAGTCATGGACGCGACTGCAACGGTATTGGAAAAACTAATTGTGCTATCGCAGCTGTGAGCGGTGTCGTAAACGCAAGGTGCGCACCACTATCGCACCACATGATAGACCGATGAAACGAACTGACCCGACATGTCACTTATAGGTCAAATGCGATCGGAGAAAGCCGTGTTCTAAATGTCTGAAAGCTAGGGTGGAGTGCGTGATCGTGGGTACAGGGGAGCGATCAAGGTATGATGTGCATGTAATCCGTGAGATTTACTTGCTTAAGCACATTCCGATGGCTGACGAGTCCGGCATCCTAGACCCGCCTCTAAGAAATACATACAGGCACTCGAAACCCGAGTCAGCACTCTGGAGGCGTTTATCCGGGATCTTGGTGGCGCTGACGAGTCCACGCGCGTTTCGTTGCTGGGCAGCTGGGCAGCTTCACCATCCTCACCAGCAACTCAGTACGCCCGACCGCATACAGTACCACAGGAGAACACAACTCAAGGGAGAAGTATTACAGACCCATCTGCATCTTCATCAGACTTGGGTAGTCTTGTCCTAGCCAAAGCCCGAGAGGGACGAATGTGCAAACTCACCACTCGGACATGCTCACAGTTTTATGGCGGCACATCTCTATTTCAAATGAACATGTCTGATACTGCAGCGCTACCAGCTAGACCAGTTGGTCTCTCACCAAGTATCGAAGTCGGAACAGCAGCGTCAAGGCGTATTAATCAAGAGCAACTTCAATTTTCCTTTAAGCCTAGAGACGAAACATGCCGAAGGCTTATGGCGGCATTTTTTACACACTGCTACCCATTCCACATGTACGTCTACCGCGAGTGGTTTCTTCGAGACTATGACGCTGGTGAAGGTCCCTACTACTCAGATGCGCTTATGTTTTCAATCTGTGCTGTGGGCGCCCTCGTTTCGCCGGATGAGTCGCAGAGAGATCTATCAGACAGATTCTCCCGTCAGGCCGAAGCCATCATACTTCAGTCGCTCGATCTACCAGACCTTTCCATACTCCAAGCCTTAGTCATGCTGGGATACCTCGAGATCGGACACGGCAGAAGCTCCAAGGGCTGGCTGTACTGCGGCATGGCGTTCCGGCTGACTCATGAGATGGGACTACATCTCGACCCAAACAACTGGACAAGGAGCGGTTCCGAATCATCTATAGACAGAGAGATTCTCAGAAGGGTGTATTGGGCCGTATTCATCGCCGACAAACAGCTCAGCATTTACTTCGGCCGACCGCCAGCTCTCTACCCCCATGAAGCCGACGTCAAAAACACAATTCGCATTCCTTATCCTGCAGAATTTGAGCGGCTTCTTGACATTTACATCTGTAAGGGTTCATCCCCTACAGCTTTTGAAGACGGCATTCCGCTGGTCGCATGCTTTGTACATCAAGTCGAACTAGCCAAGATTCTGCACACGATGATCGTAGAAGTATTTGAGAACCGCAGACAGAAATCTAGCAACACAAACACGGCAGTAATAACGGCGCAGCAAGTGCACAGTGCACTATTACGTTGGCTCTCTGAGCTGCCGCAACAGCTTCATTGGAATCAGTGGACTGTGGGGCAAACAGCCCCATATGTACTTCATCTTCACATGCTTTTCCATACTGCGATGATCATCCTGCATCGGCCGCCACGTTTACATCTTGACGATGAGGCTGTCATCAATGGCGAGGGTGTCGAGATATGCTACCAGTCGCTGTCTGCGATCCTGAAGCTGCTCAAGACCTTTGGGCGATACTACCGGTTCGAGATCCTCCCACTGGACATTGTTCAGACGCTGGCTTTGGCAGCTGATATGGTTATGATGCAGCGGTATATGAATAAATCGTCTTGGGACGACAAAGACGTATCACGCCCCATGACGCAGATCTTAGAGGCTATGGAGGCGATCAGTGAAGTGTTTCCATGCGTGAAAGAGATCAGGGACAGTATACTGCACAGCATGCAGACAGGCAGGAATGCGAGTGGCCAACAGGCTGAGGAAGGGGAGTTAGATATCGATCTCATGGATCTGTTACAGCCTGGAATGGGACCATTTCCGGACACTACGTGGGGTCTTGATGATGCTAGAACCGTCAACGGCGCGGATCTGGGGTTTCTGGTTACAGATGATTTCCTCAATGAGCGTTACTCGTGGGGTAAGAACACCCAATGATAGGCTGCCGAACAGGCACCGGAAGGACAGAACATGTGAAGGATGACGCTCAGACTCTGAGTCGTCGGTGGTGTCGCGATATGGGTTGTTCTCCAAAGCGTCCTGTTTAACACTCTCAGGCGCAGGTAGGCTAATCCGGAAATTGAATATTCGCAGGCACTGCACAAGGCGCTCGCCCCACCGTCTTTTGAATCCCTTGATCTTATTTTAGTGAGCATCTAGGTCGAGAACACCCCAGAGTATCTTTCAGCTGCACGCTGTAACTTTGTGGACAATAGGAGAGTATTTTTGAGATCGTCGCGCAAGAGGTAGCGACTGACGCGATCAACTATGTCTTGGGGCAAGCTTGAGTAGCTACCCACCTAACTACTAATTTGCCGGCATGTTGCTTAAATAGGGCCAAGCGAACGGGAAGCCTTGCTGCCTCGTACTCTACTGCCAGTAAGACCGCAGGACAACTTATTTGCAGTATGCTGCTACCTAAGATTGGTCTACAGTCTATTGCGAAGGCCGTAAATTCTAGCGCCCAAATGATGTCTGTAATTGCTAGGGACAGCCTCATTAGTATAGAGCAGTAGTCTCAAGTGAGCCCTTATATTGTTCAGTAAAATTAGCTCCCCTATTATTACATGGTTAATATTTAGGTCGCGCTACTTAGTAACAGGGAATTATAAACACGCACTATAGCTATCTAGTACTTAACAGACTAGGTAGCGTACAGAACTATACATATATGGATGGTCGACAGGTTGTGTAGTGACTAAGGTGTGGTAAATAGAGGATAAGGTTAGGAAAGAGAGGAAGGGTAAGGAGAGGAGGGACGCATAGATTAGAGGACATGATCAACTTAGGAGAGAGGCAGATGTGGGGGAGGAAGCAGGGGGAGGGGTAGCTCAATGAGGCGGTGTTAGTAGAGGAGGAGAGCGAGTAGGTTTGTAGCATGGTCTTCTTAGTATAAATACACCAGAGGAGGAGGGAGGTGGGGATGTTTCACGATCTCGGAGCTGCGAGGATGAAGTAAGGAGGCTTTTTCTGAGGGTCGCGCAAGGTTGTTTCATTGATTGATTTGCGCGTGAAATTGTTACGTGCTACTGTGCCGTGTTACTTTCATCATCATCCCACCACTCGTCTGCCAGTATTTCTTTTGCTGTGGGTCGATCTCTATAGTCGAGCTTCATGATCTTCAGAATGAATATCCTGTCCTTCTCGCAGACCTCTCTCTCTGTTATGCATGCGAACGGGGTCATTTTATCGTGTGGGATCTCCTGTATCAGCCAAGCAATTCCTTGGCAAGTTTGTTCGCTCGCGACCTCTGTAATGGATGCAGGGAACGGTCCAAAGAAGCGGTAAATCTCCACTACCACGCCTAAGTAATATTTTTCGTGGTCACGAGGTACTTTCGGACGAAAGAGATTGAAGTCGCCGCCGTAAATTAGGCTTATTAGCTTAAAGTGGTGTTAGATGATCATGTGAAAGAGATATCGGGAATGGCGGATGCGTACCAGAGTTCCAAAGGACCAGATGTCTGCTGCAGTATTCCAAGGTATCTCCATGAGGAGTTCTGGAGCCGACCATATTGGTGTGCCGACTTGTGTTCCTGAAGTGGCCCATTCTGAATTTGCAGGCACACATCCGCCTAGGTCACCAAGTTGAATGTCGGTGAATCGATCGTCATCATCTTCTTGTAAGTTCGCGAAAACGTTGTCGAGTTTAACATCTTTGACCTTAATTAGCTAAATAGCGGGGTAAGTGTATGATCATACCTGTGTGTACCAGGTTCTCATCATGGAGAACTTCAAGTGCATTCAAAACGTTCCGACATACATGTTTAAGTTCCTTACGATTCAGTGTCTTTTTGACAGTTTCGAGTAAAAGGTCGCTTTCAAGATATTTCAGAGCAATCGTTGTAGGGGCAGAGGGCTCTTCAATCTCATCGACTAGTGGCCGCAGGAAAGGCGTGCGATCCTGGAGTCGTTTAAGAACATCTCGTTCATTTTCTACCCTCTGATGTCCTTCGACGCTCTTGATAACTACAGTTTCATGCGCAAGACTGTTTCTGATAACGATTACTCTATGATTGTTAAAAGTATCATAGATTTAGCTAACAACTTACTTTGCAAACCAAACAGTGTCTTGCACCTGTTTCAGAATAGTGTAACTTCCGGCTCTACCTTTGAGCATCTGTCCTATCCGGAAGAGAGACGACATTGCGTGTGAATGGATGGGTCGACGAGTCTGACTGGAGATTCGAGAGAAAGAATGGGTGGACCATGTGGAAAGAGGCAGCGTGCCCAGCCACACCGTATCGTGTCTGTGTGTCCGATGCGCGGAAACACTAACGATGCCCGAAAACCACCAGTCCTAGTCTTCACTCCAGATCTCTCTTTTGCTCTATCCGATCCTACTCAAAGCTCTCCATCGTACGTTCTCAGCGAACTCTTTCCCTGTAATGCCACCTACACCCTTCAACAACATCTTTGCGAAGAAGATAGCTGACACAATTGTGAAGTGGCTCTCACAGTATCTGGACAAAGGCAAGTACGCATCCCGCAGCTACTCACGTCTGCTCCTGTTGCCTCTATTTCAAATGTTTTTCAAACTACGCAAGTACTGGTGAATGTGTCGTCAGTGCCCACACACATGCCTTGACACAAGCGACGATGTCGAATCTAACGTCACGTCAAAATGCGCAAGCCACCTGCAGGCCTGTAAAGCCCAGGCGCAGAAATAACGCAGACAGCAAGCGTGCATCCAAGACGCAAGATAAGTCACAGGTCATTAAATCAGGTCTCAATCTCGTCCCGAACAGTGCCCACGTGGGTGATGCTTGCAACTTTGCGGTTGCTCCTTTTAAGGTTTCGTCGGCAGCATGCACGCGAGAGGGATGCGAACCTTAACATCAACTTTGGATCTCAATTTTGCACCTAAATGAATAGACACAGGATCATTGCATGTTATGAAAAC
This sequence comes from Stagonosporopsis rhizophila, assembly GCA_016767195.1. Taxonomy (NCBI): domain Eukaryota; kingdom Fungi; phylum Ascomycota; class Dothideomycetes; order Pleosporales; family Didymellaceae; genus Stagonosporopsis; species Stagonosporopsis rhizophila. The sequence continues at coordinate 177,746 of CP068492.1, forward strand.
CCTTACGGTACGTTACAATAGAGCAGACGGTGAGCAATTCCCGGAACAGCCGTGAGATCTTATCCTCCAATGCATGATACCGGCTCCGACTGCTGCGCATCAACGAGCATATATACGGCTGACCTTCTATACTAGGTGAGGTCGATGTCCTCTTGAGTACCTCCTGCAACATGAAAGGGTTCGCTGCTCAAATATCGCATAACCTGCCGTGTCAGTTTGGCTATTTAAGCGCTCCCGAAAGCGAGCTCCAATATCAACTATCTTAATCTCTGCTAGGGTTCTAACCAATTCCAGACTTCCAGGGGGTAGATTCCTGCCCACACCAGACCGGCGAAAATGGCCGTCTTCCTATCGGCTGCGTCGCCGGTTCCGTGCGCCAGCCTTGCGGAAAGACCATGGTTCCTCCCAGGATCTTCAATACCCCGTACGGCCCGAATGACAGGTCCTTGAACAGGGAGCGGTAGAGAACCTTGTAAGCCTTTAGGATTCATATCTCGACACGATCTGTGGACTGCCTGTGTTCTACAATCTCATTATTTTCCGTGCACCTGATGAAGATATTGCTGATGATGTATTCACGGGTCTCTTCGTGGATACTTCTCGCGTCACTTGTAGAAGGGTCACCCACAAAACGCATCATTTTCCGAGCAGAGCCAGAAAATGCTGCTCGTGCTGAAACAGGCGCACTCGGCCGCCTGGTTTACGGCATCATATCTACGTTCTGCCTATGTGCAATGTCGTTTGCTTTGGGTATATTCGTCGAGCTCGAAGTGCATTACAATACTAACATGCAAAAGGCCTTCGTGTGTAACAATTCGAGAGGAAAAAGAAACTACAGTTTGCTTGGGTTCTTTCCCACATCCAAACTGTGGTCGCTATGATGCTTGTTGTCTCAGGCGCAATCCTAGTATACGGCCTTAATCTCACCACTTACAAGCAATGTCGTGCATCGATAACAGTCTGTCTGTTCTTGTATTTCTCTTCGAAAGTTCTGCTGTAAGCAGTCCACAGGTGTGCTTTCCGTTTAATGAAGCGCGAGCACTAATCCACGTCAGATACATATTCTATCTGGAAAGGATACACATTGCACGCCTGCCAGTCGTTCTCGAGCGGAGACGCGACCCAATATGGATTGCTGGAATGGTGATTACTATTGCCTTCTTCGGGGGGATGGCTCTGTGGTGCATTGCTACACCTCACGCAGGTATCAGCATACACGACGGTCATTGCCGAATTGGAAGCGACATGATCCCGTCCTATATCACCTTTTCTTTCGACATTATCATCAACATCGGGCTCACAGGCGTCTTCGTTTGGCTGATTTTACCTGTGCTGAGAAACCAAGCACGCGGGTCAGCGACCGACGTCCTCGAAGCGTCACAACCTCCTGCTCGGAACCCATTCGCGCTGAGAGGATTTCTAAGCAGCAATACCGAGAGAGACGACCAACTTTCTCTCAGTATCAAGAAAATGCTCAGGAGGAATATCATCGGGTCTGCTTTGACATTTGTAGCCGGCGCAATCAACCTAATTATTTATTTCGTTGATGCTACTAGTCAGATAGCATATGTCTGTTACACGCTGTGCATCGTAGACGGTATTTAGCCCCTCTCTGTTCTCAGAAATTTGGTACTGACGGAGTGACAGTGGTGTTCGGGGTTTTGGTTGTCCAGTGGCTTACGTTTGGGTCAAACAAAACAGATACGAATTCGACACAGCGGACTGCTGCTACCACTCTCACTGGCTCAGTAGCTGCATTCGCCAGTCTCAATATGCCTGAGACTCTCAATACCCAACCCAAGGCATTGAGATGAGACATCGACTCATATCGGATAGATCTCCAGAAGTAGATTTTGACTACCGACCATCAAGTGGAAGAGAAAAAAATCCGATAATTTGATTGATGTGGCTCTCAATCATCGCTGTTAATAAGATTAGGTACATCTGCTTGGTATCGTTTCTCGTTTGCACTGTTGTCGTTGTGCCTTTGCACAGCAAACATCATACGCTAGCGGACTCTCCATGTATCCGTGCCTCGTGAGATTATTGCGACTTTGCTCTTCCAGGACAGAAACTGAGTCAGAAAACCTGCTTTAGTAGTCCTATGGGGTCGGATAGGCGTGCACATGTATGCGATGTGTCGTGGAATCATGTACTCTGGAGACTCTAAACTGTCTGCAATGAAAATTGACTTACTATGGTAGGCGCGGGTAGATCCTCGTCTAAACGCGTGATGTTATGTAGAAGTAATTAGACGATGCATTTGTGGGCGTTGTCGGCGTTCCAGATGGCAGCCTGTGATCGATCAATTAAACTTCGGGCGTGATCGCGCGTCGCAAAATGACGTCCTCGATGTTCGTTTAGCGCGTTCTTTTGACGCGCCTGTCAACCGTCGCCGCCTCTTACACTCCTGGCGCTACAGCTGCTCTCGATTGTCTCTTGTTGGGCTGCTATTATTTTGGCCTTTATAATTGGGGCTTCCAGGGTTGTAGTCTACAACATGAGCGCCTCGTCGATCATGAGTGCGACGTCGGATCCCACACCTGATTCTTCGCCCCCTCCAGCCAACATGGACGATGACAGCGTGTCTAAAGCAATGCAGGACGAGGAGACACGTATGAAAATACAGCGCGAGAAGCGAGACGCGAAACGTGACGCGCAATTGGAGAAGGAGAGGCAGGAAGACATCCAGAGTGGCAAGGAGATATTGGACAAGAAATTCCAACAACTCGAGTTTCTCATGAACAAGAGCAAGGTCAATTTACTGCAGCAAGCTTGTAGTTTTCGTGGCTAATCCTAGCCTTTCTAGCTCTACGCGACGGTCATGCTGCAACAAATGCAGCGCCAGGAAGACGAAGAGAAAGAGCACGACCAGAAAACCCACGGGCAAGCTTCGAAACGCGAGAAAGACGCTGAGAACGCGGCAGCCGAGTCGCAGCGTCGCGCAACACGAACATCGGCAGCAAGTGGTACATTGACCTCGAATACCAAGGCAGATATTGCGACGAAGAAGAAAGGTCGAGGAAGGCCCAAGAAGGAGAACTCCAACATTGCGGATTACTTCAAAAAGGAGGACCTCAAGAAAAAGGCAGAAGACAACGCGGCAGCACATGATAAAGAACGAGACAATGTCAAGTCAGGCGACATTGGTATGCAGGACCTCAGATCTGCGCGACAACCCAAGCTTGTCACTGGAGGCACAATGCGGTCTTATCAGCTGGAAGGGCTGGAGTGGATGCTGTCACTGTACCAGAATGGCATCAATGGCATCTTAGCGGACGAGATGGGTTTGGGCAAGACGATACAGACAATATCTATGCTCGCGCACTTGTGGGAGAACAACTCGTTCGGCCCCTTTTTGATCGCTGCTCCGCTCAGTACAACGAGTAATTGGGTTGCGGAGTTTGAGAAATGGACACCAAGCATACCGGTCTTGCTTTACCATGGCGACAAGAAGGAGCGTGAGAGGCTGCGTAAGACGCGTCTCAAGAACCCAGGAACCAAGGACTTCCCCGTCGTTGTCACGAGCTACGAAATTTGTATGAACGACAGGAAGTTCTTGACTCACTTCGGATGGCAATTTGTTATCATCGATGAGGGACATCGCATCAAGAATCTGGATTGTCGACTTATTCGAGAGCTCCAGCAGTTCCAGTCAGCAAACCGCCTTCTGATTACTGGCACACCGCTGCAGAACAACCTGACCGAGCTGTGGTCATTACTTCACTTCCTCCTGCCGACAGTCTTCGACAAGTTGTCCACATTTGAAAGCTGGTTCGACTTCTCAGGCCTGAAGGACAAGTCAAGTTTCGAACAGCTCCTTTCTGAGGAGAGGCAGCAGTACCTGGTCAAGTCACTTCATGCCGTGCTCAAGCCTTTTTTATTGCGCCGTGTCAAGACCGATGTGGAGTCTCTGATGCCAAAGAAACGTGAGTATGTTCTTTACGCACCTTTGACACCGATGCAACGTGAGCTGTATCAGGCAATTCTAGATGGCACGAGTCGATCGTACCTCGAGGACAAGGCAGTCGAGAGGTTGAGCGTTGGCCTCCCAAGCAGGGCTGGAACGCCTCTCAGCATTCGCAGCAACACCAACACCCTTAAGCGCAAAGCTGTTAGTGGCGCCAACACGCCGAACAAGAGTGTAAAGTCCTCTCGTGCGGGTACACCTGCGTCAGCAGCCTCTACACGCGGGCGTGGGCGATATAAGAGAAACTACGAAGAGATCAGCGATGACGAGTACTTTGCAAACATTGACAAGGAGGAAAGTACCCCTGAAAAAGAAGAGCTCGACTCAGACGGCGAAGAAGAACGTATCAGAGCCGCAACCTTCGAGATAGCGAAGCGTCAACTCTTGCAAAAAAAGCTGGGCAACCCCATCATGCAACTCCGCCTTTGCTGCAATTCACCCTACAACTTCTTCAATCCGTTTCTTAAAGCTGAAGTGGAGAATGGCGAAACCTTTGCATCGGATACAGAGCCCGATGAAACCATCGTCTCGACCTCAGGCAAGATGCTTCTGCTCGACTCCCTCCTCCCACCGCTCATTAACGGCGGCCACAAAGTCCTTATCTTCAGCCAATTCACAACAACTCTCGATCTCATAGGCCAATACCTCACACTGCGCTTGTGGCCGCACTCTCGCATTGACGGCTCAGTTGCGCAGACCGACCGACAGGCGCAAATTCTCGCTTTCAACAAATCGAAAACCAAGAACGAAACAAACATCTTCATCCTCTCGACAAGAGCGGGCGGTCAAGGTATCAACCTTGCAGCTGCAGACACAGTCATCCTCTTCGACTCGGACTGGAACCCCCAACAGGACCTCCAGGCTATGGATCGTGCGCACCGCATCGGGCAGACTCGGAACGTCATTGTATATCGCTTCGCTACGCGCAACACGGTAGAGCAGAAACTTCTTGAATCTGCGGAGGCGAAGCGACGTCTCGAGAAGCTAGTCATCAGGAAGGGTGGAGTGCGTAATAGTGCCGGCAGAGATTCGGAAAAGGGACAGGAAGTCGAAGAGCTGCAGAAGCTGCTGAGGCGAAGTGACGGCGAAAGATTTGATATTGCCGGCGAAGGCGAGGGCAAACTGTTCGATGATAAGGAGTTGGAAATTCTGCTCGATCGGAGTGATGAGGCATATGAGAGAGCGGAGAAGGGATTGGATATTGGTGGAGAAGGGCAGGTATTCCAGGCTGTGGGAAAGAGGGAGGAGGGCGCTCTCATGGAGGGTCTAAGGGCTTGAGCTTTTCGTGTTATACCAACGATTTGTAACTCACACGTTCAATTGAATTAATCACCTGCTGGTACGTAATCTGCAATCAGAATACCTGTTACGTATGTATCCAGTATTACTATTCCTCTCCGCAGCTCTTCCTGGTGCCCTAGGTGGATTCTTTGGTTGATGGGGTCGCAGTACCTTGGTTCAGACAAGACTGCAGTATTAAGAGCACCCACTTCCTTCTTATCTCGCTCACAATCTATTAACACTCGAACTGATCGACATGGCTGCGATACCACCCATTTCTATGGCTATGGGGATGGGTTCTCTGAACGCATCACGGCGCTCTGCTCCAGGTTACACTACTGTAGTTCAGAGGCCTCAACAATCAGATATCCTACGCATTCCAGCCTCACCACCGCCGCCGCCGACACTCTACAAGAGGATGCTCCGCTTCATACGAGTTCGAGGACAAACCAGCTATGCACCTCGACACGCGCGTCGAAACCAGGCGCAGTGCGTGTTTTCCCAGCTGCCCGCCGAACTCCATGCCTATATTGCGGAGTATCTTCTAGAAACCGACCTCCTGAGCTATGCGCAGTGCAGTCAAAAAACCACATGGCTCGTTTCCCACTTCCAGCCGCCTCACGCCGCCAAAGCAGTTTTCACTGCACGACTGCGCCGGGACCAGGAGATACGAAGACTTGCTCGCATCGGGTTCGATGTCCAGACCGTTGCTTGGTGCAGCAGGCATCTAAAACTCCATCACATCGCTCTGTTTGCCAGGAACCAACTTGCCGAAAGTGTAACCAACGATGCACGCGTGTGTGTTGGTGTGACAGGGCGCTTTCGAGGATGTGAGCACCAGAGCTTCAGCATAGCGGAGCTGAGGCGTGAAATGTTTACTTTTACACCAGAGCTCTGCAACAAGCACCTAGATGTTGAAGAAGGGATTCTTGGAATTCAAGTAATGAGAAGGAGACACGGATATGGCCCGGTATTCGCGAACACCCATATGATCCGCCGCTTACCGTACTACGAGAGAGTGGACGCAATGACGGTCCAGTCACTATTGAGACAACGGAACGTACATATTTGTCCTCACTTGTCGTCGGCTGATGATTGTGTTCTCAGGGTATGTACGGCCAGGGATGGATCCCTTTGTAAACGTGGGAATCTGGCAAACGAGCGGCAGGCCTTCAGCAAGACAGGGTTCTGCGCGTATTGTCTTGCTGAGTACACCCTATACCGCCGTGAAGGCGGGGGTAGCTTGTTGTTGGATGTGAGACGTGAAGTGAAGGATCTGTACGAGAGCCCTGTAAGTGAGAATGTGCTGGTGCATTTAGAAGATTGCGGTGTTGTGCACTGTGCATACGAGGAAGGTTCATGGCACTGCAAGTATGCTGATTAGTCGAACTTGACGCACATAAATTAAGGAAGTCGCAAACATACTCAAAGTTGCAGTCTCAATCAACTAGTGTAACTGAGTATAAACATAATGGTTCGTGAGAATATCCCTGATGCTCAGCACTACGATGTAGCTCACAGCTGTCACATTGTCCTTCTTTTGTTGACTCTCCAAAGACATTGTAGCCATCACCATGGCTTTTCTCGAGAACGCCCACTTCATCGTGATGATTGTCTGCGCAATTCTCGGCCTCGGCGCCCCATACGTCCAGGCGTACTTTGCTTGGAAGGCCGCCCGTGTGAAGGAGAGGAAGGAGGAAGAGATCGCGGAGACCATCAGCAATCTCCGAGTAACATTTTTGGTCTTCAGCTCTCTCTATTACATGTTGATGTTTTCATCTAGGGTGATCTTCAAGCCTACCAGTGGTCGCTGGGCGACCTGCTGGGGAAGTACGAGAAGCTCGAACAAGAACGGTTCGAGCACCATGCCCGCATTAGGGCATTAGAGGCCGCGACTGTGCCTGTGCCTGCGCCTGCGCCTCATATTGTGAGAGTCGAGTGTCGCTGCGTTCGCGCGCACTCCCCTGCGTCTCCACCTCCTCCTCCTCCTCCTCCACCACCATCCTCGGCGCCCCAGCCGGAGACCTTCGCAAGGACGGCAGTGCAAGCCGCACCAGAGGTATTCGCTCCGGCGACTACAAGTGCACGAGAGACGGAGGCCGGCCCTCGCTGGAGGAGCACGGAGGCGGCCAAGGCCAAGGCAGCGAAGAAAGACAACTGAGAATATAATTAGCCCGGGACATATATAGGGGAGGTCTAGGTTGATGGCATATTTGTCAAGGGTGTAGATATACTTACCAAGGAGGTATACAATCTATCACATATCTTATGAATGCTCGTTGTCTGTGCAGTAAATATGTGCCAATGCCTTCGCAAACCTGTGGTGCTATGAAGTGCACGCGACTTGCTGAAGTCATCCAAAAATTGGGTGGGAAACAAATGCAGCAGAATAATTGATCCTCATGAATACAAGTTTATGAAGATGTAACTTTACTTGTACAATAGCGCTTCTACCTCCTCCGCGATCGCAAGGTTACTCGTTAGCCCTGGACTCTCCATAGCCAACAGATTCACAAACCCTTCAAACCCTTCTTCCTTGACGATATAAAAGTCCTGGAAATCCTTGCCACTCGTTGCTGCCAGTCGACCCAGCTTCGGTCGTATCCCCACGTAGTCCGGTGAGATTGCATCTCGGTCAACACCAGGAAGGTATGTCTGGATATCATCAATGGCGGCTTTCAGGTTCTTATGGTTGGGTGTGTAGTCTGTCGGCGAGTCGGTCCACTCCACATCCGGTCCAAAGCGCACACGGCCGCCCATATCAAGCGTCAGATGAGTGCCGAGCCCGCCATGGCCCGGGACAGGTGCAGGGTAGATGAGAGTCTTAGGTTTTGGGCGTGAGGAAGAGTAGCTGAAGTAGCTTCCTTTCGCGTAGAAGGCTTTTCTTTGTCTGTCCTTGGGCAGAATCATGTTTGAGATAGCCACGGCGAATAGACCGGCTGAGTTGATGACAGTCTCTGCTGTGATCGTTGTCTCTTCGCCGTTGGGGCTCTTGGTCGTGATCTCCCAGCCTCCCCGACCAGCGTCTATGGGCTCCACGTGAATGACTGGGCTCTGGAACGCGCATACACCGTCGTTGTTCTCGAAATCGCCTTCCAAAAACTGCATTAGACTGTGCGAATCCACGATCCCGGTTGATGAGCTCTCCAGCACGCCGGCCTCGGCGCGGACATCCGGCTCCCGCTCCTTTGCTTCTTTGGCAGAAAGGAACCGTGTTGGTACACCAACGCTGGATGCGAACTCGTGAACTTTACTAATTGCGTCGTATTGAGCGGAATCCTGCGCAACGATCCACTTGCCTGTATTGCGGTGTGGGATAGAGTGCTTTTGGCAAAGGTCGTACATCAATTCTTTGCCTCGCAGGCATAGTTTCGTCTTGAGCGAGTCGGTCCCATAATACAGGCCTGCATGTATGACCTGTCAAGGGTCAGTTGATGTACCAATACGAGATCATATTTCTCTCTGTGGAAAGACAGTCTGCAAAGGGGTTCTTGCTACCTCGCTATTCCTGGAACTGGTTTCTGTCCCTACAGAACCATGCTTCTCAATCAGCACGGTCGAAGCGCCGTCTCTTGCTTGTAACTTCCGTGCTATCGCCAACCCGACTACACCACCACCAATTACAGCGTGTGTAAAGTCAGCTTTTAGCCTTGCTGTCGCTGAAAATTGCCGTCTCGTGGCTCCACTCAAGATAGATTTAGAGAAGGCGCGTGTTGGTATCATGACGATGCGCGAAGGCTTCGAGCTCGCTGAACGCTCGACTGGGAATGACGCGAAAGACACAGGAGGAATTGAATCAGAAGAGCAACGTCCAAGGAAAGATAAGATGCAGTGAAGCTCAAATGCTCATCAAAAAGGATGCTATAGCTCCGAGTGACGTTACCCGATTAGTTCCTGCCGCTAACGTCTTGTGTTATAGCCAACTGCCCCGCACGAGCTCAATCAATTCAACTGCTGTATAGCAATTGTAGGTCTTTCATAATCACAGACTCATCGTGCGCTGGCCAGTAGCCGCACTTTTCAAGACCAAATTCAATTACGTCATCCGCAATCGCCCTTGCACTACGCCGACTCATCCCACCACAGCTATATCACATCACGACTTTGCGCATCGTACCGCCTCTATTATCCCTGACAACCACGCAAACCACGATACCCATAATAACAGCCCAACCCAACACAATGGCCAGCAAGAGCAAAGCCCACGTGACCTCCTTCACGGACCTCCCCTCGTCAGAAGCCAAATGGGTCAAACTGCAAAAAGTATCCTACATCGACGCGCACGGCGTATCGCGCGTATGGGAAGTAGCCTCGCGCAAGACCCGCGGCAGCGCGGGCGTCGACGCTGTTGCAATGGGCAACATAATCTACCACCCGTCCAAGCCACCCTCGACAATCGTGGTCCTGCAGTTCCGCCCACCCGTCGAGGCAACGACCGTGGAATGGCCCGCAGGCCTGATCGACGCGAACGAATCCCCCGAGCAAGCTGCAGTCCGCGAGTTGTACGAGGAGACCGGGTACCAGGGCAAGGTCGTCAGCACGAGTCCCGCGGTCGCGGCGGATCCGGGCATGACGAATGCGAATATGTGTTTGTGCATGATGGAGGTGCATTTGAAGGAGGGCGAGCCGGAGCCAGAGCAGCACTTGGATGAGGGGGAGGATATTCTAAGGGTTAATGTGCCGTTGGCGGAGCTGTATGAGAGGCTGGAGGGGTGGGCGACGGAGGGCTATGTTATTGCGGCGAAGCTGTATCATTGGGCAGCGGGCGTGCAGTATGCGATGGATCACCCCGAGTTATTTAGGAGGATCGGGCAGCCTGGTGCTGGTGCGTGATTAGAAGGTCACTTGTAGTGCGGGTACTGCGAGGACGCTGCAGTCGAGTCAAAACTGGTTCTACCGGGCATATACAGACGAAGATCACAGTAGGACGTAACACAGAGAAGCATGCCTTCTTAAGGGGTTCCTGACTGTTTGAATAGACAATGAAAACAACTTCTTGAAACGGACACCTCACATGCACAGATCAATTGTAGTGTGATCATTGTATTAAGTCCGTAGACCTCTAAACATTAGGCGCAGGATACTTCCAGGCTCACAAATGTACAACCACACAAGCTGTTGTTGGAAACAATGGTAGTGAGTGAACCGGTCATAATCTACAGTCGGGTCGTATCCAACAAAGCCAAACGCACCGCCGCCCAGGAAAAGTGCGAGCATAAACATATGTACATTAGGAAATAATGCAAGTCGTTGCAGTTATATCGGCCGCTCAAACGCCTGTGACCCTGCTCTATGCGAGGGATGTGAAAAACCAGACCGCTGTTGAGGGCGGGAAAACGCCGTCACCGATGTCCGAATTTTGATGCGTAAATTGAAGTAGATTCTCGATCAAAGAAAAGATTGGCGTTTACTTGCGCTCCTTGGTGAGGCGCTTGCGCTTCTTCGAATCCGTTGAATCGCTTCTGCTGTGGCCCATGGGTGCGGGGGAAACGTCGCGCATCAAGCTGCTGTTCTGGGGCTCATGCATCTCGTACCCGGCGTCATCACCTGGTGCGCTCCTGTAGCTCTCTTGCGCGAGGGGACTGCGTCCCTGACGGTTTGAGCCATTGGAGTCGCGGTTGTTTTGCTGGCTGTACGCAGCCTTGGGCGCCGCAAGATCACCCTGACCAATTTGGTTGGACAGTGGCGAGGTTCTCTGGTATTGCTGCTGCGCCTGCTGCTTGTCGTAGACAGAGTCGCTCGAGAGAGACTCAACCGACTCGGTATACGCGCCCTTTCCAGAGCTCATGCCAACTTCATAAGGTCCTTGCTGACGTTGCTCCTCGAAGAAAGCACCACCAGCAGGCTTCTGAGTCTCCTGGGTCTTGTGGTAAATGCGGGCATCCTCAGGGTCCATGAAGGACTCGACACGGCGGGGCATGTAGACAGAGTTGTTGGCGGAAGTAGCGGTCGAGGTGAACGAATCCATAGAGGAGCGAGGGTGCAATGGAATGTGGGGAGCGTTGGGATCGCGGGGTGCCATGTTCGGGAATGTAAGACCAGAGTCGTTGTTCTGCTGATACCAGCCGTTGGGCAGCCTCTCCGCAGCAGCGAAGCGACCCTCCATGTCAGCAGTAGGCTGCAAAGGAACGGCACCGCCCTTCTTGTGTTCCGCAGCAGAAGCCTTGAAGGTCTCGGGAACAACGTTAAGATCGTCGCCGGCGGCCTCAGCTTGAGCGATAGCCTCCTGGGGAGTGGTCTTTGCATCAGCGGAGCCAGCATCAGCACGGGGTCCACCCCATGTGCGTTGACCGGCAGTGAAGATACCGTAAACCATGTAGCACCAGTTGAAAAAGGGGTTGATGACGAACATGAGGGGGTAGAGCATGACCTTGTAGCGACCAAGCTTGGCGCCGAAGTAGATCATGAGAAGCCAGTTGAGTCCGAGAGAGATGGCGATGAAGCCGACAGGCAAGTTGGCAATCTTCTGCGATGTTGTGATGAGAGAGAGAACCAAGATGAAGAAGAGCAGAGCGGTGGTACGGATGGTGTTCTGCATGAAACGGACGATCAGGAGGATCGGGTAGCGCTTCCACAGACGAATATCTGTCAACATGCAAACTTCGTTGGTGATGAACCCCAAGAACCAGCGACGACGCTGCTTCAACAGTGATCCGTATGTTTGCACAGCCTCGGTCTTGCAGAAAGCACCGGTATTCATCTGAATCTGGTATCGCTCCTGAGCGCCAATCATGAACAAGTGAGTCAACCAACGATCCTCGCCCAAATGGCACTTGCCGTAGTCGAAGAGGTCATCACACTGCTCAGCCTTGTCGGCAAAGTAGTACTTGGCCATCTTGCGGAAAGCAGAGAAACGCAACATGGTGAGCGCACCCGGAAGACAAGTGACGGCACCGCAGCCAGACTCGACAGAACGCTCGAAAAGTTGACCGTGAATGTACTCCATATCCTGAAGCAGGGTGATGAGGGAGTTCTTCTCAGTGGTAGATGTGATGACACCAGTTTGAGCCAACATGTTCTTCTTGGAGCCAGGTTTGAGTTCCATCTCGTACATGAAGTTCTGGATACAGGTCTTGTCGAGAATACAATCGGAATCAATGAACAGTACGAACAGGTTGTCGTTGCGCTTCAGGTACTCGGCGTAGATCTTGTCGATGAGCTTGAAGGTTCTCTTCTGGCAGTGACGCTTACCACCGTGGGGGAAACGAGAGATGGTGATACGGCAGCCACGGTAAATGACATCAATGGACTTGGGGTATGAGTCGAGGGTGAGTGGCACACCAAGCTTCTCGATGGTGTTCAGGTAGAGTTCATCTTCCTGGTCTCCGTCGAAGGACAGGAAGATGTGCAGGCAGGAAGGCGGGTACTCGCAGTCGACGAGCGAATCGCAAGTACGGAGAAGAATCTCGGGAATTTCCTGGTAGCAAGGCATGATGATGACGACCTTGGGCGCCGAAGTCTCGTCGAGCACACTTTTGATCCTCCTGGTGCGGCCAACGGAATGGGTGACGAGTTGGTAGACGCAGAACAACCACGGGATCGTCAGGAGACCAGCGAATGACCAGAAAGCGAACCACTGTAGGAAGTCGACCATCTCAGTGGGGAAGTACTTGACGACCTGAGGAGGTAGGGGGAGCGTGACTACCATGATGGGTAGGAAGATGGCGCTGGTCTGGTTAGCTTTGCACATGTGGAAAAAGAGGATGAGATGCCATACCGAAGACAGAAGAAGAGGATACCGAAGAAGATGGCCAAGAGTCGCACACTAATTGTTTCGGCCTTTTGGAAGACCTTGACGATGCAGTACAGGAAGGCGGCGATCCAGAGGAACCATTCGAGCAAAGCAGCAAGCATGACTGTGCCGACGATGGCTACGTAGACGATCTGTGGTTGTTAGTTATGAAGCCTGGCTCTGAAAGACGGGCAAACTCACATCCTTGGTCGGCCATGGGTCGTCGATATCGGGGATACCGCTCGCGTCCGCCCTAGAGACCAGGGCTCGGACGACGGGATCAACTGTGTCCCACATTGTAGAGAAGTATTAAAGCGTGTATAGTCGTATCGAGGTCGTGAGGTGGGGTGAAGCGAGTGCGGGCAGGAAGCTATGGCTTAAGCTGCCGAGGATCTGTAGGGAGCCGCTCGATGAGACAGGGTGCTGGGACACGCTGGACGCGGAAGCAGCAGAGAGCGACTAAGAGCCACGTTCAAAATTGGAGAGGCGAGCGCGGTATGAGGCAATTGACCAGCTTGAGACGGTTCCAGGGCGGTGGAGAGCTGGACGGGTGACACAGCGCACGCTCACAGGACTCTCTGTTGCACAGCGCTAGAGAATCGGAGCAGGAACCGAGGGTGTTGACGAGAAGAAGCAGGCCCAAATAAAGACAGGCGTTGATTCAGCTGGCAGTGTGGTCCGGAGACGATTATATTGACTGCTGATGCCGGGTGACGTGAATGCGTGCTGGGCGGGTAAAGGCACCTCCTAGAGCAGGCAGGCAGGGAAACGAGTGTGAGGGGTCGAAGCAAGAAAGAAGCCGCTTTTTAGCACAGTGTCATGACAAGAGCTGCACGCAAGGGAGACAGCTGCAGGTTTGGAGGGGAAGTGCGCCTGGAGGAGAGAAGGGAATTTGCTGCACGAGGGGGCCGGGCTGGTTTGTACAGGCACGGCGGAAACGCTGGGGCCCACCGTAGGCTTCGCCCAAAGAATCATCGTGCCTCTGGGCGTCGTGAAAGTCTGCGCAAGTGCGCGCGATCGTCGCAGGGGGCTGCCGACTCATTCGGGCAGGCAAGCCGCCTCCCCTTCTCCAAACCCAGTGCTTAACACAGGCCCTGGCGGGCGCGCTTGGTTTGAGTGGTGCACAGCGCGCGAAGCTCCACGCCGGCCACAGCCTAATGCAGCCTCGCAAGCTATTTTAGGACGACGCCTCCGAGCGCCGTCTGCCGTTGGGCGTGTGAGGTTTGCCGCCTCCTGGTCGTTCGGTTTGACGATGCTCCTGATCGCCCTCGTGGTGGTGCCTCTCTTTGTCCCTTTGTCATTCAAAGAGCGGTACTCCAGGGCGGCCACGCTGCCTTTGAGCACGTACCCCGCCTTCAACCACAGTGGCAGCTTGCAGCAGCACCGCGAGCACTCTGGTGGCGCCCGCCGGCTCGACAGCCAGCTCAGGACCTGTCGTTGCACCATGTGAACTTGCTGCGTTTACCTACGTTCCAATGGCATCATGGCGCGCAGGAATTTCGCCTTCCCTGCCGCCTGCCTTTATGCGCGTTTCATTGCCAAGAGCGCTGCTGGCCTCGCCTGAGCAAGCGAATGCAGGCTGACATAACAGCTCCATCCAATCGTGCCTCTCCCATCCTTTCACTGGCCGGGCGGCAGGCTCGCGGCAGGGGCTTGCTGTCATCCGTCACTGAAATTGAATACGAGCCGACGGAGCAGCACGTTGGCCCTCCTTTTCTCCTTCGGCGCCGCCATAACAAGCGCTAGGAAACACTAGAAAAAGCAACACGACCACGCTGGTGGAGCCGTTGGAGAGGGGCCTGCGACTCCACAAAGCACGGCGCCTCAACACAACATGAAGCGATGAGATGAGATGAGCACATGAGATGGCATGACTACCCTGCCGAGCTGCTGTTTGCCGTCACACGCGCCGTTCCACCGCCTTCGAGCCTCAATACTCCCGGCGCTCATGCAGCTCGTTACGTCTGACTCAATTTTCCAGAACAGATCGTCAACCCAGGCCTGCTGCGAGGCTGTGCAGACGGCTGGCAATCGATAAACAGCCCGGATTCTTGCTCGCCATCCCGCAGCTCGGGATCTGGTCGTGCCTAGCCAACCCGCCGATCTGTTCGGTACGCAACCGTGGAATGTAATGTTAGCAAGCGAATCTCCGTGGATAGCATTGCAGATCGCGGCTCACTGGCATAGGAAGATGGCATTGCAAGGCTGAGATGCTCGTAAAAAGTAGCTGACATTGCTCCTCGTATTGCATCGTCCCCGTCGCCTCCGTTACCCGTCCGAATGGGCTCCCACAAAATATTGTTTCGTCCATGCACATGAATCAAGACATTGCTCCATAGCGGCAAATCTAGGCTCACCGTTTTACCCCTGAACCACAGTTTGAGCTCTATAAACTCTAAAACTCACGCTTGGCTATGTCGGCCACTCACAACCAGTGCTTTATTCTAAAGCGCCAACCTGGCCTCTGACGCCTATAAACAAAAGGCTCTGGAGGGACATTGTGGGATTAGGCGCACCATGATTCGCTCCACATTGCCGCTTTGACGTGCACTTCGATCGGTGTGCATTTGCAATAGAATGGAAGCGCCAAGGATCGTCGTAGGGACAAGGAACCAAGCACTGTACACGATCGTACCGCCCCTTTTCGCATGGAAGTAATTGTACCGAAGAAATCCGCGCCCCCAACTGCTACGTAGACCCATGTAGATGCTGATAAATAACGTTTCTTTAAGCTCAGATGGCCTTGTTCGTAGTCGCAGTAGCTGACAGGCTGGCAGCTGCACATGGTGTTGGCCCTGCATCTTGAAGTCATGACCTGCATGCACAAGGACTTGGGCGCCGCTGCTATCGAGAAGTTTGTTCAGATCCCATGATGGCGCATTGCTTCTCGACAGGCCTGTCCCTGCAATACTCGGTCTAATGTCCTATACTCGTGTACTTCAATGAGTGCTTTAAGGCGAGGCAGCACGGTCTTGCACGCGCGAGAATAGGGCAGCGTACTGCGACCCCCCTGGTGAGCGCGAGTCTCGATCAGCGTGGATGTAGGGACACAGTAGTGAAAGACGAATAGACAATGTTACCGCACTTCCATTGCCGGGTCTCTTGAGCTTCCAGCACTACAGCTGGACGGCTGTTACTCCATATAGATAAATCGAGTCGCTAGATATTCAAGAATCTTACGATGGACGATACACTTTCGACAAACGCTAAGAGCTGCTTGTTTCTTGTGTCTCTGGACATGCAACGGTTCGTCACATCGATCGTTCCACATTCCTCAAGGTCTGTCGGCATCACCAGCACCCGCATAACTGAATGAGGAACCCTTTCGAGCAAGCAAGTCGTGACAATTGGCATCCCTGGGTCGGGTCTAGACAAGCGCCAGGCCTGACAGCTACTGCGCACACCTCGTTAGCTGCATTAGATGGTAAATTGATTAGATGGTGAGTTGTCGGGCCATAGCAGGTTGAGCACCCCGCGGCATGCTTTCATGCCAAGCAATGCGGCGGCCATGACGCTACACCTCCGATGGGGCAAGCACACAGCCGGAGCGTACCTGCAGACGAACTTCAACAACGCTTCACTTGTGCGACCGCAGAACCACCCCGCCTTGCGTTGCTGCTGCTCTGCGCACACGATTGCTTCACTGTGAGCTTGCCTGCACTGCGCTTGACCCAATGCTCGCAGAAGTCGCGCCCAACATAGCTCCGATTTTCCATGTGCGCGTATCATAGCCAACCCGTGCTATCAACCTTCACCCCTCCACCACCGAGGGACTACCTCCTCCACCATGGAACGACCCAGGAAGCGTACGTAGAGTGCTATCTGGGAGCTTCAGGATGTTGACAGCATACAGGAGAGCTTCGTGAGCTCAACTTCCGAGCGTGGGATGGCGAGCAAGGTCAGTAGCCAAGTCCGCCCCCACCCGTTCCCAGCTCATGCGCTATGCAGATGTCTTTCCCGTGCAGGGCTCGCTCGACTCGTCCATGAAGAAGAACACTGCCTTCATAAAGCGCCTTCGAACCGCCATTAACGCGTCCTCCCAGTCGCAATTCCTACAAGAGATTCGCACGCTGTCCCTCCACAAGTACCTCTCCGAGATCATTTCGGCATGCTACGAAGGCCTCTGCAAGCTGAAGACCCCTGGCGAGATTGCGACCGGCGTCGAAATTGTCAGCGCGCTGCACCAGCGCTTCGGCGCGGCGGAGTTCACTGGCTATATTGGCTGGTATGTTGGAAGGGGACTTGCAACGCCGGACAAAGCACACTTGAAGGCGCTGCCACAGGAAGTACGCGATCGAGAAGAGAGGGAGCGGCTGGCTCGCCAGCGCGTGCTTCTGCGTGTGGCTACCGAGCTCTGGCTAGTCGGCGTGCTCCGAAGCCTAGACGACGTTGCTCGCCCCGAAGAGGCGGGCAAGAACAAGGACAACGGCAAGCTTGTGGAAGGACCTACGAGGACTAAGGCACGTGGAGACGGCGTCGATGCAGAGCCATTTCCCTTGGAAGTGCTCAAGGACATGCTTGGCCACGACCGCGAGCATATCAACCTACCTCTGGTGGTCATTTTTGTCAAGGCTTTCGCCTGGGACATTCTTGGTACTAAGACATCGTCGGCAGAAGGTCGAAAGACGGTCAACGAAGACGGCACGACAACTGGAGACAAGAACGGAGATGCATCAGCCACCGACGACGACGATTCAGTTAGCCAGGATCCACCTATTATCGCTCCTGACCTGCAACAGCGATTCAAAAACATTCTCACGCGCTACTTCGAAGACGTGAAGGCACATCTGCTGCGAGACCAGAAACACCTGGCGTCTCAGGGCCGCAAGAATGCCGAAGCCTATGTGAAGTCTGGGGAGGTATTCGAAGATCGTCAGGCAAATTACGAGCGCCAATTGAAGTTACAAGAACGATTGGTCACGAATGCACAGGTTTTAGCTGATGCGCTGGGTGTGGATATGCCAGATCTAAAAGAGAAAGACAACAGCGCGAACGCTGGAGATGGTTCTATTGGCTTGATCAAGGCTGGAGAGTACCTGCGCGGCCGCAGCGATGGGCCGGGGATCTGGGAAGACGAAGACGAGCGCCGTTTCTATGAGAACCTGATTGATCTGAAGGACCGAGTCCCTGGCATCCTGCTCGAGGACGCTAAGAAGAAGAACGTCGATACGAACGAGCAGGTCGGCAAGCGCGTCGAACCGAAGGCAGAGGTCGCTGAAAAGGAAGCTCCAGAAGTTGTCAAGATTGTAGATGGCGATGACCAGTCTACTGCTATCGCCAACAAGTCTGTTGGCACTCAGGTGGATGCCGTGCTTGCACGCCTGCCAGAGTTGAACACCAAGGACTCCGTCGATCAGACAGCCATCGATTTTTGCTTCCTTAACTCCAAAGCGTCGCGCAACCGCCTCATCAAGGCTGTCCAGGACATTCCTAAGGGTCGTTCGGATCTGTTGCCGATTTATTCGAGGCTGATTGCGACGTTAAGTAAGTATATGCCCGATGTTGCGCAAGGCCTCGTCTCCTATCTAGATGACGAGTTCCGAAGCCTGCAACGCCGCAAGTCGAAAGACTTTCTTGGACAAGTGCGGACGCAGAACGTACGCTACCTTGCAGAGCTGACAAAGTTCGGCGTTGTTCCTGAGCATGTCATCTTCCACTGCCTCAAGGTCAGCTTGGACGACTTCTCAAGAATGAATATTGAGATTATCTGCAACCTACTTGAGAATTGCGGACGATACTTGCTACGCAACCCCGAGACCTCCCCTCGCATGGCCTCATTCCTCGAAACACTTCAGCGCAAGAAAGGTGCTCAGGTGCTTGGTCAGCAGGAACGCATGCTGATTGAGAATGCGATCTATTACGTCAATCCTCCGGAGCGTGCAGCTATCGAGCAGAAGGAGCGGACACCGGTTGAGCTGTTTCTACGCAAGATCATGTACCAGGACCTCACCCGTCGCACTCTAGACAAGACTGTCAAGCAGATTCGCAAAATGCATTGGGAGGAAGAAGAAGTCGTCAACTTCCTCCACAAAATCTTCTCCAAACCTGGTAAGATTAAGTACAGCAACATCCATCTATTGGCCGTCATCCTAGGGACTATCCATCGCTATCATCAAGATTTCGCTATCGGCGTCATCGATGACCTCTTGGAGTCCATCACGTTTGGTCTAGAACTGAACGACTTCAAGTTTAATCAGCGCAGAATTGCGGAGGTCAAGTTCCTTGGAGAATTATACATTTACCGGCTTATCGACTCGCCTCTTGTCTTTGACACCTTATACAAGCTACTGAACTACGGATGGCAGGGTGGTTATGCCCGACCGGACTTGTACAATCCGCTGGATCAGCCAGATGACTACTTCCGTATCCGCCTAGTCTGCAGTCTCCTCGAGACTTGCGGCATGTACTACGACAAAGGCGCCGCAAAGAAAAAGCTTGACTTCTTCCTGACATATCTGCAGTACTACGTCTGCACCAAAGAGGCACTGCCAATGGATGTGGAATTCATCGTGCAAGACGCTTATGCTTTAGTTCGCCCCCAGTGGAAGCTAATCACCGATCTGGACGACGCTTCTCGTGTCTTTGGCGAGGCCGTCAAGCAAAATTATCAAACAACCGGTACTGGGAAGCCTGTTGAGCCTGAGGACGAAGAGGATTCCGCTTCCGACGACGACGTAGATGGCCCTGAAGACGATGACGTGGTTGTGCCTGAGGGCGATGACAAGTCTTCTGATGAGGAGTCTGATGACTCTGATGACGAGGAGCCCACCAAGCAGATGTCTGACGACGAGGAAGAGCACATTGTTGTGACACGTCAAGAAGAGGAACGCGATCCGGAAGCTGAGGCTGATTTCGACCGAGAGCTTGCGAAGCTCATGTCTGAGAGCGCCGATTCACGCAAGTACGACCGCAAGCCTGTATTCGACGTGCCTCTACCGATGCGCCGCGCTCGCGAGGCAACGGCCAATCCTGAAGACGGCGTGAGCGAAGCTCCCGTCCCGGTTGCGCCATCTAACACCATGAAATTCTCACTTCTCAGCAAGCGCGGAAATAAGACGCAGACTCGATCAATCGACCTGCCCTCTGACTCGACCTTCGCCGTTGCCATGCGCAGCAAGCAGCAGGCCGAGAAGGAGGAGCAGCAGCGCATCAAGAGCCTCGTTCTGAACTACAACGAGGCTCGAGATGACGTTGAAGACTCCGGTGAATCACCATTCTCTTACGCTCTTTTGCCGAACCCTAATAGATCACGTACTGATACTCAGCAAGTTCTCGACAAGACGCCGAATCCATATGCACAGCCGCGTATCGACAAGGCCGGCAACAACCGCAGCAATCAGCGCGCCAGGAAGCTGCAACTCAGCGACGTCAATTGGTATGGACCCCCTTCGTCTCTCCAGCAGAGGTGCGTCGTAAAGTCATCCACGTCGGCTGCATCGAAACCATAGGTGGTCGATCAGAGCCGACGTGACGACCCTTACAGCGCGCCTTCTCGCAAACAGCACCGACATTCGACTTGATCTACGCTGCTCGTTCAGCGCTTTATCAACATGGCTAACTACGAGGCCCTCTTCGGGCGACTGATATGCAGGACTTGATCATAAGCTATCGTGCTACAGACAGCATATACACCAGACATCCTCGAGCGATGACTACTGCTTTTGATCCTGACAAGGTCCACTACATGTGGCATAGGAAGTATCGGGGCGAAGCTCATGAGTCTACATGACCTGAACACGCCAATCTAGCCGCTGCAAGGTGCCCAGCCACGCGTCTATCAACGCAATGCCTTTTGACGAACGCATTTGCGTAAAACGTACGCTCAAGGATGACGTGCGTACAGTGGTAGTGATGTGGGAGTGCATGGCTGCAGTCGCTGACGACCTCTGTACTGACGCCAGAAAGGACGACAATGCAGACGGGCAGGAGCAGACGCTGCCGTTTCCGAGAGCACACAGTACTTTGAATTATTATAATCGATCCCAGTCTTTACCGACGTTCGTCCCCGCCTCCATACTCTCGTGAGCCAACTGTCCACCATATAGGTGATGCAGTAGAAAACCGCATTCCAGGGCTTACCCGTCCCGCTGGCACATGGCGAGACAAGTCAATCCAGACATACCATCCCTCCACGACTGACTCACCTACAACAACTGCAAACACCACAGATTGCGTTGCTCCCAACCTCCAACCCGCCCCGCATCCACAACCCTTCCACCATCTGCCTCCACAACCAAATTTTCACCTTACCCCACATCGCCCGCACCCACGACTCGCCATACCATCAGCACTGCAATCCTCGCTCATGAGCCCCTGTAACGATCCTTTAGTCTTTATTCACTATATAATCATTTCCAAAACCCCAGATTCCATCAAAAAAAGTCGTCCACCAGCTTTTCTCAAGTTGATCCTCCGTGGCGCAATTGGCTAGCGCGTCTGACTGTTATCCGCTACTACTCGCTTGATGGCACATCAGGAGGTTGAAAGTTCGAGCCTTTCCGGGGGAGATAACATCTTTTTTTTGTTGGCTAGCGGTCTTGCAACCCCTTTCTGTGTTAATCTGTTCTTGAGATGCAGCGGGAGTTTTTTTTGGGGGGGTTTCTTGTTTTGGGGTGAGGCGTTCGGAATTGAGCCTGGGATGGGCACGTGTCTGTCCTCTACGGTCGTTCGTTGATTTGCGCGGCGGAATGGTGCTAGCTGTGCGAGACGATGCTGTGGCGTGGTATGTATACTCCGATTCACATCTTAGATACAGGGCCGGATGCTCTGGATTAGCTGAGGCAAGAGCCCCGGTTGAGGCACGTTTTATGCTGTGTACGCTTTTTGCGATCCGAGCAGTGGTGATGTACGGGGTGTTGGTGCAGGTTGTGCGAATAAAACACTGCAGAGGGTTGGGGAAGGTTAAGTAGTATTAGTTGGGTTGAATTGAATTGGTCTATACACACTGCTGCTGCTGCTGTTGCCTCGTCCTGGTGTGGTGTCTGCTCGTCCATTCGGCGTGAGCTTTGCTCTGTGCAATGATGCAGCTCACTTTGTCTAGGGGTTTTCTGTGCAATCGTGGACTTATTACCTCTGAGGGCCCTCTGCGTTTACGCACTCACTCCGCCCGTCCTCAACTCGCCTTCTCATCGTCAATCTGCCGCCTCAGATCATCCAACACCTCGTGTCTCCTCTGCAGATGCGCCTCCAGCCCCTCGACCTGCTCTTTGACGGTGTCAATCTCCTCCCTGATGCCGCCCAACCCCTTGACCTCGCCCCCTTGATCGTTGTCCAAGTCTTTGAGCAGATTGCGCTTGTAGTCCAGCAACGACTCTAGCTCGCGCTTGACCAGCGCAGGGGTCGAGTCCTTTGCACGGCCGTGGCGGCGATTCTGGGCCTCCTTCTCGACGTCGGCGATCTTGGACTCGAGCTCCTTGAGCTGCTTCTTCAGGCGCACCTCCTCCCAGTCCTCGGTGGTGCGGCCGCCAAAGTCGGTGCCCTTTGCGCGGGCGCCGTAGTTGGCAGCGCGGTCGCCGACGCCGAGGCGGGTCAGGTAGGCGTCGCCAAACTTCTGCTTGCGGCCGGTGGCTGTGCTGTCGTCGTTTGTGGTAGCCCAGCGGTTCTGGCCCGGGCGGCTGACGTCGTAGTCGATGTGGGCTTTTTCAAACGAGGAGCGCAGGCTGGGCGGCACGGAGCGCGGGACACGGAAGCCCTCGCTGCGCTGGTTGAGGATGTGCAGGAAGGCGAGGGTGGCGTCCTTGCCGACGGACTCGCGGGCCTTTGGATTGACGAGGTTCCAGGCGAAGCGCACGTCTGAGTCCGGGACGTTGTCGAGGCTGTCGAACAGAGCGGCGAGCGAGTCGAAGGAGACGTTGCCGTGGCCGTCGCGGTTGGCCGTGTAGATTTCCTCGTACTTGGCTTTGTCGCCGGGCGACATGTACCAGTCGAAGCCGTCACGCAGACCCGGGGTGTCATCGTCGTCGTCGACGTGCTCAAACTGCTGGCCGCCGCTCAGGGCGCGCGTGGCCTGGACCAGATGCGCCTTGCTCTCGGGGACCAGCCAGTCCGGCAGCGTCTGCGGGACGTCCGAGGAGACGCCGTTGATCAGGTCGAAGATGAGGCGCATGGCGACGCAGAACTCCTCAAAGTCGAGCTTGCCATCATTGTCGACGTCGGCGAGGTCCCACACGCGCTCGAGCTGGTCATCGCGGAGGTGTGAGTTCTTGAGCACGGGGGCCGCCTGGGCGCCGTCGAGGTGGGTGCCGCCGTTGGAGAGCGAGCTGAAGATCTCCCAGTACTTTTCGATTTCGTCCTGCTCGATGCGGTTCGGCGGCATGGTGGGCGGCGTGTGTTGTGCGAGCTCGAGCTGGGCCTTGGTTGGGCTGGGGAGCTACACTGCGGAGGCCCGCGGTTCGCCGTTGGCTCGACGCCGGCTCGACAGGGGCCAGTGACGTGTGCCTGCCTGCAACACGACGCAGCGAGCACAACACGACATCACAGCAGCAATAAAACAACCACGTGATAGTGCAATCTCCGATTAATAGCTACTCTCCAGCGCCATCTGTACAGTCGACGCTAAAAACAAATGCATACAAACTCCGACCTGGCAAAGTCCCAAGCAGGCCCCCAATGTTTTCCTATATAATGCGCCAGGCAAGGAGCGACTATCTGCAAACACATGGTACAAGATCCAGCAAAACACCAAAAATGCAACGTCAACGACCAACACACCAACGCTCAACCCATCAGGGCCAGCTCCGTATCAATGGTCTGGTTCAGGAAAATTTTCCTCTCGCCCGTCAGCTGCGTCTGCAGCCGCTGCTCCGCTAGCGCCACGAGCTGCTTCTTGGTCATTGAGTCGAGGTCGCCCTCCCGCAGGCATGTCCTGACCACGTCCACAATGGTCGCATCGCTGGGACCATTCATCATGCTCTGGAAGTTGACCGTACTGCCGGGGCGCGATTGGCCGTACCCAAGCGGGCTACGTCCACGGACAGGTGGTGTCGATGCCATGAGGTTGTCTTGGCTCTGGAACCCGCCCATGTTAGGGCGGCTGCCGTACGGTGATGCATCGTATTGATCGCTCATACCACTCATCGACATGAGCCGGCTCTGGTTGGGGTTCTGGTGAGCGTTCTGGTGTGGCTGGTCCTGGTAGCGCGAGAAGCTCGAGTACGTCGACTGGCGCGTCTGCATGCCCTGGTAGGGGCCCGGCGACTGAGGCGGCATGTGCGAGATGTGGTGCATGTTCGACATGATGGTCGACGCGGGCTTGACGGACGAGTAGATCGATTGCATGTCGTTCATCTCGTATGTATCCTCATCGTAAGCGCTGAAGCCGCCCTTTTCAGAAGTCTGACCAGGGAGGCCACGGCGACCAGGGAGCTCGTTGCGCTCAGCGTACTCGTCCCATCGCATCATCGGGATAGACTTGGGGTCGAAGCCCTCGTCTTCCGTCAGCACAGCCTTCTTTAGACCCTTCTCGCCAATGACGACACGGGTGTTACCCCACGAGAAGTCGTCTTGCTTCCAGAAAGAGTAGAGAGGCAGGATCAATGAATAGATGGGGAATGCCATCAGGTAGATGATCATCCATCCAATGTGTTGCCACTGACGCTTGATGATGAAAATCAAGGCTTGCAGACCGTACACACCAGCAAGCATAATAATTGAGAACAACGGGAATTGGCCAGTACCGGACGAGACCATGTAGATCAGGTAGACGAGGTACGCACAGATCGATGGCAGGGCGAGAGTACCGAAGAGATCAATGAAGACGACAAAGCGCATGGAGAAGCAGCAGAAACCGCAAAGGTCCGAAATGAAGACCAATTCAGCCAAGTTGTGGATGGTCGAGTTGATCCAGCGACGTCTCTGCGAAAGCAGAATGCTCCAGGTTTCAGGTGCGGCCGTGAGAGCGTAGGCATCGGGGACGAACTTGTAGGTCGTTGTGGGAAAGTGCTTCAACATCAACGTGGTCAGATAACGATCCTCTCCAAGCGAGAGCAAGTTCTTCTTGTGCAAGGTATCAACGACACAGTCGGCGTAATCCTTGATGACCTTGTCGGAGATAATGAGAGGCTTGCCCTTGTCAGCTGTTCGCAAACGGTACATGCAGAAACTGGTCAACGTTAGCAGAGTCCGCACAATTATACAGATTACAACTTACCATCCAGGCAAACAGGTGACACTACCGAACAAACTCTCGAAAGCCTTCGACAGATGATGGGATATGTAGTACTCGTAAACTTGAATCATCGTCCACCACGACTTCTCTTCGTTCTCAAGACTGGTCTCACCGCAGATACCGGCAATCTTAGAGTCGTTGGCGCAGCTTGCTACGAGACGGTTGAGCGCATCAGGCCTGACCATGGTATCGGCGTCGACCATGAGCATGTATTCGTACAGCTCAGGATCCACACCGATGATGTTGTTGATCTGGTGGAACATCTCTAGTTCGAGAGGGTTCATCTGGGCGCGGTGGTGGACACGGTTGAGGAAGCTCATGAGCAGAATCTGAGAGTCACGCTTTCCACGGTTACCAGGCTTGCTCTTGGACTGCTCGGACTCCTTGCCCATCTTGACAACGACGATGTAAGGAACGACGTTGCCTTCGAATTCGTAGAGACCAGAGTAGACCTTGCCGTAGTTGAGCTGCTGACTGCCTTCACCGACGGACCAGAAGGGAAGAGCAGGAGGGTCGACCTTGGGATCGACACCGAGGATGTCCAAAACAATCTTGGGAGTAGGGCGGTCGTTACCACCTCCAACAATCATTCCGTCGCAGACGACGCAGATCAGTTTGCGCTTATTGTCATAGGCAAGTGCAGTCAGCGAGTCGAGGCCCTTGCGGATGTGCTCCTCTCCTTCCGTGTATGCAGGGACGTGGCAAATGACAAACTTGTCCTGGTTGGCGGGACGCTTGCGAGACCCAAGCTGCAAGGCAGCCAAAAACTTGATGACGATAACCGAGCAAAGAATGATAGTGACAGCGAGCAGAATGTAGTCGTTGACGCGGCACTTGGCACTCTCGCGGAAATCAACCCTACCAACGTAGAAGGTGTTCTTCAAGCATTGAAGGTTCCACGCTTGAGCGGTGGCGTTCAAGTTGTTCTCGAAGTCTTCCTTGAGATCAGATCCAGCGTTGCTCTTGACGAGATCAACGAGTTTCTGGTCAAGGAATTGGTACTCGGCACCGTCGTTGTTAGTATCGAGAGTTTTGAAGTAGTCTGTCAAGTCGTAGACATCGTCGCCGAGGGTGAACCACATGTGGTTGTCGTTTTCGCCTTCATTTCTGATCTTATTCCTCTTCCAGACGAGGTCACCCTTTCGCATTTCTTTGATCGCAGGCAAGAACACGTTGGGGTACCAGTCTTCGTTCTTCAGGGCAGCGCTGTCAGCCATGTTGGTCATTGATCCAGACTTGTGTACACCCAAAGAGTTGGTAATAGTGGTGTTCGATGTCAAGAACAACTGGCGGTTGCGGGTGTTGTCTTCAATCAGGTTCGGGCAAGCAAGATAAAGAGGGGGCATGATGTAAGGGTCCATATCGAACCCGCCAAATTCGATCATGTTGGCCCGGGTGGTCTCCGTGGTTGCGTCGCTGTGCTGCTTCTTCCAGAAAGACGAGAGGTCGTATACTACACCGTGATGGCTGACAAAGTAATCGTCTTGACCCTGATGAGTGCTGACCTCGTTCCGATTCCAGACTTTGTCTTTGTTAGGGCACAAGATCTTGCCGAAAGCGACAATGTAGAAGACGATGGTTCCGTTGAGGAGGAGGATCAATAACACAAGCACAAGCTTTTCTCTCCAGGCCATGCGAACGTCGGGTCGCTTCATGCGGCCCACCCACTTCAGTAGTGGCGAAGGAATGAAGAACGTTACTGCCCATACAAACCCAACCCACATGCGCCGGGTCGTGGTAATGGGCATCTCGGTGACCATGGAGTTGCCACCAGTCTCAGCATCGTAATAAGTGACACCCTTCGATTCGTCGCCCTTAGCGCCGAGTCCATAATCGCCAGCTACGGCCGCAGGCACGGTAGCGGTAGTGGGCGCCACAGATTTCGCATCCGCAGGTAACACCAGACTGGGCGTGCTTTGGAATGGGTTCTGGGGCTGCTGCTCCGGAAGAGGTGGGAAGAAGCCGCTGCCTGCCATGCTGGGAGGAGCTTGTGCTGGGTAGCCACTCTCAAGGCCGCCGGCTCCAACCATGCCACCAAGCATGCCAGCGTTCATGCTCTGGTTTCCATTAAGCTGCTCAAGCTGGGACTCGGCCTCCCACCAAGTCCCTTCGCGTATCCAGATGCGTTCGTTGCCAATCACAACCTCGCCGTTGCTCCAGCCTCGCTGCAGTGTCCAGTTTGTGATGCCATCTTTTCCGTCCATGCATCCCAGAGCGGCGTAACGTTCGTAGAACTCGTGGACGTCGAAATCGGCGGTGAAGTCGAGGTATCGGTTGCGGCGATTGGCCCATTCAGGCAGACGCCACTCGCGCAGCTGGCGTGAGACGACACCGGCCTGCCAAGTGGAGTTCAGATCCTGTGTCACAGAGCTTGGGACGGCATCTGTAGGGTGTATGGCCAGCTGGAACCAGACTCTGCTGCTGGCTACAGTCATGGCCAGATCGAGACGGTTGTGCTTGCCCAAAACGATACCGTTCTGCGGGACGGTGTAGAGGATCTTCCTGATAAAGTTGCCTTCTTCAGTATCCACAGCAATCTTGTCCAACACGGCCTCACGCCTTTCAAGTTCGGATTCGTGCTCGCGGAGGGCAGCACCTTCAATCCCAAGATCGGCTTCGCAAGTCTGTACTGCATCCCGCATGCTCTCGAGCACCGAGTTGCCGACTGAAGAGACCTGGACGCCATCGGCCTTCATCTCTGCGTTGATTCCCTCTGTGTCGTCAAAGACAGTTCGAAGGGCAATGGCCTTGCCGAGTGAGCGGCTTGGAACCTCAACAATGGTAATGTTCACTACATCCATCCCATCGTCCTCGGAGTTTGGCGTCATGACACCAGGCTGGCTGCCATCGCTGTCGGTTGAGGAGAAGCCGGCACGGGCCTTTCTAATATCGTTCTTGATGGTGGCGTTCGCTTGTGCGAGAACATAATCAACAATGGCTTCGTAGATGCCGCCGATTGCGATCTCACGCTCGTTGGAGCCAAGCTGCTCCTTGAACGTAGCCGGTGAGATGTCTAGCAGCGAGCCGCAATCCTGACAAGCGGCATCCAGCTTGTCCTCGTCGAGGAAGTAATCCAAAGTGTTGCCGAGCTTCAGCAAGGCAGCCAGAGAGCTAATCACATCACGTAGTTTCTGCCCCTTGATACCGATGGCCTTGAGGTTCGTGCGGAAGTCTTCGGCTGCAGCGGCATCGTCGGCGTCTGGAAGGAAAGCTGGAGGATCGTATGTGCCTGATCGATTCAACAAAGTATATTTGTCGAGGGACTGGATGTCAAGAATATCTCGCTCCTGCTTGCTTGCCGAGCTCGAGTTCAGGTAGTAGAAGACATCGAAAGCACGGTTGCCAGCGTGCGCGGGGATTTGGAGAAGACCCTCCCTTGTGTCAAGGCCTGCGGTGGAGAGCTTGATCTCAGCACCTCTACACTCGCCTAGGATATCGACTGTAAAGACGGCGGCCAATGCGGAGTAGCGTGGCGCAGACGGGTTCTGTGGCGTGACACAGTGTGTGAAGGGCTTCAGTGCTTCAAGTGCGACGTAGAAGCTGTCGGGCAGAGCTACTGGCAGCCCCGAGATTGTGGGTGCGAACAACGAGGGGGTCGACTCGTGCAGCGAGCTAGAAGGACATGTCAGTCAGCTGTGCGTAATAGTAGCGTCAAGATTCTGAAGCTCACCTCAACACCAAGGTGCCGTCCTCGACTCGTCGACGTGCATGCTCGTATGTCTTGCGAACAAGATCGAGGTCGACTGTGCCGCCAATGCGGCCGTTCTCCATTATCTTAGCATTGACCCAAGTGTTGACAACCAGGCTTGTGCTGGGCTCCAGGCTGTAAGATTGGCCGTTTTTGAAAGCAGAGTTGAGCGTGTTCAGCAGAGTCGTGGTCGAGACCTGCGTCGCCGCTGCCGGGGCTCGCTGTGCATTCGTCGACACGGTCGAATACACAGACATGCGGGAGTTGTTCACGAACGACATGATGTCTCGTGATTGGTGGGTTGTGGAAACCCTCAACGAGTGGGGTGGGCGGTCGTCGCAGACCGTGGAAGAGATGTAGCGAGCGTCAGTTGCGATTGAGGTTCTGTCTCCTTGCCCGTGGTGGCTCGGATGGCGTTCAGATGTCGCGGGTGCGCAGGGGAAGCGGCCTGGGTGTCTTCACAGACAGTAACGAGGGTTTGTATTAAACGATAGTGGGTAAGAAAGAAGAACCACACGAAAAAGCACTCGACGCAAGACTCGTCGAACGTAGATACAGAGAAGCAGTGGTGTTTGTTGGCTTCAGGGCGACTTTCTCCATTCCTCAGCGCGCCGGGGGCTGCACTTCGACCCGCTCTGGCAAGGCGCCGCTGTATTGTTAGAGTGGTTTAGGCCCTCCGTCACAAGGACTGCATCCTGGCCCTGCAGAGT
The DNA here is from genome assembly GCA_016767195.1 of Stagonosporopsis rhizophila. NCBI lineage: Eukaryota > Fungi > Ascomycota > Dothideomycetes > Pleosporales > Didymellaceae > Stagonosporopsis > Stagonosporopsis rhizophila. Next base: position 207,293 of record CP068492.1, read on the forward strand.
TCAATGCTCCAAAACTAACACCAAGCTCCCGAACATGGATGTCAGGTCTTGCTCTGGTCGCCACTAGGAGCTGAGGCCTGCGTCCGATTGATCGAGACGGTGCGCTTGAGCAGCGGAGTGGCGTGCCACTAACCTTGTTGGATCTGCTATTTTTGTGTTTACGGTCTTGTTCACGGTGACTGCGGCTCATAGGGGGAGAGGCTGCTGGCCCCTCAACATTTACATTACACCATATCACGGCAGCGCACTGCGAGAGACATGTCGCTGGCGTTGCCTTGTTCTGACGGATGCAATTGAAATAAAATCCGCCGGAGAATCATTGGATGCAGCATAACTGGGCGATCTCCACACGCACAAGTGTGGGCGGCGGGAGGCGGAAGCAAACTACAGTGCGTTAATAAGGGTGCAAATCACAATGTTAATGTCTGCCAGCCTCCCCTTCATCTTGTCATTTAAATTGCCTTTTCCAATGCATTCGCGCCGCCACCGCCCACTCACGTCTCAGCACGTTGGCGCCTTTTGACAAGCGACCTGACGTCAAGGATGGATGGTTGCAACCTCGGAACGCCGTTTCATGCTTGTCGTTGAATACGGATGGTTGTGGTCCACCATAACTCCCATCCGTATTGCCCCATTAAATGCTCAAGTCATGCGCGCTCGGCCTCTGCATCTCAGACGCTCCTTCTCATGCTTGTGTGAGCAGTACGAGCGGCTGACAAAAAAACCAATGGCCATTGCCCGGGAAACTGGGGCTGCGTGCGGTTGCAGACGCACCGGGTCGATGATGCTTGTAATGTTTATGTGACGACGCGCAATCGATACGCACCTAGCGTGCGAAGAAGCGCAGAAGGCCCAAAGATGATCGCGTCCAGCGTTGATCGCGTCCCTTCCCCGGCCAGGGTTGCAGGCTAGGACACGCCGTTGGCTTTGTTGCAGACGCGGGTCGGAGCCTGCCCGCAGCGCTGGGCGAGGGAGAGGCACTGTTGTGAGACACCCAGGAGGAGGACGAGGAGGAGGCTGACGGAATCGTCTGCTGTCGAGTCACCCTGGCCACGCAGCGTCCGAGAGCGAGCGCTGCAGTGTCGCGGTGTACCCGCAGCCATAGGCTGAGGGTGCTCCTGCTTTCTGCCCACAGCTGCTGCGTGCCCTCTCTCTGCTCCTCAGCGCAGGATCCAGGTAAAGGCCCATGGTGGAGCTGTGAGGTATATTTGGAGCGGCAATAGAGTGATTTGGCAGAGAAAAACATAGGGGCCGATACAATACCATTAACACACAGACCAGCCCAGAGCCAGCGGCGAGAGGACCGCAGCTAGAAACCCATCCCTTTTGCCTTTGCTGCCAACGGGCTCTCTCCAGCGGTATCTTTGTGTTTTCCTTCGTTTCAGGACATTTGCCCACATTCGCTGATAGTAATCGTTTTCACCTGCACGGCACAGCAACTCGCAGCGCGCGTGTTTTCGCTCCTGAGCCCGCTGCATTCCAACCACCTAATCCGCCATAACAGCGCGCAACCACATACCGCCGCCTCAACACCAGCAGCACTCGCTCCTGTCTGACGCTTCCAATCGCTCCAGAGTCCCACGGGGACCGCAATTCGCTCGAAAATGGCTGCGAATCCTCTCCAACAAGAGAGTCTGGCCCTGCTGCCTCAGCACCAGCAGACGGACACGGGTCTGACCTCTGCGCTTGCCAGCCGTTTCCATGCACACATGCCCACGGCGACACTCTCGTCGCACGCAATCATCTCCCTAAACACATACACAGATCCCAGCCGTGGAGTAGACGGCGGCGAGGATGGCAGCGCGGTGCAGGCTGCGAAGGACCTCGCGGGGAGGGCGTACATGCGCTTGGGACAGCGTTCGGAGGACCAGGCAATTGTCTTCCTGTGAGTTACTCTATTGCCAGGAGTCTCTCGAGTATGCAGAGGCTAACATTGTATAGGGGTGAAACTGGTGCGGGAAAGACGACTATCCGTGGACACATGCTCAGACAGCTGCTCTCCTACTCGGCCACGCCACTGTCCAAGAAGATTGAATGCGCCAACTTCGTCTTCGAAGCTTTTACCACAACCAAATCGCTCACCACCCCTTCTGCCTCCAAGTCTGGACTCATGCTCGAGCTCCAGTACAACACATCAACATCTAACCACGCGACTCTGCTTGGTGCACAGTACCTCGCCCACCGTATCGAGCGTAGCAGACTCGCCTCTGTGCCCACCGGAGAGCGCAATTACCACATTCTCTACTACCTTCTTTCGGGCACCAGTCTTGCTGAGAAGAAGCACCTCCATCTCGACAATACTGGCAATGAGGCCGCCGGCAACCGCACATCCCTCGGCGCGAACAAGAGGTGGCGCTATCTCGGACATCCCACACAGCTCAAGGTCGGCATCGACGATGCGGCTGGGTTCCAGGAGTTCAAGACTGCGCTGCGTAAGCTCGAATTTGGCAAGGACAGTATTGCCGGCATCTGCGAGATGATGGCCACCATCCTGCATATTGGACAGCTTGAGTTCGAGACTGGTCAGTCGACAACTCCCTCTGCCGATGACAGTGGCGGCTACTCGCACGAGGGTGGCGAGACCATCACAGTCGTCAAAAACAAGGAATGCCTGGTCCCAATCGCCCAATTCTTGGGGGTAACCATCAGCGATCTTGAGGAGAGTCTGCGATACAAGTCCAAAACTCTGTACCGGGAGCGTGTCACAGTCATGTTGGATCCCAAGGGTGCTCGCGCCAATGCTGATGAGCTTGCTCGCTCGCTCTACTCGCTCCTCGTTACATTCGTCATCGAGCAGAGCAATTCTCGAATCTCCAGCTCGAATGATCAGCTTACCAACACCGTCAACCTTGTAGACTTCCCTGGGTTTGCCATTTCGTCTGGAACCGGATCTTCGTTGGACCAGCTGCTCAACAACGCCGCGAACGAATCGCTCATGACCTTCTGCCAGGAGAGCTTCTTCCAGCGTCAAATACAGGAGATGGAGGCAGAGGAGATCAGTCTGCCCCCACTGCAATTCTACGACAGCTCCGAGGCCAAGATCGGCCTCCTCAAGTCAGGCAACGGTCTCTTGAGCATCCTTGATGATCAGATGCGTCGGGGCAAGACCGACATGCAGTTCCTCGAGGCTATTCGCAAGCGATTTGACGGGAAGAACCAGTCAATCCTCCCCGGAAGTTTGACTGTAGTCCAACCTGGCAGCAATTTCCCTACACCCAACACTTCTGCGTCGTTCACCGTGCGTCACTACGCTGGTGATGTCGACTATAGCGTCGAGGGTCTTATCGAAGAGAACGCAGATACCATTTCTGGAAACATGATGCAGCTTCTTCAGTCTTCGCAATCCCCCTTTGTCCAGCAACTGTTTGGTCAAGACGTACTCCAGAAGATCTCTCATCCAAAAGAGAAGTCCGCAATCATTCAGGCCTCGGTCAGCTCCAAGCCCACACGCATGCCCAGCATGGCCCGTCGCAAGGAAAAGACCGGTAGATATGGCCGCCAACTAAACGTTTTTGATGAGGAAGTCATTAGCGATACCGAGAGCAATGTCTCCGGCTCCAGGAAGAATGGTGACTCAGCGTCCAAGACGAAGCAGACCGGTGCTGCTGGACAGTTCGTCAGCTCGCTGAAGACCATTGAAACACAACTGCGCAAAGCCAATCCTTACTTTGTGTTTTGTCTCAAGCCGAATGATCGCCGCATTGCCAATCAGTTCGATAGCAGGTGTGTTCGTCAACAGCTGCAGGCTTACAGCATTCCAGAGCTTAGCCAGCGCCTCCGTGTCGCCGACTACAGCATTTTCATGCCCTTTGCTGAATTTCTGGGCCATGCACAGACCGACACGGCCATCGTCGGAAGTGAGAGAGAGAAAGTCGAAATGGTCTTGGACAGCAGACCATGGCGAGAGAACGAAGTTCGCGTTGGTACTACAGGTGTCTTCCTGAGCGAGAGGTGTTGGCTTGAGGTTGCCAACATAGCAGACCTGCCACCCACCGTCCGCGGCTACACTGGCTCAGACGACAATCTCCTTACTCCTGATGCAGGTCGGTCTTACGGGGATGCCCGTGCTGGTCTGCTGTCGACACCTGGCGGCGAGTTCTACAACGACAAGGGAGGCAACTACTTCGGTAGCAGGGACATCGACGCTCGTTCCGAGGCTCCATCTGGCGTTACTGGCGACATGTTTCACGGTCTGGAGCAGCATAACGTCATCAATGAGAAGGCGGCTAACGACAAGATGGAAGAGGTCGAAGTTCTCCCTGTCTCTGGAAGTCGTAAGCGATGGGTCTTCTTGGTGTACGCCTTCACCTGGTTCGTGCCCGACTTCTTGATCCGCGTTCTCGGGCGGATACCGCGCAAGGATGTACGCATGGCTTGGCGAGAGAAGCTCGCCATCAACATGATGATCTGGCTCAGTTGTGCTTCCGTCATCTTCCTCATGATGGGTTTCCCGGCGGTCATCTGTCCCAAGCAGCATGTGTACTCCACTGCTGAATTGACATCCTACAATGGTGAAGATGGCGCTGCATCGTACATCGGCATTCGCGGTGTCGTCTACAACCTTGGCGACTTTATTCCTCATCATTACCCCAGCATCGTGCCCTCGATGATGCTTGAGAGGTACGCTGGAAAAGATGCTACCAATCTGTTCCCAGTACAGGTTTCAGCCTTGTGCGCTGGCAAGGACGGCTCCGTCCACGAAGGGGTTCAGCTCAATTACAAGAACTCGAACTATTCCGAAACAGCAAACAACATGATTAGTACCACGGATCAAAATGCCAAATATCACGACTTCCGCTACTTCACCAACGATTCTCGTCCGGATTGGTGGTATGAACAGTCAGTGTTCCTGAAGGCCAACTATATGAAAGGTCGCGTTGGTTTCAGCCCGAAGTACCTGAAGACTCTGGCCTCTAAGCAGAACGCAATTGCATACATGAACAACAAGGTGTACGACATGACAGCTTATTCAGTCGGTGGTCGCAGTGTGTTGTACCCTCCGGGTGTCGAGGCAACAGAAGCCGTCGACGTCAACTTCATGGAGGACAGCGTTGTCGACATTTTTCGAGTCCAAGCTGGCAAAGACATCAGCAAGTATTGGGAGAACCTCAATCTGGATCCACAAAAGAAGAGGGATATGCTTACCTGCCTCAACAATTTGTTCTACGTTGGTGATCTGGACACCAGGAGCTCGCCCAAGTGCTTGTTCGCAACGTACTTCCTCCTTGCCATCTCCATTCTGTTGGTCAGTGTCATCGCTTTCAAGTTCTTCGCTGCTCTGCAATTCGGTGGCAAGACCATGCCGGAGAACATCGACAAGTTTATCATCGCGACGGTCCCAGCCTATACTGAAGATGAAGAGTCACTTCGACGTGCTATCGATTCCGCCGCCCGTATGAAGTACGATGACAAGCGCAAACTGCTCATCATCATTTGTGACGGTATGATTATTGGTCAAGGCAACGACAAGCCAACTCCACGCATTGTTCTCGACATTCTTGGTGTGCCTGAGGCTACGGACCCAGATCCGCTCAGCTTCGAGAGTTTGGGCGAGGGTATGAAGCAACACAACATGGGCAAGTGCTACTCCGGTCTCTACGAAGTACAAGGCCACATTGTGCCTTTCTTGGTTGTCGTTAAGGTCGGCAAGCCTTCCGAGGTCTCCAAGCCTGGTAACCGCGGAAAGCGTGACTCGCAGATTGTCTTGATGAGGTTCTTGAACCGCGTTCACTACAACCTTCCCATGAGCCCGCTCGAGTTGGAAATGCACCATCAAATCAGGAACATCATTGGTGTGAACCCAACGTTCTACGAGTTCCTGCTCCAGATTGACGCCGATACCTCCGTTGCTCCTGATGCAGCCACTCGATTCGTTGCAGCCTTCCTTAACGACACCCGTCTCATTGCTGTCTGCGGTGAGACTGCTTTGTCTAACGCCAAATCGTCCTTCACCACTATGATGCAAGTCTACGAATACTTTATTTCTCACAACCTGACCAAGGCTTTCGAGAGTTTATTCGGTTCCGTCACCTGTCTTCCCGGTTGTTTCACAATGTACCGTATCCGCGCTGCAGAGACTGGCAAGCCTCTCTTCGTCAGCAAGGAAGTCGTCGAAGCATACCAGGAGATTCGTGTCGACACACTGCATACCAAGAACCTGCTCCACCTGGGTGAGGATCGTTACCTGACAACACTACTCCTCAAGTTTCACTCCAAGTACAAGACCAAGTACACTATGCGAGCAAAGGCTTGGACTGTGGCGCCCGACAGCTGGTCCGTCTTCATGTCTCAACGTCGTCGCTGGATCAACTCTACAGTACACAATCTTGTCGAGCTTATTCCCCTCCAGCAACTTTGCGGTTTCTGCTGCTTCAGTATGCGCTTCGTCGTCTTCTTGGATTTGATCTCGACCGTTGTTCAGCCTGTCATCGTCGTCTACCTTGGTTACCTCATCTACACTCTGATTGTGTCCCCCGACGTTGTTCCCATCACAGCCTTTATTCTTTTGGGAGCCATCTACGGTCTGCAAGCCATTATCTTCATTGTCCGTCGCAAGTGGGAGATGATTGGTTGGATGTTGATCTACATTGTTGCTACGCCCGTCTTCGCCTTCGGTCTTCCGCTTTACTCCTTCTGGCACATGGACGATTTCTCCTGGGGTAACACTCGTGTTGTCACTGGTGAGAAGGGTCAGCAAGTCGTGGTTTCGGATGAGGGCAAGTTCGACCCTGCAAGCATCCCCAAGAAGAGGTGGGAGGAGTACCAGGCCGAGATGTGGGAGCAGCACACCTCCAGGGACGACCAGTCTGTTATCTCAGGTTACACCTACGCCACCAAGAGGCCGTTCGGTGCTGGCTCTGTTGTTGGCTCCGAGTACGGCGCAATGCCTCCGTCCAGGCCCATGTCTCATCTCGACATCCCTCGCTATGGCAACCACTCGCGGATGAGCCTGGCGCCCAGCGGCTACGGAGGTGATAGCATGGAGATGGCGAACCTGCCAAGTGACGATGATATTCTGAACCAGATCAAGATCATCCTCGCCAATTCAGACCTGATGACGGTTACCAAGAAGTCCGTGAAGCAGCAGTTGGAGCAAATGTAAGTCTAAACCCAAAGTCCTCAACTACACAAGAGTCACTAACATTCTCGCCAGCTTCGGATGCGATCTCACTCTCAAGAAGGCTTACATTGGCGAGGCCGTCGAACAACTACTCATCAACGGGCAAATGCATTGAGCGTTTTCCTTCCAAGCGACGCGGCGACGGCCTGTCCACGCTTCACGACTCTGTTCAGTCCCTTCACAGGGCATGTGTCTCAACTATCACTACTATTTAATTATGCTCCAGGAAGCACGTGCGTTCATTTTCTCCAGGAAGGGGCACCGGCGGCCGGTGAAGGCGTTGTTCTTGTTATATATTGCATCTGGCGCCAGCCATTTTTGAATTTTTGCATCGAGGGATAAAATAGGATTAGGAACACGGTGTAAGAATTAAGACAGGTCATGAGTTTGATTATAGAGTACTTCGTGCAGCTGCCGTGACTCTACTTGTGATGGTGAAGAACATAGAGGGGACACCGGAATGGCAGCAACTACGACCGCAAGAGTGTTGAGGACTTCGAACCCACCTGTTCGCACGAAATGTCATGCACGTTTGCGTGTGGAGAAGATGGGCGCAAGGAGGACGCCAAGCTCAAGCGGGACGGCGAACGCGGCGCGTCATCCTTGCCAGCGACTCTTGATTGACAGCACTTGGAGTTCAGCTCTCTGCAGGCGACGCGACACATCTGCCATACCGATAGCACCCTCAATCTTTGACAATCGCAAAATTGGGTAGCGGACGGGCGCGTGGGTCATTCCTTGTGCTAGCTCGACGCGCTCCAGCCAGGAACAGGCAATTGACGTCATGGAAGTATCGAAAAGTCAAAAAGAAATGGCAACGATCCTGGCTTCCTCAGCTTGTTGTGACAAGCCAATCAAGCGATTGATCCCATTGTCGTTGGTTTACGCGTCTTTAGCATGTTTTCAAAGGCTCTTCTGCTAGCCACCCCGGCGCTGGCATATCTCGACTCGCAGCAGCAGATACCGATTCAGCCCCTTCAGCACTCCCAGGGCTACCGATTCGATCCCCTCCTGCACTTGCCAGGTATCTCGCCGTACTTCGATGCTGTCGGCTTCGGTCTCGAGCACACTGCACCCACGGGCTGCAACGTTACCGCCGCATCCTACATTGTTCGTCACGGCGCCATTTACGCCAACGACGACGAGTATGAGGAGTTCATCAAGCCGTTCCTGTGGAAGCTGGAGAAACACCGCGATGGGCCATGGTCTGGGCCATTGGCTTTCATGGCAAAGTGGCAGTCGCCTGTCCTCGAGGACAGGCTTGAAGACCTGACCCCCTCCGGCGCGGTCGATGCTCAGAACGTAGGCAAGCATCTGCTCGAGCGCTACCCCGACCTTGTCCCCAATACCCGGCGTATTCTTGCCGATAAGAAATCGCGCACCTACGACACAGCGGAAAACCTCATCAAAGCCTTCCCTCATAACGACACTATCGAGATTGTGCGCGTCACCACCAACGTCAATGGCTCGATGGAGTCTCTGATTCCCCACAAGTCGTGTGAGAACTTCTCAAAGGCACCCGGCACAAAAGAACAGAACAAGTTCATCAACATGTACGGCAAGAGCACCGCAAAGCGTCTAAGGCCGTACATGCCCTTCGAGCTGTCCCCCTTTGACGTGGTCGGCCTGCAGCAGCTCTGCGGCTACGAGAGCGCCATCACCGGCAAGCGCTCAGAGATCTGCGCCGTCTTCACCGATGCTGAATGGATGGCCTACGAGTACTCATGGGATCTGAAGTACGCCTACATGGTCGGCCCCATGAACCCTCTGTCGCCTTACCTTGGCTTCCCATGGCTGCAAACCCAATCTGAGCTCTTCCGCAACATCCAGAAGCGCAATCACCCCGGCGACTCCTGGCCAGAGGACCAGCGCTTCTTCCTCGGCTTCACACACCGCGAAGTACCCCCCTTCATTGCCACTGCGCTGGGTCTCTTCAACTCTTCTTCCGGCGCAGCTGAGGAATTCCCTACCGACCACATCAACGTAAGTCCCCCCTTCCCAACCCCCACCAACCTCATCTCTCTACTCCCCACTGACACTCTCCCAGTGGACCCGCGCCTGGCGCATGGCGGACCTGATTCCCTTCCTGGGACACGTTGGCATGGAACTGATGTCGTGCGACCGGGGTGCAGTGAACGGCGACGGCCCAGGCGACTTCGTCCGCTTCATTGCCAACACGGCACCCCGGCCTATTCCTGCATGCCAGGACGGACCTGGTGCAAGCTGCAGGTTCAAGGAATTCAGGAAGCTGATTGGCAAGGGCTCAAAGAAGCATGAGGACTTTCACAAGGTGTGTGACAAGAAGGACGGCAAGGGGAAGGGGAGTCACGAGTAGAGGCTGCGTTTCAGCATGGCATGGTTAGTTGACTGAGCGTTTTGTTCGTGGACTTGTTTGTGTAGCGTTCTATGCATAGGGCATTCTCCTGGCGCCGATACTGAATACAATTTCGATTTGATATCAAGCATAGCCGGACTAAATGTTGCAAGTTGTCCTGTGTGATGCTCAGAGGTCCAGGATAATTCCGAGGGCTTCTACAACGGCTGAGCTGGACGTGGGACTGTCAATCTCCACACACGTCGTAACTTCCACGTACCTGCCTTGCTGCGCACGTGTTCACAGGTCATCTTCTCTGTCCCAGAAACTTAATTATATTCACAAGAATCCCAATGATGTGGGGATATCGACTATGGTCTGTCCCTCCCGTCTTTCCCTCCTTCCCCGCCAACTTCTCCTACAAAGCTATTTCAGTAAGGTAACGCCCCAGGCATAAATACATCCTCCCACACTGGCGTCGCACCATGTAACCCCACCATCTTGGGCACGTACGGCGCGCTAGTGACAAGCCCCATATCAACGAACATGTCCTGTCTTGCCTGCTGCGGCTGCGGCTGCTGCTGCTGAGACCACTCGGCTTGCATCACGATGCCCGAGTCCATGGCATCGTCGTCAGCTTTCGAAGAGGGGAAGTCGCTGTGCTGGCCAGGAAGGGCAAAGGCCCAGTCGGCGTGGGTCGAGGACATGGGATCGAAAGTCTGCAGGGAGGAGAAACCCCCCGTCTGCCCTGCCACCTGCGCCGTCTGCGCGAAAAGATTCGCGTTGCGCATCTCCTCCGGCTCAGGCGTTGGCGTCATCCACTCGTTTCCCATCGGCAGGTCGAGATCCGTAAAGCCCAGACCAACGGGCACCAGGCCCTCGCTCGACCAGGTGGGGCAGTCGAGATAACCGATGTCGTCGACCACGTCGAGCGGCTGGTTGCATCCAAATGGCGCGGGGGGCGTTTGCGGTGTCCCGCCTCGCGAGAAGGGGAAGGCGTCTTGTTCGATGTCGGGCGTGTAGCGGAGGTCTGGCTCCGGAGTGGGATCGTAGGAGTAGCACTCGTCGACGATTTGGGAGTGGTATGTGGGGAGAGGTGTGAGTTTGGGGACCCCGGAGATGATGGCAGCTTGCTGGCTCATCTTTACGGCGGTGCGGAAGTCGATGTGCGAGGGGGCGCGCATAATACTGCGGGGCCGGGTAGAGGGAGTACTGCGGGCTGGGGAGAACGAAGTTGATGAGGGGAGGATGCTGGGGGCATTGAATCGTTTTGGTGCTACAAAGGGTTTTTTGGTGGGGAGTGTGCGGTAGTTGTTGTCTGATGTCCGGCGCGTTGAGCGAGGGTCGCATTTTATGCCTTTGCTGATACAGCGAGAGCATGATGGGAGCTGATTGCTGTTAGTGAGAGAATACTCGACGTGATATGGAGACGACTCACAGCTTTATCACATCTTGTCTTTGCTTTCGCGCAAGTCACGCATGCTATTGCTCTTCTCGATGGGTCGCGAGCATAGGGGTTAGACGGTGAAAACGAAGGATTTGGTGTGTTGCTTGAAGGGACTGTCCTGATCTTCGATCCTCGTTCCATATTTCCAGTGAGTGTAGTAGGATTCTACGTCGGAGTATAGTCAAGTTGAATGTAGATGCAAGAAACCGGTTCTTGTGTGTCGTGTACTGATCTAAGCAAAGTAATGAGTGAAGGTGAAGCTGAACTGTATTCTATGCAGGTCGTCTCCCAAGTCCGGGACTTGCAGTGATATACGATTTACTTCGAGTGATTGTCGGGCTTGGCGCGTGGTCAAGAATCTGGCCGCCCGGTGCAGTAGTCGACATAACGCTAGATCCTATCTGCAACAGAGTGTGCATAGCCTGTGCGGTGAGCAAGAAGACACCACCAAAACCGACTGAGCTATAGCGGCTGAGGCGTTGTCGAGCTAGTCTGTAACACAGTTCCAGAGCACTCAGTACGCCTAATGCGGACAAAATCCGATCTGACTAGGTGCAACTCTTATGCCAGACGCACTTCGAGGGAGCTGTGCAAGTTTCAAGAGTCCGAATGGGCAGGGGTGCAACCTGCATAATCACAGGTACAGTGTAAGCATCGATGACGATCGAAGCTTAGCCATAGCAGAGAGCCGGACTTGATGCAGGACGCTGAGGCTCAAACTTGGAGATGTTAGTGAGTGATCGCTTACATGGATCAGATGTACATGTCCGTAGCGAGGCCGCGTTACGGCTCTATTGCCGAGCACGCTGCGGTCATGCGTGTTGAAAGCTGTAGTCAGTATCCAGTGTTGAGACCAATCTAGCCGGGTTGCATGCTGCAACTGATCAGTAAATTCAGGTTGTGCTGGTGATTGAGTATGAGGAGCCATGCCCATGGCTGTGGTGTTGATGTGGGTCATGCTAGTTCTTGAGCTGTTTTTGGAAAGCACGACCAGGGTATCCCTGCAACCGCCACTGTGCACTCGCCTTGCAGGTAGACATTAACACCGGCCATCAGCGCGCGGCCTGCGTCGCAAGTACTGAGGTCCAGTTCGAACGAGTCATGGCCTTTTCGCTTGACAATTTGACCTGCCTGCGAGCTGGATCGAACCTGCACGGTCGGGTATTATTCAGGCGCAGAACGAACCTGACCAAGAGCTGACTGTCTTCGCAAAAGCCACTCATCACCAGTCTTGCAACCCGGATGCCAGAAGCCCACAATATTTCCGTCTTGACAACTGAAACGCGGACATCAGTGACAGACGTCCCAAAGATGCTTGGATTCTGAGTCTGGACATTGCCCTGTTCGTCGATCTGGAAAAATGCCAGGGATATATCGCAGTCATTCGCCAAAGTGGAAACTGATCCAGTGCTCACATTTTTACGTTGTCTCTGCACCCTCACCGGTGCGACGCAGTTCAATACCTTCCCTTCTGAAAGATTGCGTGATGCTCGATTAGGATGCCGTTTTTCTAGACGCTCGCCTTTGGCTGGGATCGTTATGGACCTTTCTACCGGTCGTTTAGTACTTTTATCAGAATTTCTTCTTGCCTGATGTAGCAATAATCCATGCCGTGGGATTGTTTCCAAGAATCCCTGCAAACTCGCGAGCGCAAGACAGTATGACAAGCGCACGGCAGCTATCTTGTTTCCGGACAATGATAGCATGGTGGAGAACAGAAACAAGCTTTACGAGCGAGCAGCACTGCCCTGGAGCCACTTGTTCGGTGTCGTCCGGAACTCGGGGTTGATTTTCGGGGACCGCGTGGGACACATTCTCTGCGGCACGTCGAGCGGCTCCACCAAAGTCACACAAGATCAGATGCGCCTCAAACTAAAGACGATGAATATGCATCTTCCAGAAACGCTTCAAGAAGAGCTTTGCCAAAGAACAAATGAGTCGAGATTGAGGTTGATCTGGAGCTCCGCGTCTACTTAGCGCCTCTCGCCTAATTGCGTCAGAGCTCAGGTCAATCGCTGTGCCTTCTGGTGCACGCAACCCTTACTTTCTCCACTAATTGGATCATCAAACTGTAGCATCTTGAACGGCGTTTTGTGCTTTTGTTAACATGGACGCATCTAAGACTCATGATTTGGATCCTACGATCTTCTTAGCGAGCAGCGATCATCCTGAAAAATCAGCAAATCCGCCGGATCTGCTCATCTTAAACCAGCCCATTTCGGATTTTGCTACATTCTCCCGCCTATGGAAACACACCAGCTATCGCATATGTGCCGATGGTGGTGCCAATAGGCTGCATGACATGTTCGTAGGCGACCTCGAGAGGCAGAGAGAACATTATGTGAGAAGGCCAGACCACTTTTGCCAGGAACGATTCGTTGACACCGTGCAGCTCCCAAGTATCATCCACGGAGATCTTGACTCTCTGCGTGACGACGTGCGTACGTACTACGAGTCGCACGGCGTCGAGGTGCTCCGAGATGGCGACCAGTACAGCACAGACTTCGGCAAGACGATGTCTAAGATATCCGCAAGAGACAACGCGCTGTCGCAGAAAGATGTGTTGATCCTTGGTACTCTGGCCGGCCGCGTTGACCAAGGCCTTGGTCTTCTACATGAAATGACACGGGAAGAGAGCAAACACCCGAATCTGCGCCTGTGGCTTTTCTCTGAATCCAGCCTGTCGATCATTCTCAGGAGTAGACGAACAGTTGTACGCAACCTCTTATCCAGCGGACTCTTCACGGAAAATTTGGGCCTCGTTCCTGTCTATGGCCCGGTCACCATCAGCACAACTGGACTTGAATGGGATGTTCATGATTGGTTCACACAGATCGGCGGCCAAGTCAGCACGAGTAACCATGTGAAAGCTGACGAGGTACGCGTCGAGACAAACGGCCCAATACTTTTCACTATTGAACGGGCACCGCTCGATCGGACAAATTGATGGCGACAGCACCCGTATTGTATTGAATGATCGCGCAAGGCTGTTGTGCTTATCGGTACCTCCGCTGGTCGTAATTTCAACGGTTCAAGTCGATCGGCATAATCCTGGATGGCTATCCGTTATCGCAGTCGCAGCCTTCAAAAGCAAGCGACCATGAGGACGAGGCTGCCAGCAAAAAAACGCATTGCTTCCGTAGTGCCCCTAACAGCTCGCGGGTCAGTTTAGCAGCATCGTGGCTTGCTAGGAATCAACAACGCCTCTTGCAGCGTGCGTTAGCGCTTTTCGATATTGACGGGAGTCTGTGCGTGCAGTTCCTCAGGTGTTTCGATCAATCGCAGATTAGCGGGCGTTTTCCCGACGTCCGCCTCTGCCCGACCTGCAACTCTAAACAAGAAAAGCAGTGAGCTACAGGGGCTGCGTTCCTTACGCTCAGCGCAGCCCACCATGTTACAAATGGATTGTCGCTCTTACAACGTCCGTCTTATGCGATGCAATCGCGTCGTATCTCGCAGATGTCTCCAGATGTACGGCACAGTAGCTTCGGGCAGGCGCATGCATTCAGCAAGCCCGTGCTGCATCAGCCCAGGCGCATTTGAACTCATCTAAACTACGCTCGATGCGGAACCAGTGTACCTTCTCGTAAAAGTGAAGGTGTTATTGATTGGTCGGTTCCAGCATGTCTACCCGTTACTCGGGTTCGCTATTAACACGAGCTATACTCTCGTCCTCCTTGGAACATGACCCAACAAAAGCGCCGTTATGCGCTGCCTTGTTCCTGCACTCACTTCGCTCGCTTACTCAATACTACATGGAACAATTTCCCCTACGCTCGCTGAATCACGTACTTCCATAATATTACCCAAGGAATATATCTCCTCTCGCTCCCTTTCAGTGTAACAGTAGACCCTGGTGACACGCCCTGTGCAGGCTGCCAGCAACAAGCGCCTCCGTGGAACAGCTCGAACATTGCATGCTCGCCGCGCCCCACCGAGGTTCAGATTACCCTAGGTTGTAATCGTTTTTGGCATTGCGCAGGAACAACGAAAACGAAGCTGAATCGATCAGTTCTTGCAGATTGTAACGCTCAAGGGTGTTGTGGAGGGAAACGGGCCGAACCTGAGGAATGAAAGAGTGGTAACGATGATCCCTCCACAAAAGGTCGTGTCGCGCCCCGCGTCGCGAGGGTCGCTGGCACGAGAAGCAGGAGACATTGAGCAAGCAGGGCGATCGACCACCAACCTGAATGCTGTTAGGGTGGCATCATCGCTGCACGCCAACATAGCAGAAGCAGCAGCTTCTCACTCAACCACACCGACCTCAATGCACACGAGAGTGCCAGAAAATGTTGCGTTTTCGTCCCCCGAGTCGACGTCTGCGCAATCGATGTCTCAGACACATCGGCTGAGCACTTCCTCCCAATCTCCATCACCGTCTTTGAAGCTGGCGCGATCGTCTACCAACAGTGAAGGGACAATCGAGTCAAAGGATTCGAAATTAAGCGGCGATGTACCTTCGTCTCCAATCCAACCTGCTTCCGCGGGTGAACTGCCTTCGCAAAGACGTCCTTTGCTGAGGCCGCCGCATCGACACCCGCTACGGACCATACACAAGAGCTCACAGGATCTTGGGAGCCAGACAGTTCGCCCTGTCGGAAGTCCACTGTCCGTGCAAGATCTCGGCAGCGACTACACCAGATACTTCAACCCATATTTCGCTGGTGCAAGAAGCGTGTCGTCCGAGAAGTTGGCTTCTCAATCAGCGCCAGTGTCCGGAACCACCACACCAATGGCTTCCTTCTATCCCACGAACCCATTCCTCACACCGAACATGACGCCGACAGCTTCGACGACCAAGATCAATATCCTATATGACTCGGAGAAGAATGCTTCACTCATCGATGATCGACTCGCCGCATCCTATGAAGAGAAGGGCATGGCGTCTTGGCCATTAATTGGTGATGAGGCAGAGTCGGACGATGATATGCATATGCCACAACCTGATGATGACATCAGATACAAGACAAAACTGAAGGAACATTTTGCGCGAGAGAACATCGTTTCGACATTAGGATTGTTCATCATGATTGTTGGACTGTCTTTCGTTTTCTTCGGACTGCCGATACTCTCAGCTTTAGGTGTTATCGACTACAACTCAGTATACGGGACACCGTTGAGTCAGATGTCACATTATCCGAAACCGGAAGCTTGGGCTATAGTGAACGACAAGGAGTACCCATTGCTCCAGAACATGCGAAGAGGTTTAATCGATCCTGATACACCAAAGTCCGCGATGGAGAAGAGAGGTCAATTTGGCGACGAATATGAGCTAGTCTTCAGTGATGAGTTCAACGACAACAACCGCACATTCTACGAGGGCGATGATCCGTACTTCTTTGCTCCAGACATCTGGTATGGCGCTACCAAAGATCTGGAGTGGTACGACCCGGATGCCGTTACTACGTGGGACGGCACTTTGGAGCTGCGACTCGACCAATTCCCAAACCACGGTCTTAACTTTCGATCTGGCATGCTGAACAGCTGGAACCACTTGTGCTTCAAGGGGGGCATCTTTGAGGTGTCTGTGTCCTTGCCTGGTCCCGCTGGTGTGCCAGGTATGTGGCCTGGCGCATGGACGATGGGGAATTTAGGAAGACCGGGCTACCTCTCAACGACAGACGGAATGTGGCCATACACATACCAAGCGTGCGATGTCGGCATCACACCTAACCAGTCTTCATCTGATGGTCTCTCTAATCTCCCTGGCCAACGTCTCAACTCCTGCACATGCCCTGGCGAAGACCACCCTACGCCCGGCACAGGACGGGGTGCGCCAGAGATCGACATCATCGAAGTCGGCGCCACATATCCGCCTCACAACATGCCTATCGCAACACAATCCTTCCAAGTGGCTCCTTTCGACATATACTGGTACCCCAACTACAACTACACCGCATTCCCTGACTACACCCAAAGTTTCTACAATGGTTACACTGGCGGTCCTTACCAGCAGGCCATTTCCGCTACCACGAATCTCAACAGGGACTGGTTCGACGGTCAGGCATACCAGCGCTACTCCTTCGAATACGTGCCCGGCGAAGGTAAAGACTCGTACATCAGCTGGCAAGTCGGTGACCAGATGATGTTCATGATGGACGGCCGTGCCATTGGACCCAACGGTAACATACAAGCACGCCAAATTAGCGAAGAGCCTATGAGCCTCATCTTGAACCTGGGAATTAGCAACTCCTGGACCTGGATTGACTGGGAGCATATGAAGTTCCCCGCGGTGATGCGCGTCGATTACGTGAGGTGGTACCAGAAGAAGGACGAGGAGAAGCTGGTCACATGTGACCCGCCCGGCTTCGAGACGACAGCATATATTAAAAAGCATATGAATGCTTATACGAATCCGAACTTGACAGTAAGTTTGTTGGTGTAGACTCTTGTAAGTGTGGGCTAATGATACGACAGCAATGGGACGAGACAGGCCATAAGTGGCCGAAACACAAACTTAACAGCAATAACTGCAAGACTTAAGCAGCGCCTACAAATACTATCAACATTTGATACATGCATTTCAGCTCGGCGTTTGGTGTTTATAAACGGATCTAGGCAGTACATAACGGTAAGAGGGTTACTTGTTATCTTAACATTTTGGCATTGCGGTTGACCGGGGAATGAGAAATATCCCAGCCAGGATAAAGGATGGCTTCGAATCTTCGAAAGGTTTGAATGATGTAATGCTTCTTTAATATTAATAATAAGGATCATTATGTACTCCCGTGCAAGTGCGTTGAAGATATAGGAGCAAGTGCGGGAAAACCGCAGCAGTACTTGCAGTGTAAAAACCTTACATGGGCGAACCGGACCTTTGACATTATGGACAGTGAGCGCAATATGGCAAGATAGCCTTGCCGACTCATACATGCTAAAGAGGCAAATGCAGATTGACAATACACGACCGAGCGTCGCCAACCCCCTGTGGAGCCTGCCCAAGCCCATTGCATCAACGGCGATCACCTGGATGGGATACAAATCAAGGCTTCCACTATGTACCGGAGCTTTTGAGGCGAGATCTGTGATCGCTCTGCTTCCAAGTTATACGAGAGGCTCAAAAACCATCGCCATCCTCTATCTCATACTCTGCCACTCAAAGCGTTGTATGCTTGATTCGAGACCTAGCCCTCGTAATCTGAAATCTCCTGCGCATACAGCGGATCAGTCCTTATCTAAGATCAAGAGCGTCCGCTCTGTGAGAAGTCGTTTTTCGAGCTTTCCAATCCCACAATTCTCGGGATACCATCCAGGCCTTCGTGTTATCTTTTTTCAAGGCTTGCCCATGCGCTTCATTATGAGAAATTGAGGTCTTCAAAGGTATTGGTGACTTGACGTGCTGCCGATGTTTCCGACTGCTCGATCATATGCGTGGTGAAGGGTCCGGTTGATCAAACCATGCCTCGCACTCGGGCGCTGGAATTGAATAACAGTAACGATGACCCTGGTTTCATTTGTTCTATCTGCGTTCTCATCTCAGAATTCCTTGATTTGCGATGGCCTGCTGACACCGCTTTACATGCCTGTTGAAATTATCCTTCCGATTATATTCTTTTTGTGGTGTGGAGCAGTACATGTTCGTACAAAAAAGCCTGATATCTGAGCGAAAGCGATCTTTGTGAACGGTAAACTCATGCCGCTCTAAATCTTTCCGTAAACCGAATGCAGATTCACAGAGCACACATGCATAACGAAGATTGTGCTTGCGGTTGTGGTGGGTTCTAACGTTGTCAGCTTTATTATATGTGACGATCTTGGATCGAAACTTGACTCACTTCCTCTGACCTGGCGTTCGGAATCTCAGGTCACAATCTGTGCATATGTAGGACAGCTCTTCAATACTGACTGTGGTTGCAGAAGACAAAGACAGGACACTGGTGGTTGATTGGTTGTCTTGTGTTGTGATTGAAGCAGAACTTCCAAAAGAAGATCGGGAAGCTACTGGGACGATAGATGAGACAGAGCTCATGATCGAAGAACGTGCTCGCGAATTACCGTTAGATGATGCTGACGCAGAAAGAGGCGAAGAGGGTGCCGATGAGCCACCGTTGAAAGTCAATCCTGCTCTAGGAACGACAGTATCGATCGGAGTCGGTAGAAGATTGCAGAATCTCACGAAAAACCTCATTTGCTGATCATGAGATAACGCGATGTTCTTTGCGAACGACGTGTCAACAGTGCCCCAGTCCGTTGGTGGTCCTTCCGGATACTTGCCGGCATTAGGTTGCCTAGATGGTATTAGCGAAGGTGCTTGATGCTCCTTTCAGATGCTCTTACCATTGACGGCGGTCGTCTTGCTTCACTGGTGTAGATGGCACAGCAGGAAGCACAGGTAGTGATGGCATTGGCATCGTGGCTCGGGTGGAGATTGCCCGGATCACTGTCATGGACTCCGAGGTTGCAGACTCGCAAAATGGCTGTAGCACATCCAGAGTTTCGAAAGACCCAACGCCTTGATCACAATCGACATTTGAAAAGGTCGCGCAGGGCATGTCTTGTGTGTGTGCGGATTGCGTCAAACCTGCGGTGCGCTTATGGGATCTGCCCATGAGAAATCCGAGCTTCCGTTTGCGCGATGGCGGCTCTGGAGAATGCGGGCAGTCTCCTAATGAACGCCTTTTACGTCCAGAAACCATTCTGGGCTCAGCGTCAAAGAACATGCGACTGCTACCGAGAGTTTTCTCCCAACGATGGGGTACTTGCCCCACAATTGGCAAAGGGCCATGATGCCAGGGGTTGAACTCGCTATCCGCTGCATCCAGTTCAAAAGGCTGTTCTTTAAGTTGTGATTCAAGCTGTCTCCTTACCGCTTCTGCAGCTGAAACTTGGTGTGCCGCGTCTGCTTCTGCAATGGAGATTACGGGCTGTACAGCTCTGGATGATGCGTACAGATGTGAGAACATGACTGGATTTGGTTCGAACTCAACTTCCCTCGGATTGACGAATGCACAAGGCTGCCCTAAGTTTGCTGGAGCAATGCGAAGATCAGAGGAGCGATAGGCTGACACTGTTAGTTGGCCCAGACTTCAAAAAAAAAAAGATGGGCAGTATCTCACCATGTCCATCTGTGAGTCTCTGAAGCAGCTTGTTTTTGTCGATTCCGAGGATGTCACCAGCCACATCATGCTCTTTCTTATTGCTTGTGCAATTCTCCTTGGCTGGGCTCCCAGTTCCCACTAATGTCACGAACGACGACCAAGTTCGTGGCCCTCCAATATGCCCCAACTCAATGTCCGTCAAAGGCACACTAGAGCCACCCTTGCAAATCTTTTTAATCCGACTGACCAGACTTATCCGTTCTGAATATGACTCTTGACTTGACGATTCGGGCACCGATCCGGCAGAGGTAGGACTGTCAAAGGCGACACTGGGCACCACTTCTTTATCGGAGAATCTGGACAGAGCGAGCGTATCATCATGATCTTCTGTATAATCGACGTGCTTGGTGGTGATCGAGCTACTCGAATGCGATTCTGTCTCGCTAAAAAGGACGCGCCATGGGCCAGCCTCCGATTCCTCATCTGGAACAAACTTCCTGACACGAAGAACGTTAAAGCCAACTGCCACTTGTTCCTCGGTGGTTTGTTGCCTCTTACACCTGCGACAACAGAACCACAGGAACACTCCCGAAATAGTAATCAGTGCCGCAACTATGCCGAGCGCAATAAGAAGTCTTGTTTGTTGCGACATCCCACCACTTCGCAGCGAATTTGCGGTAGCAGCTTCAGAGACCGACTTTTGTCTGGGTAGAACGACCATGGTGTGTGCGTGGGGAGGTGTGCGTGAAGGCCTCGGTATCGCTCACGCGCTGGCTCCATGGGGTTCATCTGATTTTACTCAGGCAACAAGGCTAGGGGAGGCATACTGATGGATGAGTTGTTGTGGCGCAGTGGACCTATCACAGGTGATGGTGGCGTGGTTCCTGGACTCATCTTCCCCTCTAAGAAGTGGAGGACTTGCCATCGTTGTGCATGCATGGACGCCACACTAGACTTTCGCGGACAGCGAATCGATCATATACTATGCCTCAACTCCGATCAAGATGTTATGCACGGCAGACTTAGTCGCCAATACTGGGCAGCCTTACAATGTCTCCGTAGTTCCACTCCAAGAATGTTGCGAGCCGAGCCTGGGTGTCGAAGCGTAGGCTCCCATAATTTCCCCTTTGTAGCTGTGGCAGGAAAATATGCATTAGCAGAATCGTAATCATTCTGGCACTGGCTGCTTTACCACATGGCTGTCTCACCGTGCATGCTTTCGCGACGCCTGTGACGTTATTGAGCAATCTTGATTGGCATGAGACTAGCTCACTTCAATATCTCCTTGTGATGACCTTCAATAAAAAAAATCATCTACTATCGGAACTGCTGTCATCGTGTGTATATCTGGGACGGGTTCGGGAGTTTGGCGTCGCCTCTCTCATCACGAGAACTCGAGGCGACGTACCCTAGATATGCACTAGTCCCAAGGCTCGACATGTAGTTGCCGACCCGCGTGAAATGTGGCACGCTAACCTAGCGTTGGTAGGCTCTTGAACTTAGGATATTGCGCGCTACGGGGTCAATATATTTCTGAATGAGGCCTTACCGGTACTCTGGTGGCTGCCGTGTGTCCATGCGCGACGGAGGATCTGTTGTGGGTCTCCTAGGATCGTGTCCGCCAGCAGAAATCTCTTTCTGAGCTCTGCGTACATGGAAAAAATATAAGAGTTATCGTTATCCGGTTTACTGACCAAGCTGTGCACTCCGGCTTGTAGAAAGGGAACGGTAACTGTACGTAAGATACTGCTGTAGCGAAGTGTAACGCGCCCAATGATACCGACAAATTCGATGCCGCAGTGTATCTGGGTGACCGGTCATTCAGCTCTGCTATTCGAGGATCATTACTAATAGTCCGCTTAGCGACCTCCATCGTTAAGCAATTTTGGCCAAGCATTAACTGGTCAGTACTGCAACGAAATGACGTTCTCATGGCTCGCTGTAGCAATACATGTACCAAGGCTTCGACTGTGCCCTCGTATCAATGCACATACAGCTCAGCTCGCTGTTGGAAAGAGCATCGTGGCTGATTCAAGATCGAATCCAATTTAGCCCGCGACCGCAGCATGCCCAACATGTACAACGCCGGTAGCGATTGCATCAACCAGCAACCAAGGATAAGTCATACTAACAGACACTGCGAATTTGCCGCCTTGTTTGATGAGAAGACTACTCACCTTACTTAAGGATGACCAGACTGTAGCGAAAGACAAACATGGTATCAGCGCAATGATACAGGAAGAACTATTACTGGTATAGAACATCGTCTAAATCCTGTATGAGCTCTCAAACATAAGTCAAGCCAAAAGAATCCATTGCAAAAGTGTGTCTTATTGGCAGCCCGATCACTGGGATTAGGTCATGTAATGAAGCTTCTCATATGGCATATTGAACCTAAGTAGAACTGTGCTTCAAAGGTTGATAGAGCTCATTGTTTCTTTGCATCGGGACTTGAGCTTCCACGTGAATGTGTAGAGCTGAAGCTGCAGTACCAGGGAATTAGTCTAAAACTGGCTTCGACATAGCACTGCTCACTTTCATAACATTGGTCCTAAAAGCAATGCTTTCCATATGCAACGCTTTCAATTTGGGGGAACCCACAGGTATAAAGCTCAACTAGAAAGTACAACCCTCAAACGTTCCAGGAGACTCAAAACGATGCTGCAACGAGGAATACGCTCATCTGACATGCCTGGGTAACAGTCCAATATCCGATCTCCGCAATTGTTTCGTTGGGGTTCTGAATCAGACCACACACTGCACCTCGTCTGATAGCTCATTACGGTTCGGCCGTGCTAGAACGCAGACTCGTTAGTTCCCGCTCCCAGCGAAAGTATAGATCGACTCACTCTTACAATAAACCGATTGTTATATCTCCCTTTACTCGCGCATAAATCTCAACCTAGGCTACATCAGCCCAATCATAATATCGCCCTTGACTCGTGCATAGATCTCTACCTCGACTTCGAGATCCAGCTCGATCTTGATCTTCAACGAACTGTCCTTCTCGCCCACTTTCGCCGGACGGTCGGTAATTCGGGACTGGTGAACCGGTACAATGCGACGGCCGCCACGTTTTCTCGGCCCTGTTGTAATGGGTTCCGGGATGTCCTCCTCGTCCTCGTCGTCGGAAGGCGCTACTTGCGCAGGGTTCTTTTGAAGTGCATTGTTTTCAGTCTGGCCGATTTTTGAGGGCTTCTTGCGCGCCGCGGGACTTGAGGAGCTTTCAGAGGTGTTGCTGGCCGGGTTGTCGGTGACGGGGGCTCTTAATTCAGGTTAGCACCGACGATGTGACGATGATTTTGAGTATTGCGACTTACGCTGAAGACATGCTTATTGCGCTATCTGATCGCTTGATTGTATCTGAAGAGAGCGTAGTGAACGTAAAGTATTGGACGTTTACTTGAAAAGCGAAGTAAGGGACTCGAGCTGGTGTGATTTAAGTCGGATTACACCCTTCTTTTTATGCCCCACACGTTATGCAAGACCCCAGGCGCAATGACCGCATCGTATCTTGGAATCCATGTAAAGAGCTGAGTGCCAACTTAACCCTATCGTAAATCAGGTTTGTTTCTGTCGGTTTTCGGTGGGTGCGCAACATGTTTACGGAGAGTAGCCACATCAAGACCAAGCGTACGTATTCACGGCCCTACTGGGCTCTAAAGCCAGAAACAGGTTTATATACCGTGAGATCCCAAAAGGACCACTTTTTATTCTCTTACTCATAGTTGCCAGACAACGTACCTGTATTATGGTACTGGGCATTCTAACTGCTATCGCTGCTTGTCCGGCGATTATCGGAACTGTAGAGGCAGTGCGCCAAGGCCAAAGACAGAGCGCCAGAGAGAAACATCGCGGTCTGAAGACGAATCTAGCAGTCGCCTGCTCGCGCGAATCAATCGGTGGCCGCGAAATCGATGGATGCGCAGTGGTACTTAGCGAGAATAAGGTAGGGGTCCATTTCCACCCCGGCGTTGTTTCGGTGAATACCCCGGCTTTTCAGCAGCTGACGAAATGATTACAGCTGTACCTCAACGTACCGTCAGACGAATTTCCAGAAGGCCATCCAGAGGATCATCCGTTTGCCGGATACTTTCTCCCTTACCCTGACCATGATTGGGGACGGCAGGGTGAGGGCATGGTGTCGACCATCTCAAACGACCCGCCACAGCTGAATTGGATATATGTGGATCGCGACACCTGTGAGGTCAAATACGGCGACCGTATTGCCTCTGAACCTCACATTATTGGACCGTGGGATGTTACCAAGATGGACCGAAGAGTCATGTTGACAGGATGGGAAGGTTTCATGGCAGTTCAATACGGCCCAGGGGAATGGGCACTGTACTTTGATATAGACGATAACGGACTTCAGGGCGTTATTGGAGACGACATGTTGAAAATGGAAGTTGAGCTGGTGCGGAGGGAGATGAGGGAGCCAAAAACGACGACGAATCCAGTAGGAGAAGGCGATGCCGAAGCTAAAACACCAGATGAAATTGAAAGTGATTGACGTAGCGGCATGTTTTCAAAACGCGAGTGAAGAGAACAATGAACAATAGACTGTACTTTTAGCCTTTGTATGAGGTGCATGCTACTAAGGGCCTTTGCTAGTATAAACTGGAACAGATTTGATAAGGAACACTGCAGAGCAGAGGTCTGCAGAACCACGTAGGCCTTTAGCAGGGCTCTAGTCAAGAGGCTTTTCACAGTACAATTGAGCTTGCATGAAGAAGCTGTGTGCATCTCTTGGTTCTCTGCAATACCTGGCGATTCCATCGGCATAACGGTTTACTGATATCGGTGCTTATGACAGATACAAGGATGTAGACACAGGTAGCATACCACTCTGTATATCATGGGCAGCGTTGTAAGTGGTTCTTGTCTATGGTTCCACCTTGCATCCTGTCCACGCGATGCAGGATGCCGCTCATAGCCCCTTATGCGTCTCATGGGCAGCTATTCACGCAGGTAAAGAAGCATCTTGATGGGGTCTGAACGCATTATGGTCTGACAGCTGCCACTTGTTTGCCTCTTTCTCTCCAGCGAAGCTCTTGTTGCCAACAAATTGCTCTTGATGTGAGGAAGTATAGAGTTCTTCACAAAGACCGATCTTCAAGAATAGCACGAGAATGCACTTTTGACAACGGACGGTACTACGTTTAATTTGGATCGATAAATGGTATAGTATCGAGTCTTAAGAAAGTATGAACAAGAAGGGTATCTACAAACAATCGTACGACTATGGTTTAGTAGTTGTACTTGTAGCAAAGCGTTGAGCCAGTGGTGTCAAGAATGTCTCTGATCCTAACATCGGGCTTGAAGCTGTAGACGTTGATTGATGTGTCGAGAGTTAGTGGATTGCCATCGGCATCTGTACCATCGATGGTCGTGGTCCGTACAGCAGCATTCTGGTTCTGCCAAATGCGGAAGTTGCGGTCAATGAAGCTGTGGTGCAGCCAGAAGGTCTAGTGTATTGTTAGCATGTTGCTGTTGTGTGTACACTGTCGTGAGGACTTACAGGGTCTGAGGGTGAAGCGTAGACGTCTTGCATGACGGCGCCAATACCGTTGTGGCCCCAGGCGTGAGCACCACCCTCGGTGCAGCCAGCCATGTCGGCGAAGGTGCCGCGGGAGTTGCAAGCATCAACCATAGACTGGCCGGTGTTGATGGTCTTGGCAGAATCGCCGTTGCGGGCCAAGCAGTGAGGCTGGTTACCTGTGCCAGGACCAACGTTGATGGCGAGGTTGGCAAATTGCTGCGATAAAGTCAATTGGCTAGTTCAGAGTGTCGTGAAACCTAAGTCCACTTACGCCGTCTGTCACACAAGCACCGCCGAGGCTGATACCACCGAACCACTGGCTCGAGAAAATAGAAGACTGGCCAAACTTTCCAGCGTACTTGGTCTCATCGAACCACGGCAGAGTAGCGGTGAGGCCACAGCTCTCACGGAGCTCCGACTCAAACGTCCACAGCAGATACCTGTGCCACAGCAAAAACTTCGAGTTGCTGTGCACCCTGGGTGTAAGGGTCTGGTGAAGAGCAGTGAAGTCTTCGTAGCGACTCTTGGACGCGGCAAACTGGCCAGATGGGGCCTTCTTCATCAAGCACTTCAGAGAGTCCACGTAGTTCTGCCTGTCAGCAGTGGAAACAGAGTCCCACTCAGTGCGGACGCGAACGGTGCTACACGTCGCGGCTCTTGTGTTGACTGAGTTGGCCCTCATATGGGGTTCGATAAGGCTCTCAATGCCATCGTGGATCTTGTCGGCGGTGTCGTGGATCTTGTCGGTGAGGTCGTGAATCTTGTCGCTAATATTCAGTCCCGCAATGGCTTCCTCAAGGGTCAATGTGTGTCCGGCAGTCTCGGCAAAGATGGAGAGAGGCAGCGCAGGGTAAAGAGGTGTCGCTGGAATAGAGTCTTGTCGTTTGATGGCGGCGCCCGAGACAAGTGTCGCAGCCGACAGGGCTGTAATGGTGGACAAGTGCATGATGTGAGGTTTGTGTAATGACTGAACAGATTAAAATTAGACGGAAAGAGAATTGTAATGATCAGCGAGTGTATATCAGACCAGAAGGTCGTCAAGAGTTGGCAGGAGGTTGGGATCGCTGCTGGACTTTCTAATATCAGGACAGACCGACTCTTTTATCTTGAATGGCAGGCACCGGCAGCCTCATCTTAGCAAGACGATAGGAGCAGGGTCATCTGTCCTAGCTGCATACGACTCTCGAGCCAGCTCACGGGCCATGACAGATGGAAGCCGGGGTTGAATCTGCAGCGTCGCATTGGCAGAGGATGCGCTTGGCCAAGCAGGCAAGTGGTAAGCTTTTCGAACCGGTGTGCTATACCACATGAGGCTCGTGGCTCAGCCTCGATGGAGAGCGCTACCGGGACCTTGCATCGTTGGCACACAATCTCCGAGGCGGGGATAAGGCTCGCGTCAGAGGGTCGTGGGCCTCCAGGATGCCGCCAGCCTCCTTGCAGACCCATCGAAAATCTCCCCTGCCCCGTTCCGTGAGCGATTGCGCACAACAACTCGTGTTCGCCACGTCGTAAAAATAGTCGCTGCGACAGGCATATCGCTCGTGGATACAGAGAGGATGGCAATCTTCACCGCAATGAGATCATGCGCTGTAATTGCAGACCCAAAATCAACGAATTGCTAGCTTTGTGACGGCGGGAACGGCGGCTGGGGAATCGTACAACCTCACATAGTTGCATCGCAGCAGCAGCTGAGAAAACAATGGTCAAGTCGCAAAGTGCCTGCACGTCAGGAAACACAACCTCGTGTTGGCATTGCATCCACATGCCCCTGTAATCAACCTACGAACCTGTGGATCTGCCGGTGCTCTACCGACTCCTTTCCATCTCGGCGGAATGCAGGGTCGTAGACCCGCAACTTGGCCTGAGGTCGCCGCGTCCAGTTGATTGTGCCTGACTTGAGCAGGTGTGAGACAGATTATTGTGGATGCTGTTGCTCAAGCGGCCATCTTTCCCAGAAGTGTGCAGATCGCCCTAACATCATGACTGACTGAGTACTTGTGCATCGCAACTATTGAATTGGTGCACACGCGCGTAAAGACACCCATCGATGGCTATATTGAGATTTATCGTGAGCGACGGGCGAAGGGGTGGTTGGTAGATGATGCTCGCCAAGGAGAGCATGTGGACAGAATTGGAGCACAGCATCAATAGCTCGGAAAAAACACACTTCCACGAGCGACAGCCCTGTATGATCTTGTACCAGAATTGATTGAGGTTGCGTCGTTGGTGTTGACCAGGTGTCGGCCTGCAAACAGTGTCTGCCACATGCGGTTAGCTGGCCGTGAACTGATCAAAGGGTCTACCACTTCGATCAATGATCAACAACATGAGCTCACGCCGTTCTAGGTCTGCTTGGCAACATTCACCCCCAAGTCTCACAGTGACGATGCTGTATCGTCTTGGGCTGGCGGCGAGGTCTTGTCACGTTTGATTTTGACCGCAGGTGGATGTTGGCAGGACCCCACTCGGGACAGCCTCTAGACCGCGGTTGCCTAAGGGCCCTATCGCACCTTTTGCTAGCAGCTACAGAGCCATTCACAAGAAGTCCATGCTGCTTCACCCAGCTCTCCTGACCGCCGACCTCAGAAGAGCATCTCCCTCGCTGCTCTCTCTTAACACTTTGCGCGCTAGATCCGTGACAGCGCGTCATCGCGCTACTCGAACTCCCCGCATCGCAGGGCAATTCGACTCTACTTCTATAGCTAGCAACCGCCACACAGCCATGACGACCACAAGGGAAGAGTCGCCGTTGCGCAGTTCCCTCGGCATGGCCATGCGCAACCAAAACCAATACACATACCGCCTTCCCACCCCGCCACGAGTCGTCGTACCTCCACCTACGCTCTCGACCGATATGCCGGGACTTGTGGTTGGCACCGGTTCCGGTGGACTGGACATAAGCTTTCTCAAGGAGATGGCTTTGGAGGACATCGTTCAGAAGAATACGCTGATTGAGTGGGCATACGAGCGGCGTCGGCAAGCGCAGATGATCTTGCCCTGGCTGTTCCTGGGGCCGATGATTGCGTCCAAGGACAAGGAGTTCTTCGCCCGCGAGGGCATTACAATGGTGCTTGCAATACGGTCTCGCGTTGGCAGCATGAGCGGCGCCTTGGAAGCTGCGCGGAGCGCCGGCCTCAACGTGGCTACGATCGAAGCACCGACCTACCACGATCTGATCAAGCAATTTGGCGATACTACAAGGGTCATCAATGAGCATGTTGCCAAGATTCGTTTCCGTGCCATGGCACAAACGGGTCAGCCTACGCTCGGCAAGGTTTTGGTCTTCTGCGAGTCAGGCAACGAGAAGTCAGCCGCTGTAGTTGCGGCATACCTCATGGAAATACTTGATGACTTTGACTACATCAAAGCCATGCAAGTCTGCCAGGCTCAGCGCTTTTGCGTAAATTTCGACGATACGATCAAGAACATGCTTCGATCTCATTGGGACATCCTACAAGCGGCACGTTCGGTCTCTAGCTACAACACACAGCAATTCCAGGCGAATGGCTATGCCGACAACTTCAATCAAAGCGGCGCATCCCTACAGACTTCTGCGAAAGCAAAGCTAAAACGACACATTGAAGACACGCGTGACGACGACGACGTTGAAATGGAGGATGGCTTAGACCCTTCGGATGCCCTTCGATTTGAGGGACGCGACAACACGCCCTTTCACAGTGGCTAGGTGGACCGCAATGTTTGTGCGATGCTTGGTGGCTTTGCATGAATCAAGATGCACCCTCTTTTCTTTTCTATGATACCCTGCATGGCAATTGGCGTTTTATTCAGGGAGCAGTATCCAGCATATACTGGTCACTGCACAACAGAGCTACAAGGTATAGGTTACGGTGGCCAGAACAGGCCACAAAGGCACGAGTAATCGATTCATCGAATCACACTATATGTTAAACTTCCCTTGAGAGTTTTGGGTCCGAGCGTGCTATTGGCGTGGCCTTCGGGTGCGAATCGTTGAGCACACGTGCGCGTCCTTTCTCATGAACCATTCTACTGCTCTTGAACATGGTGTCAGACTCCTTTCTTACGCGGATCGATCAATATTTAATAAACGGGTAGTCCTCTGCAGTCTAGCATGACTCCGAGTTTTACTCGATGTCTAGCCTCGAAGCACTTGGTTCTATAGATCCTATAGTTGGCAGTCATGAGCGATCATGAGAGCCAGCACTTTCCTCGTCGTAGCAGTCGCGACACGACTCCCATTACTCGCTACCGTACTCAATTGTGCTGGACCCTTTCTACCTTTGCTGATCCAACCACGGTCTGCGTGCCCTTCGACACCCATTGTCTGGTATCACTCCAGCATTTCCTACTGTTGAGTAGTCCGTATTATCAAATATTCTTTGCGACCGCAGTATACCTGTAGGCGGCTCCAATATCTGGAGCAAGACCAACCCTGGTGTGGTCTCTTCGCCGCCCATGGATGCATCGCGCAGTGACCGCAAACCGTCAAAGGGTTCCAATACGGAGGATAAATTGCATGCTCATCCAAAAATGAGTACTCAAGTAGCTCCAGAGCTGATTTTGCGTTACTGACTTCAACGCTGTCAGGCTAGAAGCAAGGAGCACAAATGGTCAAGCACAGTGCGGAGTACGTGCCCTTAAAGAGTTTATCCCCGGATTTTGTTATCTTGAAGCAAGCTGGATCTAGTCTAGCACCTTTGTTCGCAGTGAACAAATTACTGACCACTTTGCAGGTCGTTTTCCATGAGCTTTGAGTGGGCTGCACACCATGCTCAAGGCACGTGTACCGATCCTAAGACACTCCCATCAGCATCTTTCCCGTCGTTGCCACTCAATGGACCGCCTCCAGCTGCACCAGTTCCTCAAGTGCGCAAAGACTCTGCTGTCAATCTCCTGGAATCAGACAAGGAAGAGGCGACTCCAACTTCAACACGAAGCGATGATTTCGACACTGTCGATGAGTCCTCTAAGGACGACTTGAGCGAAGACACTTTTTCGAAAAACTACCTCGCTCATATAACCTCACCCGGACAGCAGCAGGTGAATGATGCTGCTGTCGCCAGTAAAACCAAAGCCTCCAAGCTATTCGCCAAAAAACGCCCCAGATCTATAAACTGCGAGAATTTACGCGTCGAGCACACCTCCCTCATAAACAAACGTCGCATGTTCGAATTCCAACTTCGTAGGCTAGGCCACGCCATCCCCCGCCCCGGATGCTCGAGCAACGCCTCCACAGCCGCTGCTCCTGACTGGACGCAGACACCAACCTCCATTGACGCCCTCTGGCGCACAGTCCAGGAGCTCAGAGCAGTGAATCGTGCACTCGAGGTTCGAGAGAGTCACGTCCATCAAACCACCAGTGCGCGGAGGAGGTTATTCACTCGGCTGCCAAGGTATCAGGAGCGTCTTGCGGCGGTAGCGGAGAGCGGGGATGCTCCATCGCCATTCCGTCCTGGTGCGATAGATACCGTACTTCATGGTGTTGGGTGCGATGGCGATGCCCATAGTGATGATGATGGCGATATGCGAGCTATGCGCACCACGGCTCGCAGATATGCATACCCTCCCCTTCCCACAACTGCGACTGCAGATACGAACAAGACTCCCACCACCATTGCAGCCCCGCAAAGTCAAGCCTATGGGAAAGCAAACTGGCCACGCGCGTCCCACGAGTCGAGTCCTGCCGTTACACCCCAGCACCCCTTGACTATCTCCGAACGGCGCAGGGCGTACAATCCCGCGAGATCGGGGCCCAGTATGGGTGCGCACAGTCTTTCCGTCCCAGCTGGAGGGGTGCCCTTGGGTGTTGGGGCTCTCGATAATGGCGATGGCCGGGGCGAGGATGAGGGTAATATATTGGCAGTGGATTCAGGCGCGGCTTGGAACCAGCACCAGGCACTGGAGAGGGCAGTGTGATGCCGGCACTGGATCCCCCATCCTCCGGGTACTGCCTCATGGGAAACAAGTCGCGGAGTTCCTGGTCATATCGTTGTGTTGCGAGTCTGTGAGCGGTGGGGGGTGTGGTTCCCTTGGCCGACTCTGGACGAGCTTCATTGGGCTGGGGTCAGTCCGCTTTCACTGTTCTTTCCTGTGTTCATTTGTACAATCCCACGCATGTTCTGCAGACTCGCTGTCTGGGACTTGGAAGCTGCGATTAACGCTCCCAAATGAAGGGTTGGATGCATGTATGTTGGTAGTCATAGTCCGTAGCCATAGTCCATAGTCGTTCTTCATGAATACTGATGTCCCAGTCATCTTGTACTTGTGCGATTTAGCAGATTACTGGCTGCTGTCATATGACCTGAATCCATCCAAGATCCTGGACATTATCGCTTGGAAGTTGTGGACCTATTCTTGCTTGAATTCATGTGGCGTGATGGCAGAGACACAGATTTTGATCTTTGACATTCGCTATAGCACTCACGCCGCAGCCCGCGCGCAAGACATGTCATTCAAAACGCCAGCCACGTATCCCAAATCCATAATTGTACAGACCCATATCTCGGTCCCTTGCAACAAGCCACCGTATACTCATACAGCCAGCCCTACGTGAATAGCATCCGCGCTGGATCCGTCTTCTCATCGTTCCCCTTGTTCGGGCCTACAGGGCTAGTCGTGGCGAAGAACAGTACCTTAATTGCGATGGCGAAGCCGGCATGCAGCGCCAGAACGACCACGAGCAGGATCTTGGATGTCTTTGCTTCGGTGGTGGAGAGCACGGGGTATAGGTTCCTGAGGAGGAAGGTAGCAGAAAAGGCGAGGCCGAGTGCGACGAAGGTGTAGTTGAGGACTAAACAGTGTCAGTCAGTAGGATAGCCCCGATGAAGCTGATAATTGATAGTAGTGGAGCGTGAAAGGGAAAGAGTATTTGTAAGACGCACTCGAAATGGGACTCCAGCTCACAAGCGCAACCACAATCCACACCAGGTTCGCATACCCGTACAGACACGCGCACTCGAGCAGATTCGCGCTCTCGCTTCCATACCATTTCAACACGCCCCATAGCGCCACAGGCACCAGCCCGGTATACCCGTACACCAGCCCTGCGGCGCCACTCAGCAGCTTGAAATCATACGCAAAGTGGTCCTTGCCCTGGTGCGCGAGGTACTGGCTGATCGTGCCGGTGAGAAACAGGATCACGACGACGGTGGTCGCGATCCACACGGGGCCGTATAGATCGGGGTTTCCCTCGAGCACGTCGAGGAAGTTGGCGCGCGGGTAGATGGTTGCGGTGCAGCGGCGCAAGACTTCGGTCGTGTCGACGTCGAAGGCTTGCGCGTAGAAGGAAAGCGTCCAGAGGAGGTGCTTGCGGCTGCCGCTGGCGGGGGCGGCGGTAGCGGGACCGGGGAGGAAGGAGGACGAGTCGGATTGGATTTTGGCGCCGCGAGAGGGGGCGGTTTCAAAGTCTAGGGATGTCGGTCAGTAGCAGTAGAGCTTTGTGCGGTGAGGACGGCGTACTGGAGCTGTGGAACTCGAGGTCCTCTTGCAGGTCGGTGTGGCCTAGGTCGCCCTGGGAGGTGTGAGCAGGGAGGTCCCGCGCTGTATGATTTTAACGGATATGCCTTTACCTCCTGATCGACGTCAACAACGACGTCGTAACCTCTGTTTGCCATGACGAATGTGTTGGGAGCTCGGATGTGGTGAGCTTGCTGGAGCTCTACCTGCCAGATTGCGCGTTGATACGCGTTTCACAGGGTCTCCGCTCTGATTGGCTGCACAAGAACATCACCCTTCCTTCCCGTAACTTCAGTACAGCTACTCCCAATGTTTATCGCACAGATATGCTTAAGGTGAAAAACTGGTGAGTTCAAATGCACTTTCGCCTGAAAACAAGTTGCTGTCATTACAAGGAAATCTGAAGCCATCTACGAGTCAACGGATCTACATGAACCATCCAGATGTTGGGCAAGACCACATTGCTGTACACCACACCACTACCCATAATTAAGGCGCAAGCTCATCCTTGGGAACAAGCGGCTCAACATTCCAGATGCTCTCCGCGTACTCATCAATGCACCTATCACTGGTAAAGAAGCCCATGCGAGCGACTGTCAGGATAGTCTTGGTGGTCCACTCCTCGGTGTTCTTGTAGCTCTCATCAATCGCCTCCTGAGTCTTGATGTACGAGTCGAAGTCGTCAGAGACAAGGTAGTAGTCGCCGTGGTCAACGATGCCATTTAGCAGGGCCGAGAAGCGGTCTGCATCGCCAAATGTGCCCTTGTGAATGTGGTCAAAGACATTGGCGAGCTGCGGCTCGAGCTCGTAGTGCTTGTACAAGTGGGCGTGACGGAGGTCTTCGACATCTTCGGACAGGTTGCCAAACAGGAAGATGTTCTCCTCGCCAATCTCGCGCGTGATCTCGATGTTTGCACCATCGCAAGTACCAATGATGAGACCACCGTTGAGGCAGAACTTCATGTTGCTTGTACCGCTAGCCTCAGTACCGGCCGTAGAAATGTGTTCACTTATGTCGCTGGCAGGGACGATGATCTCCGCCTTGCTGACGTTGTAGTCTTCCAAGAAGATGACCTTGAGTAGATCACCGACATCCTTGTCGTTGTTGACGACGTCACCGACCTTGTTGATGAGATGGATGACGGTCTTTGCCATCCAGTATCCAGGTGCAGCCTTGCCACCGAAGATTGACACACGAGGAACAAGCGTCTTCCTCTGCTCCGGCGACATAGCCTTGATTTGGAGATAGCGGTGAATGACACCAAAGATGTTGAGCTGCTGGCGCTTATATTCATGGATACGCTTGACCTGGACATCGAACAGAGCCGCCGGATTGACTGTGACACCGTTATGCTCCTTTATATGTTGAGCTAATCGAACCTTGTTCGCAAACTTAATTTCTCGGAACTCCTTTCGGAATTCCTTGTCATCAACATAGGCCTCAAGCTTGTGCAAAAGGGTCAGGTCCTTCAGGAATTCGTGGCCACCAAGCTTGGATGCGATAAGCTCCGAGAGTCTTGGGTTGGCTTGGTGTAACCATCTGCGGGGCGTGATACCGTTTGTAACGTTGGTGAATTTGTCAGGTCCGTAGATCTTGACGAAATCCTTGAAGATGGTGGTCTTGATCAAGTCGGAGTGGAGCTCAGCAACACCGTTGACCTTGTGGGAACCGATCAGAGCAAGGTAGGCCATGCGGACCATCTTGGGCTGGGATTCTTCAATAATTGAGACGCGTCCTAACATCTCGCGATCGCCGGGAAAGTTCCTCTCAACGAATTGGAGGAAGTTTAAGTTTATGTCAAAGATGATCTTGAAATCTATCAGCACGGAAAGAATCCAAAGTCAAAGTCACACTTACTTGGAGATGGCGGGGTAAGAGGTGCTGCATGAGAGGAACAGACCACTTCTCGAGCGCCTCGGGGAGGACTGTGTGATTGGTGTAGCCGAAAGTCTTCTGCACAACTGCGAGACGTTAGCATGGCACAAAATGGACTCCTTCCAAATAACTTACTGTTCCACGCATCATCCCAGTCCAGGCCCTCGATATCGACCAGGATTCGCTGGAGTTCAGGGATGGCTAGAGTTGGGTGGGTGTCATTGAGCTGGATTGCAACCTGGCTAGGGAACTCATTCCAGGCGCGCTTGCTCTTCTTGAAGCGGCGCACGATGTCGTAGAGCGAGGCAGCGCACCAGAAATACTGCTGCTTAAGACGCAGCTCTTTGCCGCGCTCAAGGTTATCGTTGGGGTAGAGAACAGCGGAGATAGTCTCAGCGCGCTGTTGGTCCGCTACTGAGCTCTCGTATTCGCCCGAGTTGAACTTCTGGAAGTCGAACTCGCCGCTGGCAGCCTTACTGCCCCAGAGACGGAGATTGTTGCAAGTACCGGTCTTGTAACCAGGGATTGGGACATCATAAGCCACAGCCTGGACAATCTCGCCGCCTTCCCAGGAAGACTGTTGCTTGCCCTCATCGTCTTGCCAGCGATTTACGTGGCCGTAGAATTGGATGTCGACAGTGATGTCGTGTCTCTGGAACTCCCAGGGATTGAAGTCGAGCCAGTAGTCTGGAACCTCGACCTGGTATCCGTCGACAATCTCCTGCTTGAAGATTCCGTATCTGTATCGCAGACCGTAGCCCCACGCTGGGATGTTCAGGGAGGCCATCGAATCAAGGAAGCAGGCGGCAAGACGTCCAAGACCACCGTTGCCGAGAGCAGCATCGTGCTCCTGGGAGACGACATCTTCCATGCGGAAACCGAGGTCGGAGAGACCCTCTGCGTGGTTGTGAGTAAAATCTTTGGCTACAGTTTGCTCGGAAACCTACTGGTAGCAATATCCTTTTGCTCCACATTGAGCATAGCATTGTCTAAAGCACGTCCCATCAGGAACTCGAGAGACAAATCTAAACACGTCAGCAATTTCTCTGTCAACTGAAATCGCAAACTCTTACAGTATACACGCTTCTGGTCTGCGAAAGTCTGGCTCTGCTGCGTCTTGTTCCAGTCCAGGACCAGGCGATCCCTGAACGCCAGAGCGGTTCCGGCATATGCGGCCGACTCGTCGCAGTTGAAGAGCGAGCGCGCAAGTGTAGTCTCGATATGGCGAACAGTCTCCTTGTTGAACTCGTCTGATGTGGAGAAAGGCTTAGGCATCTGCCGTCTTATCAGTACCCTGTTGCGTGCGGGAGCTACCCCGCAAATTGAGGTACCCCATGGGCCGCTTGACGTACGAACTTTCTCCAGGCGTCGCGCTGGGGCTCTGGAATACTGTTCTCCACAGCCTTGATCTCGCCGGGGCCGAAGCCGGTCACAGTCCTCTTGTGCTTGGGACGAGTGAAGTTTGCCGGTCCCACGGGACCCGTCAGATCAGCAAGCGGGGCGCTGGTGGAGGGACGGCGCTCCCGAGGCGAAGGCTTAGCAGTCGCCATCTTGAGGATGTCAATTGCAGAAAATGGCGAGTTACTAAGTGAGTGTCGATGGCGCACAGGGGAGGGAGGGGTTGAAGGACGAATTGTGGGAGGAGGGGAGGCTATATGTGGAAGCTCCGGAAGCTTAGAGAGCAAGAGTGCAGCTTAGCAAGCTGGTACGCGCCCGATGGTACGAGTGTTTACAATCAGGGAAAGGGATGGCAACGAATGTTGACACCGCAGAAGTTGGAGCTTCAGCAGACGGGCGGCAGAAGCAGGGCACAATCACAGGTCAATTGACATCAGGAGATACTGACGACTATATCGAACGCGGGGAAACGATCGAGGCTGACAGCTAGCAACAGCTCAACAGCTGTTGAGCTGCAAGCTTGATGCACGCGGTTGGTGAACCGCATGGGGTTTGGAGCTTAGTGGGGTAGCCAGGCCTTTCGCCAACCAAGCTCCGAGCTTGAGGCCGTTGGCTAACTCGACTGAGAGTACATCCAATGCGCTTGTGGCATCCTGGGGATTCAAGTGCGCGCTAAAGAGTTTCATAACGATGAAGCGGTGACTTTGGCCTAGCCAGAAGAATAAATGGGTGGTGGTGTGATAGAGAGACTAAACACATGACGTCGGTGGATGCTGACCGCGGAGGAAAGCTCGGACTGCGGTGTGCGGCTCTTGGCGGGAGGAACATGTTGGATGCACTTGCCTGTATCAGTGTCCGCCTTACGCAGATTGGAAGTCACGGGATTTGTAGTGAACGTGTGGCAATGCGCTGTTCAAGATCGATTAATTATATATGATGTTGTGGGATGCTATGCTACAATGCTAGACGGCGCCTTAACAAGGACTGCCGTGTGCATGAGGGTATCGTGCAAACAATGCAATGTATGAGGACGCTAATTGACTGCGATTCTCCAGGCCAAAACACGCCCAAAGACTCCTGAATGATGATGCCGCTGAATTGCTGGATGATTGAAAATGACGTGACAATGTGGGTATCGTAAGCGCTGCAATAAATGATGCTCACACTGGGATGCGGCGAAAACGAGGCACAAAATAAACAATATCAGACCGGCACCTAGGGGCTGGGTTCTGGTGTCTGGACACCGTACTTCCACATGGCTGTGCCTGACATGTCACTGGAGAAGTTTCGGCGACGACCAGTCTTCGCCACTGTGTCGTTTTCGTCGATAGTCGAAGACGCTGCAGCAGGCGATGTTTTGGTGCACTGCATGTGTCGCAGCATGCTGTCCATCATATCCTCAGTGATACGACAGAGACCGTAGTCAGTATCCTGCAGGATTGCCCGTTTTGAAGCTTCAAGCTCCTGGATTGAAAACTGTTTACGGCTTATGCCTACTGCCCAGTAGTGAGCAGAACGACGAGTGTCGCTAAAAAAGCCATGAGCGAGAGACAAGGCTGCGAGGATGAGGACGTCTGGGCTGACGGGAGCATGATGATATGTGTCGGTGTTCATGAAAAACTTCAAGTCCCTGGCATAGTTGGATGGCAGCAAGGTTTCCTGCCACGTAGCAGCGAAGTGAGGAGACAGGGCATCCAGGATGCAGGCAGCATAGGCAACGACCTCGTCTGGCAGGCATGATCGTTCCAGAAAGCCGCGGATGGCAGGCACAGAGGGCCGGGTTGTGGAGACGCTTGACGGTACGAGGTTGGCAAGATGGGTCGCATGTGCTAAAGATAGTAGTCAGCATTCGTGTCCAATAATGCGTGGCGAGTAGGGCAGCATTGACGCAAAAACTCATCGATCGACAGGAACACCGTGGAATGTGGGCTCGACGAGAAAAGGAGATTGGACTGCAATGACGTCGCGCGAGTCGGTTCGTGCTAGCATGCAGGGGAACGTCGCTCAGCCGAGCAAGTCCCACATGTCCAAGACCAACAACAAACTTGTCTTGGAGGGGAAATGTCGCACGTGTAAATGTGTAATGTTGGCTTGTTGACAAACTAACCTTGTAGTTCAGGAGCAAATTCTTGCAGATCTGACGACGTTGTTGGTGTTGATGCTGGTTTCTCGATGGTGTGCTCCTTCGCGGGCGGAGGCGTCGGCAAGTTGGACAGCGAACCGCACGTTGCAAAGTAAAGGTCCAATTCTTCGTCGGTCATATCGCTGGTGATAGAAAAAGCTGGTGAAAGTTCCATTATGGAGAGTGATTTTGGTGTTCGATTTTCGGAGTGGTGACGGTATTTGCGGGCTCAGGGCTTCTTGTACAGCGAATGTTGGTGTGGTGTTGCTCGAGCAATCATTCCAGTGTTTCGTTTGTCGAGACGCAGATTGAAGGATCGAAACGTCTTGGTGGCTTGAGAACAGTCGGCGAAGCGAGAAACATAAAAGGCCTCACAAAGAGGGCATCCACAGCACTATATATCTCTGTCCCAAAAAGAAGACAGCATTCGAAACGGTGAAGCGGCTGACGGTGCGCTTCACTAGCTCCGTGTGGCTCCTTAACCCGTAGCGGTCTCCCTGCCGCAACACCAAGCCCTACCTGAGCACCCTAGCGCGCTAGGCAGTGCAGTAGGGGGGATGCAAGCGAAAATTGAATGTTCGGGCGGTATCCGCACCGTCAGACGAGCCGGAGGCAATTGTGGATGCCCAGGAGTTTGCGAGTCGGCAGAACCTGTCGAGTGCGCGAAGGTGGACGAACTGCATTGTACCTTCCTCTCCGGGCAGCCAGATGTGCAGCTCCCCGCATAGGAATGCTCTTGCCATGGCGCGATCGCACACACAACGACGCAATCATAATCTATCTTACCTGACGATTCCCCAGATCTACATTCCGAGCAGCTGCTGTACGGAATACCGGTATTGACAAGGTTTTAGTAATTTCGTATGCACAGCTTCGCCTAAGGCCGCCCGTTCCAAGTAGAGTCCGTCGGCGTGAAGGATCTTGAAGATGTTGATGGCAATGTCCGCAAAACCGATACTGGCTTGCACACACCACCACGCACTCTGGAAGAATAGATTTGGACATGTTTCACATCACGAAGCGGCCCTTCTGCATCTCCATCGTCTCCATCACGCCACGCACCAACCAAGCAACACATACATAGCAACCAGCTCCCAGCTCCGACTCCAACGCACTCACCGCCAATTGCCGTCAGGTCGTCCCTCCGCGCAGCGGCGCAGCACGCGCCTGTGAAGCGCGGCACAACTGCGTATACGGAGCTCGGGCGCCTCGTACATCCGCATGCAGCACGCACCCACCTCGTCCCAAGCCGCCGAAGGCTACGTACCCGCTTGCTAACCCAGAAGTTGACGATACCCACAGTCTTGTTCTCGCGCGATGCCGCAACGGCAGCCTGTCCCATGGGCGCTGGGTGGCACGACGACTCGTAAAACGCGCGGTGGGATCCGTGCTAAGCGGATCGTGCTTCGCTTCAATATTCCGAGATGCTGCGATGTGTGTGCAATGTGCTGGCCCATATTGGGTGCCCCATCGCGCTAGGACACAGGAGAACTGCTATGGCACCAATTCGTCTGAGAGCGAGTCGTAAGAGCAACCCTGCGAAGCCTCTTCCAATGCCGAGTGAAGGTGGGCGTGCTATGCTGAGCGGGTCGGGGCATCTGTACACTTGCAGCAGAAGATCCAGGAATGGCAAATGGCACACCGAAACAGTGGCCAATCCCACATTTCCCACAGCATTGTACATACAGTCCCATAGGGGATCACCATCATTTTTTCCTGCGAATCCTGCTTGCCCTGCATGCTGCAGACAGACCCGTCGGTGCCATTCCACGGAAGCTCATCACAATGACCTCTACTCCTGCAGACACACGTCCAGACCACCCACCACTGCACCTCATGTGGAGAAACACCTACTATAATTCCTGTTTTGCCTCGAGAGATATGCGAGATCGCGATGTGAAGTTTGGATTGCCACACTACAAGTTCTGCATCTCCTCCCGCTCGTCACTCGTGCATGTTCACCATATGCAACCATCCCGTCAGACCCTGTCAGGTTCTTGGTTTGGAGCTTGCAGCTGACAGACGCCACACACAAGCCCTCCCCCCTCCCCCTCACCGTCTGCATCTCCACCCACCTCCAGGCACAATTTCGCACGTGAAGAGAGCCATAACGCATAGCTACAACTTCAACGTGATTCGAGCATATTGATGCGTCCAAGTGCCATACCAGAGTGGTTTGCATTCTCGTTCATGGTCACGGTAGATGGTAGTGTGTGCGAGCTAGCATCTAGCATCACGTAGCCGAACAGCACGACATCCGCAGCAGTACTGGAGCAAATATGTGTAGCGCAGGTGTAAAATGTCTCGTTGGCGCCTGTACATAAGAAAACCACGTTGTGCACCCTGAACAGAGAATCTTCGGCGTCGGCGACCATGTGGTGGAGCGAAATTGGAGCTGTAGCTGGAGCTGGAGCTGAAGCTCAAGTGCCGGCATCGACCTCCACCAGCTCTGCTGTGCCTCTACAAACGCCTGGGACCGAGGGTTCGCGGCTGAGAGCGGATACGTTCTCCCGAGCTACGCTTTGTGGAACACGCACAACGAAGGGGGAGATCAAAATAGATATATTCAATCGCAATAGCAAATAACAGCGCCACACACTCTACAGCTACGAAAATGCTCAGAGGTATCTTCCAGGCCGGCTAAAGGGAGGAAAAACATTGCAGACCAACCCATCCATCCGATTTCGTAGCTCCGCCTATGATGTGATCGAGAAGAGAGCGGACAAACCACCGACTCCTCTTTTTAACAGGGTTCCTTGATAACATCATTTCTCATTCGTTCGACAACTCTTGTTCCTTATTTTGTCGCGACCGTATTCAATCATACGTCATAACTTGTCGTACCTCGGACGTCCAGCGGTTGCATGGCACCGCGATCGGGAGGCAGGTCTTTGTCGCACGCGTTTCAATG
Source organism: Stagonosporopsis rhizophila (assembly GCA_016767195.1). NCBI lineage: Eukaryota > Fungi > Ascomycota > Dothideomycetes > Pleosporales > Didymellaceae > Stagonosporopsis > Stagonosporopsis rhizophila. The sequence goes on from CP068492.1 coordinate 248,495, forward strand.
CGTTTACTGAGCCTTCTTGGGGGCAGCGCCGGGCTGGCCACCGACGTACTTGCGGATGTCGGTCGCATCAGCAGCCTGGCGGATGACATTCTTGACGGTAGCCCAGCCCTGGCGAGCAGCAGGGGGAGTGCTCTGGTTGGCGAGCTGAGCGTCAATGCGGGCGGTGACCTGGTTGATGGCGTCCTGAACAAAGCTGCTCTGGGCATAGCGGGCGCGGAAAAAGACAGTGTAGACGGCGAGCAAAATCCACGAGCCCTTCTGGAAGATGAGCGCGGAACCAACAACGCGAAACCAGAGAGCGATCTCGAGAAGAGCGACCAGAGTCATGCTGGCATCGTAGTACTCCTTGACGAACTTGCCAATAGTCTCAGCGAAAGCCGAGGAGGTGGGCTTAGCACCAGGAGTCGCAGCAGCAGGCTGGGGCTTGATGGTAGGGATCAGGTTGGAGCGCACGTAGGTTGCAACGTGGAAGATGGAGTAGACTGTGAAGGGCAGGAGAGCCAATGGGATCTGGCGCATGAACAGCCAGACAAGCGCCATGACTACGAAATTGTTAGCTTGTGAAGCGTGATGCATGATAGCTATAGCTTAAAGCTTATGGAGCTGCATTTACTTACGCAGGTATTGAACGTTCTCGTCAGTAGCGAGCGCTACAACGCCGCCCTGCTTGCCGGCCCTCATGCGGGCGCGGTACGCCTTGTAGACGACAATACCATAGGTAACGCAGGCAGAGACGAAGCCAGTGCGGTACGCAAAGGCTGCCCACTTAGAGTTGTAGTTGAAGGTAATGTAGGAGAGACCGTATCTCAGCGAAGCCAGCAGAAGCGTGACATGGCCGGCAAACCAAGCGAACTGGAGGGTCTGCGCGAGGGCAGCTAGGCGCTGGCCCAGAGGGAGGTTGGAGGGCGGAGGAGGGGCCATTGTGGGATTTCAACAGCGTCGTGTGAGCTACGTAATGTGCAGCTTGCAAGGTCAGCGGAGCTTGAGGAAGATAAGTGCGATGCACAAAGCGCAGAGCCAATGGTTCTCGAGCTTAACCTCAATTGTTGAGTGTCTTGTGGAGGAGTCGAGTGCAATCTGGCAAGAAGCGGAGGCTGGCCGTCTGTTCGGCGCTCGGGACCCGCTGCTGCTTATGACGCCCGCTCCCTGTGCGTAACCAAACGAGTGCAACTTACCGAGGTGGCAGAACCCAGGATGAAGCTGGGGAGTCGAATGAGGTAGGTAATATGCGGATGAGGATGTCGAGCAAGAAGGAAGGAAGTCTACTTTTGTAGCTCTAGAGGACGGGAACGCAAACCAGGTCGCGGGCGTTTGGGGTGATGACGAAATGCCTTCGTGCTGCCACTTCCAGTCCGGGCTGGCGCGCACAAGCCCCAATCGCTCGCCTCCACTGCTGCACCCTGACGATCTCGCCGAAGGAGCCCAGGGCGGGCATGTGAAGCTTGGAAGGCTGACTGTCCACCTTTGTAATAATGACCTTTCACACTTGACATTTTTCCGCATTTTGAGAGTACTCTGGCACCAGATCACTACCCACAAAGGAAATTCACTGCTACGATGGTTGTAGAATACATGAAAAGAAGTTTCCTGTCGCTCCCTCATTTCGCCCTGGATCAACTGCCCCATGTACTAAAAAATAAAGAAGTCGAATGGAACGCAAGGGAACCGGAAGGAGCGCAATGATGTTGGTATCAATCAACAGCCGGGATATCTGGACCAAGAGACGACACCGTTGCCTTCTACTCGCCAACACCGCACCGCCGTATTAGTCGTCTGTCGATAACACCCAGTGGTATCGTCAAGCGGCATCATATTAAACAAGTCTGTAAGAGGGAGGAGAGAAAGAAGTGGAGGACATAGGCCGGGCAAGGCGTCAAGATGTACGAACACCGAGTGCTCCAGCTTAACGGAGGGAGAATCCCTTCCTCTTGCCCTTCTCTTCCAGCGGCCGTCCTGACTCGATGCGTGCCTTCTTCTCCTCGAGCTCGGCCCGTTGTCGTTCGAGCTGGTCTTTCATCTCCTTGTGGCGAGCGTACAGCTCTTCTTCGCTCTGTCGCAGCTTGCTCTCCTTTTCGTTGACCTTCTGCTGGAAGACCATCTTCATTTCCATCTCCATCTTCTGGAGCTTCTGTTCGTGAAGCGAGCGCTCCTCTTCCTGCTTGACCGCAGGGTTGACCTCCTTGAACACGCTGGAGTCCTGCTGGACACCCATCGCTGTAAGCTTCTCGGAGCGGTAGTTCTCGTACAGAGTGTTGTTGGTGTTCTCCTTGAGCTCTTCCATGTGAGTGCGGATAAGCATCTGTCGCAGCTTGACGAAGTCGCAGTGCTCCTCGTTGTCGACCTCAACGACACCCCAAGGCAAGGCACGACCACGGACCTTGCGGCCGTCGGCAGTAACAACCTCCTCGTTTGAACCAACAACGGCGAAGGGAACCTTGGCCATGATTTCCTGGTTCTCTGCGATGGTCTCCTCGTCGTCGAGCTCGTATCGGGGTCCTTCGAAGATCTGGATGCCGTGGTGCTTGATGTCTGCAAGGATCTATGAATCTTAGCACTGCGATACTCTCTGCATGTGGGAATACGCACTCTTCTCTTGAAGTTGTCAATCTCGTCATCAGATACTGTGTCGGCCTTGGCAACAACGGGAATAAGGTTGACCTTGGTGTGCAGCTTCTTCATGACCTCAACATCGAGAGGCTTGAGCGAGTGGCCGGTAGGCTGGATGAAGTAAACAACAGCGTGGATACGGTTGTCAACAATATTCATGCGGTTGACCTTGTTCTCAGCATCAAGGTAGGCATCAAATCGTTGCTCAATGTTCTTAACAATAGGATCCCACGATTCGTCGTTGTTGATGAAGTCACCGAATCCGGGTGTATCAACGACGGTCAATCGGAGGCGGACGCCGTTCTCCTCGATGTCGGCGCTAATGGACTGTATCGAGACAGTCTTGGAGATATCGATGCTAGGAGGCTTGCGCTCCTTGGGAGGGTACAGGGAGGTGTTGAACAATGTGTTTACAAGGGTCGACTTTCCGAGGCCAGATTCACCTGTCGTATTGTTAGTGCGCCGCTGATAGCTCCTGGTGCAGATGCAAACATACCAACGACCATAACGTTGAAGTTGAAGCCCTTGCGCACACTCTTGCGGTGCCATTGGTTGGGCAGATTTGCGAAACCGACATAGCCTGTGAGCTTCCTGCGCACGATGTTCAGGTCGTTCGCCATCTGTGCTGCAAGCTTGGGGTTCTTCGCTGTGATGGTTTGAGGTACTGCTGCTTGTGTGTTAGCGCTGCCGGTATTGCGATACGCGACAAACAAACCGTTCGCGGTCGACGGTGGTGATGGAGACGCACGCGAAGGGGGGGCGGGCGATACGGCGCCGTTGGATTCTGTGTTTATGGTCAGCCCCTGTGTGTGAGAAAGAGGGTATTACGGCCGTCAGGAGCAGCAACATCAACCAATGCCAAAGCAGCATTGAAAGTGCTACACGCTCCCACTCGCTGCAGAATATCTGTCTGAGGCTGGTGGGGGGCTTGCAGCTCGCGCAGATATTCGTGTCGCGCGACGTCAGGTCTGGTCTAGGGCTGTTGCTTACCCATGGCGGCGGTGGAGATGCGGTCGCAGTGACTACGGCTTGGGGTGAGAGACTTTCTATTGCGCGATGCGAGGTCAGCGGGCGCTCATGATGTAAGGTGAAGCTGGTCATGGCCACTGCCAAACAGTCTGGAACGCGAGGCCGGCCAAACCTGGAGAAATAATGTGAAACAGGGAGGTAGGACGAGCGTACCAGTCGACGGTGGTTATGCTCCCGAGTGAGGCGATGCACTCAAAGCAATGGAATTGGACGGGTCGCGGGCGATTGCAGGCGACTGCGAGCGTGAATGGCGTGGGTGCGGTGGGTGCTGCGACGTTGAAGGAAGCAGACGTGGTACGCTTCGCTGGTGGTTAAAGGGGTCCGACTCCTCGCAGGGATTGGTGAACAACGTCGAAGAAATGGGCGCTAGAGCCTTAATCCGCGCCCCGCGACCAACAGTGGGTGCTACAGTGAAAATAGTCGGAGATGATGCAGAGTGAGCAGCAGTAGCCTCGTGAAAGCTGTAGAGTGCAATTGACAGCTTGCACGTCGGCGTGGCCTGATTCTTGCGTTGTTGTGCAGCCTCAAGTGGCAATCGCGTACTGCTGAGCTCGGAAGGGAAGCTGTCACGTGCCCAGGTTCATCAACATGGAAATTACGCCCCATGATCGGCGCGCGACTTGGACCGTGCTCCCTGCTCCAGAGGCATGTAGATGCTCAAGTGTTGTGCATATGCGGCACTAATATATTCGCTGCTATCGAGCCTCGTGCATCTCGCTTGAGAATCAGTCGAGGGATACACACTACTCCTAGGTCCCAAACAATCTCCATTCAACTTCTGGCGCGTGCACTGGCGTCACTGTCTACTTGAACTCAACGGCAAAACAAACGCAGACCAAGGGTATTATGCGAAAAGTACAATCCAACGCCAAAGACAATGCATCAAGAAAAACTCATGAGCGCCTTGTTGAGCTCGGTCTTGTCGTACTTGACATACTTGCCCTTGCCTTTATCAATTTCGCGGTACTTGTCGTAGAAGCGGTTGTACAGCGGCTCGATGATATTCTGTACCTCCTTTGACAGTGTCGTACGCACCTCGGCCTCCATCGCGTACGTTCTGTGACGGGCTACAAGGTCCTCGAAGCTTGTATTGAAGCTCTTGAACTTCTCTTTGATTGCGTCCTTGTCTTTCGATCCAAGACCTTTGACGATAGCTGCGGAGTCGGGCGCTCCTCCGCCAGAATGTGGTCTTTCTTTTGAGCGATTGGTGTACTGCACGTCAAGTAGGTGTCCAGATGGCTCGCGCCATGCTTCGAGGTACATAGCTGAGCTCGTCTTGCGCCAGCTAGCCAGCTTTCCTGCATAGCTCTCCAAAAGAGGCGCGAGCTCAGAGTTGCGAATGACGCGAGTGACGATTGCTATATTGTTTGCTAAGAAGACACCTTGTAGGTTCTTGCCCTTCAACAGCATCTTCGCCTTCGCCGTGAGGTTCTGGATAAGCGTGTCGATTGTGTCCGACGCGTATGATGCAAACAGCTTGACCATATCAGGGTTGACATCAAGCGTCGTCGATGAGTTGTTCGCAGAGGGATTGTTCCAACCGCCTTCGCCCAAGGAAGCCAGTATCGAGGACAGCGGATCTAAGTAGTTGGTCATCTCCTGCAAGCGGCGCATGGTCTCTGTCGTGATAGGTACTGCAGCTCCGTCCATGGGCAGAGCAACAAGCGTCTGCGTACGAACCCTGGTGTCTTCGATGAGCTTACTCAAGGATGTTTTGGATGTCTCTCGAATAGGCTTGACACTATCGTATATCTGACCTTTGAGCGTGCCAGTGGTGTCCTGTAAACGTAGAGACAATGTGCGAACCATGCCGCAGATCTCATAGCCGAGGAAGCAGTCCGTCAGCAGATTCTTCTGAACGTGACCGTTCAGGTCGCGCAATGTCCTGTTGAACTCTCCCAATGAGGCCTGGCAAGTCGACTCGCAGACCGGCATCCATTCACCACGCGCAAAAACGTTGGTGATGTTGTCGTATTCAGCCACGAATATGCCTTCGATGGCCTGTACATACGTGCCAATACCGTTTGTACCCTTTTTGTACAACGCATCAGGCTGTACTTTCTTGGCTGTGGTTACTGAAGCTTGCGCCAAACTAGCAAGTGAGCTCTCCAGATAGCTCCCTCGAATATCAGCATAGATCCTTTGCGTTGGCGTCGAAGACAGATCTGCCTGCGAGGTAGATGCGACTGCCTGCGAGATATGGTTGTTGATACCGCGCAATGTTGACAGCTTGTCCTGCTCCAAGAGTGGAAACGGGTTGTTCTTTGCAACGAACTCGAGGGGCTGCAGCTTTTGCCTCGAACACTCTCCCAGTATCCCACGAAAGACGTCTTCCAGCTGCTTGTTTCCTAGCTTCAGGAGGCCGTTCAATTGTGCAATTGCTTGTTCGTTCGATCGCAGGTTCGTGCGCTTCAGGTCAGCAAGTGCCATTGTGGTTCGGTCGAGCGATGCAATGTAGTCGCGCAAGTCGCCTCGTCCAGGTCTGTGACATGTCAGCTTGGAGACTCCAGTAATATATGCACCACTTACCCGGCCCTGATAATCCGCTCTTCTCGCTCGCTCTGGTCTCGCGGCGCCCTGAGCCTTTCAATCGCCTCGATAATTCGGTCGATGTTGCTCGTCGCAATCTGCAACTTTTGCGTATTCCCATAGATCGGACTGATTGCATCTTGAACCGCTTTGCCGCTGGCGTCGAGTCGGCTGACAGACGCTTGAATCTTCTTGGTGAGCGTCTTCATCTTGTCCATGTTGGCGAACAGCACTTCAACTTCAGCGCTCTCTTCGGCCAGCGCCGGGGCTTTGCGCGGGCCCACCATCGTGGTTGGAGAGCGCCTGCCAACAATATTCTGCAAGGCGGAGAGTGCGAGGGCTTGCACTTGCTGCGGCTGCGAGAGCTGTAATCGTGGCAGCTGCGAGCGATTGCGAGGCCTGCTGTGACCGTGGGGGCCAAAAGTAGTCGGCTAAAAGATGAGGCTACATATACAGAGAAACAAAAGGTACAAATCAGGGCGCAACGCAGCTGTTAGTCGCGATCATGTAGATTATATATGAAGATGGCTGGCGTGGGGATGCCTGCGGAGAGCTGCGGGAGAAGGAAGCTATGACGAACCAGGGTTGAGGGCGGCGCACGGTGCAGGGAACCTCATGATTCGAACGTATGTCTTTTACCTCTCTCGCCTCAAACGTGTGTCACACAGCTGCAGGTCGTTTCCGGAGGTAGTTGTGAAGTCTGCAATAATACGAAGTAGTCGAGCACGAAGTGGTACGCTGCTGGGTGTGGCGTCGTCTAGTATGGCCACCAAGCTGTCAAAGCCGTGGAGTGTTTCTGGTCGCTGTCAATGCCGCTGTCAACCTGGTTTTACAGAAATAAGCCAGCGTTGGCTCCCAAGTCATAGAGGTGCAAGTACAGATCTCATTATCATTAGACTTATCATAGGATCGATGATGCCCACGCAGGTACCGCCCAAAAATAAACATGCAACGCGACTTGTCAAATAATCTACTTGTGTTATTTAGTTGTATGCAGAAGATACACTAAGGAGGCTTTGAGCAGGCCAGGTGTGGAGGAGGTGTACTGGGGTTGACAGCCGCTGAGCGACGTTATGTCACTGGGAGTGCAAAACAAGAAGGCATAATGAGAGACCCTTCACTGGAATCAACAGTCATTCGCGCACTGTGCATCTCGAACGACAAACCCAAGCACCAAGTAATACCTTCAACCCATATGTTCCGAAGACTCCTGCAATACGTCTAATCTCGATATCCCATGGAATTCAGCAGAAGTAAATTGACGATTCAATTAGCTCGATTCCCAGACGTGATGCCCATCCCGGCTTGTACAAGCAGTGCTTGCTTCAGCGTAATTCGCGCTTCTGCAATACGGAGCCGATTTCATCGATTTCACCAGAGCTTGAAGGCATAGCCTATGTCTCAGCAGAACGGAGGCCGTGTAGACGGCGACAGACTTCACGAGTGGCCACATTTTGCCCCAACTTCGTTTTCGCCAAATTCGGCATCGAACATGATCCTGAGAGACTCTTCTGCAGTCAGCTGCTTGTTCCACTGCCTTAGAGATGGCTCGTAGCTCTTCACGTATCGACTGCTGCGCCAAGCTGTCAGATTCTTCGCCTCCAGACACGCCATCTTGATGTAAACTTGATCTGGTAGTGTACTCGGCGTATCGGTGGACATGTTCCTCAGTGAAGTCACAGATCTCGTCTGGCGACAGAAAAGTCGCCCTACATCGCTCTCTGTTGTATTGTCGTCAAGCTCCTCTCTTGTGTTCTAAATGCTGTGAATGCAGTGCATACTTCACTACCATCAATCACCTTGACAAGGTTGCGATTGAGGAGAGCAATGATGGTTGAGCTCTTGGCCACGCTCTGATCCTCAACCACCGCTATAATGGTGCTTTTTGGCTTGGGAACGGGTGTAGCCTTTATCCAAGTTCGGTAGAGATCCGAACCCCCTTCATAAGTGATAGTACTTGTCGCTGCAGTGCACCGCAAGTTCCCCCCCCCGGATGTACAATTCTCTCGCCAAAAGAGCCAAGGTCTACGTTACAGTAATTCTTATCCGGAAGGTTTTCGCTTGCGTGACTTTAGACTTAGCCACTATTATGTCAATCTAAGTGAAAAGGGAGAGCAGCAACGAGATGAAGCATAGGAGCCCACTCCTCCTGCAGTATATGATTGTTCATGGCCATTTGCCATTTCCAAGGTCATCTGCAATTTTCATGGCGAGAATCTTGCTATCAACCATGTTGCTCAAAGGGCTGTTCATTTCCTCCGACAATCGTGTGGTCTTAGACATGACCAGCAGTAGACTGCTGTGCTGGCCTTGCAGAGAAAGAGAAGCAGTACAACTTGCAACAGCAGTTCTTTGGGCAATTGAAGAAACTTTGTCTGCTTGCAAGTACGCTGATCTTGGCGCGAAACGCTTTGGTGGCATGGAGTACACGGCGACAGATGTGGGGTGGGGTCAGTGGTTCGTCGGCGCTACGGATGACGGCACTGGGGAGGGACGATCAACGCTGGGACAAGCTCTGTCCAGCCGCACTACCGCAGTTGACGTGATCGGTTCCTGCAGCAGTTGCATGGCTCTAGACATGTTCCTACAAGCATGCCACGATGACCCCTGAGATGAGTGGCGATTGCGTTGATGATGCCACGGGTGTTCCTGTATGTCTTGCATGTGCTCGGATCGGCAAATTACGTAGCCATCGATCGACCTCCGCAAACCTGAATCGCCAACCAACATGAGCGAAAACTGGACCAGGCAGCTCAACGAAACTCCGTCATGTTGAACGCATAGCTGGAGTCCAATTGGACTTTTCGCAGGCCAGTATTGCGCTGTACACCATCGACACTCCTCTTGAATACGCTCCAAACCCTCAATGGCGCGCTTTGGCAATGCGCGCGACCTCGGCCAGTTCTGGCTGCGGGGAACGCGTCGCGGGTGAGCTACCACTATGGCATGGCATTGTGAGCAGAGCGTGCGCTGACGGTTCAGACTGTACACCAACGCCAGTGCCACCGCTCGACCAACCGCCGCTACCTACAGCCTTCGATACGGCCCGCCAATCCTCCTCGCAAGCCTCGGTGCTGGCTACTACATATCAGCCCACCACACCCATCCCATACAGCTTGATGCGCCGTCGGCATGGTCGTCCTGGAGCTCCTCTCCAACTCGCCCGCAAAGCCGAAGCAGCTCCAATGCCACGTCGAAGAAGGTCGACCCAGAAAAGACTGATCAGGATAGAAGCAAGCCTGGACAGCAGGAAGCTCCCCCACAGACACGGGTTGCCCAGGGTTACAGTGGAGAGGAGGAAAAAGCTGGGAACATGACATCGGCCTGGCAGACCATCACAGCCAGCCTTTCCAGCCCCACTTCGTCTGTCACCTATATCAGCGACTCTATCCTGGACTATGTCATACCTCACTGGGTCAAGGTGTTGCCAGCTTTCATTACGAAGCTGCAGAATGAACTCTCCATGGCCCCTGGCTCCCTAGCCGAAGAGATCTGGTACGAGGCGAATGACCCGGAGACTAATCCTGAGATCGTTTGGGACGCCTCAGTGCGCGTCTCAGACCGGTTGTGCGACGAGGAGCTGTCATTCCGTGAGAAGAGGGCACAGTTCACCAAGGCCGCGCTCGCACGTTACCTTGACATCCCTGAGGCCACCATTCATCCTGACGACGTCCCGGTAATTGCCATGTGTGGTTCTGGTGGAGGGCTGCGTGCTCTTGTTGCCGGCACTTCCTCATATCTGTCAGCCAAGGAGCACGGCCTCTTCGACTGCGTCACCTACACAGCCGGTGTCAGCGGAAGCTGCTGGCTTCAGACCCTCTACTACTCCGACGTCGCACAGCGCAGTCATGCCAAGCTCATTCGGCACCTGAAGAATCGACTCGGCGTGCACATCGCCTTCCCACCAGACGCCCTTGAGCTCCTCGTGAGCGCACCGACTAACAAATACCTCTTGGCTGGCCTCGTTGAGAAAGCAAAGGGCGTGCCTGATGCTGACTTTGGCATCGTTGACATCTACGGCGCACTGCTAGCCGCACGCTTGCTAGTACCCAAGGGCGAATTGTCTGTTAGCGAGTATGACTTCAAAATCTCGAAACAGCGACGCTTTACCGACGATGGCTCGCAGCCTCTGCCCATCTATACCGCAGTACGACATGAAATACCACTCGCTGAACAGATAGACACCAAGGATCCTATAGCTGCTGAGGCGAAGGCTCGGAGGGAAGCCTGGTTCCAGTGGTTTGAGTTCACACCTTACGAGCTTTGGTGCGAAGAACTTTCTGCTGGAATTCCGACTTGGGCTATGGGTCGTCAGTTTCACAATGGACGAACTGTATGGCGCGAGAATGGCCTTGCTTTGCCTGAAGTCCGCGTACCAATGCTTATGGGAATTTGGGGCTCTGCATTCTGCGCAACTCTTTCCCACTACTACAAAGAAGTCGGACCCTTCCTACGCGGCCTTGCAGGCTTCGCAGCGATCGACGCCATGATTTCCGAACGCGACGAAGACCTTGTCAAAGTTCACCCCATCGATCCTGCCTCCATCCCCAACTTTGCTCTCGGCATGCGCGAGCTGCTCCCACCCTCTTGCCCAGAGAGCATCTTCACTCACAAGAATTTCCAGTTCATGGACGCTGGCATGTCCAACAACCTCCCCATCTACCCGCTCCTCCGCCCCGGCCGCGACGTCGATATCCTCGTCGCCTTCGACGCTAGCTCCGACGTCCGCACCGACAACTGGCTCAAAGTTGCCGACGGCTACGCCCGCCAGCGCGGCATCAAAGGCTGGCCCGTGGGCGCCGGTTGGCCCCCCGCCCACGAATCAATGGACGAGCTGCAACACGACCTCGATGAAGCCGCTGCCAAAACCGAAGCACAAGCCACGGCTAAAGTGCAGGAAGCCAAAGCCCAAGACGCCCCCAACGCAGCCATGCACAAAGATCTCGGCTATTGCAATATATGGGTCGGCTCCACTGAGGAGCGTACCAGCACCACCGAGCCCCCGGTCTCCAAGCAAGTCGAAGAAGATTGGGAACTCATGCACGAACACTCGGGCATCACTGTTATCTATAATCCCTTCCTGGCCAACCCTAAAGTCCCTGGCGTCGACCCACGAAGTAGCGATTTCATGAGCACATGGAACTTTGTGTATACTCCTGAGCAGGTTGATAGCGTGGTGGAGCTGGCGAGGACGAATTTTCACGAAGGTGCAGAGAGGACGAAGAGGACGGTAAGAGCGGTTTACGAGAGGAAGAAGAGGGGTAGGGAGCAGAGGGAAAGAGAGGAGAAGGAGAGGAGGTGGAGGTGGAGACTCAAGCAGGGGAGGGTTGCGGGGCATAGGATAGGGGAGGTGGATCATGGGGATCATTTCAGTTAAAGGAGAGAGGGGGACGGCGTTGAGGGGCAGATGGAGATAGAGACGGAGAAGAGACGGACATGATACCCACTTGGCATAGATTGAATGCATTACATTACACATGGATACCGAAATGCCAGCCACGATTTCACACATTCCCAAGTCGCTAAACAAATAACGCACTTGTACTGCGTCCCCTCTATAACTTCGCACTCTCCCTCTCCCTCACCTCCTGTGCCATTCTTACAAGCGCATACAATGTCTGTAACCGCGGCATCTCAAACCCCCTCTCCCTTGCAATCCGAATCGGATTCCCCAGGATGACCTCAATCTCCATCCTCTTCCCCTGTTCCCAATCCATCGCCATACTGGGTTTGCTGCCACTCGTATTGCGGCGCGTACTCCTTATAATTGCCTCGGGCGTCGCAAACTCGGGCGGCATCGGCTGGCCCAGGATCTTCGGCGCCGTGGCGAGTATCTCCTCCATGACGCCTTTCAAGTGACGTTGCAACTCCGGGTCGGAGGCCATGTCGGCATTGGTGCTGCCCAGCGTGAGCACGGAACTCGGGTTCATGGACGCGTTGATGGCGATTTTGTGCCAGCGCACGAGCTGCAGTTTTGCATGGCTGTAGGCTGAGGCGTCTTTTATCCCGCCCTCCACGAGAGCGGCGATGAATGCGTTGTTCTTATCGACTGCTGTGGCGTCGCTGGGTTGGGGCGCGCCGGTGTCGAGGTGAGGGAGGTAGGGACCGCTGTTTATGCGCGTCCAGCGGTTGTGTTTTATCTGTCCGTGAGATGGCTGCGCGCATGTTGCGATGGTGACGGCGCTGCATATTACCACGCCGGGGAACCGCGCGGCGTAGGGATCCTCAACGCCCAGACCGTTTTGGATGAGCACTATAGCCGTGTTGGCGGAGACGAGGCCCTCGAGGATCTCAGAGTCATCGCTGACATCGGGTAAAGCTTTGGTGGAGACTACGATGTAGTCCCATGTTGTGTTACTAGCGCGCGCCTCGGCGGGGTTTGCGAACGTGTGGGTGGGGGTGAAGGTGTAGTCGCCGTATTGCGGGGAAGTTATCTGGAAGCCGTGGGCTTTTACTGCGGAGTAGTTTGAGCGGCAGATTACGGAGACGGAGAGCCCAGGGACGAGGGCGAGGCGGGAGGCGTAGAAGGCGCCGATTGCGCCAGCGCCTACTATGAGGATGTTCGTGGGCATTGTGGAGGTCGTCAGTGACGCAATGCTGCTGAGGTATGTTGTGCAAAGGAGCTTGTGGTGCTTGGAGCTTGGATGCCGATCTTGAGGAAGCTTTCAATACTGCTGCTGCTTCAACAGTATGGCTAGTAAGGACGAGCAGTTGAGAGCTGTGATGTCGTGCTCGTCATCTTATCGATACACGGATATGCGGAGTTTAGCCTCGGTACATTGTGGTGCGAAAGGGTGGGTTATTATCGTTTTCGAGAGACTGCGGTTTTCAGGGATATTGATCACGAGTACAAGACTAGACTTTTATGACTGCAAGATTCATAATCCAGATATGATATACTGCAGAGCAAGTCTTGGAGAAAGTCGCGGTGGATGTGGACTAGCGCCGACGCGTCCTAGCTCAACGCGTTAACGTCATGCATCACGATGCGCAGATTCGAAGCTCACGACACGATCAACATTACTCAATGGTCTTCTTGCCACAAGGACTAGACGTATGGTAGCGTGGTCTCCTTTCCTGGTCCTCGTGACCACTGGTGTACTCCGGTGTGCACCGCGAAGCGTTGCAAATTGATATCATGGAATGCTTGTGAGTAGATGGACGAGATTCTTTCACCAAGTCAGTGTCATGGTATCGAGTGCGACATCCTGGTATAGGCGTTTGGCTAGTAGGATGCGCCAAACAGTCTGCCTATATCAGCGTGAGCCAGTCGCGTCACAGGCCTCGTACGCCGATGTGAATTGATCTCTGCTCACGGAACTCATCTCTTGCAAGCTGTTTGCAAAACAGTCGAGAATATAGAAGTTTGCTATCGCTGGAAGCAGAACTGCGTATTGTGGCGACGATATGCGACTGGACAGAAACGAAGCCCAAGGAATTGCCTGCAATCATCGTCCGTACGGGCACAGCAAGGTTAGCTTTGTTTTGTGAGTCATTACCAAATTCGAAGCAGGGACAGCCCATCTCGATGGCATCCAGGTGAGAATGTTCAGCTATTTCTTAGTCGTCTCTAATTTGTATCTCTGTTTGAAGTAGCACACTTCTCTCTTCTTTCGAACAATATTGTTACCTTGCTTCTACTCGTTCCAGGATCTTCACCCATTTCTCGTACCTTTCCTTCTCATTCCAGACGCCAGTCTTTTACCATGAGTCCTTACACCTAGTATGTAATTAGTTCTTGCTCATGGCTCAACGTTGCACTCTTGCTTTCGTCGTCTGCCTGACCGTTCAGAGCCGTTGCAAAGATCGTTGGCATGCATGTGACGTTGCATACCCGCGTGGCCACATGCTCACCTCACCACACGATGTCACTGTGTGAGAGTGCCTGTGCGCTCACTCAAGAAAACTCTGTCAAGAAACGCACTGCTTCCCTTTTACTCTACACTATTGTACTTTCGTGTGCTCGACCTCACAATGCCAGAACCCAAGATCAAGAAGGAGCAGAGCGAAGAGCCACCGCTCTTATCCGTGCCCTCGAAGCTTCGTGAAACGATAACAACGCTGCTCGTTCCATCATCAGATGGTTGCGACAGAGATGAGGGCGCAGATCTCGTCCGAAGAAAGCCATTGTTGCATACTAAGTTGCGGAACGATCATACGCGCAAACAGCCTCTTCCAGTAGCAGTCAAGCAAGAGCCCGTCGATATCACTGCTGCCCGACCCGCATCAGCCACCCACCGAGATATTACGCCACAGAAATATAAGATTAGAGGGATTCGCCACACGAGCGGCCCTCTAGGTACTCGTGCACCGCCCGCCGCAGCGTGGCTTTCATCTCATCTAAGCTCGGCCCTGGCAACACAACAACAAACAGCCGCGCTCAACACAACACGCCCACAAAGCCAATCTCAGCCCATCAGCAGCACGCAGTCGCGCCGAGCTTTGCCCACCCGCTCCACACAATATACACAAAAACAGACCGTTGTGCGTGTAGGAAAAATGGATCCGTTCAGTCTTGACGGCAACAACGCCATGGGCTTTCATGAATATGATTTCGACGCTTCAGATGATGGCTTTACGGGCATGCTCAGTACGTCCTGTCAGCGATCACAGAGCTTGCAGAAAGTTCGACATTTCAAAAGCTAACACGAATCAGATCATCTGCCTCAGACCCAAACTCCGACAGTCATGCGGTCTGACTACGAACAACAGCAAGATCAGATCCGACAGCTGCAGTCCAAGGGTGATTGATACTGTCTTCTCAAGCGTGCCACCTGCTTAGCTAACGATAACAGTCGAACGCCTCGAGGGACAGGTGATTAATGGGCTCATTTCGTCCAACCGTACCATGCAGTCAGCTCTGGGTTCGCTCACCATGCGTGTTGTTGAGCTCGAGCGCAACGCTATCGCAGCTCCTAATGTCGGCACCGGATCACGCATTGCCCTCGCAGCCGCAGCAAATCCTGTATTTGATGCTTATCCGTCAGGCTCTCCTCTCACACCTGTCGGCTTCAAGGCTACCGCTAAAGCATCGAGGAAAAGGTCCTTCACTGATTCTCTCAAGACTGAGGGCTCCAGCACGTCAGGACCCTTCAAGTACCGCAAGAAATTGCAGGTCGAGATTCCTGCCAACGCAACGACGAACACTTCTGCCGAAGGCCTACCGACTCCGATGCTCTCAGTACGTTGATAACGTGGTCATCGTGTGACTCAACTAACAATCCTCAGGCTTTCCAGACAGTGCCCTCATCTCCTTTTGGTGTCTCTTCTCCAGTCACTCCGGGGACTCCCTTCACGCCCTTTACCCCTGGCCGCATCGGGCCACCGGAGTCGTACAAGAAGACCCCAACCACTATACAGAAACGCAAGGTTCACAACCTTAACAAGTTCATACCACCATCGAACGTCCAGCTTCCGCGTGTACCTCTGACAGACGTCGAAATGATCGTATATTTCTTCAACTCTTTGACGAGGCCCATTGTCTCACTCCGTCTTTATGCACGCGGGTGGGGACCGATCTCTATCAGTCAAGCTCTCAATGAACACCGTGAGGTAAACCCTCCATACCTACGCAACACATGTTCTGTCAAGTGCTCTGGGGCGATTAAGAATGGCAGGAAGAAGTATGGTGACAACTGGGAGCTCGAGAATACCCTTGTCCTGAAGAGTGCTACAGATGAACTTGCGACAGATATCATCCGTGCGACTGATGATGAGGCTGTCGACTACTACATCCGTGCGCTCGGTGTTAAGCTCAAGCAGCACCCCTCCAGCGACGTAGCCGGCATCTTCACCAAATGTGTGGAGTATTGCATCGAGACCGGCGCTCCATATACCGTGTCCAATGTGCACAAGCTGGCCTTTGACCTTCATTATGGTCACATGCCGCAGCACCCGGCATCTCCTGACCCTTCTGATGTAGCTTCGCCCCCACAGATCTTCGAAGAGGCAGACGAGGACGCGGACGTCGATGATGACGCAGAGGCTGATGTGGACGCAGAGGGGATTGATGACGACGGATCGGCTAGTCCTTCCCCACTGGCTGCGCGAAAGCCTCGACCAGTTAGCTTCACAGCTGCCACCACACTGCACGACCACGACGGCGAAGCCAACGAGTGAAGCAACTGTAACTCTGCAGTTGGCATTGATCGCAGATGGATGCTCAAGATTCGCTGCACAGCATACGGACATGCGGCACAGACTCAGAGGCAGAGATGAAGGCAAATATCACTTGCTAAAAGATGGAAGAGACTGACAGACCGTTCACGGTGATTGTTGAGAGGCGGTGAAGTGTGTGACCTTGCGAGAGGCCAAAAGTTGTTTGATTTCTTTTCAGTTGTTCCATCACCGGTAGCTAGATCAAGAGGTACCCAAAAGATCAATGTGTCGGTTCTCAATAGAAGCGAACAGGCAGGTACACCACAAATTCGGTGCTTGCTTGATGCTGTCGAGCTCTCAGTCATCATGAAGCTGATACTAATTACCGACACTATCATTTATCATTCATCTTGACTGTTCGGCACCGTGGTAGTGGACTTCACCTGTTATCACCTTGCGGTATCGACTTATGGTTTACACAACGGCCATCAATACCACAAACGTCCAGATGCGACAACAGAAAGTGTACCCGCCCACTTTAAGATCTCTCTGTACTCTGCCAAACTAACACTTCCCTCGGCACCATAAGCAACGCGCCATATAGCCGTCACAGCAGCTTGATTATTTTGGCTTTCCATCGAGGACGGGCGGATACTATGCACTAATGGCGTCTTTGGAGTTCGGCTCCAGTCATAACATCCAAGCTCTAGCTACATCTCCAGCGCCTCTACCGACCATGAACTTTGACGCCTCCACACACATGCAGCCCATTCTGCCTACTGGCACATCCCAAGTGGATGCCACTGCTGTCGGTCAAATCCCTCGCAATTTGGCGCAGGAGCGTTGTGTTCAGACGCGATGGCAGCAGCAGGCACAACACAGGTTGCAGGCTCGACAACAACAGACTCGACAACAACAGACTCGACAACAGCAGCAGCAGCAGCAGCAGCATGGGGCTAGCATTGATCAGCAACAACATTACCGGCAAGGCGACTTTCCAGAGCAGCAGCAACAGCTAGAACAGCAGCAAAACATAGTATCCGCTCAAGCTCAGCACACGAAGCAGCTCCAACGACAGAACGAATCGTCTCCAAGTCATGCCGCACCTTCACTGCCTCCGACGCCGCGACTAACGGCTGAACAATCAACTGGCCCCCACAATTCTGTATTTGCTTCTGCGTTAGCAGATTATCCACAGCTACAGAAGTCGATTGCTACAGGCTTTTTGGACACCGCGCAGCAATTCACTCTTGCACCAGCCACCGCTCAGCATCCCAATAAGGTTGCCTTTCAAGTTGTACCGCAAATAGCACACAGTCAAAGTATCTCTACGTCAAAACTATCGAGACCAGATCCGAATACACCGTCATTTCTGTCCAGCGCGCAACTAGCTACTGCTTCTACTGAGATATCTCGCCGCGAGGGCGCAGCTGCTTCTTGGGCTGAGAGAGCACACCGAAATGAAGTGGCTGAGCGCCTGCGTCTTGACTGCGCACGCAAACAAGAGATCGAACAACGCGAGCGAAAACTCCGGGCAACCCAAGACCCAAATGCCATATACTACAACTACCGCGAAGTTTTGGAATACTTCCCACTGCGCCGTAGCGAACATCCCAACCCGTACCTTCTTGGTCTACTTGCGAACCAGTCACTACCAGATGGGGCACTCAGCGACCGTGGACTCGCTATACAGTATGCTAAAGATCACTGGGAGTCATACTGGGAGCTGGAGGATCTGGCCTTTGTGGCGGAGCAAGCGAAGAAGGCGCGTGGTCAGCTCAATGGTGCTCCTTTGACTGCACATAGACGCTAGATACAAATGCTGGGATTTGTGAGCATTTCCTTGAACGCACCTCTCGGGGGCTATCTCACTTCACTTGCAAGATATTTTCTTCTTTTTGTACGACCTCTTTGGGCTTGGGCGGCGGCACACTTTCGTTTGAATATCACCTTTCGCACATCGCAGCCAGAACCTGCCCGAACATGACTGCGTCTCGCGCAAGGTATTAATTAGTCGGATCATTGATGGTATGAAAATGGCTGGTGCAGACATAACCTCTATGTGGTAATCTTCAATTCTACATTCACGTCCCATACATGTCTCATCACATCGTACAGCCCTCAATTTGTATTAATCGACTTCCAGACGAACCACGTCCTTTGCAGTATCTTTTTTATTACCCAAGCGAGCTCTAGTTGTGTGATGTATTCAAAACCCGGGTCATAAATGCCCTAGCTCAACAAGTCTACCAGAGTTGCACGATCCTTGAATGAACCTTCGGAAAAACTCTTTTACAAGCGGGCATCGCTTTTCATTATAGTTTGTGTCAGGAACACCCAAATCTTAGCTGATACTCTGATAAGGTTCTATCTGACGCGTGTCAAGAGACCGTCGATCGCGTTCAGATGCGTAGCTGAGTGGTAACGAGGTATTTACTCTGTAGTGCATGAAGCGATGTTTGATTGGGGGGTTAATTATGGGATTGTGTATTGACTGTGGGTTGATTGTGTACTGATCGAACTTGGGAATTGCATCGGTCATTTTCACGGTATGCTGAACCAGTGTTCATCTAGCAAAAATGTGTAAAGAGATTTAAAAGATTGTAAATCAGCCGAGTTCTATATCATTGCTGTCGCTGTGTTAGAAGATAACTCTGGATAACTGCTCATAAGCATTGTTTGGAAATTCTCTGATACAAGGTCGGCTATGGAACGTGGTAAAGCCGTCAATGTGTAAGGCTACAGTGCGCAGTATCGACATTGGCGTGTCCAAATAGTTTCGCTACCGCTACCCCAACACCTGAAGCTGCCTTTGCCATGCATGGATTGGAGTGGTTCAACCACAGTGAGCTCTACGCGAACCGATATTAAGACCATGTTCAATATCACAAACCACACTTCAGATGCATAAACTATTATATCAGTGCCTTTTCTCAGGCCTTTGTCTTGAGGTCTACAGCATCCGAACAGTCAAGTTATACCATACACATTCATTGTAGAGCAGAGGACTCTAAGATGCCTCCCACAGCCCAGACCAAAGTCAAAGACAATGGCATGCAACGTGCTCACCCTCAAACTACCCCATCATCACCTCGAACCTTCCAGGATACCCTCACAGACTCTGATGGCGCAAAGCCACAAGTCCAGAAAAGAGGTCGTGGCCGTCCGCGCATCCATCCTAGAGACGATAACGGCAAGATCATCATCGAGGTAGATGCCAGTGGAGAGCGCTTGCTGCCAACGCAGAAGTACAATAAAGTGGTGCGCGCCGGAGGAGCTCAGAGTTCGAAGCCTGCACCCGCACCTAGGATGACTCCCAAGTCAACTGTCAACCCTACTTCTAGGCCAACTCCCGTCCCTAAGCGCCCAGCCAAAACGCAGGGCGGTCGAACGCTGCTGCCTCAGAAGAGGAAGACAATTACCACGTGGGAGGAGGAGAATGAGTTTGTAGACACGGGTGTGAGGGCAATCACCAACCAGGAAGACGTAGACGCGGAAGGAGAAACAGACTCCTCCTGCTCATTCCCCCCGCAACCCTACGACTCCGACTCTGAGAAGCCCGGACAAGAAACATACAACGACGACGACGAAATTATGTTCCTCGGCGAAAATGAAATTATTACTCCCTATGCCGCTGCTCCTGGAGCCGAAGCCGAACAGATCGCTCTCCCCACGCTCCAGCACGCCCCGTATTATCGGTTTCAAAGATCTACGTCTCCTCAGATGTTCATGGAGAGAAATCTTACTTTTGGACATGTCGAGCCTCTCGGCCCAGATGAGTCAGTGATGCCGGTCGAGTACGGAGTGCATGAGTTTGCGGGTGGCTGGCAACCAGATCCGCCAGAGACGGAAGTCCCTGAAACTGGGCTGCTGGAGTCGACGTATATCAAGGATTTCGAGTGGTGGATTGCCAACAGGAACAATGGCAGTGCTGGTGAAAATGGCGACGTGGGGAAGTGGTGGGAACGAGATCGACATTCTTGATGATGGCGTTGCAGTTACATGGATCAGGTTCCTTTCGTGGTGTGTTTGCTTCATCATGTTTGCGAAGGGTAAATATTGGGGATTAGAATTTTTATTGCTTGCCTGCCTACATTGGGCTTATGGCGGCCTTGGACGAACTATACAAAGCAGACT
Organism: Stagonosporopsis rhizophila; assembly: GCA_016767195.1. Taxonomy (NCBI): domain Eukaryota; kingdom Fungi; phylum Ascomycota; class Dothideomycetes; order Pleosporales; family Didymellaceae; genus Stagonosporopsis; species Stagonosporopsis rhizophila. The sequence continues at coordinate 268,895 of CP068492.1, forward strand.
GCCCAGTAGTTTCATCAACTCTTTGCAAAAGTAGACCGTACATCTCCGGCGTGTTGCAAATTAGCGGTGGCGTTACGGTGTCGTGGTGTAATCATCTGCTATCATGGGACCTCCCGGAACCCAGATGCCGTCGTCTCGGAATCTTCTGTTATCATGAGGACCTCCCGGACCTCAGATATCGCCCTCCAGTATATCAGCATGTTTTCACACATCAAAACTATGCAGGATGACCTCCTCGCTGACCCACAGTGACTGCCTCCTCCACCGCGTGATTTGGTCGAGGTGGTCATCATATTCAGTCCAGGTCTCGACGCCAAAGTGAAGGTACTGCTCCATGGCCCAGCGGACATTCTCAGCCCAGTCAGTGGTGTCCCAGGGCAGCGGCTTGGTGAGGCGGTGCAGCTCACGGAAGGGCGCGTGGCGGCGTGGTCCTCCGAAGCGGTAGAAGGAGAGTGCAGAAGCCCAGAGCTCGTCGTCATTGTGGCAGCCTTCCTGGGCGTATATGTACACTGTGAATGGGTCGATGACAAGGCGATTGGCGGACAGAACGGGCGGCTGCAAAAAGACAGGTGTGCGAGCGTCGAATGCGCGAGCTGCAGCCATCATCACGGGGTCGTCGTGCAAGGAGGTTGGGTGAGCGGGCTTTGCGGCTGCGGCTGCGGCGTTAAACTGCTCCATGAGGGCGGCAGAAGACTGCTCGCTGATACTCTTGCGAGCCTGGTGAGACGCGGTGCGCCTACCGCGAGCGGCTGTGGGAGTGCCAAAGTCGAACTCATCGGCCACCTCATCTCGGATAGTGAAGAGCTCGTCTTCGCTCTCTGGCTCGTCTTTGGCTTCGAAGTCGCTCTCCTCGTCCTTGGGTGTAGCCGGGATGCGGGTCAGCGTGCGCTTCTTGCGGGGCGTGACGTAGTCGATACCGACAGCCTCGGTGTCCTGTGTTTCCATTAGTTTGCTGTGCCGGCTAAAAAATCTGTTCAACTGTACCGTCGCGTCCTCATCATTCTCGGCGTAGACTGGTGCCTTGATGACTCGGCGGCTGCTCCTGCGCTTGCCATCACCACCTTCGTGGCTGCCGTCTACCTGGGCAGGTGCAAGCTTGCCGACTGCAGCAGCAGAGGTAGCTTCCATTGCGCTGTAGTACGACGGGCGGAATGGGTCTTCGAAAAGAGCTTGGAAGGGGTTATTGACAAAAGACTGGTCAGTCTTTCTACGCTTGGGCTTGAGCTCAAACTCACTTTCAGCCTCCAGGCCAATCCCAAAGTCGCTTTCACTATCACCTACAGCGTTGGTGAAGTGAGTCTCGGACTCGCTCCCTTCAGGCTCGCGCTTGGCATTCAACTTCACCTTCGACTTGCTCGTAAGAGGCGGTCGTACAGCTTTGTGGGAGGCGTATAGGTGATTGTAGCGTTCAAAGAGCTGTCGGTCATGGTGAGAGCGAGTGACAGGTAGTGGGCCGCCAAGATGCTCCACCAGCTGAGGGAAATCCTCAGGAAACAGCCACTCCTCATCTGGGTTGTTAACAGCGTAGTTGACACAGCGGGTCAGATCAAGTGCGTCCTCGCCAGAAGGGTGCTCCTTGACGTGAAGAGCGAGATCCTTGAACGGGATTGGATCGGCAGCCCAATTGCGCTGGAATTTCTCCTTGTTCATCTTACGCTTGCTGGAGGCGCTCTTGGGATGAGTGAGACGCGGAGTTCTGAAGTCGCCCACATACAAACTGTCTTCGTCGTACTCACGGTCATTCTCATACTTGCCGCGCGTGCTGATCGTCCATCCGTTGTTGCCAATACGACGCATAGCATAATGCATCATAACCGTGGTCGAGTTTGGCACATAGCTATTGGTCGGCATGGTCCTGTACTTGTTGATGAGGTGCGTGATGATCACGCTGCGCCCTCCATGATTCACCATGCGAAGGATCACATCAACGCTCTTCAACCAGTGCGGAAAGTACGCAAGTATCTCAGAGACGGTAAGGTTACCATCTGGGAAATCAACGTTCCAACTAGGACACCCTGGCCCAAAAGCATTGTTCTTTGCAATTGAAGCCATGCTGGACGACCGGCCTTTCACTGATCAGTTTGTTCAAATCCAAGGGAAAAAAAAGTGAGGGAAGCGGGAAGCCAGCTAGCTTCCCAGTGAAAACAAACAACAGGGTGTAAGGTCAGGTCCTACCTTCGAAGTGCAAGTCACTCCAAAACGCGAACGCCCGAAGAGCGAGAGCTATTGCGATAATCAAAGATTCTGCGATTCCAATGAAGGCAGGAGTTGTTTGGGGAGGGGGCAAGCGCTGAGGAGCAGCTTAATCTGGGGAGCTTGCGCACGGGCTCAAAAGCAGGTACCGTTGCCATCATTCCCAAACAAGACGCAATAGCCAGACTGAATGCGAAAATTCCTTCAGAATCTGTCGTCACAGCAAACTGGTCATGTGGCAGAGTGGCGCTTTCACCCAAGCATGTAATCGAGCCTGCATCCACGCGCGTTGCTCAAGCTGCAGTCCTTCTCTTCAACTCGCCCAATCGCCCAATATGACAGAGCCTAGACGCAGACGAGGCTCTACCAAAGCTAGTTTTCGAGACAGCGCGCCCTCAAACAACATACCGTTTCCCAAACGGGCAAACATGACTGTTGCCGAGATACTTGCCTTCTTTCCGAACAGCATCCACTGCTCTGACATTGTGTATCGTATGATATCGAATGGCGGCACACGAAAATCTGTCCATACCATCATAAACGCCCATCGCGACTTTGATGTCGAATGGAGTGCCAATTGTTGCGGGGAAGCCATGTACAGGACAATGGAACAAGCAGGCTACACCGACTGGACCGTCAAGAAACACGGTCTTTGGCACGCGACACGGAAGGCCTCCTGGGCCGAAGAAGATCTCAATGTTGGTGACCACCGCGCGGCGCCAAATAGTCCAGCTGGTACGGTCTCTTTCAAAAGGCTTGCTGAGAATGTGAGGATGATGCCGGAGGAAGACGATGCGCTGGACCTGACAAGGATGGTGAAATACTGTGTGGAAACTTCTGGAGAAGGTTGGAGATACCCAAACGACTACGAACAGCTGCTGGACCTGCTCGGAGGTCCATTGAAGGCGAAGAAGGAAAACACCGATGGAGCGGTGTTTGCTCGCTGGGAGCATAGAAAGCCTCCACCACCGAAGATGAAGTCGCCGCAAGGAATAAAACTTTTCGAAGGATGGAACAAGGGCAAAAGGAGCAAACCAAGAAGACAGTCAGACAGAAAGATAAGGTCAAGGTCAGTCTCACCGACCGATAGCCTCTTGGGTGAATGCAGAGCTGCAAGGAAGAAGACGCAAAAGACCACAGAAGTTGCTGCTACGGTAGAAGTCAATGGAGACTCGCGGTCGGCTGACGAAGGAGATACACCGTATGCGCGAGCGCCAGTAAGCACAAATGCAGAATGTTTGGGTGTCCTGAAGGGCATGGCGCTGACTATTGACCAGCCAGAATTCGTGGCACCGCCATTCGATGCTGCAAGCACGCTTGACCTACCGGCTCTTACACGAGTCTTCCAAGCTGAAGGCTTCGCCGGCGAATCGGACCCTTACAGTGCGTACGCCTTTGGAGGCCCTCGTCGTACGCCGCCATACCGCCACCTTCACCAAATTTCGCAACCTCACCCATGGGATAGTAGTAGCTGGGCCGAGGACCTCAGATGGGCATTCGAACAGCGAGTCTTGTTTGCCGAAGGACATCCGGAGGCTATAGGGTGGAACGAAAGTCCTGAACACATGGCGCGTATCGAGCGAGAGCGAACGCAGCGAGTCTGGGCGTCAGACGAGCTGCTTGATCAGCTGTTGGAGAGTGAGTAGCAGAGCGAAAACTTGGTAGAGCATTGACTTTGTAGTTTAGAGGGCGTGTCTGATCTAGAGTTGCCTACCTTTATAGACGAACCTTGGAAGCGAGGTAGTGAGCCTTGTTCTCGCCTTTGAATATCGTTTGGACAACTTCTTAAGCTCTATTAGTGCAACCAATTCATGTAATTATACTCTGTATGAGCAACTCCGATGACGACTGCATGATCAAATACTATTCGTGATGGTACTGCACCTTTCAACGATGAACAGAAGAACAATGGTTGAAGCCTGAGGTGCAAACAAGCACCAACGCCAACGTTTCGCTTTCAAGCACCATCCCCGCCGCAACCTAGCGTCAATCCCACTCCCCCATCCCTGCCGAAACCATCTTCGAAACGCCCTGCAACATTCATCGAACAGGTCCTCCGCAATGTTTGCAGTACAGCTACGCCCTCGCCTGGTTCGGCTATGCTCTTGCCTCGCTTCCCACGGCCAGTAGTGGCTAAATCGCCCAAATATCTCGTCATACCGCAGTGGAACATGCGCCTCCCGACACCTTGGCGAGACGCGACCTGCGACCTGACAGTCACGGGTGGGTGGGTGGGTGCGTTGCGCGTCGCACACGCAGCGTGATGATTTAACAGCTCGTTGCTTCGCTGTCGCGGTGCTCGAGCGATTGTATCACGCAATCACCTTTCCATTCGATACCCCCAGGCACACACGTGTAATACTTTCTCGAGCCGGCCTCACCACACTCCTTACAACTATTGTCACGATATAACCCTTTTTTAATCCAACAATCGAAATCAAATCATCACATCAAAATGCACGCCACTTTTTTCGCTGCTACACTTCTGGCCGCGGCGCCTCTTGCGCTCGCACAGTCCGGCATGACCACTGCGCCCTCAGCCACTCCCACCCCGTCCGGCTCTGGTGCCCCTGTCATCACCATGATGTGGGACAATGAAGCCGGCGCTACATCTGGTTCCGGCTCTTCCACGGGTGCGGGCATGAGTGGTATGTCGATGGGTGCTGGCGCGGTAATGACGATGTCGAACGGCGAGGTCATGACTGGAATGAGCGGTATGAGTGGCATGATGTCGACTGCGACAGGTTCAGCGATGACGGGGATGAGCATGTCGGGTGCTGCGGGACGGTTAGAGGTGGCGCCGGGCGCTATGGGTGTGGGGTGGGTGGTTGTCAGCCTTGGGGCTGGAGTTGGCTTTCTTGCGGGATTGTTGTAGTATTTGGATGCCAGTGTTTGATACAGAGTCGGCAACGCACTGACTGGCCTCCTCGAAGCCAAAGTCCTGCAGCAGCTCGATGCGTTGATGGCGGGCAGCTGCATATTTCTCAGGAGTCTGGAGGGCGCGGTACATATGGTGAAATTTGAATATACTCCTATAAAACGACTCTGTTCATATCTTCTAGAGACGGTACTTCATTTAGAAACGGGCTGCACGACACAATCCTAACAAGATCGAGCTTTTACCGGCTCAGTACCTTCCCTTTTTCCCTCTCCGAGGCGCTACAAATGGGCATCACGTCCCTATTATAACCACAAACACCGACCTCTAGAACAGATCCAAGCCCGTATCCTCAACACTAACGAATCGGCCTCCACATTCCTTCGCCCTTCACGTAACAGAGCGCTTATAATGGGACGGGTGGGGTCGCTCACCGAGCTATCCGAACATGACCATGACAGCTACTTCTCGATGACAGAAGTGCTACCATGTAAGCTGACCCAGTTGGCGCACACAGCTTCGCGGCATTGGCACAATACCACTACTGGAAAAAGTATCAACACCGCTAAATGCGGAGATTGACGCTGTTGACCAGACAAGCACCCAAGAGAGGCCAGAGTCGGAGTAGAGGACAAGAAAAGGATACCGAGTTGGGTGAATCAGACATGACGGAGCATAGACAACAAAAGGTGAAGCAGGGTCTTGGTATACTGAGCAAGATCCGAGTAGTTGATATGAGCTTGATTTTTACTGATGGTGATGCTTCAGACATCCACGAGAAGTACGAATAAGAGACCCTGAACGGGGATGTGGATGGAGGCTGAAAGTTTTTTGAGTACGACATAGACATAAACATGTCAGATTCAGAACACTTGGAGGACAATTCGTCACGCTCATGACGGTAAGACTTGCGAAGAGCGTTTATATCTGCAGTTCCTTTTGTAATGTCTGGGCCCCAAAGCCATGTCAAGAATGTGCCTTGGACAGGACATATTGTGAGCTCTATGGCTGCCTACAGCTCTGACAACCTCATAACTTTTTTGCCATCTGGGCGGGCTGAGCCTCAAACAGGCGAAGAGAGTAAGGGATCAGCCCAACTCTCCCGTCTACAATATTGTGAGTCATGTCGATGACTCTCGGGTTGATATTATAAAAGGTGAACATGATGTTCACGTGCCTGCGCCACCTCAAGCACGGGCGGTGCACCGCCGCACCCCGCCAATTAGCGCCACTGAGAACAATCGAAGCAGCAGACGAATTTCGATCGCCTTGTGTGCGTTTGCCTCACGCTTCAATATCCTGTCCCTTCCTTGATAGATCCAGGCCTTCGTTGGCTGAGTTTTGACTCACGGGATCTTCCAAAAGACTAGCCGGTTTTCAGGCTCCACTTTGAACGCTCAACTGCAAGTTTCGGGACTTTGAACCTGACCTTGTTAACCCCGCCGCCACACGGACTGTTCCCGTTTACAGGCTACACAATACGCACGAGCGACCACTTTTCTACACCCCGAAAGCTCGACCGACGAAATGGCGCCAAAGAAGGGCAAGAAGAAGCAGCAGGATGACGACTGGGAGGCTGAGCTCGGAGAGACCGTCACCACCGAAAACGATGCTCTCGCACAGGAGGCCAAGGCTGCCGAAGAGGCTGGTGGTGAAGAGGAGGCTGGTGGTCTGCTGGCTGCTCTGCAGAGGCGCGGCAAGAAGAAGAACAAGAAGGGCGCAAACACAGAAGTCGAGGGCGAGGACCCGCCGCCAGCCAATGGCGGCGATGACTTCGCGGACAAGGCGCCGCAGGAGGCCAACTTTGATGACGACGACGACGACGTCTTTGCTGGCAACTACGGCAAGAAGAACAAGAAGGGCGGCGCTGCTGCGAAGGAGGAGGAGCCTGCGCCCGCGACACCACCCACCGAGGAGGCGCCACGCATGAAGACAAAGGCCGAGAAGGAGCGCGAAAAGAAGGAGAAGGAAAAGCAGCGCAAAAAGGAGATGGTATGTCGTTGAATGCACTATATCAATCTCTCAAGACTGACCGGATCACAGGCTGCGAAGAAGAAGACCACCGGTCCTGCGAAGCCAGAACCCAAGGCCGTCGAGGCTAAACCCGCTGAAGCTGCACCCGCTCCCGCAGCCGAAACCGCTGCTTCTGCCGCTGGTGGTAAGAAGAAGAAGGTACCTGCTGCGCTGGCAGCTCTCCAGAAGCAACAGGAGGCGCTGCGAAAGCAGCAGGAAGAGCAGGCTCGCCTCGATGCAGAGGAGAAGGCCCGCGCTGAGGAAGAGGAGAAGCTCGCAGAAGAGGAGAAGCAGCGCAAGGAGGAGGCCAAGGCGGCCAAGAAGCAGCGCGAGAAGGAGAAGATCGAGCAGCTTAAAAAGGAGGGCAAATACATGACCAAGGCGCAAAAGGAGGCCAAGGCCAAGGCCGACCTGCGCTTGAAGCAGATGCTCGAAAGCGGTGCCAAGGTTGCGGCACTTGAGGGCGAGCCCGAGGCTCCCAAGAAGCCCAAGTACGACGACCGCAAGAAGAGGAAGCAGCAGCAGCAAGAGCAGAAGGAGCGCGAGGCCCGCGAAGCTGAGGAGGCCGCAAAGAAACTCGAGGAGTTGAAGCTGGCCGAAGAGCAGGCTGCGGCGGCTGCTGCAGAGGCTGAGAAAGCTCGTGCTGACGCTGAAGGCAAGAAGAGCGAGGACGAGCTCGAGGACTGGGAAGCACAGGCTGATGAGTTGGACGACGTCAAGGACAGCTGGGATGCAGACTCGGACGAGGAGGAGGAGAAGAAGAAGAAGGCCGATGCCGCCAAAGCAGCAGCAGCGAAGGCTGAAGCAGCGGCACCTACACCTTCAGACAAGACTGTTGCAAAGCCTGCGGCAACAGGCGCCGACTCCGACTCGGATTCCGAGGACGACTCCGAGGACGACAGCGATGACGACTCGTCAGAGGACGAGCAAGGCACAGCTCACCAGCGCGCCGAAGCCGCCCGCAAGCAGGCCGCTGCCGACCGACGAAAGGAGGCACACGAAGCTGCTCTGGCGCAGCGTTCCAAGGACAACCTGCGATCGCCCATTTGCTGTATTCTTGGTCACGTCGATACCGGTAAGACCAAGCTGCTCGACAAGATCCGCCAGACCAACGTGCAGGAGGGCGAAGCGGGAGGTATCACTCAGCAGATTGGTGCCACTTACTTTCCCGTCGAGGCGCTGGAGAAGAAGGTGGCCGTCGTCAACAAGGACAACAGCTTCAAGTTCAACGTCCCCGGTCTTCTGGTCATTGATACACCTGGTCACGAGTCTTTCACCAATCTCCGATCTCGTGGTTCATCGCTGTGTAACATTGCCATTCTCGTTATTGATATTATGCACGGTCTTGAGCCTCAGACTATCGAGTCGATGAAGCTCCTCAGAGGCAGGAAAACACCTTTCATCGTCGCCCTCAACAAGATCGATCGTCTCTTCGGCTGGAAGAAGATTGACAACAACGGCTTCGAGGACAGCTTCAACCTGCAGAAGGCGGCCGTGCAGGCCGAGTTCGAGGAGCGCTGGACCTTTGTGCGCACTCAGCTCGCCGAGCAGGGATTCAACTCGGAGCTGCACTTCAAGAACAAGAGCATGTCCAAGTACGTCTCGGTGTGCCCGACCTCGGCGCACACGGGCGAGGGTATCCCCGACATGATCAAGCTCATTGTCAACCTCACGCAGAGCCGTCTCACCAACAATCTCATGTACCTCTCCGAGGTCGAGTGTACTGTGCTCGAAGTCAAGGTCATCGAGGGTCTGGGCACAACCATTGATGTCGTCCTGTCCAACGGTGTGCTGCACGAGGGCGACCGCATCGTCGTGTGCGGTAACCCGGAGCCGATTGTCACCAACATCCGTGCGCTGCTCACGCCGGCCGAGATGAAGGAGCTGCGCGTCAAGTCGGTCTACGTGCACAACAAGGAAGTCAAGGCGGCGATGGGAATCAAGATTGCCGCCGACGGCCTCGACTCGGCGATTGCCGGATCGCGTCTCCTCGTTGTCGGCCCCGACGACGACGAAGACGACCTGATGGACGAAGTCATGGGCGACCTGGAGCACCTGCTCAGCAACGTCTCCAAGACCGGACGCGGTGTGTCTGTGCAGGCGTCGACGCTCGGGTCTTTGGAAGCGTTGCTTGAGTTCCTGCGCGTCTCCAAGATTCCCGTGGCCACCATCTCGATTGGGCCCGTCTTCAAAAAGGACGTGCTGCGGGCGGGCATCATGCTGGAAAAGGCCAAGGAATTCGCCGTCATGCTGTGTTTCGACGTCAAGGTGGACAAGGAAGCCAAGCTGTATGCCGACGAAATCGGCGTCAAGATATTCGAGGCGGACATTATCTACCACCTGTTTGACAAGTTCACGGCGCACATGAAGCAGCTGGAGGAGCAGCGCAAGGAGGAAAGCAAGATGCTGGCCGTGTTCCCGTGCGTGCTGCGCCCTGTCGCAGTGTTCAATAAGAAGGACCCGATTGTCATTGGCGTGGACGTGGTCGAGGGCAACCTGCGACTGACGACGCCCGTGTGCGCGGTGAAGAAGAACCCGGTGACAGGGTTGAAGGAGGTGATAAATCTGGGTCGAGTGTAAGTTACTCTCTCTTTTTCTCTCGCACTCTTACGCTAACACACCCCAGCACATCCATCGAGCGCGACCACAAACAGCTCACCATCTGCAAGCGCGGCCAGCCGTCGGTGGCGGTCAAGATCGAGGGCCCCAACCAGCCCATGTACGGCCGCCACCTGGAGGAGGGCGACACGCTGTACAGCGCCATCAGCCGCAAGAGCATCGACACGCTCAAGGAGTTTTTCCGCAGCGACGTCAGCCAGGACGAGTGGAAGCTGCTGATTGAGCTGAAGAAGCTGTTTGATATTTCGTAGTTGGTGGGGGTGGGATGCGTTTGGATGTGGGTGTTGGGGGGGGAGATGGTGGTGGAGGAGCAGAGTGTACGATGAATAATTGCGACAAAGTGGTGTGCATGAGTAGTATATGGACAGTAGAGAAGAGCGAAAAAGACAAGCATGCAGACACCGTACGACTTATCATCGTTACCCGCACTTTCTCTTCTTCTTCTTCCTTTTTTTCTTTATTTTTTAATTGGAAAAAAAAAGCTACGACGTGATATCCCTCCTCTTCCCTCGCTTACACACCTGACCTAACGTCTCTAAGACCAAGGCTGAGAGGGAGGCTCTGCCTGCAGCAGTCGAGCAGTACAAACGCACTTACCCGATTGAGCATGGCGTGTGGCGCATGCCTTTTCCCTGCGCCTCTGGTATCCCGAACCCAAGTGTTTATACGCGGAAAAACTCGGAAAAACTCGGAATGTCCACAGCCATGGCGTTGGCATTGGCGTGGCATTGGCGTGACAGGACAGGGTGTGTACTTTGCAATTCTGGAAATCTTTTTGTTATTTTGGGTTTGGGTTCAGGGAAGAAGGAATTGGACGGGGGAGAGTTTTGGATACGTTGTGCAGGTAAGAGGTAGAGTGCAGTTAAGAATGTTATAGTGTAATCAAGAAATATCAATGCAGTTAAGAGTTAAAGCAGATTAAGAAACATAAGTGTAATCGGGAGTTGATGTGCAGTTAAGAATATAAGTGCAATTAAGAAACACAGGTGCAGTCAAGATAATAAGTGCAATCAAGAATTACAGTATAATCAAGAATATCAGGCAATCAATAACATCGAGACATTTAAGAATATCAAGAATTACAGTATAATCAAGAATATCAGGCAATCAATAACATCGAGACATTTAAGAATATCAAGGCAATTAAGAATCTTGAGACATTCAAGAGTATCAAGGCCATCAAGAATATCAAGAATATCAAGAAAAGAATATCAAGACAATCAAGAATACAGTGTAATCGGCAGTTACGTGCAAAATCGCAAGAGTCATTGTACAAGAGATGCTACCCTATCCTATCCTACCCTACCTATCCTACCCTATCCCATCGTCTACACGTGCACGTCGAGTGGACAGTCTTTGTCTACAAGAGCAGCTCGAGAGGGTTCTCAATGGCCTTTTTGAGCTCCTTCATAAACTCGCCGCCGACGGCGCCGTCGACGACCTTGTGGTCAAAGGAGCCAGTGATGACAATCTGGTCGTCCCAGGCGAGGGTTGGTGTGCCGTCCTCGGACAGCTCGCCGGGGACAGCGACCTTCTTTGTTGTGCCAATGGCGACGATGCAGGCCTGGGGCGGGTTGATGACGGCGGTGAAGCGCTCGACGGCGGCGTTCATGCCCATGTTGGAGATGGTGATGCTGCCGCCCTGGTACTCCTCGGGCTTGAGCTTGCCGTCGCGGGCGCGCTTGCCGAGATCCTTGATCTGGGCGGAGATGGAGGAGAGGCCGAGGCCGTTGACGTTCTTGACAATGGGTGTCATGAGGCCGACGGGGGTGGAGACGGCGACGGAGACGTCGACGACGTTGTGCTGGCGGATGATGACCTTGCCGTCAATCTCGCGCCACGAGGAGTTGGCGGCGGGGACCTTGCGGGCGGCGACGGCCAGGGCCTTGACGAGCAGGTCGTTGACGGACAGCTTGTAGGCGCCGTCGGCCGAGGCGTTGAGGGCCTCGCGCAGCTTGAGCAGCTTGGAGACGGAGATGTTGGAGGCGACAAAGTAGTGGGGGTTCTGCTGCATCGACTCGGTCAGACGCGAGGCAATGACCTTGCGCATGCTGGTGGCCTCGACGTCCTCGTACGCGGCGGAAGCGCCAGCAGCGGCAGGGGCGGCAGCAGGCTTGGCCTTTTCAACGTCCTCCTTGGTGATGGCGCCGCCGCGGCCGGTGCCCTTGATGTCCTTGAGGGCGATGCCCTTTTCGAGGGCGAGCTTCTTGACGGCAGGCGAGTAGGCGGGCTGGCGCTGGAGCGACGTCTCGAGGCGGTTGCCGGTCGAGTCCGACTCCTGGGCGACGGGGGCGTCCTGCTTGGGGGGAGCCGTCTTGGAGCCCGAGTCGGAGGGCTCGCTGGCCTCGGCCGTGTTGCCCTCCTTGGCGGGGGTGTCGGGCTTCTTGTCGCCGCCGCCGGCGTCGGCAATGGTGAACTTGTCAAAGGCAGAGACGTCCTCGCCCTCCTCGACCATGACGGCGATGGGCTGCGACATGTGTTAGCTTGGTGCATGGCCCGGGCTGGAAAACGGCACTCACGCTGCCAACGGCGACGTCCTTCTCGCCGGCGTCGCGGAGAATCTTGGCAATGGTGCCCTCCTCCTGGAACTCAAAGTCCATCTGGGCCTTGTCTGTCTCGATCTCGACGAGGACGTCGCCGGGGGCTATCGAGTCGCCGACCTTTTTCTGCCAGGCGCCGATGTTGCCGGCGGTCATGGTGGGCGACAGGGCGGGCATGCTGACGACGGTGTGCGGGGGGTAGGCTGCGGAGAAATGCGTCAGTGGGCGTGGGAGGCGGGTGGAGCTGGGGCGGGCACTCACAGGCATAGTAGCGGGCGAGGGCAGAGAGGGCGGGTGTGCGTCTGGGCGGCGGGTTAGCTGGGGGACGAAGCTGAAGGCAAGACAGGCAGCGCGGCGGGGGGACGAAGCTCTGGGGGAGCTCGTGGACGGGCGGCACAGGGCTGGACGGACCTCTGGACGGCGGCGCGCAGGGCGATTGACCCCCTCGAGCTCAATTGAGCACCGGCGCGGGACAGGATGGCGGTGGCAGGCATTGTGTCGGGATGCCGGGGGCTGCGCTCAGAGTCTGCACGGGGCGCGGTGGAGTGGGCGAGGGCGTGGGCGAGAGGGCGAGAGGACCGTCGAGGGAGGGAGCGACGGGCGGCGGGATGGGCAGGCACACGGCGCGCGGGAGTTGTGCTGGCAGAGGGTGATGGGTTGAGGCGGACGCTCAGCCCAACAGAAATGTGTTGTAGAAATCGGAGTCGGAACCTGCTCTTAGCACGCACCGGTCGGGTTAGGCTGGCTGTGGGTGCCGGGCGGTCAGCCACAGCGGAGCGTGTGCGAGTGCGTGTGCGTCTAGCTGTGCCTTAGCTGTGCCTGTGGCGGCTCGGTGCTCGGACAAGCCCCAAGGGACCACCAGGCACAAGGGACACTTTGTCATCTTGCGGTCAAGGTGCAGCTGCAGCGACGCCAGAGCCCAGCAACCCGCGCAGCATGCCGGAGAGACAGGCGCAGGGACCCTGAAGCGCACCATTGCCCGACCAGCAGCCTGAAGACACACGACGCCGCCGCCGACGACGACGCCGCACGACGAGTCTGTGAGGCCGCCCCGGACCGCAACGGCTTTTGCACCCATCTGCACGCATCCGCCTGCGCCGCCGCCGCCGCCTGCGCACCAGCGACCGCCATGGCTGACCATGAGGATGTGACGAGGCCAGAGGAGCCCGCGAGTAGTGCGACGGCAGTGCCAGCGACCGCGACGCCCGTAGTAGAGCGAGGGAGCAGTGCTGCAGCGCCCGAGGCCGCGCCAGACGCAGCAGCAGCAGCAGCAGCAGCAGCAGCACAGCCAGCACCACAGTCAGCAGCACCACCACCACCACCACCACACACGGCACCACAGCCAGACGCAGCGCCAGACGCAGCGTCAGACACGCCGGCAGCTCCAGCGCGCCCCCTCGACTCGCCCGCGCCGCCCCCCCTCGACTCGACCTCTGCCCCGTCCTCCCCCCCGTCCTCCCCGTCCCCCCCGCCCACGCCCGGCCTCCACGTCCCCAATGGCGCAGACACGCCGCGCTCGTCGGAGCAAATCTTCGACCAGCGCGTCCACATCGACGCCCGCCCCCGCACAGACTCGCAGTCGACCGCGGCCACCGCTGCCACCGCCGCCACCTCGGCCACCCGCCCCTCGACCCGCAGCTCCCTCGTCTTCGTCGGCACCGCCCTCGACACCATCGCCGCCTCAAAGGACGCCCGCAAGAACAAGAAGCTCGGCGACGCTACCAATGCCGCCCTGGCCGCCATCAAGCGCGAGGGCGACCCCGCCCGCATCAACCCAGAGCTGCTCTTCGAGCCCCTGCAGCTGGCCTCCGAGGTCCCCAACGTCCCCGTCTCCATCACCGCCCTCGACTGCATCGGCAAGCTCATCAGCTACTCGTACTTCTCCGTCCCCGCAGACCCCAACCCCGACGCCCCCGACGCCCCCGACACCGCCCCCCTGATCGAGCGCGCCATCGACACAATATGCGACTGCTTCCAGGGCGAGGCCACCCACCCGGACGTCCAGCTGCAGATTGTCAAGTCGCTGCTGGCAGCCATCTTGAACGACAAGATTGTCGTCCACGGCGCCGGCCTGCTCAAGGCCGTGCGCCTGACCTACAACATCTTCCTGCTCTCCAAGTCGAGCGCCAACCAGCAGGTCGCCCAGGGCGCCCTGACCCAGATGGTCGGCACCGTCTTCGAGAGGGTCAAGGCGAGGCTGGCAGTCAAGGAGGCACGCGCCAACCTGTCCCACACCTCGCTCAACGACAAGGACGACCAGTCAGACGAGAGCTTGGACCACCCAGACGAAGCCGAAGAGGAGGGCTCGCCGCAGCAGCAGCAAGACCTCGACGCCTTGCCCACACTGCCCGACTCGGAGCCGCCCCAGGATGGCCGCCACGCGCAAGAACCTAGCGACAAGGCAGTCGACATGCACACCGGCCCCAAGATCACTCTGCAGAGCTTCGAGAACAACATGAGCTTCAACGACGACCGCATACACGACAATGCCCCGACATTGGTCACCCGCATCAAAGGGAAGCCCAGCTCGCGGCACGTCTCCGGCGCAGACACTTCCACACCTCAGGGCGGCTCGGACGAGGAGGAAGAGGACGAGATCTTCGTCAAGGATGCCTACCTCGTCTTCCGGGCCATGTGCCGTCTGAGCACAAAGGGTCTCTCGGTCGACCACGCTCTGGATGTAAAATCCCAAGGCATGCGGTCCAAGCTGCTATCTCTACACATGGTCCACACCATCCTCCACAACAACACCGCCGTCTTCGTCTCGCCATACGCCACCATCCGCAGCGGCAGCGGCGACGAGCCCACAACCTTTGTGCAAGCCATCAAGCAATATCTCTGTCTCAGTCTGAGTCGAAACGGTGCCAGCTCCGTCAAGCCCGTCTTCGAGGTCGCTGCTGAGATTTTCTGGCTGATGCTCAAATACCTGCGCGTCATGCTCAAAAAGGAGGTCGAGGTCTTCCTCAAGGAGATCTACCTCGCCACACTGGACAAGCGTACTGCTCCTGCCTTCCAGAAGCAGTACGTCTTGACAATCTTTGGCCGCTTCGCCGCAGACCCCAGAGCCTTGGTCGAAGTCTACCTCAACTACGACTGCGACCGCACTGCGCTCGACAACATGTACCAACGCGTCGTCGAGCATCTCTCCAAGATCTCCAGCAATCCCGTCACCATAACCCCCATGCAACAACAAGCATACCAAGATCACCGAGAGAAGCAGTCGAAACAAATGGACTGGCAGGCTCGCGGAACACTACCCCCCTCTCTCACCACCGTCTCCATGACCTCCTCCCACGACGCAGACGGTGCGTATCCACAAGACTACGCAATGAAGCAGGAGTCTCTCGAGGCCCTCGTCGAGATTCTACGGTCGCTCGTCGACTGGGCGCAGCAGTCTCTGCCCGACACCACAAAGGTGCAATCACAAGACTCCAGATTGTCATTAGACGACTTGCGCGTGTCCATGGACACACGGACGCTTACAGATTCCCCAGCTATCGGCGGCGATTCTGGCACAGTGACACCCCTCGCAGAGGACGACTACAACTCATTGGAAAAGGCCAAGCAGCGGAAAACCGCCATGACCAATGCAGTGCGGCAGTTCAACTACAAGCCGAAGAAGGGCTTGAAGGTCTTGATCAAGGACGGTTTCATCTCTTCAGAATCGCCAGAGGACATTGCTCGCTTCTTCCTCGACAACGACCGCATAGACAAGGGTGCGCTGGGAGAGTTTCTGGGAGAAGCCGATGCTGACAACATCGCCATCATGCATGCTTTTGTCGACTTGATGGACTTTACCAAGACCCGCTTCGTCGACGCCCTGCGACGATTCTTGCAGAGTTTCCGTCTCCCCGGTGAAGCCCAGAAGATCGATCGCTTCATGTTGAAATTCGCCGAACGATACATGACCGGAAACCCCAATGCCTTCGCCAACGCTGACACCGCATACGTCTTGTCGTACTCGGTCATCATGTTGAACGTCGACCAACACAGCAAGAAGATGAAGGGCCCTCGCATGACGCCAGAAGACTTCATCAAGAACAACCGCGGCATCAACGACAACGCAGACTTGCCTGACGACTACTTACGTGGAATCTATGATGAAATCGCCCACAACGAAATTGTCCTCAACACCGAGCAAGAAGCTGCAGCGGACAAGGGTTTGGTTGCTCAGCAGCCTGCTGCTGGAGGTCTTGGGCTTGCTAGTATCGGCCAAGCGCTCACGGGCGGTGCCCGCGACTTGCAGAGAGAGGCCATCGCACAGGCTTCCGAAGCAATGGCCAACAAGACCGAGCAGCTGTACAAGCAGCTCCTTCGTGCCCAACGCAGGAGCGCGACTACCATGCCCGTGTCCAAGTACATCCCAGCTGTCTCTTCGAAACACGTCGGGCCCATGTTCGAGGTCACATGGATGCCGTTCCTCATGGCACTCTCGGGCCAGGCCCAAGATCACAACATCGAGATTGTGCGCTTGTGCATCGAGGGCATCAAGCTAGCGATTAGGATATCCTGTCTGTTCGACCTCGAGGACGCCCGTCAGGCTTTCGTAGCCTTCCTCGCACGCTTCACGAATCTCTACAACCTGAGCGAGATGAAGGCAAAGAACATGGAGGCGCTGAAGACATTGATTGAGGTGGCGCACACAGAGGGCAACCTCCTGAGAGAGTCGTGGCGCGAGATTCTCACCTGCGTCTCGCAACTCGATCGCTTCCAGCTCATCTCGGCTGGTATCGATGAGCGGTCGGTGCCCGATGTTCTCAAGTCGAGCACAGGGCCGCAATCAAAGAAGAACCTCAACGTTCCGAGCAACCGCCGGCGGCAGTCGCATGTCAACAGCGTACAGTTCTCGGCAGACGTGGCCGAGGAGAGTCGGTCTACCGACATTGTCCGCGGAGTAGACCGCATCTTTACCAATAGCGCAAATCTATCGGGTGAGGCCATTGTTGACTTTGTCAAGGCACTTGTCCAGGTCAGCTGGCAGGAGATTCAGTCGTCAGGCCAGAGCGAGTCGCCGCGCACCTACAGTCTGCAGAAGCTCGTCGAGATCAGTGGATACAACATGACCCGTGTACGTTTCGAGTGGACCAACATCTGGCAGGTACTGGGCGCACACTTCAACGAGGTCGGATGTCACACCAACACCAACGTCGTCTACTTCGCCCTCAACTCGTTGCGACAGCTGTCGATGAAGTTCATGGAGATTGAGGAGCTTCCCGGATTCAAATTCCAGAAAGACTTTCTCAAACCCTTTGAGCACATCATCAACAATGCCAGTGTCGTCTCGGTCAAGGACATGGTTCTGCGCTGCCTCATCCAGATGATCCAGGCACGTGGCGAGAATATCAGATCTGGCTGGAAGACCATGTTTGGTGTCTTTACCGTGGCCGCCAGGGAGCCGTATGGTGAGTGAAAACAGCTTGCATATCTCTCACACACAGTCGCTGACCATGCACAGAGGGCATTGTGAACCTCGCTTTCGAGAACGTCACCCAAGTGTACAACACACGCTTTGGCGTTGTCATCTCGCAGGGCGCCTTTGCCGATCTCATTGTCTGCCTGACCGAATTCTCGAAAAACTACAAGTTCCAAAAGAAGTCGCTGCAGGCGATCGAACTGCTAAAATCCTCAGTGCCAAAGATGCTGCGCACCCCCGAGTGCTCTCTCTCCGCTCACGCTGGCTACCTCAAGGACTCGGAGAAGGGCTCTACGATCCCCAAGCAGCCTACTCGCCAGACGCAAGAAGAGCAATTCTGGTTCCCGGTGCTGTTCGCCTTCCATGACGTCCTCATGACTGGCGAGGATCTGGAAGTCCGCTCGCGAGCGCTAAGCTACCTCTTCGATACCCTGATTAGCTACGGAAGCAACTTCCCGCGCGAGTTCTGGGACATGCTCTGGCGGCAGTTGCTGTACCCTATTTTCATGGTGCTCAAGTCCAAGTCAGAGATGACAAAGGTCCTCAACCACGAGGAGTTGTCCGTATGGCTGTCAACGACCATGATTCAAGCGCTCCGCAACATGATCAAGCTGTTCACTCACTTCTTCGACTCCTTGGAGTACATGCTCGATCGCTTCCTCGACCTGCTGGCGCTCTGTATCTGTCAGGAGAACGACACCCTGGCCCGCATCGGCAGCAACTGCCTGCAGCAGCTGATCCTTCAGAACGTGCAAAAGTTCAAGCCGCAACACTGGAGTCAGATTGTCAAGGCGTTTGTCGACCTCTTCCACCGCACCGAGGCCACAGCCCTCTTCTCCGCCGCAACATCCGGCACCGCGTCCACTCCCCTCAACGGCACGCGAAACAACTCCGACGACACAAAATCGATCGCCGAATCCGCCAACATCACGCTCGATCCCTCCACATCACCATCCGAAGACTCCACCGGGCTGGGCATTAACGGTCTTGACGCCCCGCGCCGCCCGTCCCTGATCAACGAGGCCACAGCCGGCGACCTCCCAACACGGCAGACGGCCGAGCTGGAAGACTACCGCCCAGACGACAACGTCCAACAGCCTCCGGTCGTTGTGACCGCCGCACGGCGCCGCTTCTTCAACCAAATCATCACAAAATGCGTCTTGCAGCTGCTCATGATTGAGACCGTGCAAGAGCTGTTCGGCAACGAAGCAGTCTACTCGCACATTCCCTCGCACGAGCTCCTGCGCCTCATGGCCGTCCTCAAAAAGTCGTACCACTTCGCCAAACGCTTCAACGCCGACCGCGACCTGCGCTCGCGCCTCTTCCGCGAGGGCTTCATGAAGCAGCCGCCCAACCTCCTCAAGCAGGAATCCGGCTCCGCCAGCGTCTACGTCGCCATCCTGTTCCGCATGTACCACGACACATCCTCTGAGCGCGCCGCCTCGCGCGCCGAAACAGAGCAGGCCCTCATCCCCCTCTGCGAAGACATCATCCAGTCGTACATTGAGCTCGACGAGGAAACCCAGCAGCGCAACATCGTCACGTGGCGCCCCGTCGTCGTCTCCGTGCTGGACGGGTACACCAACTTCCCCGACGCCGACTTTGAGCGCCTGAGCGACGTCTTCGCGCCCCTCGTCGTCGGCCTGCTCGGCACAGAGGTCGGCGCCGACCTGCAGCGCGCCGTCCAGGCGCTCGTCAGCCGCATCTTCGAGCGCAAACTCGGCATGCGGCCGGTCAAGCTGCTGGAGAAGGAGGGGCGGCGCGGCAGCACTGCAGCGAGTCCCGAGCTCGGACGCACGCCGCGAATGAGATAGCGTCTTGTTCGTGCGAGGGCGGGCCGGGGTGGATGTGGGGACGGAGATGCGGGGGCGCAAATGCTGTAGTTCCCTGCTCGCAGAAACAGTGCCGTAGACGGCGTATTTGTTTGCCTGCCAAACAGAATAAAAGTCAGCCTAGAGAGAGAGAAAGACGACTAGACACTCGCCATTATGTAACAACTATTCACTACATACCATTACCATTACCACATCCCCGCATCTTTCCCACCTCGCCTCACACAGTCCACATCCCATCCATTCCACACCGCGACCAACCCCAGCCCTCCTCGCACCAGACAGACAGACAGACAGACAGACACCACTGCTGCCTAGCTACGCCCCTCTATCTCCATCTCCACCGCAGAAGAAGAAGAAGACCCCTAGACTACTATTACTACCGCACAAGCCACGCTCGCTCGCTGACGACACGCCCTGGCTGCGTAGTTGCTAGCCACGCACGCATGCACGCACGCAGCCCGCGCGGGGGCGGTAGGTAACAGACAAGGGGGGGGGGGGGGGGGGGCGGTAGTTTGAGAGGGGAAGGGAAGGGAAGGGAGGTAGGGCTAACTCTAACATATTAAAGTAGGAGAAAGAGGGTTAAATTTATATCCTCTTCTATATTATAAATAAAACTAGTTCTTGCACTAGATAGATAGATAGATACTACTACTACTGCTGCTGCTGTTTAGCTACGCCTCTTCTTTATTTCTACTGCTAAAGAAGACCTCTTAACTACTACTACTACTATATAAGACACGCTCGCTCGCTACCAACACTCTCTAACTGCGTAATTACTAGCTATATGTACGTATATAGCCTATATAGAGGTAGTAGGCAATAAATAGAAGAGTATTAGTCTTAAAGTTTAAGAAGAGAAAAGAAAAGAAGTAGACCTAACTTTAATATATTAAAGTAGAAGAAAGAGAGTTAAGTTTATATTTTATCCTATAATATAAATAAAACTAGTTCTTATACTAGATGAATAGATAGATAGATAATACTACTACTATTACTGCTGCTGCTGTTTAGCTATGCCTTCTCTTTATTTCTACTACTAAAGAAGAAGACCTCTAGACTACTACTACTGCACAAGATATACTTGCTAACAACACCCCCTAACTGCATAGTTGCTAGCTACATAGACGCACGCACGCACGTAGCCTACGCAGGGACGACAGGCAATAGATAGGGGGGTAGTAGTCTTGAAGTCTAAAGGGCCAAATTCGACGTGTTGAAGCGGGAAGGAAGGGGGTTGAGGTCACGGCTAACGATGGATTTTATCCGCGTCGCGCAGCGGATCTCCCATAACGCAGACACAGACCACATCAACGCGACGCGACGCCAACGACCGGAGCAGAATAGCTAGCTAGCTACAAACCCGGCGTTCCCACAACGACCAGCTTGCTCACCCCGTCGTCGACTGGCTCGTACCAGAGCGACGGCGACGAAAAAGATCCCTCGACATCCTCCCCGCAATCGAGACATTACTAGACGTCTTCGTCAACGAGTCCGTTCTGCGCACGGCCGCCTTTTGGAGGTCGTCGAACACCCTCACCAGCGCGGTGAGGTCCTCTGAGGTTTCGAACTGCAGGCCGAGTTTGGCGGATTTGTCGCTGGATGATGATGGGGGGGCCGCCGCGGAGGGTTTTTTGTTGGCCGTCGTCGCCGTCATGGTGGGCGTGTGGAGGAGGTCGCCGTGGGATTTGTGGGTTGTTGTGAAGTCGGCGGTGGTGAGGCTGAATGAGAGGCGGGCGGAGATGGAGACTGGATGGGTTTGGTTAGGAAGGCGGAGAGGGGATGGGCGGAGAAGAGGGGGGGGGGGGGGGGGGGGGGGGAGCTTACCTGATGCAGAGCGCCAGACGTAGTTTGGCTTTGCGCGGCGGTGGCGGAAGGTGATTCGGACGTCTGGCGTGGCTGTGTCGTGGCTGGGCTTGGTCCACAGTATCACGTCTGAGAGGCCGTAGTTGGTGTCCCAGATGAGTTTGTCTTTGGCGAGCTGGACGTTGGGCGCGAAGAAGCAGATGGTCCAGCCAGTCAGGTACTCGAGCGTTTGTTTGACCCCTGTGTACTTAGCGTCGTCGTTGTGGATACATCAGGCGATACCTGCTTACCATCTGCTATTCGAGACGGACTGCTCGGTTCGAACGGGAATTCCATCGAGTATGCACCAAGTACCAGATCGCTAGCCACGCATCGAGCGATCTTAGATTCGTCGACCCAGGGTTCATTGACGACGTTGGATGTGTAGTTTGGTGTTGATACCTGATCAAAGCGGATGACCATGCTGCGCTGCTTGTTGGCTTGGGATGGTTCGATCCGAATGTCCAAGTCGAGATCAGGCCAATGTATGAAGACTTGGAAGGTGTTGTAGAGGGCTGACTTGTCTGTGGCTACGCAGGCTATGCGATAGATAATGTCTGTTTCGTCCCATACAGCGACGGCAAGCATTCTCTGTTGATCGACCACCTCAACATTCCGCCATTCTTTGACGCCGTCGCAGTCGCTGTAGACCGCACAGAGGTTGTTGAGGAACACCACAGCGGCTTCAGTGTCGGAGAAACATAGAGTTATCTCATTGTTGAGATTCTCAGGGTCATAGATGCAGTCGCAACTCTGCTTGTTGTTTCTCAAGGGACTGGTTCGCCACTGGTTGCAGTCAGACCACCTCAGGGTCAATCTGTTTTCCTCCATTGCAGAAGAAATGTCAGTCAGAGGCAACCAGAACGAGTAGCACTGCGGTGTATCTGTAGTATTAGATCTTTGACTGACAACTAGTCGACGCGTCTTGAGCCAAACCCTGTATCGACCATTGCTCTGCCGTAAGTATGATTCGTACACATGCAGCATGTTCTGGCGGAGACTGCAATCTGCGACCTCGATTGTGGGCTGGTTGGCCATGATAGAGAGCTCAACGTCGGTAGACCTGAGAACGAGACGTTCGCGCAACCGATGACTGTTTTGCCGTGGAGCACAACTGCATGTGATGGAAGAGCTAACAGCAGTCGGCTGCAGTGATGTAACTGCGCCACTCGAGCATCTTACGCGCTGGTGTGATAGTGTGGACGAAGCCCCAAAGCTGGTCCGCCGGTCAGTGTGGCTCACTGAAGAAAGGCGGGGAGTTTGGTTCGGAGATATGGCCGAGTCAGAGGACCAGTGTGCGGAAGAATGTCCGACACTTGTACGATGGTCCTTGACAGAAGACTGCTTATCGAACATAAACCCAGATGGGAGGTCGTAGTCTGCAGCTGCGTGTTCAATGTCTTGATCCGCCAGCGGCTGGGGCGATATTCGGATGTTGGGAGGCAAGGTCAAGTCTTTACGGCCACTCGAAGGGCGACCGGCAATGCTAGTAGATTTGAGATTCCACGGGACAGTAAGCTGGTGAGTTGCAACATGCGTTATGGCATCATGTTGTAGAAAGCCGCTAGAAACAAGTTGTGGTGAACCACGCTGGCTTAATGGCCTAATCGGTATCAACGTGTCCGCACGCTTGTAAGCTGACTGACAGCAGTCGCCGACGTACGCCCAATGCGTACCGAACTCGGTCAATAGCTGTTTTGCTTTGGGTCGTACTGCTGATTCAGTGGCCATCTAGCTACTGTCAGCGATGGTCATTGCAAGCACGTCTCCATTCATACCATTGATAGTATTATTTGGTGCAGAAATGCCGACGGCATTGCTGCTTCGTCGATCTGTAGCTCTGCTATCCACTGTTCCATTGTGTCCGGGCCTTTCTCTTCGTATATATTACGCAAATCGCCACCAATGTGCTGCAGCAGATCGTCTAATGTTCTGCCAGCTGTAACAGTAAAGATCTCGCAGAACACCCGTCCCATAGACCACACATCCTGCGCATCGGTTCTTTTGTCGTAATTCGACACTTCCGGTGCGCAATATCCTGGTGTACGGTGCGTTGGCCCTTCCGTGATAGGGTCGCTGCCAGTCCAGTCGTTCGAGACACCGAAATCACAAAGAAAGACTCGGCCCTTGCTAAGCACTATATTGCTGGGTTTGATGTCTTTGTGACGTATCCCCTCTGCATGCAGATATGACAAAACAGATACCAGGCATGCGAACGACTGGAGCAGCAGTATCTTGTCGGACTTCGGTAAGGGCACCGCGGCGCCTTCCAGCATCTCCTTTAGCGACTCATCAGCCACTGGAGAGAGTATGAGAGCAAAATTGGAAGAGTCGGTATAGCTTGTTACTAACCGTACCGAGTGTGGGTGTTGGATCCGTCGCAGAATTTCCAACTCCTTGATGAACAGTTGTATTCGCTCTCGTTGTTTTTTGCCGTGGCCGCGGGTCGCTCGCTTACAGGCGTAGATGCCGCCTTTTCGGTTGTCTAAAGAAACATGCTGTACCTGGAAGACTCGTGCAGAAGTCCCTGCGCCAAGATGCTTTCCTTCTTCGAAGTAGTCATCATATTCAAGATGTCGATGCACATCTGGCGTTGCGAGGAGCTCTGCCTCGCTCATGAGCTCGTGGTTAGTTAAAATATGCCGCTGTATGCGCCTGAAATCATCCCAGTCAACGCTTGTCCCGATGGCTTCAAAGGTTGACTCATCGATGGGTAACCAGAAGTCGTTGATGCTGGCATTTTGGAACCGCGAAACGGTGACTTCATCGCACTGCAGCATTCGCAGCAATGCATACAGACGAGGGCTATCCCACCAGGGCCTAAAGAACTCATGTCGCCTGAGATGCTTGCGGATTAATGTAACGATCCTTTCATCGAGGTATTTGTCGAAAGGTGGTGGTGGAATCAAGTGGTCGATACTCTCCTCGGCCACTCTGCGCGCGGAGCCCATCTTGCTGCCGCGACATTCAACGCAGACATCTCAGATGGCGAGCGATACGGATGCGCATGCAAACTTGGTGTTGACATGTGGAAAAGCTGGAGTTGAGATCAAGGCAGGAGAGTGCAACTGTCAGCGTGTCGTCTCTAGTCCTGTAAGGCTACCTTTGCGGGGGGCGGGGGCGGAGGCGCGACAGGCACCCGTCGCGCTTCCCACCCTGCATCATGAACGACAGATCGAGAACATCCGGGGCTGACCCTGTACACCCGACTACTGGCATTTTGCTTCAATCATGCATTAATCTGATGTCATATTAGCTACCAAACTGGAACTTGTGCAACTCAGCCCCTCGATATGCAAGCCATTGAGTGGTTTTGCGAGGCTGACTGCGTATCAGCCCCCACACAACCTTCGCGTGCGACATGACGAGCCAATCTACTTCGACGAGGCACGACTGAGGCCGTACACTAAAGTCAGCTCTCTATATTGCCAAGTAGTCTCTGTGCTCACCGGCCGCCCTACTAGATGCTGGAGCCGTGGCGAGGCGCCTCCGCCTTGTCGCCTTTTTTAACCTTCGATCATCGTGTCAAGTCACAGGAGCGGGGAAGATGGCAACCACACATGATGTTGATGCAGGCACCCTTCAACTAGTCCAAGTTCCTACTGAGTACGACTGATTTCTTTGGTCTCGACCTTCGACACGATGAACGGGCATGGCAGTCATGTGGAGACCTCACCCGAGGGGCAGACCGACCGGCGACTGGTAAATCCATTCACTACTTGGTCCCACAAGCAAGTGCTGGACTGCGCGGACGCCTTCATTGTAAAGTCTGGCTTGACAGAATACAGCGAGCACTTCCGTAAAGGTGCTTCTTTGGCGCAATCAAGCAAGCTGCTCGACAGTGACAAGTACGATGGCTTGGAGCTGCTTCCACGAGAGCGCGATGCCCTGAGATTAGAATTCAGCAACAACCGTCTTGATCGATTCAGGCAACCTATAAAGCTTTATGGCCTTGTGGCCTGCTGCTCGCTTGGTGCCGCCGTCCAGGGCTGGTATGTAAGATGTCTTGAACTCTCATTACTTCACTGAAGAAGGCCAGGGATCAAACCGCGGTGAATGGAGCCCAGATATACTTTCGAGACACGCTTGGCATACACAGCACCGAACTACTCGGGCTCGTCAATGGAGCACCATACCTCTGTTGCGCACTTGCATGCTGTCTCAATTACCCGTTGAACAGATACCTCGACCGTCGTGGTGTCATATTTGCAACCTGCTTGATAAGCTCGATAACATGTCTACTACAAGCATTCTCACAGACATGGTGGCATTTATTTTTGGCAAGATTCGCCTTGGGGTTTGGCATTGGTCCGAAGAGTGCTACGATTCCAATCTACGCAGCAGAGGCAGCCCCTGAAAGTATCCGAGGTGCTCTGGTCATGATGTGGCAAATGTGGACCGCTTTCGGTATTATGTGTGGGTACCTGTCCGGTGTCGCATTCGCAAAGGTGGCCGACGATCTCAACTGGCGGTTGATGTTAGGCAGTCCAGTAAATGCTCGAACATTGTTGTCGTTTGCTCACGCTGATTTGTTACAGATGGTCTTGCCGTTGCTGGTTGTTTTGTACATCTATGCCCTGCCGGAGTCTCCACGAGTCCTGCTGAGTAAAGCGCGCAAACGCAAGACCGACGCTGACGACCTATACGAAAAAGCGTTTCTGGGTCTCCGAAGCCTCCGCAATTCGAAAGTTCAAGCAGCAAGAGATCTTTTCCTCATGGACTACTTGCTTGAAGAAGAATCGAAAATCATGCATGACCATAAACGCTTCCAGGAGCTTTTTACCAAGCGGCGTTGTCGTAATGCACTAACGGCGTCGGTAATATGCATGTTCCTGCAGCAGATGTGTGGGGTGAGTGTCTACTGGAGCGATTGATGGTCTTTCTGACTAAATATGCGTAGGTCAATGTCACGGTCTACTATTCGTCACAGATCATGAAAGATAATGCAAACTGGTCTACCGAGAGTGCACTCTTGCTTTCTGCGGGGTTTGGAATCATCAACTTCGTATTTGCATTTCCAGCTGCGTGGACGATCGACACTTTCGGACGCCGCAACTTGTTACTGTTCACATTTCCATTTATGGCACTATTCCAGTTCGTTATGGTTGTCGCTGTAGCTTTACCAGACGGTTCTTCGCGACGTGTTCTCGCCATCTTAGGCATGTATCTATTCGGCATCGCCTACTCACCCGGCGAAGGGCCGGTGCCGTTCGTGTACAGCGCCGAATCTATGCCGCTTTACAACCGTGACTACGGCATGGGAATCGTCACAGCCATAAACTGGCTCTTCAACTTCATTGTATCCTTTACGTGGCCCAGCATGAGCGGTAAGAATGGAATGGGGCCTTCGGGCGCCTTCGCTTGGTACGGCGTGTGGTGTCTCATAGGATGGTGGCTTATACTGTTGTTCGTGCCAGAGACCAAGGATCTGACGCTAGAGGAGCTTGACACAGTCTTCGATAAGCCTATTCAGGACTATATGAGGCATGGAATGGCACAGCTTAGATGGTTCATCGGGTACTACATCTTGAGGAAGGAGTGGATGGAGAAGGAGAGGCCATCATTCCTCCGGCCCGTTCAGCCTGTGAGACAGCATGATCCAAGAGGCGATTTTGATGATTCTTCTTGTGAGCTGAATCAAATCCCTGCACGGCGGACAAAGTAGGATGCCGAAAGTACGTAGAACGTCTGAGCGAATATTAAAAAAGCAAGTGTATTCTCTAGGTGTAGTTTGCTGGCTGTTTATACGTTTTTCCGTCCACAGTTGTTGTCAATGTTCCATTGGCGTTGAAAATATTCTTCATCACCTGGATCTTGAGATGGAAACCCTCAGGGCTTGTTACTTTGCGGCCTGTGATCTCACCATGCTTAGTCTGCACGATGTCGGAATACCAGTCCAGCGTGTTGTCCCAGACTTTCGGAGGTATCACAGTGACAGTGACATCCTCGTAGCCGTTCAGCACATACCTATCATCGTCGGCATAATTGGTATAGTTGACCGCAACGCGGGTGATGCTCTGTTCGCCAAAGAAATGGACTTGCGCATGGCCCGTCCTTTGGCCGTTCAGCGTGTAGGTGCCCGGTGGTACAATGAGTGGAGAGGCAGGCAACGAGCCGGGCGTGAAAGGTGTCGCCCACGGTAAGTGATTCGGCACCTTATACACCTTCTTCGGTATCGCTGGCTCCCTGTCTTTGAGCTTCGCAAGCATAACGCGATACTCTCTCCCACCTTGCGCCGTCGGCTTCGGGCAGTCCAATGGATTCTCTCCCCCACAAGCCGGCGCACTGACAATAGCCTGTGAGAAAACGATCTTTGTCCCGTCAGGAGAGAACGCTGGGTCTGCACGGCCATTCCAGTTGGGATCGTTGACTGCACCAGCACTCCCATCCCCTTCAGCGTTGATCTGCTGTCCAAAGTACTTTCCACGATCACCGTGTCTGTCGATCAGGATGGGTTGGAAAAAGCGTCGTGCCCGATTGTTTCTCGTGCTTGCCGCCGCGGCGACCGCCACGACGTCAATCAGTGGCGGTATTCCTCGCAGGCCAGCCATCCACATCTGCCTGTCACTTCCTCTTGTGTCCATTGTGACAAACCACCGATCATCTGCCGAGAAAGAAATAGGGTCGGCGTATTCTGGATGGCTTGTTAGACGCCGCACGTCTCCGGTCTCCACGTGTACAGCGTACAGATCGATGTTTGTAGATTCTGACGGGTAGCCGATGTACGTTATCTCATCGCCTGAGCCGCTGAAGCCGCGGAGCTCGCCGATGGTAATAGCGTTCTCATGGAAAGTGAGATGCGTGCCGTTCGCCGTCAATGGATAGGCGCGCGTAGTATCTACGAGTAAATTGACATCAACTAGATCGTATCGGGGAGTTTGCGGTCCTGAGTCTGAGGTTCTGGCGTTAAATTGAAGACGCCCAAAGTATGCGAATTGGCCCCCTTCGGTGAATGAGCTCCAGCCAATGTGTATATCGTCGGGGTGGACACGCATTTCTCGTGGAGCGCCATGTGCGCCTGGCCAGTAAATTGGATAGATCCGGATTCGATCAAGCGTGCAGGAAATACTACTTAGTTGCTCGCCACCGCACTCGAGTATGTTGTGACCCCAGATTGCTTTGGTGCCATCGCGAAAGACGTGAGGATAGTCTCGCTCAGGTTGCAAGTTTGGAGCTTGGTGAAGTGGCACTGCGCAGCTGAGACATTTCCAGGGATCGCCATTGCTGAAATTGGTTCCATCGGCTTTGATCAGGATTAGCTGTTGGCCAGTGTAGATGCTCGCCGGATGTGGGGTGACTGGAGCACCGACGAATTCGGCATTTATGATTACGTGCTTTCCATCTGGTGTGAAGTCCCCTGATTGAAAATGCTGTCTTCCTAAGTCGCGCGCAATGCAGCCTGTTCTGCGAGGATTTATATCGACTGAACAGGAACCAGTCTCACGGCTTGGTGCTACCGGAGGCAGCGGTAGCTCAATCATTTCGATGGTTTCGGGGTCTGGTGGTGGAGGAGGTGCATGATTGATAATTCCTCCAGGATAGTATTCGCTCGATGCAATCACCTCCTGCAGAACGGTTCTAGTGTCTTTCGAGATTGCGAATGGAATTGCGGTTTGTAAGACCAAGACGGCAGCAAGGAGATACATATTGGGTTTTCTGGCTGATTTGGAAGGATCTATTGAAATAAGAATTCCCTTCGTGATACTGAGGGCACAGGGACTGGTGTGACAACGCCTCAACACAGGTCACAAGTATGTAGCACATGGCAAGTCTTTTGAGGCGATGAAAAAGGCACGACAAGATGACGGAGGGTGATTTTCTAAGTAAGGTAGATGGACTGTGCTAGTCTCAATCCAGTCTAGGCACCGTATAGCGTATCCCGTCGTAAAGCAAGATCCCGGAATACGGAGGTGTTTGGCGGAGAGCTGAGTCACGACGACCGATTCAATATCATGGCTGCAGACTCGCGATCATATAAAGACGATGGGAACTGTCGTTAAGGATTTCAGCCTAGCCTTAAAGCACGGGCGCCAAGTTTGGCTCCCGCCGAGAAGCATGCGACCTCAAGACCTTTGCTCCTCTTGTCTTAGCCACTTACTCGCACCGATACGACGACGCAGATGCCGGATCGCCACCCTTATAGATTGATGAGAGCGGCCATAGGCACAGATCTTGCGACCAGGTTGTTCCATTCACAGTGCGATTGGCAGCTAGCGTCGCCGGTGCGGTGCCTCCCTCCACCCACAAGGTCAACGCGCCCAGTATACTGGCAAGATCGGGGTTTGCACCGAGACCCCCGCCACAATGGTTCACGCCTGGTGCCGAGAAAAACCTGTAGAAATCGGTCGCATTTGCGTCCAAGTCAAGCACGCGCTGGTAGTATTTGACGGTGCTGTTAAAGGGAATCGCCTCGTCTGCCATGCCATGACCGGTAATCATCTTGCCGCCTAACTTCTTGAATTCGGAGAGATCGTTATCGCTGGTACCAATGATTGAGTTGTACTGTTGTACGGAAGCGTGGAACGCCGCATCCCAACCTTCCCTCGTATAATTGTAAGGGTCGAAACTGGGATCTTTTTGGAGGAAAAGAGTATGCCATTCAGTCGAAACGGAGAAGGCGGCACCCACGCACTCTCTGCCGGTTGGGTTACAAGTAGTACCGGCCAAAGCGTACAACGGCGAGCCCGGAGCTAGTCCAGGCCATTGTAGCTTTCCTTCTGCGCTCGTAGCTCCTCTCCAAGTCAGTTTGACTATTTCTGCAGCTTCCTTGGATATAGATCCCTTGATTACACCACAGCTGTATGGCCGGCCAACAACGGTGTTGGGATCGAATGTGCATAGGCCTGGAAGTCCGATGATGCCATCTTCGATTCCGTCGAGTCCGTCACACGCACTTATGGTCGCAGCAGTTATGGCATCGAGCTCGCATTGCGGTGGAAAATATCCGATCTGTTTCATGATCCACTGAGGCCAAAACATAGTCGGAATTAACTCGGCCCAATGGGCTGCTGGTGCCTGTGCAAGAATTCCGTCATATGCGCCTGGATACCTTTGAGCCATCATAAGTCCTTGCCGGCCTCCAGTAGAGCAGCCAGCCCAGTATGACTTCGAAATAGGCTTTCCATAGTACGCTTGTGTCAACTGCTTGCCGAGAACAGTCATGTCGTTGAGCGCCACAGAGGCGAAGTTTTGCAGGGCATACAAGTTGACGTTTCCAGGGCTCAAGAGCGCCCATGACTCTGTAGTCTGGCTGAGACCATCGTGGCCTCCATCCGTCGAGACTGCAGCAAAGCCTCCTGCTATAGCTTCGACCATCTGTGATGGAAATCCAGTGACCCAGCCACCACCCCCTAAACCTGAAAATCTTCCATTCCAGGCCGAGGGGAGCCCCAGCCAGACTTTGATGAGATCATTTTGTCCAGGGTGAGTGTAGGTGAGCGTTACGTTGCAGAAGCTAATAGATGTAGAGTCAAGCGTCGACTCAAAGGCATCGATAGTTAAAATCGAGGCACCAAGAACGCTGGGTGTCGGTAAAGCACGCGCGGTACAGTTTTTAATTGTTGCCGCGAGGACGGGGGCCGGAAGGAGTAGAAGTAATTGACTCTTGAGTACCATGATTATCGATCAGCATGCATAAGTAAGCGTGCCTAGAAGAGAGAACATTGACCGATAGCGCCTCTTTATACATATCGTCAGATTAACTGCTGCCGGGACCCTGTATGTACATGCTGACGTCCGAGTCTATATAGGTTAGACAACTCTAACTAGAAAGTGACTAACAGTATGTGATCCTTGTCGCATCAACGGCTTCGTTCGGTGGCGATCAGTAGATATTCCCACAAGATTGGGTGCCAAGCGCACGTGTGCGAGCCTCGTAAACCGCACCGGCATAATTGTACCCCGCAGTACGTTCGTGGAACTCCCACCACCCTCAAGTCAACCGCTTCAAGTACGCCAGCTAATGCCCTGGACGAGTTGTGCAGTGGGCACGTCACCAATAGATGTAAGACAGACTCGTGCAGGGCGCCTTGACGGCACACGATGTGCAGACATACGAAGGCCAAGTCTCCGAAGGCGTTCGAGGGAATTGGACGCCTTACATCGAGTGTTGCAACGAGTGAGTCGCTTCAGGAATGTGCTTGAAGCGATACCACGCAAATATAGCAATGTGCACTTTGATTGCTGGCAATTTCGCTGCGATCCGACAGTATCGCAAAATCGCCTGTTTGCGTCCAAGTTGGTGAGTTCGCAGCGATGCAACCTTCTCGACACAACACAAGTCTACATTTGTCAGCTTACTCCTTATTGTCGCATTGTAAAAAACTTCACTTACCTGAAGGTTTGTCGTTTCATTGGAGAACCCTATGCACGATATGTAAAGACAGCGCAGATATAGCTCCCATACAGTAACGCCTCCTGTCCATGTGCGTTCTGCAGTGTGTGTGCGAAACTATGGTGAAAGCCATTCCAGGCGTCAGCTACTGCCACGTAACGACATTCTCGACAACTGCATTGTGAAGCACCAGGGCGATATGAGTGTTTCGGGGGGCGAGTTGAACACGTATAGTGGGAGTGAGCCGCAAAAACTACACGACATGCTTGGCAGTGATTAGCACCTTCTGGTTCATAAATGGACATCGAAATTGTTGATATCCGGCATCTGCATATCATCCCCGGCTTCCATGAGATTCATCAGATAGCGTGATCCAGAAAACCAGTCCTGAATGGGGTTCTGAAGAACACCACTTGGTGCATATCCCGGATTAAGCGCTTCGCCTCGCGCGTCAGTCCCAGGCTGCATGTTTGCAAAGGATGTCATCGCTGTTGGTAGGGCAGGCGTGTCGGTATAGCCAGCCATTGGCCATGCGGAGTTGGGCACAAGTCCAAGCGCGCTTAAGTAAGGGTCGAACTGTGTCATAGTACTGAGGTCCAGCTGCGGGCTATTTTCTGGGGTGAAGAAGGCATTGATAGGAGGTTGTGAGACGGGTTGTGGTCGACTCCTCGGGTCCTTCTTCTTTGCTTGGATGTAGAGCTTGGCGACCTGGAGGAAGAGATGACACATCTTGTAGAGTTTGTCAGCGCCTTCGGAAATGGTCCGACATGATTCGAGGCTGGCAACAAAAGCTTGAAGCGTTGAAAGATCTACCGTGTCCGATTTCTGAATGCAATTGCAGAAGACGACAATGAATCTGAGTAGATGTCAGTTACACAACAGCGATGAGGTGCGCAGAGCATACGGTGTGAAGGGTGCCTGATAAACGTGTTAGTGAATCATGTCTCTGGTTGCGCGGGAGAACCTTCTAACCTGAAGGATAGACCAGTGTATATACCCTGACCAGAGCTCTTCATTCCCACCAGTGTTGAACTGAGCATTGCATCGCTCATGAGCGACTAGAGCTGCCCTCGAATATTCCAAGCACTCTTGGCTGAAAGTAACATTGTCAGAACTGACTGCCCGTGAAATCAGAGCACACGTTGAATAGTGCATGACGACGTCGGCATGAAAGAATACATCTTCTACTCGTTGGAAAGATCCTGAGGAGATTAGCACATGCCGATGAGTAGCATTTACATTCTCAAACCTTGGATGTATTCGTCAGGTGGTAACGAAGTCCCAAAAGGCTGCTGAACAAAGCGCTTGCGTTTCGACGGCACCTCGGTATCATTCGGACTTGCCATTGCTGTCTTTCGCCGCTTTGACATGTCTTCGCCTGTGGTCAGAGGGGTGAAGTCCATGACACTTGCTTCCCCACGCTCATACCACGCCTGGTTCATGGCATTGACGAGATTGACAGCCGTTGATAGACGATCTTCCGGAGATCTTAGAAAAGCAGCAGGACTGAATAGCTTCTCGTACGTTTGACCTTGCACTTTAGCGATCTTGATCCAATACGCCAACATCTGGCTTGCCCCGAGAGTCATGGCTGCTGGTGAGGGTGTCGAAGACATTAGTGGTAAAGATATATCCCAGTCCTGGATAACACTTGCACGGCCTAAGCGTAATGACAATTGCTTGTCAAACATATATATCAACCAGAAGAGATGAACCTTTGAGTTTCGTTCCTCCTCCTCGTCATTTTGGAAGGTCTGATACCGATGATAACCCAAGTTCTGACTCATACCAGCTGCCATGGCTGTCAGGACCCATGCAAGTGACGGCTTGCACATCTCGATAGCGCAAGCAGCGCCAAGAACGAGAGCCATAACGTGCTCATAGCTTGCTGGAATGAAGACGTCAAGCTGAGTGATGGCGACTTCTAGGTGGTGTTTGCCTGTGACACGATCATATCAGTTCACGTCTTGCGCAGCTCCAAGCTGACATACATACACTGCATAGCGTAACTGGAGCCGTCAGTATGATCTCAGTACTCAAAGCACATGCAATAGGACTTACCTGCGCATCATGGTCATGTCCAAGCCAGTACACCAAGGCAATGCCGATAATTCAGTGAAAAGGTTGTATCCAACCCCAAAAGCCAGTAAACGACGTGGCGCCCCGCACTGCCCTGGGTCCTTGTAGGCATCCTCAAAGATCTCATAAAGGTTACGCATCTTAAGAAAAGGAAAGATGACAGCAAAGGCCATGGTTGGGTATTCTGCTTGTGTCAGCACTGTTGTCGACACCAGGAGGACTGTTTAGCGTACTCAGAGCCCTCTCGAGCAATTCCTTGACCGCAGACCATGGTGGCCTGTCAAGTTTTCTGGGATCAACATCCGACAGCGCTCGGTTGATCAAAGGATTAGTGGTGGATGTTGTAGATACAGTAACATGTCCTTGACGTGTGACTAGATCACCCAGCGCACTCAGGGCTGATTTTACCTCCTCGTTTTGGCCAATAGGGGTATTCCCAACGATCTTGGTAAGGAGCTCGCGAGCATAACCAGACTGGCTGTTGGTGGCTGTTTCGCCCTCGAATGGCGCAGTATCTGAGGCTCCCGTCGGTAATGCTGGACTCTTTCCTGAGTCTTCTCGGCTTCCGATTCGACTTCGTCGTGAGTGGCTACTTGGTGCGGTGGAGTCGTGCAAATCGAAATCGCCCAGTCTGGATGCAAGTTTCTCGAGGACATTTTCGATGCCAGATAGCCTGTCTTCGATGCGATCAATTTTCCTCTCACTACACTCATTAGCAGCGAATCTGTGAAGATCATGGTGATATGATATCGGCGGTGCGCGAGAGGGTATAACTTACTATTCCTCAGATATGTGCACTCGCTGGCGGACTGCCTTTTGTGCAGGGGCTGTTGTAATGCAAGCTTCCAAAGTCAGCGACCACGTTGTGTTGACTGCTTCGTATTTAAGACAGGTATAGAGGTGCGAGACATGGGCCTAGCGACTCCCCTGTAACTAACAACAGCTAGATTTGACCCCCTGTGTGATGCACGTGACTAAACAGCAGTGAGGTGCAGAAGGCTCGCGGGCGGCTTGCAACTTGTCCTTTTTGACCGCTCGCCCGGCACGGATAGTGGATGTGCGGCTGGGCACAACAACACATGTTATCGGACCAGTGACTTACTTAATTTGCTTGCTCTACAGTTCGAACAGGGCATTGACCGGTCACATCGTATTTTTCGCGTTCTGCAGGAGTCGCACTGGGAGGACCGTCAGTGTGGTAGACGCGTTGCGAACATTACCTCCACATACCGCGCGCTTGGTGCTCGACCCGTCTAGGTCCATTTCGTCGCTCATATTGGGCAGTTTGGCGGATCAATCACGCGGCACGCAAGCGGTTTGATGGCTGGTCGATGAAAGGTTGCAGGCGGAACGGGCGAGTGGGCGCGCAGACCTCCGGGCATCCGCTCGTTGTTTTGTGCAAAAGTTGTCCTCGCAGCCCTCTGAAGCACCCCTGCGAAACAATGAGGTCTCCAGGTGTCTGGTCGAGGTTGCGCCACTTTAACACAAGTAGCTTTTCATCCTGCTGATGGAGATTCGTCGGGGTCTTCGCTTACCGGTGTAAGGAGCGTGACTGGCAATGAAAGTCTACTACGTCATCAATTGCGATGTACCTTATAGCACATCGATCGTGAGATGTCAGGAGCAAAGGCCAGAGTCGCGATCGAGTGTGAACATATTGATCCAATTACAAAGCGCCCTGTTTAGACGCGTCAAGAGTGAGTCAGAGATAGTTGACGCGGTATCACGTGGTAGAGCGATTTGCCCTTTCGGCCTTAACCAACACCAGCCGGGCTTTCGCATTGCTCGGGTCCCAGGACCGGTGCTGTGTCCCAGCGCCTTGGCAAACCACGTGCGCGGGCGGAACGTTTCAGGCAGCTGTCTTGGTTTCGGCGTCCGCGGGCGGAACTCTAGCAGCACGAAGATTAAACGACTTGTTCCCAGTCTGTATGGACTACTACTATCGAAGAACACCTATCAGTCCCCAAAATGTCATCGGAGGCAGAAGCGGAAAAGTTGTCACCGCACAGTAAGAGCGAGGATGAGAAAAAACACGTCCATCCGATTGATGACAATGCTAAACAAGGTGAAGCCCAAGGCGGGATGGGGCCATACTTGGTATGTACACAAGGCTGCGATGCATTCTATCGCCTGACACCGTAATAGCGCGTCTTCAGGTACGCCGACAGCACCAGTTGGCTGCTGAATGGCATTGCTTTCATTGCTGCCATTGCAGCTGGCACACTGCTACCACTTATGGATCTAGTATTTGGGAAGTTCGTCACTGCGTTCAATGACTTTGCTGTCGGGACCATGGATCCAGCTGAGTATCGTTCGCAAGTGAACAAATATACGTGCGAAGCCCTAGTTGCAAAACCTACGAACTGTATTGACGCCAAGCAGTCTTTATTTTGTGTATCTTTTCGTGGCCAAGTTTGCTTGCGTCTACGTCCATTCAGTACGTGAAGCGGACTTTTCCAAGTGCTTTGCGTTTGCTCACATGCTCAGGTCCTGATCTCCATCTCTGCCATTCGAACGACGAAGGCGCTACGAATCGACTTTATCAAACACATACTTCGGCAGAATATCGCCTACTTTGATTCGGATGCCGCTGCTTCTGTCACCGTCCAAGCTACAACTAATGGGAACAACGTCAATAACGGAATTTCAGAGAAGTTGACTATCACGATACAGGGTGTGTCGACTTTCGTGACCGCTTTCATTGTGGCATTCGTCGTCCAATGGAAGCTCACCCTGATCACACTGGGGATCGTGCCTGCCATCTTGATTGTTACTACTGTCTGCATTGGCATCGACACCAAGAACGAAGCGCAGTTACTTCCAATATACTCCAAAGCCGGCTTAATCGCGGAAGAAGTCTTCTCCACTGTTCGTACAGTCCATTCCTTCTGGCTCAATCCGCTACTTTCAAGCAGATATGACAAGCTGCTCGGCGATGCTATGAAGGTTGGTATGAAAAAGAAGCCCAACTACGCCATCCTGTTCTCAACTGAGTTTTTCTGCATCTACTCTGGCTACGCCCTTGCTTTCTGGCAAGGCATTCGTCGATATCATAGCGGTGAGATAACTGAATCCGGCGATGTGTAAGTCTTCATCTTCATGTTTGTTGGGCCCACGCTTACATTGTAATAGCTTTGTAGTCATTTTAGCCGTCATTGTTGCTGCAACGGCCATGACTCAAATTGCACCACAAATTATGGCTTTCACCAAAGCTTCATCATCAGCAGAAGAGATTTTCCAGACGATCGATCGACAGTCCGAAATTGACCCTCTCGACGAAGGAGGTCAGATTCCTACGACATGTACTGGAGACATACGTATTGAGGATGTGAGCTTCGCCTACCCTGCTAGACCTGATATCACTGTTCTCGATGGACTACAACTATCAGCTCCTGCGAACAAAACGACTGCGCTGGTTGGCGCAAGCGGATCTGGAAAGTCCACTATCATTGGTTTGCTCGAGCGATGGTATGATTGCCCGAGCGGTACTATCTTCCTTGATGGAGTTGACATCAAACACCTTAATTTGCATTGGTTGCGGACCAACGTTCGCTTGGTTCAGCAAGAGCCGGTGCTTTTTGCAGGCACTGTGTATGACAACGTCGCGTACGGCCTTTTTGGAACATCCAAAGCTGATCTCTCGGCCGCCGAACAACGTGGACTAGTAGAAAAAGCGTGCAAGGATGCTTATGCTGACGAGTTCATTGAGCGCCTGCCGAAAGGATACGACACCGAACTTGGTGAGCGAGCAACGAATCTTTCTGGTGGACAGAAGCAAAGACTCGCCATCGCCCGCAGTATTGTCTCTGAGCCCAGGGTTCTTCTGCTCGACGAAGCTACTAGTGCATTAGATCCCAATGCTGAGAACATTGTGCAGCAAGCCTTAAATAGGGTGTCCAAAGATCGAACGACTATTGTCATTGCGCACAAACTGTCCACAGTTCGAGATGCAGACAACATAGCTGTAATGGCGGCCGGTTCTGTGATCGAGCAAGGCACGCACGACGAACTGCTAGCTCGTGATGGCGCGTACGCACGGTTGGTCAGAGCGCAAGACCTTGGCAACACCACTGGTACTGGACCTGGGGACGACGAAATCGAGAAGGAGAGCGCCAATAGAATAGAATTGGTCCGTACCCATACTCAGGCATCAGGCCTTGGGCACGCTGTCAAAGAGCGCACGAAAGATGGGATTCATTATAACCTCATCTGGTGCATCTGGATCATCTTCAGAGAGCAGAAGCACCTATATAAGTGGCACTTGGTTTTGGGATTGGCGACCCTCGCCGGTGGCGCGACATACCCTGCCCAAGCCATCCTCTTCTCCCGGGTCGTTGAAGCTTTCCAATTGAACCCTAGATCAGGTGTTGAGCAAGGAGACTTCTATTCACTAATGTTTTTCATTGTTGCGCTTGGAAACCTGTTCGTGTATGCTGCTGTAGGATGGGCCAGCGTAATCGTTGCGCAGGCAAGAGAATTTCTCTATGATATTTATCAACGATACTGACATTTATACAGCATGCTTCGAGAAAATATCGGCGCGAAATCTTCGATCTGGTATTGAAACAAGACATGGCGTTCTTTGACGATCCAGCTAATGCCAGCGGTGCATTGGCGTCGAATCTTTCGTCTTACCCCAACAATATACTGGAGACCATGGGTTTCAACGTCATGCTCATCTTCGTAAATGTCGTCAACGTTTTGTCAAGTTCCATATTGGCCATAGCAACTGGTTGGAAGCTCGGACTAGTAGTCGTCTTTGGAGGTATGTGTGCCCCTAGCCGGAAAAGTCGTGTGTCTGATCGAATGCCACAGCTTTGCCCCCACTTGTGTCTGCCGGCTACGTGCGTATCAGACTCGAATTTAAACTCGAAGAAGAGACCGGCAAGCGGTTTGCCAGTAGCGCGGCGCTGGCTGCTGAGGCAGTATCTGCTATTCGTACTGTGTCCAGTCTGGCTTTGGAAAAGTACATCCTCAACCAGTATGAGGAGCGTTTGAGCGGTGTCGCTTTGAAATCGACGAAAGCTCTCACATGGACTATGTTCTGGTATTCTCTTTCGCAGTCAGTTTCGTTCCTAGCCATGGCACTTGGTTTCTGGTACGGCGGCCGTCTGATCAGTTACTACGAGTACACCACGACGCAGTTCTTCACTGTTTTCATCGCAGTCATTTTTTCTGGAGAGGCTGCTGCTGCGTTCTTCTCATACACCACAAGTTTGACTAAGACTACGACCGCTGCCAACTACATTTTCTGGTTACGTCGACTACAGCCTGCTGTTCAGGAAGATTCATCGAAGCCCCCTTTCGATGACGGCAACGTTAAAGGTCCAATGCATATCGATGTGCAAGATGTTACATTTGCATATGATGCTCGACCTCACGCCAAAGTGCTCGAGGCTGTCAACATCGATGTAAGTCAAACTAGTGTGTGTGTCATGGCGATTACTGACAAGAACAGGTTCGTCCTGGCCAATTTATCGCGCTCGTTGGTGCGTCTGGCTGCGGAAAGTCAACAATGATCGCACTACTTGAGCGCTTCTATGATCCGATCTCTGGACGCGTAATGTGCGATGGTGTTGCTGTACCGGAGTTGTGTCCTCGCAAGTACCGAAGGGACATTGCTCTCGTTCAGCAAGAGCCTGTCTTGTACCAGGGATCGATACGTGATAACATTGCCATGGGCTTGGAGATAGAAGTCACGGATGCTCAAGTGCAACATGCCGCAAAGCAATCGAATATCCACGATTTCATTACGTCGCTGCCTGAAGGCTTCGCTACACTCTGCGGTTCGCGAGGATCACAATTGAGTGGTGGACAGCGGCAACGGATAGCCATTGCCCGTGCGCTTATACGACAACCTCGTCTACTTCTGTTAGATGAAGCGACATCGGCACTCGACACAGAATCGGAGAAGATTGTTCAGGCTGCGCTCGAGACAGCGCAAAGCGGCCGGACCACAGTCGCAGTTGCTCATCGTTTGAGCACCATTAAAGATGCTGACTGCATTGTTGTGTTCGCGAGAGGAAAGATCGTCGAGCGTGGAACCCACAAGGACCTGCTCGCGAAACGTGGCGAGTATTATCAGATGAGCTTGGGGCAGAGTCTTGACCGGCAAATACCAACCTAAGACATGTACAACATACAGTATAGATCTACATATTAATAATAATCTTGGCTCAAGCCTTAATAAACCCTCCATCTTTAGGTCATGCACCATCTAGAAGCTTCAAATGTTGCCAAGTAGAGCCACGGGTGCTCAATAGTGCTATACATAATTGTGCTAATGGTCCATCCCCAGACCATAAACCATACGAGCGTACGCCGTAATTTATGCTGAACAATTAATGGATAAGACACTTCGGAGTGTTGCAGTTGCGGTCGGCTTTATGTTCATTTGCACGGATGTGCAACGGCCGACGCGGCGACCTATACCGTTAGCGTGAAAATGCACCGTCTTCTTTTCCAGCTCCACACGACCTGGTGCACACTCCTGACACCCATGAAAGGCCGTTAATGTCGATCTCGTAATCGAGACGAACAAGAATTGCCATCATGGAATTCATATCCTAGAAGCCTACCATCATGTATGCGCACAGCTTGTGAGACGAGAACAAATCCAAACGTGCGTCTAGTTCTCACCATCGCTGCGTCTGAATTATGATGTGCCAAAGTAGGCTGTCATATGCAGCGCTCTCTGAAATCGGGTACTTTGAGATCCTGGGCCTCATCCTGCTGTTATTTCCCTCGTGAACGACGTGAAGGGTGTTGTGCCTCACCTACGCTTCAGTTTGCGCCACCGCGTTTCGGATTTTCGCTACACCCAACCACGAAAGAATCCCCAATATGACCATTCCGTTACAGACTGTGACGCAACTGCTTGTACATGGTACCCGTTGCTATCTATCTCTTACTGTCACCGCAGTCGTAATGGCTGCCTCTTGTCTTTATACCTTCATGTCAAGGATATTGGTCTTGGCCTCAAGCTCGAGACTTTGTTTCGCAAGATGCCTCTCCGATTCGTTGTTTGATGACCACTTCGCTCAACCGTACGGGGATTGGAGACAGTTCGTGAAAGAGATGTAGATCCGGGCGGCAAACACCCAAGACTGTCAGACCGCATCTAAAGCATTGGCAGCCCCAGTTTCTCGATTCTTTCCCTTCCTTTCGTTCTCGCCTAAGCTGGATGCAACTCCATTCGTAGACATCAGATCCAATTTCTTCCTTCCGTTGATCGGGATTATCTTCAATTCGTTGTCCTGGAGACTTTCTTTACTATAGTACACATTGACTTGTGGTGCTACCTGAGAGTATAATTCATTAATACAGTCGACACCGCGTCTTGTAATGGCACGCTATCAACTTCGACGTCCTACACCCATACATGTCCTTGCGACACCCGCAAGGCGACAAGAGGCAGGCCTTGGTGCAATTGGTCCTGGCAGTGAGGAAGAGGGACCGGAGAGCCCAGACTCCCCTGGCAGTAGCCCATCGACCACAGGCGTACCTTCAACCGGTGACAGTTCGGACTCCGACGATGACGAACCGCCATCACCGAAAGAGAGCAGTGCGAACACCTCAAGCCAAGCTTCATCAACATCAACTCCAGCGACGATATCCAGTGCTTTGCTCGCACCCATCTCAAGCTCCCAAGCTCCACCAACAGCATCAAGCCAGACATCCACTCTACTATCATCGATTGCGACGACCACAACCTCATCCAGCTCTTCAACATCGACGACTCCACCAGCATTTACCCAAATCCCTGCATCACAAGGAATTGGCGCAGTTGCGCCACCTCAAGCCACCGATCCAACAACAACAATATTGACCAGAATCACAACGATTACTACGCAGACAACCTCAGCTGCATCGCCCACCTCTCCAGTATCCACGACGTCCTCTATAAACAGAACATCTTCAATCTCACAAATCTTTTCAACCAAGATCGCTCGGCCCACACTACCTTTCACCAGCTCGAGCTCAGCATCATCACTGACCCCTCCAACCCGCACTGGTGTACCTGTAGGGGGAGACGATCCCCCACGACGAACGCGACCCGAACCGACTTTAATGAGCAAAGGTGCCGAGGCGGCCGCGATTACTTTGAGTATCATTGGTATGTTCTCACGTGAGGGAGTGACTTTCATACACATACTGACCATCTCCAGGCGCAATAGCACTCGCAGTCGGTATTCTCTTCTACTGTAAGCGACGCAGACGTCAACGCAACGAAAAGCTTGAAGCCGAACTCGAGCGAGACGCAGCCAACCACGCCGCCATGCAAGCCCCCAATGCCGCACACATGACCCAGATCTCCGACCGCAGCAACACCCTCTTCGGGCCGGACTCATACTCCCGCCCGGAAACAGTCTCAACCCGCAATGGCTCACGTATCCCCATGTCCCAGCCAACACCGAATCCCTTCGCCGACCCACCTCTCAATAAAGCCTACGATGTGCTTGCCGGTCGTCCGAGGTCTACAACCCTTACCGACCGCGGCAGCTGGATCATGAATCCATTCAAAGATCCCGAGAGCGAGCGCTTTGATCCATTTGGCGAACTGCAGGCGAAGGCGCGGCAAGAACGAATTAAGCAGGTTGAGATTGCGAGGCGTGAGGCGGAGCTCGAAAGGCAGTTAGAGGCGAAGGAGAAGATGGGACTTATGCCTCCGCAGAAAGTGGCGCTTCGGAATGGAAGTGGGGTCACGTTGGAGGGGATGGGGGTGTTGGACAGGAGCCATGGGGGTGCGTATCGGTGAGCGTGCAGGTTAAGGTTGCGGGTATTCAAATACACGTTTTAGCATCGATATCCAATATGCGTAATTGAAGCCTTGTTGTGGTCTTGCGAGCACATTTGTGTGGATCCGTTTTTAAGAGCGGATGTGGGGTGGTGGTGTGCGTTCGCGGCGGGAGAGAGCGATGTGAAGTGTGAAACGTATCACCGAGCTTGCGATCAAACGTAAATCACATCAATGTCATACGTAGCAGTAAGCCAAGCAGATCTTGTGCAGAGCTATCAATTTTAGGTAAATCAACTACCGGTATGTGGTTAGGGCTGCTTCATGTTCTTAGTAGTCCACACAAGACGTTGTTTTCCTACTTCTTCGCATCGAACTTCGGATCAGTAGCATTAAGCTCCTCCCCATACTCAATCCTGTGCTCAGTTTCCACGCCCTTTTCGTCAACTAGTAGCGCATGATTTGCTTTGATAAGGTGCCACTCTTGTTCATCAAATGTCGTCGGCTCGCTCGCCACAATTGTGTGCTTGCCAATCTTCTCTTCTTGACCTAGCACGGCCTCCTCGTTGATACCTTCCTTGTTATCAGGAATTCCAGGGTACTTCGTGTTCAGCGTTCGTCCTGCGAACTCAGACCAGTATAGGCTCGGTGGTTGTTGGGTAGCATGGTTGCGGAAGCGGATTGCAATTAGCTTTGTGCCATCGGTAGTGCAAAAGTTGAGGGAGTTTGGGGTGTTGGATACACCAAGTTTATCGTGCTGGAGCTGTAGGATCTGCAGAACGGTCTTTTTCATTGCTGCAAACATGTCTTTGATATGATAGGACTTCTCCCACGTTGACTTGTCTCCGTGGTTGGTCAGGTTTGTCATGTAGAGCGCTGCAGCGTGCTCAGAGTCCGTGGAGCCGAGTATGTTACAGTACGCATCGAATGAGAGGAGGTCTGTGAGGTCACGCCGGATGGCGGAGAAATTGG
Source organism: Stagonosporopsis rhizophila (assembly GCA_016767195.1). NCBI lineage: Eukaryota > Fungi > Ascomycota > Dothideomycetes > Pleosporales > Didymellaceae > Stagonosporopsis > Stagonosporopsis rhizophila. The sequence continues at coordinate 312,349 of CP068492.1, forward strand.
AAATCACACCATTGTGCATAAAGACGTGTCGGCCGAACACAAAGGGGTGCGAGTTGACTTGAGTTACCACGCTACCGCTGGTCGCTCGAATGTGAGCGAAGACACATTGGGTCTCAGTGTTGTCGCATAGAGACTTGAAGTTGAAGTCGTTGATTGGAGGACTTTGAGATTTGTAAAGTGCTGGACGGGGACCGGTCACATGCTTAATGTATGATGAGGATGCCTCCGTGTACCCTAGAGTCACTCAGTAAAATGATAATCTATTTGGGTTTTCAGGGGCAAAAGTCTCGATGGGGGTCGTTCAGTACGATTTTTGGATTCGGGTGGGTTGCACGTACAGGCAATTCCAAGCCCATCCATGTTCAAGAGCGAGTTACGCATGCGCAAAAGCTCATCCGAGCTTTGATCGAGCTCCTTCTCATCGCCATGAGGAAGCAGTTGTGGAAGATAGTGTTCGGAACATTGCTTGCTGATGCTATTCGCAGGCGTTATCAGAACATCCGACAAGAGACATGGTTCAGTTGGTGAAATGTATGCAAACCAACGACACATTTTGGGGCGAATCGAAAAGTGAGTTGGTCCGTATCAGAGGAAAATCGGCTCAACAGGATGGATCTGATGAATATGACACTCTGAAACCTCTAATTTATGCTTTTGCGAGTTTCGAGTAACACGGTGCGGAGACGCGTGACCTTCTTCGTATTTCCATGCAATAGGTCAGGCGCAAGATGCAGGCTAGAGCCACAATATGTGCCAGAGTATTGAATAGCGATACTTTTGAGGGGACGCTGAAGAATACGGTCGATGATAGGTGTGGTGGTGATGCAAGTAGCAGTGGAACTGCTGTCCATCTCGTCAGATGGTGTTGAGATGGAGGGGCAAGCGGGGTTGCCTCGCATCGTGCAGGCAGGCGCAGGTCTTCGCCCCTCCTTCTTCAACCTCACGCATTTTTCACATGCTCAGATGTCATGGAGAAGGTCACAGTGTTTCGTTACAGTGAGGGAGTGCAACGACTCTACTTGAGTAAGCTGTGACGGTGGCGTGTGAGCAGATGGAATCTTGCACCGAGCATGCAGATCGAGTGAGATGCCTGCACTTCTGCCGGTGTCCTAGCTTCAAAGAGAGGGGACATGTACATCACACCTCGTTTGCAATTGCATAGAACTCTAGCCGTATTGATTCTCGTCAATCATCTCTACTGAAGTGGTTGCGACAAAGCACTGTCATGGAGCAACCGAAACAGCCACTCTCGGTCGATGTTGTAGGTGCAGGTATACGTAGGACCTTTTCCACATCTCCTAGGCAACCTAAGATTTCACAATAGACAGGTGGCCTTTCTGCAGTGATAGCCTCACGCATTGCTGGCCATGTTGTCACCATGTACGAGAAGTGTGCCTCAGTATTCACAAGTACGACATTACCACTATCGAACGCCATCTCGATGGGTACTAATCTCATCCGTATTATCGATCGTTGGGGCTTCGATTTTGCGAAAGCCAGAGCAGGACTTAACTTACAGGAAAGATTCTTCCATGAAGAAACTATGGAGCAGATACACCATATTGACTTCAAGTATAACCGCGAAGAATCCGGTTAGGATTGGTTGTTGATGCGCAGGCAGGCGCTGCATGAGGGTCCACTCGATATCGCAACCAAGACTCAACCTCACCATGTGCCAATTGATGTCCGAATCGGTCAAGAAGCGGTCGTGCTCGATTACGAGGAGGGGGTTTTGATGCTCAAGGATGGTGAAGAAATTGTCAGTGACATGGTAGTCGTAGCAAATAGTTTGCATAGTAACAGACAGGACCACCCCTACCCTGCAAAGCCGGACGTACAGTATATAGCTTTATGGTGCCGCGTGAGAAAATGAAAGCTGACCCAGACTTGCGGGCTGTGTATGAGAATGAAGGAGAGAGCTTCTCCTACTACCAACTTCCAGAAGAAAGTATCTAGTTCCTTGTGACTCAATTGGATGGGGACGAGTCGTTCTACTGTCTTCTGTTACACCTAGCATTGAGGACGAGCATGGATGCTATTGGAAATGGAGCTTTGAAGAGTCGAGAGCCGAGCTCAAGAGGTTCACCGGGAATTTTTCACCCGGTTGTAAAGAAACTGTGCGAATTCGCAGCAACTCTGTTGCTTTGGACGATCTGCGGCCGCGAGTCACTAGAGCATCGTGTGGCAAAGGTAGAGCAATTGCGATTGGAGATGCCTGACGTCCGCATCTACCTCATCACGGTCAAGGAGCTGCAGCTGTGGCAGAAGATGCCGCCTCTCTTGGAGTATTTCTCTTCAGGCGTCGAGGACCTGTTGCACGAAATGTAATTCCATCAGTTCTTCAGTAACGGGAATTATTCAGGTTCTCACTTGCGAAAGCAATCCAATTGATCACAATCACTTATCCTACGCCAATCCAACAATTGGGGCCCTAGATACGTGCGTTAATTTTCGATGGCGCATTACCAGCCAATCTTGACGGGCATGAGAATACGGTGACCTGGTGATTCTACGAGCACAATATGGTGACTGAGTCGTCTAAGCACTGTGAGAGACTGTATTTTGCGAACGGTTCTTCGCAGACTTGCATTTATTAGACACGTCCGCAATGCATCCTCTGCTATCGAGCCGGAAGTGTGCCTTAGTCCAAACGTCAGCGCAAAGCTGACATCAGCGGTAAATGGCCAAGGTTTGATGTTCACATATCATCTCGATTGTGCCGTTTGCCCAGACTTTGCCATCAAGCCACAAGATAAGAAGCTATCGCTGGGAGGGGTCCAGTATCTCGATCACGCGACTGTTGTTGCTGCGACCGAGCTCAAACAGCTGTAATTCAGTTCCTGGGGTTGTAAAAGTGACATAGATCAGTTGTCCGTCGGAAAAGCGTAAGTACTTGCGATACGTGTGTAGATAAGAACACGCGGCTCCGCGCTGGCGTGGCTGGTGTCTGGTCAGCTTGGACGAATCCAGTTATCTTTACCAGGAGATTGTGGAACTTGGCGAAAAAAGTGTGAGCCTCAACCCAAGATAGAACTTCATGCTGGATTCGGGCATAAGAATCGGTGCTTCCGCTCGAAGTGCGGAGAAGTTGGCGCTGCATGAAGCCGCTGTTAGCCCACGCGTGAGGCGTTGTAGTTGCGCCGCAACGGTATAGTAGTAGATTGAACCCACGGCTGGGTCTTAACATCTGCAATGACTCAGACAAGTGCCGCCAGGTTGGCGGGCGTTGACAGAGAGCAACTGCTCGAGCTCCCAGAGGATTGGAAGCTGGCGCTAGCAGTAAGCAGGGTCAAGGTGAACCGGCCAGGACCATTGCAGCCCGTGTCAACAAGTAATCTCATAATAATTGTTCAAGATCATGGCAAAGGATGTTCTGGCGACAACCTCAACTCAGGGTTTTCAATGTGGTGTTGAGTGGGCGTGTCTTCTCTCGGAATTCATTTCCCCACGACGTAGTCGCGGAATGAATAACGAGGCTACGGCTGCCGATCCGAACTCCGGATCGTCTGCCGCACTCACAAAACCGTGGCATGGCCCCTGGGAGATTCTCGAGGTTCTACACTTCACTTCACTTGATATGATTGCACCAAAATGATGCAAGTACCACCGTCGTTCATCGAGACGCGCAAGCACTGCTGCTCAGCCAATCATATACGCTGGAGCGTGGCCTCAACGGATCTGCCTCGACAAACTTGCGAAGTAGCTGGTCGTCAGGTTGAATAGTAATCATCGCAAGTAGCCGGCACAGGGTATTTCAGGTCGCTGCACACGGCACACGGGTCAACGACGTGTGAATTGCTGGACTCGACACTTGATCGCAATCAACTGAAGGCCGGATTTGGCGACTGGAGCTTTCAATCGGTACACCGACAAACCGTTTTGCGATAGACCGAAATCGATTATGCTTGCGCGATCCAGGCACATGCGGAACAATCGACCGAGGTACCTAAATGACGCAGATTTCCGTCAAATACAACTTGCTTTTCGTAGCCACGACATGGCCGCGGAAGGTTTTAGAGGACTGCACAACGTTCTGCGAAGATGGCATCCCTGCGACTCAACCTTGGCTCTGGTGAGCTTGCTTGCTCAAGCCTCAAGGATCGAGAAATTCGCCTGAGCTGCGCGATGCTGTCACCTGATTTAATTGTCCGAAAATGTCGAAAAGATGCATTCGATACCAAGGAGGTCCATGCGTTCCTGTTATTATCCTTGCACGCCCGCACACCCGCAGAGCGGCTGAAGTCCCCCAAGGCTTGTGTTTCGTAGCAAGCATCAGTCGACCTGTTTCTGTCAAAACATGCGAGATGCAGGATGCTATGTACGCTTGCACAGCCAAAGGCAGACTTCAGGTCTGTTGATGGTCAGGTGTGACAAATGGCTCGCTAAAGCTAGCGGCCCATCAGCGCCTTTGAACTACAGCGTGGCAACACATTCGAAGTAACGAGTGTGGCCATTTGCGTGTGGCGGAGATGGTTAATTGAAGTTCGGCATTCACTGGAGTGATCAACCCTAGTAATATCGATGATAGTTGTGGTCCCGACCCACGCGCGCGACCTTGGTCCAGGCGAACTCGATTTCTTTGACGGTAGGCTGTTTTCGTTGTGAGATGCAACAGGGCAAATATTTCGCCCAGACCGCCTGACTAAGGTACAGCCACACCTTAGTGCATTTAATAGAGACGCCTTGATTCGACATGAGGAACAACGAGCGGGGTCCGTCGCGTGTCCGGGGTCGTGAAAACTCTGTGCCGCTGCCGACGATCCATGCCCAGCTCCATGGATCTAATCTACTACGCTAATCTCAGCTAGCTGGCTCCGTATGCCCAGAATTGCGCTTAACCACTTCCGAGCCCTAGTTGCATGCTTCGCTCACCACGACCGGATCCACCAGCAGGACGCTCGAGAGACAACCCGCGCCTGCTTTTCGTATAAAGTCTGTACCAATCACCCCCGGCAGACAGGTTCGACAAAGCGGCACGCGGCTTTCACTCTGTGGTACTGCCCAATTCACGTCCACTGCGCCCAGTGCGATTCCATTATAGCTTCGGCTCCTTCACCCACCAAGACTTGCGTCTACTCCCTTGCGCCACATCCAAAGCAGCCTTTGCCAATTACCTCACGCGACACTACCCATTACCAAAGCAACAATTCCTGAAGCGACCTCCACATTCACTCCCAAGCAACCCTGCCTGCGCGACAAGTCCCTTGCAGCCATGACCGAAGCGGAGAAGAAGTACTCCGGCGAGTTCGTTCGCGAGACGTACAACGGCAACGATGACATCCAACACGGTACGGTGACAGACAACGCCGATGATCTCCAACGCCATCTTGGAAATCGCCAGATCCAGCTTATTGCTATCGGTGGATCCATTGGTACAGCACTGTTCGTCAGTATCGGTGGTGCCCTCAATAAGGGCGGTCCCCTCGGCATGCTGCTCGCCTATACTGGATATTCCCTCGTGATCGCACTCGTAAACAACGCCATGGCTGAGATGGCTACTTACATGCCTGTCAGCGGAGGCTTCATCCGAATGGCTGGCAAATGGGTAGACGAAGCTTTTGGTAACAACGCTCGGATTCGTGCAATCTGCTTAGTATTCTAACCTCCAAACAGGCTTCATGGCTGGCTGGAACTTCTTCCTCTACGAAGCCCTGCTGATTCCCTTTGAGATCACTGCGCTCAACATCGTAATGAAATACTGGAGAGATGATATTCCTGTCGCTGCCGTTTGCGCTATCGTCATCGTGCTCTACGGGCTTTGCAACATACTCGCCGTCCAAGCCTATGGTGAAGCTGAGTTCTGGCTCTCCGGTGGCAAGGTTCTCTTGATCCTTATTTTGTACTCGTTCACTTTCATCACCGTAAGCTCTTTGTGCCCGAGTTACGACTGAACCAGACTAACAATACCCAGATGGTCGGTGGCAACCCCCAAAAAGATGCGTATGGTTTCCGCTACTGGCGCGACCCTGGCGTCTTCGGTACTCTGTACAGCACCGGCTCCTTGGGACACTTCGAGGGCTTCCTTGGTGCTCTCTGGGCCGCCTCATTCTGCATTGTCGGCCCTGAGTACATTTCCATGGTCTCTGGTGAGGCGAAGCGTCCCCGTGTCTACATTAAGAACGCGTTCAAGACCGTTTACTTCCGTTTCGGTGCCTTCTTCATCCTGGGCGCCCTCTGCGTTGGCGTCGTCATTCCTTACAACGACCCTGCACTCGTCAGCGTACTCACCTCTGGAGAGAGCAGTGCCGCAGCCTCGCCATACGTCATTGCCATGAACAACTTAGGCATCGGCGGACTTCCTCATCTCGTCAACGCCCTGCTGATCACTAGCATCTTCTCCGCCGGTAACACATACACGTACTGCGCCACTCGCAGTCTGTATTCGCTCGCCATCGAAGGCCGTGCCCCCAGGTTCCTGCGCAAATGCACAAAGAACGGTGTGCCTATCTACTGCTTCGTTGTTGTCATGTTCTTCCCGTTCCTCTCGTTCTTGCAACTTTCGGACAGCGCTGCGAAGGTTCTTACCTGGTTGACGAACATCATCACAGCTGGCGGTGTTATCAACTTCATCGTCATGTGCATTACCTACTTGTGCTTCTACCGCGCTTGCAAAGCACAGGGTCTTGACCGCAAGACCCTCCCGTACACTGGCTGGCTCCAACCCTGGGGCACAGTCGTGGCTCTTTGTATCCTCATCTGCGTCGTGGGCGCTTACGGTTACTCAACCTTCCTGCCTGGCATGTTCAGTATTGAGAGTCTGTTCACCTACTACACCATGGTTTTCCTCGCACCCGTTACCTTCACGTTCTGGAAGCTCTTCAAGAGGACCAGGTGGCTCAGGCCTCACGAGGTTGACCTTGTCTGGGATGCACCCGTCATCGACATCTACGAAGCGTCCTTCATCACGCCTCCTGTTGGCTTCTGGACCGAGATGGTTCAGCTCGTTGGCTTCAAGCGCAATGTTCCCGTCGACAAGAGGGCTGAGGCCTAGGCTTAACGCAAATTTCGCTATTTTTCGCTATGACCATGATCTAACGTTCGCTGGATAGATACCCGTATGCCCGCGTGTGCGCGTTTGGCGATATTTAAATTAATACCCGTTTGCTCAGAGCACACAACCTCGCGCTCATCTGTATTAGGTGATACAAGACTCTTCTGCTATTACCCTTGCGACAAGCAGAAGAGAACTAAGTGCAAGATCGGATCACGTCGCCTCTGTACAACCACGATTGCGACATTCTTCAACAGCTCAAACCCTTTGCAACAGACGCCCCTTTGCAACAAATACGATTAAACCCTAGCGACCAGATTTTTCTTCACATATTGTGCGGGTTTTAGCCAACCATTACACGGATCTGAATATGAGGGATGCAGCTGCGAAATAAACAGCGATAAAGACAAAAACCATTCACAAAGACGATTCTAAACGCTGCAGAACCGCGACAAGTTGCCCTAATACTTGCAGCAGCAAGCATTTGGACCAAATTTCCCGCCATTATCTCGGCAATGCGGCTCCAATACGGCTCCCGTGCGGCTTAAATGCGGCTCCCATACCGACTCGTTGATTGACAGACGACAGTAACAACTTACAACATAAGATGCTCTCTCTGCCAATTGGCTCAGCATCGCTCGCTGAGAAAGAATACTACACCTATGTAAGAGATGAAAGATGTGGATTATGGATTATTGGACAATTTGTGTCTGCGCGTGCTAAATGTCCTGGAAGTTCATCTTCTCGCAGCCGCGGCTTAAGCAGTGCCTATGCTGTATTTACGGCACTCAACAATCCGAACAAATCATCTCGCATACAGGACTGTGGTTCAAAGACGGTTGACACACTTGCGCAAGAAAAGCGGACCCATCATGCTACTCAGGCCCACCGGCCAAGATAAGGACTCCACACGTTGAGTCCCTGTTGATCTCAACCTGTCAGGCACATTACTGCCACGTTGAATAGGACCCTTCCACATTGCCACAAGAATGGGGAGCTGATGTCACGATTGCGCAGAAGACCTACAACTCAGTGCACCGCAGCACATCCGCACTGCAAGCCTCACCAAGACACAACACACACAGACCTTGGCTACGCTCACGACAACCTTGCATGCAACCCCGTCAGCCGCTGACGTCGCTCACCACTCCCTCCGCCTCCGCCCCGCTGCTACCACGCCTTTATCCTTGATACGCACCGGCCGTACCATACGCACTCCGCTCCCAAACCGCTGTAACGGCAATTCGCGACATGGTGGGTCTACACGGTAATTTTGCCCAGCGCGCCCTGCCCAGAAGGCCGGCCTGCCCCATGGGCGTTAAATCTCGGAGGTGTCCGAGTTACGTAACAAGTATTCCTCCACGTGCTGTGTTCCGCGCACCAATCAGTAGCGCCCACGCTGCTGGGCTGACGCTGCGAACGGCTTCGCAACGCCGACTTGTCAGGTCCTAGGAAGGCTTCAGTTGCTTGCCTGGACGACCACGAGAAAGAGGTAGTCTGCTTGGATGCGCGGCAGGGCGGAGACGCACTTGGACGCAGCGCACGAATTGCATGCTAAAAGAGAGCATGTGGCCGAGGCCGGGCCGATGAGCTGCTTGGTCGCCTTGATATCTGGGGTCTGGGGAAGTGGAGGTCGACAAGCAGTGGGTACTGGGTCAGCGCTCTGAAGACGTTGACATCATCTGCATAGCTGTGCAGTTCCTGTTGAACATCGGGCAAAAGAGCTGCGCCGTTTCATAACGGGCAGAGGAATTCGCGAAATCGGTCAACCTCAGCTAGATTGCGGCCCTGCGTGGCTGTGGAGCGATGGAGAGGGCACATGAGATCTGTGCTCCGATGGTTGCGTTTTCCGCCGTAGAGATACCACTGGTAATATTGATGTATGCATTAGCTTCTCTTTCGAACTGCTTCAAATAAGTACTTGGGGGTCGTGGCCTGACTATTGATCTCAAAACCAAAAGCACCTCCACCACCAACGCAGCGATCATAGCGCCCCGCCGCCCTTCTTCACTCTCCCACCAGATGTCTCTAGAGCTGTTACCGCATAAGTTGAACCATAGCATCACAAGATGGCGGAGGTCACCAAGGCATCACATCTTCGACTCCTTGTTGCATGCGCCTTTCCCCTATCCCTAGCTTTCTCCTCATTCGTAGCTCTTTTGCGGTCCTTTATTTTAGGCCTAGTCTCCTTACCCCCAGGCTCTCAGATCTCAGTCGGTACCATGGTGCAGTCTTTTGATCACCTTCGCAAGTAATCCGAGCATCTCATGTCCTCATTGAGCAGTTGGGCGCCTTTGGTGAAGTGAGCCATCGTGCTGACCACCTACCCAGGATGGGCGACCGTGCAGATATCATCTAAACATAGAGCTCTTATCTGTATCTTCAGAGAAAATATGGGACTGTATTGAATGGTGAAATTTAAGCTGGTCTGAGTCTACAGCAGAAAGGTCCAGGATCCTAGGCTCAGTGTATTTGCCAGCCATCTCAGCTCCGTGTATATTTCGCTGGAGTGATCATAGACTCTTGTTTTAGGTCTCCGCATAGTAGCTCAAGTTGGTCCTCATTATTAGACAGCTAGGTGATAGCATGGCCTGAGCCTGCTGATTTTCTGTTCGGGTCAGATTGTCGATGCAATTCCACTGTGATAAATGCACACACTCTTCAAGGCGCATGCTTGTAGTTCTTGCAACAGACCTTCCACTCAAAACCGAGTTCTCCGACTTCAGTGACAACAACAAGTGAGTATCGTTTATGCTTATGGTCAACAGCAACTGTGTCTCAAGAACATCTTTAGACTGGTCGTACAATCACTACTCAGCCATGCTCGCTTTCTACGTCTTAACTTGTCCTCATCCTCCCCAGTCTCTGTATATCCTCCCTGTCGCTTGCGGGCTCATCACTCCAGTCCTCATTCTCGAGGAGCCTCCTCTCATTCTCCTTTCCCTTTTCTTCATCTCTTCTCTTTCTGTCTCGGCCTCGACACTGACTGCGCTCCGGCACTGGTGGCGATACCGCAAGTCCTATCTGATCTTCTGCATCCAGATATGCATGCGAAGTCTCAATGTCAATAACGTTACGTCCTAACGGTTCCGTCCCCGAGTAACCACAACGATCCCGAGATCTCGGTCCAGTGTGAGTGGGAACCGAGATATGCGTCTGTGTGCGTGATATAGACAGGTCCGCGGTGCTGCTTACTCTGCTCAGCGGAGCAGAGCGCGATGGCGAACGCGAAGTGGTGGTGCTGCATGGATAACGCGGGAGGAGATTGAGTGTGCTTGTGTCTTGGCCGAACGCCGTTGGTCGACCCCGAGAGGCACTACGGCGTGCGTTACGGCGGGATGTTTTGCGTGAGAAAAGGAGGAGAATATTGTCTAGAAGAAGGACTACGCTGTGTTAGTATACTTCACGTCCTCAAGGGAGGGGATAATGAGTAGGCAGTGGAAAGACTTACTAACGACAAAACACAGTACGACGATGGCAATCATCCAGTGGCTGACCTTAAACTTGAAACCTTGAGTCGTTTTGTCTCCAATGACGGTAGCGACTCCGACAATGATGAGCGCGAATCCGACAACCACGCGGTTGATTATCTCCCCGAACTCGTATTTTGTCTTGTGCATTTTGTTAAACCAGTAAAGGATAGCAAGGATCAAGACCATAGCACCAGCACCGATGTAGAAAGACATAACGGTAACGTTGAAGACGTCATAGATGGCGTCAAGCTGGTCTGCGGCAGCTTGATGGGTGGTTTTTGTGATCGCCTGCTTGACAGGTGTCACGGCGTTTAGTTTGGCCAGCGTGTCGGCATGTGCTTCGAAAACGAAGACTTGGGCTTTGGTGAAGAGAGCTTTCACAAGGTCCCCCGTTTTATTGTTCCATATGTCGCTCCTGAATCCATAGGTATCATTGTAGTCTTGGATTGCTGTCAGGTTAAGTTTCCAATCATACGATTCTTCCCACTTTTTGCTGCGAAAGCGGTTGTTGATGTTTATCATGGTGTCGTTGAGATATGTGGTATACTCGGCAACATTGTTGAAATTGTCTGCCGGGTCAGAAAAGTCTTCGCACTCTAGGCTCCATATGAACTTTAAAGCTTGCACCGCAGAATTCCAAACGATCAAAGACGTGTTACCTTCCACGCAGATAACGATGGCCATGTGGAGTGGGTAGTGGAGGAGCGACCAGATCGCCTGACGCAGGGTGCCGAAGCGGTCCTCTGAGAATTGATCAAAGTAAAGCATGTATATGAGATACTGACGAGGTCAGCAACTAAAACTTAGAGAGATATCAGATTGATTTACCAGAAGCACAACCGCTGCAACCACTGAACCAAGCTCAGTGGAGTTGTTCTTAGCCTGACCCTTGGTGATGCACGCTACGCTTTTGATCATACCAATGATACCCTCACCTATGATGATGAGTGTAAGAAGTTGGAGACGTTCGACAATATGCGTGTACTTGAAGCTGACGATACGCCAGATCATGGCAGTGAAGAGGACAGCCAAGCCTTCAAATATGGCGATAGCAACCCTGTTTAATCCATCAATTGGAAGCTGCGACAAAAGGAATTTATTTGGGCATACCATATAAGCTGCTCTTCTTGACTGGCTCTATTTCGATATGCAATTAAAGTGATAGCATATGCGATCGCCGCAGCCACGTGAATTGCGGTACTCAAACCCAGCGGCAACAGGGTCTGTCTGAACATTCGCCCTTGCCACATTACAACAGCGTACTGGACTGCAATACTGGCGCGGGAGACGATGAGGACAATCGCGAAGTGTCGAAAAGACTCGCTGTCATGATCTTTGCTGTAGTTGTCAAACACAGGCCCAGCAAACACGAAACCAGTAAAGACACCGAGCTGAATTGCTTTGTGCAGCCGATTCCAGACACACTCGATGCCAAATCTTACATAGAACAGAGTGGTGCTAAGCCAAGTGAACCACAGAAGCGTGAAAAGTTTGAGGTAATTGATCAGGGCTATTGACACGTCAGTAGTCTCGCTATACAACTTCTCATGAGACTTACATGGGGCGTCGACGTGTTGGTGCATTGATGTGAAATATGCTGAATCCGATTAACTGTGGGCAAGACGAGCGTCTCTTAGCCTCTTACCGAGATTAGCAACAAAGAAGAGATCATAGAAGAGCTCGATGCTGCTAGCTTCATGATGCGGCTTGTATATGACAATATTGCCACTACTCGTACGCCCGTTGCCTGCGAGTACATCCGTTACTGAGCTCGCTCCTCCTCTTGTAGCAGCAGTCGTCTTCTCTATGTCCGATGTATAACTCGATAGCGCCTCTCGTGCATCTTCGTTTACGGGAGATGCGAGCAGCGGAAGATAAGATTGAATATGCTCATCCTCTCCATCCGTTACATTCCGAGAATACTGATGCTTCCTGACGCTGAAATAATGGTCTAGGTCCATATCGACCGTCATGAGCACACGAAGAGTAGGAAAGGTGGCAAGCTGCTCTTCGACACGGAACACCTTTTGCTAAGAGAAATTTTGAATACGTGGAGTTTGGTGCCTATTGATGGCGCAGGTTGTCTGTTTCGATCTGTAGGTTGGATATGTGAGTACGATAAGGGTTCTCAAAAACATTTGTTGAGCGGTGTACTCCAGTCCTGAGAATATGAAGCATGTAAGAATATCGCTTCGCATTGACTGAGCCTGTTACTGCGCCAGACAGCACGGTAGCAGGCTTTGACAAGTACCTTAGGTGCACGAAGGACTTGAATGGACGGAGAGTTGAGCTAGTGCAAGGCATGTCGTACACAGGCTTTAGGTACAGCAACTTGCATGTCAGAGCTTATTTTGGGCTTTTCACGTTACACGTGAGTGGCTGATACCGCACGCTCGATCAGCCCTAAAGCAACAGACCATCGCAATGCTGACTGTCGCCACGGGCCCCCAATCTGAGTGCGGTCAAGCTGAACAGAGACGGTACAACAATGACTGAGGCCTCCGGGGGCGTTATCGTTGGTTAATGGGCTGATTGGTTGAGTTTTGCGACCGAGGTTCCTAGATAAGCTCATGGCTAAGCTTGATCAGCCACAGCTTAGCCTCTTTTTGCCAGGTGCCAGGGCTGTACAACATAAATTTCTGACACTCAAATTAGATCGTAAGCAGCAGTGCAGTAGCTATCAAACCAATACGCATTTTGAACAGTCTGCACTACAAAAAACAGCACGTGAACACTTCAATATCAGAATAGCTTACGGTACTGTTTCATATCGTTCAGAGCTCAGCTGGCAACAATTTTCCAGTGGTTGTTGAATAAGGAGGCCTGAGCAAAAAGAAGGCCAAAATATATACAACAGCGGGTATTCGCTATTAAGGCATGTGCTCTCTTTTACTACGCCTTATAGATGTGCAGGAGAATACTGTTATATTTAACAGCCTTTGTATATACAGTCTTAGCACTTATATAAACAATCTTACTTAGTTATCTTTTCTAATACTTTAAAGTGTAGTGCCTAAAAAGTAGCTATAGATGTTGCGGACGCTTCTTAATTTGACGTATACCTTGAGGAGACATTAGGCAACATCTACTGGAAACGTGCTTAGAGAAAATCAAAATCGGGCGGCCAATTACACTTACATGGTACAATCAAACGCACAAAATCCCCAGTACAATGCCGAATTGGATCAAGGAGTGCAAAAGCCTTTCGGAACATACGTATAAGGTCCCCTTCGTACCTTGGCCCAAAGCCAGACAAGGCGAGACTCACAGCGCGCAATCTTGTGTATAGGACATTTCCTGCGGAATTTGAATCGCCAACAAGCTTATATGGCTCGCTTAGGAAAATCTGAATTCGTCGTCCTGCCTTCGCTCCTGCCAGCGGCGAAAGACCTGCAGTATCACCAACACCTCAAGAGCTATTCACTTCATCAACATTGGTCCCCATGGGTGCTTCCCTGACTTGCAACGATGATTGCTAATAGTGTCGACTCGTGACTACGATATAGTCTCCATCAAATAACAAACCAGCAAGTCTTCCATCAAACAAGCAGTTTCTAGCAGAAAACCGCTGTTCTGCATTCTCGTCCTGAATATCTTTGCTACTTTATCGTTGTCTTGCGTTGTCACTGTCTTCGCACTTAGGGATCTGCTGACTTTCTTAGCGTGCTACTAGCGTGCTGCAACTGACAGCGCTTAGATGCAGATCCAAGGTTGTGACACTTGGTTTCAGGTCCTGGAAGCCGGATCGGACCGCACTGCGGCCTCCTATTCTGGGCGCCGCTACCTAAGTGACTACTGTAGAGGATAGGGGAGAACGCGATTGGTCACAGAACACAGAGCTAAGCGAGGATAAAACATCAGCAGGCAGTAGAGAGAGAGCATGGACTTTACTTCGATCTCGCGTTGGAGTTGACCTTTTGTAAATTATAGAGAGAGAGCAAGCAAAGATCGTGGCGGAAACCATGAGGCCCAGGAGGATGCGGGCTGATACAAGGGCGGCCTCGAATAGGCAGCTGCAAATTGTGGGGCGGCAAAAGCAAGTGAACAAGGCTAAGTTTCACATCTAGGTTGGTTCATGGCGTCTTCTGAGACCTGAATCCTCTTAATCCGAGATACCCTGTCTACCCACTGTTATTGTGACTGTGCCGCAAGCTTGAATGGGTAATCCGAAAATGGTGCACTGCACAAATATTTTGCACATATGCCCGCTTGCAAGATTCGATATCAGCCTGAGCAAGTCTTACTGAATTACGTTTAAGTGAATGAAAAGTGTCATTTGCGCCAGACAAGTGATGTTGATTATATGATCTCCTTTATTATATCTTGTAAAATCCTCAAAGGTTCGACAAGCCAAGTTTTACTTTGGCATTAGCTTTTCAGTTCGCTGTGACACTAATACGAGGAATCGGCCCTCTTAGCCCGATGGCTTCCGATGACGCCGTTCTGTCACCATTATCTCAACTCTGCTGGTGACCTCACCGCTACTTCGTGACTCCGTGCGTAGTATGGCTCCTCCGGACTTTTGTGCGGACTGTATAACTCGCTGGGTGGATAGGCGAGTGGAAAGGCGGGCGAGTGGGTGACCTGAACTGTTGCAGGGGTTTTACTGACTTCGTTTCTGTGCCGGCGGAATAAGAGGAATCCAGCTGCTGCACCCAACAAGAGTGCTAAAGGTATACCGACACCCAGTCCAATCTTTGCACTGTTCGGAAAGCTATCTGATGAGCCATCTGTCGAACCAGGTCCTGTGGCAGAGCTGAACACGCCTGTAGTGGGGCTGAGTCCGCCCGTACTGGAGCGAGACACGCCTGTAGGCTCACCGATAGTAATCGAGCTCGACCATAAGGTTGAGGATGAAGTGTTGGATTCTAGGCTTGTCGTCGATGAAATCTCTGGTGTTGTGCTCGGAGACGGCGACGTTGACAACGTGCTGGCTGCTGCAACGTCTCGGGCGGTAATGTTGAAGTAGCGGCTGTTCCCATCTGATACACCCTTTCCTTCTTCGAAAATGCTCAGGTAAAAGAGATTCGAGACTTTCAAATCCTTCCTTGTCCCAACAAGCCAGGTAAAGAGTCCAGGGGCCAGAGACCTCTCTAATGATCCCGATCAGCATGATGCAGACCTACACCAATGTGTGTGATGGAGCACTTACGTAGAATGTATTCCATGTCTCCATCACTGAACCAATCGCCAGTCGTCTGGTTCAAGTGGTACAGCACGATGGATGCTGCTGTGCCTTCTTTACTTCCTGACCACGCGATACTGACAGTCTCACCCGTTGCGAACACGAGATTCTTGGTGAAGTCGCCAATTTTCCCGGACGGCGGCGGGTTGATGAAGGATAAGAGACAATGTGCTTGTGTCAAAAGACAGCTCAGACACATCAAGGTCGTGAGGAGCATGATGAGCAGAATGAGGGCCTAGGACTGAGCTGAATTGATGTTACTTTGGACACATTACTGAGAATGCAACGAATTTCGAGCAGACTCATGAGTAGACTTGAGTGAGTCCGCAACCGCACAGAAGAGTAATTAGTTACTGGGAGATTATCAGCTGCACGAAACAAGGCTGTAGAGTTGGTGGCGTAAATAGCCGCTCAGCCAAGCAGAGAACGGCCACGTTCCAGCCGCTACATCCTAACTAAGTGTGAACTGTGTCTCATCCCAATCACTGGCTTCCCTACGTGCATATGTCTCTTTCGTTTTGACCAATAGCCACGGAGCGAGGTTCTGTTCATCAATGCGGTGACGTCCGTGGGTACGACCCATGCGAATACCTGCATTCGGGAAACGAACCAGAATATTCCTACAGGATTTAAGGCCCTCTGAGTTGCTGTTGTGTATTCCTTCTGACAGGAATAGAACTATGAAGGTCTCGAAAGAGGACTACATATGCGGTGGTGTGTCCTATTAGTATTGTCATCAGGGAGCGGGCCACCGGAGAAGGCCAATCCCTGCTGGGTGGAGTTTACAACTTGGTTAGCAACACAACACTTACTACATAAACTTATCAGCCTATCACACTGTTATGATCTGTTCGACAGCATGATACAACCCGAGCATCCGCTACGTACTGAAGTAACTCATAGGATGTATAGCGATATTTTGACTACTCGAAGAGCAATCGCAACAGTAGTTCGATGGTGTGCACGTGTTGTCGTTCTAATGCGAGAGGCTCTATTCCGCCGGCCTGAACACCATTTGCGAAGCCCACAAAATTTCGTTGGAGTCCCAATCACTATCGGCCGATATTCATCCGCGCGCTAAGCTACCGAATCACATAGCTCTGCTGCACAGAACGAGGAACCAAATCCGGCGCTAAGACCCGGCAGCGGCAAGCTCTTATGCGTTTTCCACGTATCCCTGCATGGCTTGTGGATAAATATGGCCGCAGCTCAGGAGTGTCACCTTGCCATTTTCAACGGCTCGTGTGCGTTAGCGCTTGAGTTGTTTGCTTCCCGACATCTCGTCCTCTTTTGCCGCTTCAGACCCAACTGCGTTATGTTGTTTTCTGGCCATCCATGCTCTCTCAAAAGTTCCAGTCTCTCCATTCTTGTCATCTTCAGCATCACCGCTTTCCTCTGCTACTTCTGGGGCGACATTAAAGCTCATAGTTCACGTGGACAAAGTGCTCACTCGTCACCCTCGTCACCCTCGTCGCACTCGTCGCACTTGGACGTCATACCGAAAATACTCTGGTACAAATTAGGTCCGAATGGTCTCACCAACGATGCAAAGATCTGGACAGATAGTTGCATCAAAAGTAATCCCGACTACCAAGCAAAATTCATAACGGATGTTGAAGCGGACGAATACGTACAGAAAGCATTTGCGTCGCGTCCCGACATCATCGAGGGCTTCCTCGGTCTTGCGATTCCTATACTGAAAGCCGATCTGCTCCGCTATATGCTGCTATATAACCAGGGCGGTATTTGGTCCGATCTTGACATCACTTGTGAAGGAGTACCCATTGACGATTGGATACCACCGCAATTCAAAGCCAACACCGGAGTCGTAGTCGGATGGGAATTTGATTGGGGCTGGCCAGGTCCATTTGTTCGTCAATTTGCCAGTTGGACTATCATGGCGAAGCCAGGATCCCCCCACATGTTACAGGTCATCGATGACATTCTGGACGCATTACACGAAACACTACGTCGGCACAATGTGTCGTATGGAGATGTGACCTTGGAAATGATTGGGGACGTTGTGGATTTCAGTGGCCCTCGACGGTTGACCAAGGGAATATTCAAGAGTCTCGAACGAAAGCTGAACAGAACTGTTGAGACAGCTGAGGTCTCCGAGATTCTAGAGCCAAAAATGTTGGGGGATGTTCTGGTGATGCCTGGGCGTTCTTTCGGCGCATCGTCAAATCACTACACACCGGAAGAGATAGCGCAGCTCCCTCCACCATTGGTAACACATCATTACGCTGGCTCCTGGAAGAACGCGCATGGTGGAGAAGCTCACTGAAGTGACCCGGACTACCCATAGATAATATATAGACAACATACCCGATCCTGCGAAGCCTCAAGCTCGCTAACATTCGTAAATGCACTCTGGCCCTCGCATACCCTCTGAATCTAGCCCGCCGAGTTTAAGCTCCCTATCAAGACTGCTACCGAAAAAAACTCAATTAATCTAACGTTAGCGGCTGAGGTTGATCCACCGATAGACGAGTTGGCACTTCTGGAAGATAGGGGACGAAAGCAAGATTTTGTCGAAATAGGCTCTAATATCAATGGGCGCTTTCCCGGTAGCTACGTCAATTGAGCGTCCTGCTCGGCTTTACACAGTAGTGTTGTTTTCGCCCCAGCGGCCTAGCAGAGTCTCCCGACTTGGCCTACATAACCTCAGCCGCTGCGTTCTAGCTGTAAGTGCTGCAGGGGCAAACTTGGGCTGTAATTGAAAATGCTGCAGAAATTGGCCTGTAGTACTCGTTCTGAATACTAGCTATAGACTCTAAGCCTTTCTATTTTTATATTATTCTACCTATACTTAGTTACTTTCTACTATATTACTGCTATAGAGCAGGCTACACTAATACGCAATTTAATAGTACACACTATAAAGAACTGCGCGTAACATTAGAATAGCTTGCAGTACTGTTTTATATTGTTCAAAGCACTTAGCAGATGATTTAGTCAGCTGGCAACGACTTTCCAGTGGCTGTTGAATATAGAGACCTGGGCAAAAAGTAGGCAAAATACATACAACAGCGGGTATTCGCTAGTGGTCACCCACCTAACTACTAATCCGCCGGTACGTTGCTTAAATAGGGCTGAGCGAACGGGAAGCCTTGTTTTCAACGTCCTATGGTCGTATGTGGAATATATGAACAAAGTACTCAGATATCTACCTGGCTTGTTTACGCCCGTTGAACGCTTGACTGGGTCGAAAGAAACAATAATCGTTCCGTGACGGAGGGTGGCGAACGTGTGGGAATCCCGTTTCCAAGAGCAAAGCATCACTGCCGCCTCGATGCCTCTATAAATTCGCTTATGTCCTCTTCTTCGTCTTCTGACTGATCTTCGCTGTCCTCACCTTCATAATCCTCATCTTCTTCTTCATCGTCATCATCGTGAGAAGCAGCCGCCGGCACTGATCGTGTGCGTAGTCTCCGCCCACCATCTTCCTCAAGTCTTTTCACTTTCGCCTTCACCCTGCCTTGCCGGCCATCGCCAGTGAAATCGAGTGTCCAGGTAAGTTCAAGGCCACGCTGCCTCGTTCCAGAAGCGCTGGGAACCCAGGTATAAGGTGCCTTGAGTATGATCTCAGCCTCGAGTGTGAAGTAACCCCAGCCTAAGCGGCGAACCTGATATGGTTGACGGCGAAGCACAACGCGAGGAGGTCTGAAGGTAGGATGCTGTCCAAGGTTAGTTGGCTTCTCTGCAGCATCGGAAAAGACCCACCAGCTCTATGCGCACTTCCTCCACGAGCTCTGGTCTTGAAGTCCTGACGAAGAAGGTCCAGTCGTGCTGGTTGTCGTCTTGACTCCCTCTGACCAGCTTGTGCTTATTTCCGATTAGGATCATGACGCCCTCAACACCATTCTGCCCCACCCTGCTGCCTCTTTCGACCTCCTCCTCCAAGCGTCGTTCCGCGTATATCAATGGATATTTCTGCTCCAGCTGGTCTGCAAGCTCATTATCAGGCGAGGCTGTGGTGTGCGTGCGGCACATAGGGCAGTTCGCCTCGAGATCGTATGTGGGGTCGTAGTTTGGATCGAAATCTTCGAGCTCAACATCCCAACTGGAGTGCACGATTTCGTTTGTGGTCGAAGCATCAGCCCATTGTGCCATGCACGACGCGCAGAGCAAATGGTTACAGCGAGTCCTCACCGGCGTGAAGAGCAAGAGCTGGCAGATCTGAGAGCCATGAGTTCGGCAGCACTTGAGAGGAGCTGGAATGTGTTACTGGGCAAAGGTCGTCATGAGCGACGTTCTCAATGGATGCGCCCGCTTCGGGCATGATGAGACGGGGCAAGGAGAGAAAAACTATGATGGAAAGCACACCTAGGCATCCATCTTATACAGTGGAGAGAGCGAGGAATGCGCGCCATTGCATCTAGCTGGTGGAGCACTGCGGCGCTTGATCGTGTCGGCGTCGAGCCATGAGTACTGTTGCCTTGCGATTTGCCAAGGTGCAAAGGGCCTAGTACATCGCGGGACGCGTGCACGTGATGGCGCGTTGGTCGATCCTTCCCTGTTAGAACTGCTGTCATCGGCGTCGACAAAGATCGACTACCAAATTGGACTACCATCGCTGTATGGAGAAGTCAGAGAGTATAGCAGGCACGTTCACACTGCAGTTGTGAGTATCATCTTGTACTAGCCTGCTTTCGTCTGTTGCCAGCGCCTCCTGCCTCTTTTATCGCAGCTACTTCAGTCTCGACCACGCACCTTGCAGGTCGGGTATCAGTAGCGCCACGTGATAATATCAGCTCCTCGACCAAGGGAGTGGATGCGTTTGACCTGTACGTGCTGCGCTCCGCGTCCGCAGTTTGTGTCGCCAGCACCATGCCTACAGCGGGACACTACGGAAAACTGTGGAATATCGACTTACTATCTTTGTGCGTAATTGACGGCGAAAGGCGCAAAAAAAGAGTTGGATCGAAACGGGTATGCAGCTGCATGTTAGCCGCCCTACAGATCCAGTAAATTGCTTGACCACTCAAGCAACGCCAATTCCCCCCATGCAGTAAGATAAGAATTCTTCTTTCCATGTCTACAAGCACATGGCCGGCATGTGCGTTCTTCGTGGTATGTCGACCGAGCGGTTGATCTTTCTCCGCCATTGAGCGAGTGCTTACGGTCGCACGATTCGGCCGCCTTACCGTGCTACCCTTAATGAGGCCAAAGGGTATCGCCGTGCTTGCAGATCTGCACCAATTGCTTCGTGTCTCTAGAGGAACAGTCAGATAAGCTGCATGACGGCTTCTCAGATTTGAGAGAGCTAGGTCACACGTAGCCTAAACCGTGTGCCAGGGTCTCACCTTGTGGAATCTATACTTAAGGTAGGGGTGTTTACCTTCTGTGATCTTAAGATTTCCATGCTATGACAGCGGCCATGCCGGAAGAAAAGATAAACGAAACGGTCGGAATATCCTCAACCCCTGAATCCTCTGCCGGCGAGGTGGAGAGCCAGGGCTGGGATCCGACGGCCACCAAGAAGCTGTTGCGGAAGCTCGACTGGCACATCATCCCTTTCATGTCACTCATCTACCTGCTGTCAGTACATGCAAACGCCGATCACGATGTGCCAAATTAACACGAACAAGGTGCTTTCTCGATCGAACTAACATAGGAAACGCTCGCCTCGATCATCTCGAGCAGGACCTTAAGCTCCATGGCCTACAGTACAATGACTGTCTTGCCGTCCTTTTCCCGTTTTATATTGCAGCTGAAATACCAAGCAACATCATGATGAAGCTGACCAGACCCTCAATCTGGTTGTCTTTCATAATGTTTTTCTGGTCCGCAGCAATGATCGCACAGGGCTTCGTCTCGAACTACTCTGGGCTGATGGCTACTCGCGTCTTTCTTGGCGTATTTGAGGGTGGTTTGTTCCCAGGTGTCAATTACTTTTTGACGCAATGGTATCAACGACACGAGTGTGGCTTCCGTATGGCGCTATTCTTCTCTGCGGCAACGTTGGCGGGTGCGTTTGGCGGGATCCTGGCCCGGGGAATCGCAGAGATGTCTGGTGTTGGGGGCAAATCTGCCTGGTCTTGGATCTGTATGATTCCAATCTCGTTCCGACGTTGTTCTCGCTGACAACCATAGTCATCTTGGAAGGACTCTTGAGCATTATAGTCAGTGTGATAGCGTACTGGTGTATCCATGACTACCCTGCAACGTAAGTGATCTTTCGAATGCATGCATGCTGTTTGGTTGGTCAACAATATCTGACACATGCAGCGCAACTTTCTTGTCACCCAAAGAGCGTAGAGAGGTCGAACGCCGTCTTCAGGAGGATCATGGCCATCTGTCCAACGACTTCGATATGAAGTACGTCTGGCAAGCGATTGGCGACTGGAAGATCTACATCTTCATGTTCATTTGCATGGCAGGCTTCTGCCCAATCTACAGTTTTGCTCTCTTCCTCCCCACTATCATCAAGTACGTCCTCTTACTCCACACTCTTTATCGTGCTAACTTTGAGTGGGAACATGGGTTACTCAGCTAACGATGCTCAACTGATGTCTGTTCCACCTTACGTATGCGCATGCTTCTTCACTATCGCAGCCAGCTGGTATGCCGATCGCGTCCGCAAGCGAGGCATCTTCATGCTGGGTTTTCAGCTCATCGCAATTGCTGGATTCTCCATGCTTGCTGCCACGGCAAAGCCCAACGTACAGTATGCAGGTACAGTCCTTGCTGCGATTGGCATATACCCCCAGATTCCGCTTGGTATGGCTTGGAATAGCGCGAATATTGGTGGCAGCCTGAAAAGGGGAACGGGCATTGCTATGCAGGTGAGTCCAGTTATGCTGTTGAAATGCGTTGAAATATGTGCCAACCGATTCTTAGGTCATGGGTGGCAACTGTGGAGGTATCATCGCATCTTACGTCTACATCAGCCGCGACGGGCCTCGATACATTAAGGGACATTGCCTCTTGATTGCAATCATCGCGTATGCTTATTGTCCTCTCACCCCAGCATTTGCTAATGCTCACAGCGTGGCTTTCTGCCTCACTTTCTTCATGTCGACTTGGTGTCGTCTTGAGAACGTACGGAGGGAAAAGATGATGCGAGAGAGTGGTGCGCAGGATCTGACTGAAGAGCAGAAGCTGTTGGAGCGTGAACTTGCAGATAATGTACCAGGGTTTAGGTACACCACCTAAGCAAAGATGGGATCAAACAACAGCACGAAACATCTGCGACATGGACATCAATGACGAAGGCAGTCCAAGTCAGGAAATATTATCGACAACATCACAGGATGCGTCGCTTGCATGCAGTATTTAAAGGTAGCACTCTTACATAGCCACACGGGATTAACGCCACGCAAATGAATCACCAAAATCCTTCAACACTTCACCTACCTAGTTCAGCCTTGCAATTTCCCTCACCCGTGTTGGCCTACTCCTTTCTCTACACATGTATAAGTGTACCAATCAAAGCGCAGCGGCGCAGTATCTAGCGGGCGTCTGCCCCGCACCGCGCGAGGCCGCAAACGCGAGGCGCAGCGGGACGCCGAAGGCGCTGCACGGCGCGCCTGGGTACGAAAGACGAACGAAAACGACCTCGCGCCTCTCAAAGCGCGTGCCGTCGCAAACATTGCGCTACCTTCGTGCTGCCTGCATTCTCCATCCGACTTCGCGTGGACCTTCTGCTGAAGACAAACGAACACAGACACGTGCGAATGTTGAATGCGGGGTCTTGGCAACCACAGCACCGCAACGAACACCGTTTGCAACACTCCGTGAGAAGAGCGCGCAGGACTCAGACTCTGTCGCGTTGGGGCAAGGCATCTGGGGTGTGTCTTGCCGTCTCGTAACCGCTGACGGAGCTGCTCGTGCAACGTCGACTGAGACAACAGCAGGGCAAAGGGGGTCAGACCTTTTCGCAAGAGCAGAGCAAAATAACACCGAGTTGGCATCCTGAGGCAGCAGTGATCTGAGGCACTTCACAGTCCTAGACCATCGCCCCCATCGTAATTGGGAAAAGAAGAGCTGGAAACCATCGCGTGTCGGCGCACACGTATACGCGTTCTCGGGCTCCGAAAGCGTTCCTCCGCGGGAAAGTAAGACCCACAGGAATCTCTCAAGCAACGACATTCTTCGGAGAAGCAGGACGAGAAGACATCTACACTACTGCGCATTCAACCGAAACCTGGAAGCGAGTCGCAAGCCGCAAGTCGCAAGTCGCAAATCCTGAGGACCCCATACCTGGCGCATGGAGACAATACTGACCGCCCACGATATTACACTATCCCGGTCGTCGACGTAAACCAACATGCTGGTCCTTCCAAACATGGATCCATCTCTTCATAATGCGACTCGCTCTGCCTCTCTACCGCGAGCTCTTATCCGGAATATTGCGCATGCGACGACAAGGCTATCAGTCCTGCTTCTCAAAATCATTGGCATAGCTATTGCCATGCTGCTGTTGCCTCAAACCATTCAGGTCGGTGTGCGATGCCTCGATAACATGTACGAGGCGATGGGACGGCGCGCCCGCTCACCCTGGGAACCGCAGGCGCTGTGGGGCAATGGCTTAATGGCAGGTCTTGCGATTATGTTCGTGTTGCATGATCTTCTGCGCCAGCTGAGCTACAACGTTATCCTGGACGAAGACGTGGAGGACGAACAGGCGAGGGTAATGGAGGTTGAGCGTAAGACACGAAAAGGGCCGAAGATCACGTGGGAAAGGGTGTTGATGCGCATGATAATTCCCGTGTTACTATTCGCGGGATTGTATTTGATGATTTTGCGGGCTTCGGGCTTGAAATCGCACACAAGGAAGTTCGTGGAGGCGAACACAGTGGATCTTGCGGACGATGCAAATGCGCGGTTAGTGTGGAGGGATCGATAGCACCCCTGACATACAGGAAATGAAGAAGAAGTACAATATCATTATATCATTACGACGAGATCGTCAAACCAGCTTGATTCTCAATATACAAGAAACAGACGGCGCACAGCGCTCATACCATCCTTGTCGGCTGCGTCGGCTGCAGCGTGAACTCCGACGGCTCCTCGTCGTACCTCCTCTCAAACGCACTCTTCACATCCGGCACAACCTCCACCTGGCTCTCGGCCCGCTTAATTCGCCTAGTCTCCTGCTCATCGAGCAACACCTTCTTGATCTTTGCCATCTTGAGCCAAATCCACACACCCATAGCAATGGTGATCAAGAACACAACACCAAACATGACAGTTTTGATCAAGCTGTCATTGCTGTCCTGCACGAGGAGGACACCAAGATACACAAGGAAGATCTGTTTCGGCAGCGAGAGTAAGGTAGCGACAACAAAGTGCCAGAACTTTACGTCACAGGTCGAGAAAACGGCGGTAGAGAAATGCGCCGGGATTGCGGACAGGCGAATGATAAGGACGATGAAAAAGCCGCCATCGCGGGTGAGACGCGCCATGGCGCCGTAATTGAGGTTCGTGCGTTCGAGTTTGATGGCTTTACGGCGGAACAGATACTTGAATGCGAACCAAGTGCCGACTGCGATGCTGTCAGTGCTAAATCGACGTGATTTAGTGGAAACGAGCTTACTTTCACCAAGGAATGTTCCTGCTGCGACGATTGCGAATCCGATCCATAGTCCGTAAACGACACCACATAGCAGCGCGATGATCTCGTGGCCGAAGAGTGGTGGAAAGGAGATGACGACTAGGATCACGACCGGGATCAGCCATCCAGCGGGAAGGTCACGGACCTTGGCTGAAAAGGGGCGGAGTTTCTGGGGAGCTACGCGTCAGTATTGATGCCCAGCGGACTACGGGGTGTAGGCAACGTACTTCTACGACCTCATCGTGGTTTAATGTCAGAAGTACAGTGGCAACGAGGATTGCCATGCCCAAGATATGCCATGCTGGTAGATGTTAGCATCCATATAGAGGTGCAGGTGTTGAAGCAACATACGTATGTATTTGGGCGACAGGAAGATCTTCTTCCAGTTTACAGGTCGATATTCTGTCTCTTCGAAGGGGTTCTCGTCGCGTTTCTGGCTCTGGACTCCGGACATTTCGATGTCATCCTCCTTCTTCTTAAACCACATCTTGTGGTCGTGCGTTTAGGTCTGTCGATGCGTTCTTGTAGTATGGCTATCGATAGTTACGATGCAGTCGTTTTGTCGTGTTGAAGCACAGGAGGCGTCCCAAATACGATATGGACATGCTGAATTGCAGGTTCCAAGCATAACGTATGAACATTGATCTGAAACCGGCATAGCCACACAGCCGTTGCAATGCACGGTTGGCCAATCATCGCCGCTTTGTGGATCTCGCTTGTGAGACGCTGGCGCGGGAGATAACCGCTGGCTCCAGCATGTCCAAAACCTATCAAGCATCTAGACGGCAAGGTGGACCCAGCCCTATGGAATGAGAATGAATCTGTGGTGTTCATGTCGAGTTTGCATTGTTGAGGTTAGCTTGGCGTCTCTTTGGAGAAGCAGATCAGTATGAGCGCGGACGATTTTCCGGAGAACATCTGGGACGAGATGATCAGGGTTCAAGTAGGTCTGATCTTAGTTCAAGATGTTCGTTTTGAGATCTGCTCATAGCATCGCTGCGTTGAAGAGTCGTGCGACAACCCGGTCTTGCAACAGTCGCATAACGGCACAACCGAAGTGGAGATAGTCAAGATAATCACGTTGAATGTATCGAAGGGTACCTCAGGAACTTGAAAGCATCGAAGTGTCTGTGTGTTGCACAATTGCGTCAAAAGGTGGGTAGCACAGGAGGAAGCAAGAACGACTTGAGCACGTGCTATCTAAGTCGAACATTGTTCAAGAGGAACCGCCGAGGGATCCACCTTCGCTGCCGCTAAAAGTGTCGGCGAGCCCTCCGATGAATTTGCAGCGACGTGTCGCACCACAAACCGCAACGGCAAGCATGTCATTGATCTTCATTACCCCTCGGCGCCACCATCCAGTCATAATGTACGGACTGCAGGGTCAAATTCCTCCTGTCAGCGTTGTCGCAGTTGTGGATTGTACGGCTTCTTGTACGGATAACGTTTGTACGTGCGATGCCGGCCTATGGAATGTTGAGGAGGGAGTGAGCTGTGACGTATGGTTCACGCAGTACGAAACACGGAGGGTAATGTTCAGGAACGACTATTGTTCTGCTTAGTATCGACTTCATCTATGGACTACTAATATGGCGAGATGCATAGTGACCTGGTGTGGGTCGGGCAATCCGAGTTCCAATATGTATTAATCGCTTAGTAGTTCTGGTCAAAAGTACCCTCGTGGTGAGAGACGGATCCCTGCTTGGCCTCAACCGCCGCAACACGGCGCTCAATGTCGGTGCGCTGCCAGTCGCGCTTGTCCATGCCAGGAACGAAGTAAGGAGCGTGCGTGAATAGATGGTTCATCTCTTCCAGAGGACGCTTGGCAGTTTCCGGCAAGAAGCAGTAGAAGAAGATGGCGTTCGTGAAGTTGCAGACCTGGGTGTTTTGTCAGTAGAAAGCTTTGAATTTGGAGTCGTGCTACTTACGACAAAGACAAGGTAGAACCTCCAACCAATATTCTTCATCGCAATTCCGGTCACCTGTCCAATCATAGTGTTGAGACCGAAAGACACCATCGTAGCAATCGCGACACCCTTCGAACGGGTCTTGGTGTCAAAGACCTCAGCGGGGATGATCCAGGACAATGGACCACATGTGGCACTGAAACTGAAGTTGTAGACCCAGGTGGTGACGATGAAACCCCAAGCTGCAGCGGAGTTGTTGCTTGAGCCGGGAGGGAACACAGCAAGCATGATCGTTGAGATGATGAAGGTGACCATGTTGCCAAGATTACCGAAGATCAAAGGCCAGCGACGACCGAAGCGATCGACGAGAAGCATACACAAAGCTTGGGCGACTAGAGCAATGATGGAAGAGATCGCCTGGTACTTCAGGGTGTCATCGCCCTTGATGCCCATTTGGCCATAAATCTCAACAGAGTAGTACTGGATAGCAGACACACCAGTCATCTGCACGGAGCCCTGAACGGCGCAGGCAAGGAAGAGACGACGAAAGCAGGACCTGTCGGTGAACAACTCCATGTACGACTTGGCCTCGTGCTCGTGCTCGAACGTGATCATGTCCTGGATCTGCTGGAACTCGGCCTGAACCCAAGCGTCGGTCTCATCGCCATGAGCGTGGAGCCTGGCAAGAGTCTTGAGACCCTCCTCGACCCTGCCGTTGTCAATAAGCCACTAATGATTGTTAGCTCTACAGACAGTGTCGAACGGAGAGAGGGAGCATACGCGAGGTGATTCGGGGAAGATCATGATGAGGGCGGCGAGGAGAACAGCAGGAACAACCTGGATACCCAGGGGAGTTCGCCACTGGCCGTTATCGGTGGGCGCGAAACCAACATAAGTACCGTACGAGACCCAGGAAGCCAAAAGCGCACCAATACCCAACATAAACTGCTGAAGAGCGGTGACACGTCCACGAATGCTGGGGTGGGCCAACTCGGCTTGGTACAGAGGAATGATCATGCAGAGTACACCGATACTGTGTCCCGTCAGTCGTCGTAGACTGCTCATCTCTCGTGATATTACTTACCCAAGACCAGCAATAGCTCGACCGGAGTATAGGTAGGTCAAAGCCTGCGCGCCAGTCTGGAGAGCACCTCCAAGACAGAAAATGACGGCACCAACAAGGATTGTCCATCGACGGCCAAATCGGTCACCAAGCCATCCGGCGAAAGCAGCACCAAAGAAAGCGCCGCCTGTGAAGACTGACACTACCGCGCCAATCTCGTTTGTCTCAGGAGTAAACGTGGACTTGAACGACGCGGAGGCGATAACCTGCGCGATGACACCCAGATCGTAACCGTACAGGAGAGATCCGAGGGAGGCGAAGAGGCCGACCAGGAACTGATAAGATGGTCAGCACAGAGTTCTTTATCGTTGAAGGCCGGGCAGTTCAAGGCCATCATCTTGCCCATGTATTTTGATGAACTGAAACATCGGCAGTTTTCACCTCGAGCTGCTGGCATCACAGCTGTGTTGGAGGTCCATGGTCGCTTGTTTGGTGATTGCTCGTTGCGCAATGGATTTTGATTGTCTCTTACCTGGTACCACTTAGGAGGAAGTGCCATCGTGAATGACCGAGTATCTTGAGGCGGCTGAGATACAACAGGGGGATATCAGCCTCATAAAGCGATCTGCACACATTTTATACTTCTCAAGCAAATGCCAGGCCGCCTTGCTTGCTCTTACATCGTCACGGCAAACCTGGAATCCCGCATCGAATGACTAACAACCCGGTTCCCCCAGGTCTCTCCACAACTCCGCTTTTTCCATTGCTAGTTGCAACACGCTTTGCTGCACCGCGCTTGCGCTCCGATTGCTCGACTACGTCCAGTCCGCAACTCGGGACAAAGATGAAGCGACTACTGGTGGCTTTTCTGAAGCCGAGCTAGCGGCGTTGCTAAGACGCCGGGAAGCATGCTCTCTATAGCTAGATTAGAAGCTTGATTGTCATCGCCCCATCGTAGTGCAGGGCGGTTTCTTGTTACATGCGGGCGGCTAACCAAATCCAGGCCTAATCACGGCCTACACCGCCGCTTACTCAGACACATCGGAGCTTTGAGCGACTTCACGTGGCATCATGCCACTGCCCGCGGCAGCTCACGATAACAATTTTGTTCGCAGTATCTGCGTTTTGTTCAGCCCATTTCCAAATTACTACCAAAATCCATAGCAACATGGCGACTTTCACAAGCATTCCTGAAGGCGAGAAGCCTTCGATTAGCGTTCACGCTACCAACAAAATCGCAAAGATCAACGAGAACATATATGGTGGATTCACAGAGTAAGCATTCGACCAATAAGCCAAGCGAGAGGCACAGTCTTGTGTGCAGCCGCTCTGACCCAAGTCTAGGCACATGGGACGTTGTATTTACGGCGGCATCTACGACCCCGGCAACCCTCTGTCAGATGAGAACGGATTCCGCAAAGACGTCATTGAGGCATTTCAAGAGCTGAAAGTGCCTGTCGTCCGTTACCCAGGTGGTAATTTCGTTGCGACTTACGATTGGAGAGATGGTGTTGGTCCTAGAGATCAGAGGCCGGCAAGGTAAGCAATCGTTCCAGTTCCAACTGTGGTGGGCGTTCATTGGACGTTGAGATCGTCCCGATCTGTCCGATGCGCACGCTCTGGAACATGTCATGCATACAGGATTTAACAGTTAGCATAGGCCGGAACTTGCTTGGATAGGCACAGAGACTAACGAGTTCGGTACTGATGAGTTCATGAAATGGTGCGAAGTCGTTGGCACTGAGCCCTACCTTTGTCTCAACTTCGGTACCGGAACATTAACAGAAGGTTAGTTGGTTGTTGTCCCCGTCCTTTGTATCAGCCACTGACCTGATCTCGCGATAGCTTTGGGGTGGCTCGAGTACTGCAACTCGGACCGCAACTCCTACTATGCTAACCTTCGCCGCAAGAACGGCCGTGAGAAGCCATACAATGTAAGACATATCAGCTTAACTCATCTCATCAACTGCTCACTCTTGCCCTAGGTCAAATACTGGGCTCTCGGTAACGAGTGCTGGGGTCCATGGCAAGTCGAGCAGATGACAAAGGAAGACTACGCTAAGAAGGCCTGGCAATGGGCCAAGGCTTTGAAGCTGCTCGATCCTACTATCACACTCATTCTTTGTGGTGAGACTGGCTACTCGTCATGGGACTACTATGTCCTCAACCAGTGCGTCAAGTGGTCCGTCCACGGCCTGAGCGGTGACGCTACCAAGTCGTTCATCGACATGCACAGCATTCACATCTACACAGCAGACAACGAACATCTGCCTAACGCTACCGCTCCTCGAGCTGCAGAGCGCGCTATTCAAATGACCAGCGCCCTCATCGACCTTGCACGCATTGAGAACAAGGTTCCGGAGACCGTCCCGAGGCCAACAATCTGCTTTGACGAGTGGAATGTCTGGGACCCTGTTCGTGCTCCTGGTGAGGAGGGCGCTGAGGAGAAGTACACTCTTTCCGACGCCCTTGCTGTTGCCGTTTTTCTGAACGGATTCATCCGCCAGGCCAAGGACATGGGCATGGCCAACATCGCACAGTCCGTCAACGTCATCTCTCCCCTCATGACTTCTAAAGACGGGCTCATCAAGCAGACTATCTGGTGGCCTCTGCTACTATTCAGCAAGTACATGCGCGGCCACACCATCGCCATCAACGTCAAGTCGCCTGAGTACACTGGCCGCACCAACCCTAGCTGGATCCGCGGAACCATTGAGACACCGTACCTCGATGCTTGCGCTGTCGCTGGCGAGGATGGGTACACTAACTTGGCTGTGACAAATATTAGCGAAGACAAAGGCTTTGAGGTTGACCTGAGCGGCATCACGACAGATAAGGTTGAGGTTCACACTGTTACTGGTGAACATGTACAGGTCACCAACACTGCTGAAGACCAGCAGGTTGGCATCAAGGAGAGCTCATGGGATGGTAAGGGCGCCTATACTTTCCCGAAGCACTCTTTCACTCTCCTCAGGTGGAAGGCAGCTTGATCTAGAACACGATGTTTGATAGATAAATGATATGTTATAGAGAGACTGGTTGGAAATCACCTCAAACCATGGCCGGTAGCTGATGACACTAAAGCAAAGTCGTCAAGAAACTAAGACCGAAGCATAGCAGCTTCATACTCGTGTACGAGTCTCTGCTCTTGTACAAATCTTGCCTTGTTACTCAATCAGTGAGCCTCGTAATCATCGTCTTGCGCCCTCCTATGCCTTCGTCTTTCTAACGACATCTCCTACATATTTCTAGGCGACCACTAAAGCGTGTGTGCAGTCGAGAACATTTCTACAATGCAAAGAAACGACAAGAGTACCACCCTTGTTCCCTTCTCGTAAGAGACATCTTCTCGGAAACGACACGGGTGGAGGTGTTTCTCTTAGGTGAGATTCGGCAAAAACATAGATAAATTTCGCGAGCTGCAAATGATCATCCCCACCGAATGTCAAGAAACTTCCAGCGTCAACTTGGCTTGCTTCCGAGATGGCCGGGCCATCGCCCGCTCCTGGGTCTCATTATTCAGTCTTGGCTTCTGGCTTCAACACAGGTTTCGAATCAGCTACGAGTGCAGTATAAGTATATTGTACAACGTGGCTTCCACCGTGGCTTGAGCGCCAAAATCCACCTTGCGTCATGGTCTCGCAAGTGTTCAGATCGCATTGAGCTAACATGCCTCGGGAGAGCGAAAATTTCACAA
Source organism: Stagonosporopsis rhizophila (assembly GCA_016767195.1). Lineage (NCBI taxonomy): Eukaryota > Fungi > Ascomycota > Dothideomycetes > Pleosporales > Didymellaceae > Stagonosporopsis > Stagonosporopsis rhizophila. The sequence goes on from CP068492.1 coordinate 344,227, forward strand.
AATTATATTTGATGCAGCCTACGACTTGCTCCCTAATCACCTCATGGTGTGCTTGCCTGTTCCCACTCGGGATAATCCGTGTAGCCAATCGAGTTATCCTCAAATGGTCCGTAGAACCTACTGCGATCATAGGGTGCAAGCGGCAACCTCTCTTTGAGTCTTTTCGGCAAATCTGGATTGCTGGTGAAGTACCTGCCGTACAGTAGCGCATCGTACTTTCCAGATTCGAGGACACCCCAAGAGTTCGTGTCATCGAAACCGCCGGCGGAGAAGAACGGTGTGCTGCCGAAGATGTCACGAAAGGGTGTGAGGTCGATGGCGCTGAGACCCCACGAGTCGAGGAATTTCTGCTTTTCAGCTTCGCTATGAATTTGCTCGTATCGCTAGGATAGAGTCAGTTTGAAGACAGAAGTCGGATAACGTGGTACTTACAGGCTCGATGAAGCTCACATATGACAGGTTTGGATGAGCTTCTTTCAATTTACGGCACAGTATGCTCCATGTCTCCATGCGTTGCTCGCAGCGAATCTGGTTGAACAAGCCGAACGGTGACAGTCTGATAGCAAGGTTCTCATCCCCAACCGCCTTGCTCAATTCCTCCATAAGTTCCAGTGTGAAGGTGCAGCGCTTCTCAGGGCTGCCGCCGTACGCATCTGTGCGCTTGTTGACGTTGGAGGCGAGAAATTGCTCGGGGAGATACCCATTGCCACCATGCACTTCGACACCATCAAAACCGCATTCCAGGGCCCACTTTGCTGTGCGGACATAGTCCTGTATCGTCTTCTTGATGTGCTCGACGGTGAGCTCAATTGGAGGGTGGTCCACGTAACGCACTTGCTTGGAAGAGTGTGGTGGTGGGTACGCAAAGCACTCGTCTGTGCTGTCCCAAGGCAGGCCTGAGGGACTGACAATTGGCGTACCTGTCATGTGGGGGATGTTGGCTCGTCCGGAATGCCTTTAGCTTATCAGCGCAATACTCCAGTCCTGCGAATCGCCGCGCCAAACGTACCATAGCTGCATGTAGGCATAGCCACCCTGCGCGTGAATAGCATCTGCGATGTTCTTCCAGCCGGCCTTTTGCTCCTCGATAAACAAGCCGGGCACACCTGGCATTCCATTACCCTATCAAGTCAGATCAGCTCCCCCGATAACCCCATTGTTTTCGAATATGTGATTGACTTCGTTCGTTCGCGATATGCCATGAGAAACTTCATGAACTCGCTGTGCAACATTTGTCGATCGCGCTTACCTCGAGAGATGGTGGCACACCTTCGGTGATAACGAGTCCACCTTTGGTCGCACGTTGAGTGTAATACTCCTCCATAAGGTCGTTAGGAAGCCATATGCGATTCGGCTTTTCAGGTGTACTTTCTGCGCTGAATGGTGTTCCTCGGTTTCTAGTCAAAGGTGCAAACACGACACGATGATGAAGCTTAATCTTGCCATTGCCGATGGTCAGCGGCTCGAAGAGCTTGGAAGATTCGCCGATGGGTGCAGTCATGGCGAGGATTTGAGAGAAGGCGGAAAAGATGCAATGCTTAGGTGGAATGATTTGGAATCGCGATCAATCCTTCATAAAGGAGGGCGACATGGTCAAGTATAGCTGATCGTCGCTTGCTGCCATGCGACAGCGGGCACCAAGACGCGTGGGAGTGCCATGCTGGTCCCCAATCCTCCCAATAATGCCGTCAGGTTGGCGTGCGTGAGTACCGCATCCAGATAACGCACCGGCACGAAAGGGGCCTACGAGTTGCTCCGCGCGTGTGAGCTTTGGAAGCAGGTGGGAGGATTCCGTCTAGGGTTCTCCTATCAGTCAAGTCACTTCCTCAATCAGACTTCGCCGAGGCTTCCGAGTGGGTCTTCGACACTCGCCTTTCTTCGCCTTCAAGTTTGTCTTCTGCGATACATGTGCTTCTAGTAGTGATGAGCGGTGTCGTGAGCAGATCACGCAGGGTCTGAGTGGAGCTCAGACCGTGATGATGGCATTTTGCTGGCCCATGACTGAATCATGGAAGCCTCAATATCTGTTTCAGATCGACCCGCGATAACCGTTTTCTGACATGTCCTGACAAAAAGCGGGAAACGTGGCTACGGGAGAAGGTTGACCCGCTCGCAAGCGAATCCTCCGTGCAGGGGCTATGTCGCTCGTAATCATGGACAGCCGCTTTGGCCAGCTTTCGGACACCTCATCCCGAAAACGACGACGGGACATCGAGCTTGGCCTCAAGGTTGCCGCGCATTGCCTAGCATAGCGGAGTCGTCTTCGTAGTCAGGTGGTTGGTGGCCTGCTGTAATCCTGCAAGTACTTTGCTGTTTCGAGTAACCAAACCTGCTGCTCATTTTGCTGGAAATGTGGGTTGAACGACGTGCCGCGCGCCGTGCAGCTGTGAAGAGACGGCACGTATAGTTACTTCTCCTGAATTCTACCCGGCACTGTGGAAGGTAAGGATTTTCTGTTGCATCAGAACCGAGCCATTCCGCACGTCCCGGTATATAGAGACAGCGGAACCAGCCGCGCGATGAGGTGCAAGTACAAACTGGAGCGTCGTAGAGACAATCTTGGAGTGACAGCTACCAGCCTTCGTAGCTAAGTTTCGAGTAACTGGTCATTCCCCATTGCTTGTCGCAATGACAACAGCAGCTGCACCGCCGCCTCCAGGGTATACTTCTGACCTGCTCCATCCCAAGGATGAACTGAGGACGATTAACATCGTTACACAAGCTCTCACATTAACCTTCTGTACGATCTTTGTCTGGATCCGAGGGTACCATAAGTTCAGAACAATTGGTCTGCGCTTAGCCGTCGATGATTGTGAGTGGGGACCGAACTACCACCGAACGCTTGCTAATGAGGGATAGACTTGACGCTCGTGTCCTGGCTTTTGATGACCGGGTACTGTGTTTCTGGAATCTTGTGTAAGTGTCTCCTCCTCAAAACAAGCGCGAAAGATGCTAACGGTGGGAGTGAGTGTCCATGGCGGAGGCTACCACATGTGGGACATTTCGAAGGAATCGGCCGAAAACTTCCTCAAGACTGCATATACCGCCACGATCTTTTACGCGCCAATGACGCTAGCTATCAAGCTGAGTCTGTTGACCCTCATCGCCCGGATATTCTCGCCGTATAAGAGAAGGATACAAGGCATATATGCTCTCGGAGGGTTGCTTACCATATACTACATCATCTCTCTGGCTTTGAAGATTCGTATATGCTGGCCGATAACTGCGTACTGGGAAGGTGACCAGAGCAAATGCTTGGATCAGTCGGCGATTATCCTCGCCGATTCGATCATCTCAACCGTCACAGATGCGATCATTCTTCTCCTGCCTCTTCCCTTGACCTGGTCTCTACAGCTTCCCACGATGAAGAAACTTCGTGTCGGAGGTATGCTCGCTGTTGGGGGGCTCGCAACCGCTTTCAGCGGTTGGAGGCTGAACCTGATCTCGACCAATGGACAGTCACAAGACGCGACTATTTTGTTCGTTCAAGTCGTTATGTCAGGGTAAGTCGAGTATCATATTTACAACCCGTGCTCAGCTGACGAGAACAGTAATGCTGAAGCTGGCATTGCCTTAATCTGTACCTGTCTGCCCGCATTCGTCGCTCAGTTCAACATCTTACGGGACCGCGTTGGTTACGGCTCCAGCCGGGGAACAGATGGTCGACATGATGCTTCGTCAGCACAGAGACTGTCAACCTTCAAGTCTGCGCATCTGGGGACCGGGAAATCACGGAAGCATGGGGGTCTTCAGACCTGGTCTGACGAAGCTGAGCTTGTAACGCAGGTTAAGTCTTCGTTAGAGCTGGACTCACCACAGCCTACTAGTGGTATCGGTATCGTGAGAAGAGTTGAGGTGACACACACCGTGACATATGCTAGCGACTCGGACGATGGACATAAATCGCCAGTGTGAAGTAGGAATGGAAACATGTAGGCCATACCGATCTTAATGATGGTCATCGATTGATCGTGGAATAAATCCTGCATATAATGTAAGCCGACACATGAGCCCTTCATTGCGTTTGTCGCGCTTTGGACGCGTTGTGAGAAGATCAGACGCGCAGAAGATGAGCTAAGCTGAGGAAGTAAACTGCCTAATTGGGCAAGAACAAAGAAGTGTCGAACGCAGTTGCCCTTCGGCCACGCTAGTGACTCAGCCTTGTCGCGGAAATGACGCGCAGCGAACGACATCCTCGTTCATGTTCAAACTGGCTGCAGCTGTTTGATTTCAGCCCAGACCGTGTGCAAGATCCTAATTAACAAGAGAGGTGGTAAATCTGCACAATTTAGACCACTTAGAGGAAGGCGTCACGAAAACGTGCCTTGACCGCGGCTGTCCGGTTCAAAATGTGGTTGAGCGCACAGCACTCCCTGTCAATCTATAATTCAAAAGGCGAGACTCGCTCGTTGAATACAACGATTTTGCTAAGCTTACATAGTCTAAAGTAAGAGGTGGTAAGACTTGTACCCTTAGATTTCTCTATGCTTTTGCGGTTATCCTTACGAACGTTTTTCTTCTCTGTGTGACTGATGCACAGTATCACTGAATTATTTCTGTCACACTCCTTGTCATAATTCATAATCTTCACGTCTCTGGTCTTCTAATCTTGCTCCTCCTCATCTCTGAGCTTGAAAACAGTATGGTCCACATTGTCCACCAGCCTAGCCGTCTTACACGAGATTTGCGATGCGACGTTCTGAATGTCATCAGCCCACCTCCTCGAAGCCACCATGTAGACCTCTTCTTCTAAAAACTGTTAATCCAATGAGCGACACTCCTGTATCTCAATCAATTTGACCACGAGCGACTACGTTAGGTCTCATGGTGAATTCACATGGTGCCGTGCGATTTCAATGTCCGTAGCTAAGACGGCATTCGTGGAGGAGAGAAACATCGGAGCATTCGAGGTCGTTGCGTGGGAGTCAGCTGTTCCATCGTCGAGGTGCAGGAAGACCTCAAAATCGGTGGAATCGAACAAAGTCGCACAATATGGCAAAGAGCTGGAGTCTGTCACGCTATAGTATCCGCGTGTTTGTCAGTCTTGATCCTCGCCCAGTGTTGACCTTTCTTTTAATAGTCAGGCCTTCTCTTTTCCGCTTTGATGGGCACTAGCAAACAGCTGCGCCATCTCTTTCTGCGTTCTTCCATCTGAGGTGGAGGGAAGATGCAGGCAAGAGGGACTGCTCAATCGTCATCGCGATGGTTGCATGCTTGATTATTAAATGACATTGCCCGTCACGCGCGCATCTACATTCACCCTGTGTATTGTTACCTTAGAACCACATCGCGATTGCTTCCGTCTAGCAGAAAGCCACCCAACACCCCGCTTGATCCAGCAAATGACGTCGCAACCACCTCTTATTCGTGGGCTCGGTGGGCACAACGGATGTGCTTTAAGGAACGATAGCCATCAACTTCTCGTCATTGCACTAAGTGCATATAATCGATTTGACTTCAGGGGTTTTTAAATGGCAAGTACGAGGCATGGGCAGCCATGGCGTGTGAATATTATTCGGACCAAGAGCGGGAGTGCCGCACATACCTTGCATACAAAGGAAGATCAATGGCACGGCCGTAGTTAAACATCTTGGATGCCGATGTGGGAACTACAGATACAGATTCCACTTCACTGGATGCAGCGTGAAGTGGGAGTGAACACCGGCCTAGGAAGAACTAAGCGAATCAAACGGCATAAAAAATGACGAAGTAACAGAGCTTTCGATGGTTGGATGTCCAAAAGACCCTCTCCATTAAGGATAACCTCCAGACGCTTTTGTCAAAGCATATGTATACTCCATCAGAGACTGACTGACCAAATACTCTCCTCAAAATGCCGTCTGGCTCCAGACGCATATTTCATCACTTCGCTTTACCAAATCTCACCTACTTCTCAAAGCTGCGACCGCCCATACATCATGATCGAGCTTGTCAGCGATACAGCCGTGATCGCAACCACATCATCAGTGATCGCTTTCGATGTGCTATCCTCAATCGGCAGTATCACACATCATGCGACATGCTCCAAAATTCATGGACTTACCTTACCTGAAGGTAGGCTGAGACCGAAACTTTTATGAGGTGTTTTACCAGATAAGCGTGTGTACAGAATCCAGATTGTAATGCTGATGTTCGATTGTTACAGCCATCTAACAACGATCGTGACCAGGGGCCAACGAATCAAGTTGAGTTCATCTGACTGATCCCCAGGTAGATGTCTACAACGGGTCTCTTGCGTCAACAAGAATCAGAAGAGCACCGATCTCTGAGCTCGATTTTATGCCTAACGACACATCCAGTCGAAGTGCGCTCGATCTCGCTTCCGTATGGAAAAAGCTTACATCGCAACTGAGAGCCATCAAAGCCAGGCGCAACCCATTCGTTCTACCATATCAACAAGAGGGCCGATCGTTGTTGGATCTGACTTCCAGCAGGGAAGTGTCTCAAGCTCTTTCAACGCGCTAACAATGCATTCAACAAAAGCAATTCGTCGTCGATGCCCAACATGAGCACTCATCAGACCACTCGATTGCAAACCGGCACCATAGCTCAGAGCCTACTCATCAGATCGAACAGTTATACCAATGTACTTGTCATCTTCAGAACGGCGGTGAGTCGATGATGGCTCAGTGGCGCGCATAAGCGGGCACTGTCGACACCAACAACGGTCGCAGGGCAGCAATTGGACGTACCACTATCGCATGTTCATCGCTCCACCCCATCGCCTGCGATGCGAAAGCGACGTCTGCAACAGCAACGGTCCCGTTGCCGCTGGAGTCCAGCTCTCGGCTCCGACGCACCGTCGTCTCCACAGTACCACTGTTTGCTTGCGTAGACAGTGGGCACCTTGGCGCCCACTCAACGCGAAACTCGCGTACCCAACTTCTAGATATTGACTATCACCAAAGGGCGGCGTGTATATTGGCAAGAAGAGGTGAGGTGGTGTGGTAGATGGTGCTGCAAGATGGCCGACTGCGTCACCTGCAGGATCATGGAGCTGTAGTGCAAAGTTATCAGTCGGTCATGTGCCTTATGGCCCATAATTGCGCCGTTGCACGCTCTGAGTCTTCATCCGCGCTGCTGACAGTTCGATGGCCCACTTGCCCACCTCACTCGCGTCCCCTGGCACGTCACGGCCGCCACTAAACGGAACCAACTCTCACGATACTTCCCACAACAGTCTATCCACGATTGTTTGTTAACAGCAGACATCGGATTCATCAAAGAGAGTTTGCATAGTACCGAGTTCGGGCATTTGGTGTTCGGGGGACTTGCACCTGTCGCTTGCAGCAACGGCGCGTAGCCAAAAGCGCTCTTTCACCAGCGCGCTAAAAGCAGCAGCACAATGCCCACCGCTCCACCCGCACCACCAAAGCAAGCCACCATGCCTTGCCGCCCAAAGCGCCAAACGGCGCACGTCTTTCCCAACGCAGACGCTCACCAAACTCTATTGTCTGAACTCAGCTAGCACAACCCATTTTGTCTGCATCGGGCTAGCACGACATGATGGGACTCCGATATGAGCTAGCGACGCCTCCAGCAGCCGGTGGGCTCGTCTGGGACTTGGGTGCAGCTAGAATCGCCCTAGAGCCAGGTCGGCGATTACAAGTTTGGATCGAAACGGTAGTGACGGTTGACGGGTGGGCATGGTGCGCGACAAAACTGTCGAAACGTTAAACAACGTTTCGGACGTGCCGCTCCTTGGACTGGGCGAATATAGCTAACGAAGCCGGGCTAGCGAATGGCGCGGCTTGATGGAAGTACCGGGACTGTCTAATATTTTGATGCCGTGCTGGCTGACATGGTGTAGTGCACGCCGGTGAACCATGACAGGACGTCGTGTGCACGGTTCTAGGGGATGAGTACGAGGATGAAGCGCGAGTAACAACGTTTGGAAATTAGAGTGTCGGTCGTCTTTGGCAACTGCCGCTCGTACTGCCCCTTTACTGTACATTGCGTGCTGCAAACCTTCACTGAGTACTCGCCCTAGGCGCACATATGTCACTGCACCCGTACTATGGCTGCGTAGTAGCTACTACCGTTGCCTTGTCACTTGCATACTGTATATCCCACTGCCGGCTGGTCTCCGGCACGCAGCTCAACAGATCTGACCCAGGCCCCAGGTCGTTCGCCGTCCATAGTACTTAGCTGCAGGTCCGAAAGCGCTCCAGACGTCTGGAAACTCATAGCAAGTTCCCCAATAGGCATTGCACATAGCCCTAGAAGCGAGGGTCACTAACCAATGACGCTGTAGTCCGCGAGAGAAAGTATCCTTGTTGAAGTCATGCACACTCCGGACGAGTTACCAGTGGGAAGGTACCTCGCCGTACGTAACGTTTAGGTGCATGATTGAACAATTCCCTGGTCCAGCCAGTCAAGTTGCACAACGTAGCAAATGCATTTGGCCACGACCCAATCAGCATAGCGAACAGCTTCTTGTTGACCTCACCTACACACTCACCCAAGTCCGCAGTGACATGCACAACGCGAACGCACTTACCCCCCCCCCCCCCCCCCCCCATCATCGTCAAGATGTGCGGAATATCCATTCCGACCACTGACACCAATCCAAGGCCGCCGGACGGGAATCCGCCCGGATCGGGACATCGCGCAGAGCGTTGCGCTGAACCGGATCTCCACCTAGATCGTGGTGTTGACGTTGACCCTGCCCGGTGGTCGGCGACTTGTACCTGCACCCGTGCCAGCACCACCAATACATCCATGACGCACATCCAGCGCCCAGGTGATCGATAAACTGGTGCATTATCGCACTGCGCACAACGGCCCTCAATACAGCGGCGGCGGATGCTATCGTCGCCGTCCAATTCTCAATGTCCCTCCGTAAGGAGAACGTGCGCGTGCAGATGCAGAAATGCTGATGTGCAGGGCCAGTGGATATCGAGCTCGGAAGCGATCGGCTGGAGGGATAACCCCTGCTGCTGTGTTTTTGCGCGGCGTTGGCTGATCCGATGAAGTTTTGCAACGGGCAGCGTGATCTGATTACGCTGAGGAGGTTTTCAATCAGTCGATCGTATTGCGCATGCGTGGCACAGCTACACGAGGGATTTACATGCTGCTGATCCGAGTTGGAGATTGCGCACCTCTGGAGGAGATGGCGCTACGAAGCGGATCTTTGCTGTAGTTGTCCTGGCGCGACGCAGATCAGGGAGAATCCCGAGGTGGGCGGCGCCAAGACACGACGGACGACGATCTTGTAGTGGTTAGGGAAGGAATCTTAGCTGAAGAGATGGTTTGATGGTTGAATACGATTCATGGAGTGTGGAGAGGTGGATTCAGTTATTTGAGTTGTGTATTCTTATTCTGTGCACTGTCCGCTGAGACGCGAATAGGTATTATCTCTTGAGCAAGTGCGGAAACGCTGACTCGCTCGCTCGATGCTACGGTATGGTTCTCCTTTCCACCGTGAAACCGTTTTGTGGGGTATCTTCTTGTTCGTACCGTAATAGATGCAACCACCAGTAAACCAACCGTGCCGACATCCCTTCGCTGTGCCGATCCAAACCCTAGTATGCAAGAGAAATGAAAGAAGATACGAAGACTGACTTCTGCGATGACATGCTTGCAAGCGATGACATGCTGTGGTGTTAGAACCATTAATAGTATGTAGATGTGAAACTCGCAATGTGTACATTGTGTAAAAATAGAACCGGGTATAATGTGTAGCGTGAAACATGAACAGACATCTACATGATGTTTTTGAGGCTCATCTTGTCCTTGGGTGAGACTGGTGGGCATTGAGCTTCGGCAGGCCGCGCGTATGGTGAAGGCAGTTGCCTTGCCGTAGGGCTGGTGGCAGCGCTCGATGTGGATGGTAGAGGAAGCACAGGCTCAGTCAGAGAATGGAAGCCTGGCAGGGCCCGCTGGGACACGCTAAAACTGGATGATTGAGGCAGCGAGTGGTGGTGAACGTGCTGCGGCGCTGGCTGGGTGAGCAGCGGCTGTGCCTGGTGCTGCGCGTAACGCGGCTCCTTGTGTACCTGAACTTCACGGTGAAGGGGAGGCAATTGTAGGGAGCCACGACGCCTGTAGGGGTCGTATGATGGGGAGTGCACATCGTCCTCAACCGCAAAGCCGGTGGAAGGCAGGTAGCGAGTGCTAGAGTTCTTGCGCTCGTCTCTGTTGCCAACAAGAGGTGCGAGAGTGATGTCAAGGGGCGAAGCAGCCCCACGAGGCGACCTCGATTCCGAGCCGGTGTCTGTAATGAGGGAGGGGGCGCCATCGGCCGAGACGGAGGAGTAGCCTGAGGGAGATGGCATAGGAGTCTCAAAGCCACGGGCTCGTACGTTGACAGACTGTCCGTAGAGCTCCAGGGATTGTGGTCTCGATCCAGAGTAAGGCTCGAAACGCTGGGGCTGCGGCAACTGCACCCCATATGGTGTGTGGATAGTAGGGTTGAGTGACGAACGACGAGAGTCGTGGTAGTGTTGGTCCTCGTGGTGGTGGATGTGCTGGGGTGCCAGTGGGTACTGGTAATGCTCTGATGTCTGGGAGTACTCGCGGGGCCGCTGGTCGGGACGCTCCGGGTTGCGCTTCCTGCGGTTCTGGCCACCATTCCACCAGTTCTTCACGGCGTTGTCGCTGCGTCCCTTGAGCCTCCTGGCAATTTCAGCCCACCTCTTTCCCATCTCGGCGACCATCTTCTCGATCAACTCCCCCTCCTCAGGTGTGATAGGGTCGTGGTTCAATGATGGCTTCAGGTTCTGGTGATAGCGTTCACGGCACTGCTTTGGAGATCTTGAACCAATCTCTTGTGAGATGCGTACCCAGTTGTGCGGACCATTGCGAGCAACGAGGTTGACGAGCCACTGGTCCTCGTGTTGCGACCAGGGGCCGCGACGGTGAGCTACCATGTCGAAGTCGTCCGGTGGTTGTGTGAAATGCGGTGAAAGTGCTGGATGGGGCGAGATGTATGCCACAGAAGGTATGCTTCTCGTTGAAGAACAACTCTTGGGGTTGCTTTGAGGCAAGATTTTTGTTTTAGTGTCACAGGAGGCTGGAAGCTTCGTCAGTGACTGCTGCCAGATGCTGTATGACGATGGTGGGGTAGATGTCGACAATGCCATTTTGATGGTAGAAAATTGTAAATGAGAATGGCAATGCACCGACAGTGTCAAGCTGCACGTTTTGCATTTGATGACGGCCAAGGTTTATAGCAGGAAAAGTGTAGTGATGGCGGGCAGTGAGGGTAGTGAGGGGCGCAGTGATGGGGTGGAGGTTGACTTACTGGTACTGAACCAAGAACACAACGGATGAAAGCAGTATGTATGGAGGGAAGAGTGGTTGACAGATAGTACAAAGCCGAGGGTAACGTGCCAGCGGCGGCAGGTGGTATATATCTCAGTGGGCGCGGGGATGGGATGGGTGGTGGACGAGCGCCAAGGCGGTCGAGGTGCTATTGACTGTTCGGGACGGTTGACAGTGCGAGGCCTCTGCTTTTGATGGCTGCGGCTAAGGCACTGGTGAGATGGTGGTCGGGGAGCACTGGGGCGTCATGCGGCGCTCTGGGTCACTAGCTGGGCCCTGACGGTGACGGGGCTAAAGTAATCGTTGTCGTCGATGCACACAAGCAGGTCGTTCCCTGCACAGTGAGCCAGATCGTCGGATTCGAGCTTAACCCTGTATCACATCGTGGCATGGCGTCTTTGGGCGCTACAGGAGAGAGCGGGATATTGCACCCTGACCACCCTGTCGAGGGTGCTAGCGGCACAAAAATGAAATGCCAGCGCCCGGCTTCGCGTTCTATGCTGGAAAGGCGCTGGTGACTGGCTGCCCCTGCAACGCTCGCGGCCAAACAACCACCGTGCTGCGTCGCTGGTACCCGCTGCACGCCCGCAGCGCTCGCCTCAGGCTGTCAGTTACCGGGGGGCCTGGCCGTTTCGCCATGAATCGACGGGGTGCAGGGACGGCCGAGGAGCCTGGAGGCCACAGGTGTTTCTTCGACAGCATGGGCTCTGTCAGAAATACCCCCACCCGGCGCGGTACCCACGCATTCACGACGCTGGCCTGCCTGCCCGCTGTAAAACCAAACATGGCCGAGCGAGCAGCAGCAGCAGCAAGCAGCGCAGCGCAGCGCAGCGCAGCTCAGCAGCCTCAGACTGCCCCGGGGGACCTGAGTGGCTGCTGGACAGGGGGTGCGTTCCAGCTGCGCAGAATTAGCTTTAGCCGTGGCTGGTCGGCCGGCGGCGCTTTGGGGATGCTCTCTGGCTGACTTTTGACTTTTTGGTTTCTAGTTTCTGGTTTCTACTGAAGCCCTCAGCGCTGCTTCCTGACAGCCTTCTGGCACTGTGTACCGTTATCCTGGTAGGCGGCGGGCGGGAAGCCCTCTTCCGGGCTAAACCGCAAACCGCGCCTGTCGCCCTTGCCTGCGGCCGCCCTTGCGCCTGCCATGAATAGCATCCACGCGGCGACGAGAGCACTGCGAGCAACCGCGACGCACAAGATGCCGTGACAGCGGGCCTCAGCTCGCCGCAAGCCAGACACATCGTGGTGTTTCTGCCCCTGTGCGACGTGCACCGCCAGCTGGAGTTCCCCAGCAGCGAGCGCCGCACGATGCACGTTGCAGTCACCACTCGCTCGTCGATCAAGCGGGTGCTGAGGCTTGCTGCTGCGCCCGCCGCGGCCTAGTGCGATCGTCATGGCCCTCGCCGGTGGAGCACAAGAGGTCGGCGAGGTGGCCTTGGCCTTTCACCGCACTCCTTTTCGGCCCTGTCGTTTGCCCCGGCGCGATAATCGCCAGCAGCGCGCACGACGACGCGGTTTCTGCGCGGTTTCTGCGCGGTTTCTGCTGCCCGGCCAGCGACACAGCACCTGTTTCCTCAGGCGTCGCAGGCCACCGACGTCCTGTGCCTCAGCACGCCCGGGCGCTCTGGCACAGTCAGCCTGCAGCGGCTCTCGCAACGCTCGTCGCAGGCGGCCGCCGTTGCTTGGCTGCGATCTGCCGGCGGGACGACGCACAGCGAGCCCACTTTGCTGGAAGCCGCCAGCCAACCCCAGCGCTGCTGCGAGAAATCAAATCTTTTTAGTGCCCGTCCTTTTTGGGAAGCACCGCACGGTTTGGGAAGACAAGGACCGCGGTGCCCGCCTCAGCGCGGTTCGCCCGCCCAGAGCGTCCAGAGCGCATCATCGCTCCAGGCCAGCTACCGTCCGCGTCGAGCGCCGGCAAGATCCAGCGCTCTTGGTCGCATGCGGGCATTTCAGACGAGGCGATCAAGCGCCGGCGGCGGACATCAACGGGCGCAGCTCCCAATCACCTGCCACGATGCCTGCTCCCGGTCGGCGACGTTGTGAGTGTTGACTTCATCCACTGCACCGCACACCGTCGACAATCAATACCGTCCCCGACCACTGAATCTGCTGGCCCACTACGCCATCCCGTGGGCAGTCGCAGGGTACCTCCACAGCGTACTCTATCTGCTACCAGCCTCGGGCCTCACTTGGCCGCATTCTGATGCTGCTGGGCCTATCACCGCGGCAAAAATAGCTGCTGTCGCACGTCCACCCTCCGCTCCCCCACGCGACAGTCCTTCGGCCGCATTGTCCAGCATGTCTCTGGGCGGCCGGCCGCCATCCCTGAAGATGAGGCTGCGGCGTTGTGTTGTGGCTTGGGCAGATCCTGGGGTGGAACTGATTTCCGAGCCAGTGGGTAGACCTGACCCGTTTGAGCCAAGTGCGACCCGGGAATCATCAATTCCGATAAGTTGTTTCGTCACCAGCAGCTGTGCCTCAGCCGCCTGCATATACACTCGCACAAACGCAGCGACCTCGCCGTCCACTTGCCTATACTGGCTCACCTGTCCACAGCCATGAATCCCATTGCCTGGGTAGCTCAACGGCCGCCATCACCGAGCTCATCGACCCCACGCATCTACAAAACGCCCTAAAAGGCAGCATCCGGGTAGCCTCTCTCCATCTATGAATGCTTGCATTCAAGTGCTGCATATTGGCACTAATGATTCAGAATCCTGGCCTGCCCACAAGGACAAAGTTCAACTGCGACCGTATGCCAAGCTCACTTTGCAGCCTCGCCTCCTGTTCGCGCTATGGCCATCCGGACAACCGTTGCCCATGGAGCTGGGCGCCTATGGTTGATCAAGTTATTCCAGAGGCGCGTACAACGGCATGTCATAACCATCAGTAAATGCTTTTTATCCATTGCAGAAATCTGCAAGGAATCTTGTTAATTTGGCACAATTGGTTGGCCGACCATACGTCAGCCGCAACAAAAAGAACACGTTGATCCTGCGCGCTGGGATTAACGGTGGTCCCAGCAATAAACCGTGGCTCATGTTGTGGTCAACACAATGCCTGCACTCGGCTTCGGGTTCGTATGCAAACACTCGAGTCCTCGCTTCTTCCGCGCCCTGTGCGACAGAGCTCAGAGCCGAACTTCCTCGGGCTTCCAGCAGACACAATATCGATGCTGCAACATGTTCCGATGCTAGATTGCTGTTCCCTGCGCAGATGCGCCGGCGCCTTTCCGTTCGCCATTGACCCGCGGTTGCAAGGGCTCACACATCACTCGCGAGTCGTAAAACTCTGCGCATCATCACAGGAGAAGCACTACAACAAGGTTGCCTTTCCAATCAGAATCTATTACATCGAAAGGACTGCACGACGCGAGCAATGAAGTGGACGGTCTGCACACTATTGGCAAATGTAATCGACTGATCCTTGCGACAATTTGGCCTACAAGGCTCTCATCACAAAGTGCAGCACGTCTTGGCCTATGATGGAGCCCTCATCAAGACAGTGCACCCAGCAGGCAGGTAACGAAAACGGTGCTGTCGGCGTGGGTCAGTCAGTTCGGCGCTGTGCTACAGATCACTGCACAGAACAGGTCGGCGACGTTGAACCTTGACAAGTTACACGCCCGCACGCTCTTGACCTTGCTATGTGTAACACGCCCCGCCTTCAATATATGTCGGGCGGATTGCTCCGTATCCACTATTCTGGCCGACGAGGGTGAGCGAGTACGCAATCGACCGTGCATCTATTTTGACATAACCATCTCACATCGTGATCTCGTCTTCGGGGGGTTCGTCCAACAGTTCGAGACCCCAACATCGACTGTGTTGGCATCTACCCCAGTCCGACCAATCACGACACTTGGAAATTAGGCAAGGGTCCCCAGTCAGGTCGATCTTCAGATCAGATTAACGAGGACCTTTGCACCGCCCAATGAGACTCCAATTCTACACCTGTCTTTCGAAACTTACCCACACACCCGCAGCGATCCACTCTTGTTGCTTTTTGCTGTGCCTCTCGCCCCTTTCCCTGGCAGTTCGATTGGCAGCAGTGGCTGCCTCATTTCTCTACCCTGGCCTGTAAGCTGACGTTCACGGTATGGGAGTTTCAAGCCCTTGGTATTGACAGCGGCACACCGGCGACCAAATGTTTCCACGATCGCACCGTGGCCTGCTCCGAGTGTATGCGCTACAGCCTGAATGCGTCGCATTCTGAGTAACGAGCTCCTCAGTGGATCAACAATAAAGATTCTGGTCGCCATCATTAATACTGAGGCATACCAGGTATGCTGCATGCCTGACGGTACGGAACGAGTCAGAAAAACGCTCTGCTCGCAGCTGGTGGACTCTGCTGTAGTCCTTTAGTGCAGCTCAGATGCAACAGTTTTCCACTTGCCTACGCAAGATGCAGCGCCATGGAGGGAAGCCGTTAGCTTAGATCTGAGCGCGCACGAATCGGATCGCCCTGCCCCACACCTAGAACACTTTCCTTGCTCCCGTGCAGCGGTCAGCTCTCTACTTACATCCTTGATGTTTCATGATCAGCGGCCAAGGCAGCAAAAGTTCACGACTCACGGAGCAAGCATCTTCCCTTGGTAGTGCATGCGTCTCGACAGCGAACCCCGGGTCCAATATGATCCAACATTCGCACAGGACATTTTACCCTTCCCGCGTCCACAAGTGGCCGAGTGGGCGCTGATCATGACCAGCTCACAAGTCAACGATGTGCAGGAATGCCGAGATGGTCGTTGTGGAGCCCACCACGGCTTAACCTCATTCGCCAAGGTTGTTTACGATGCAGAAACAGGTAGGCGTGCGTTGACCTCGCCGAAGATGCGCTCGCTATTGACATCAAGCGCTTTGTCCACGATCATACCAGGGATGGCCTGCAGTGGCATGTATATGATCGGGACCCCGACAGTGTACAAGAGCCGATGTGCTCGGCGGATACGCCCGCTGAACAGCCAGGCTAGAACCCATTGTTGAACAGTGTTGCGACCAGGCGCATCCGAGAAATTGCTTGAACAGGATGCACCCATCTCCTGATGACACAGACCTGTCGATTGGGACAAGTGCAATGACAAATACCGAAACTTCACGCTCGGGCTGAATGATTGTGCAAGTAAATGCTGAACTCAATCCTTACAACGTCTTATGACTGGCAACCCAAGCAGCGCATCAGCCAGCCCTTGTGGCTGTTGCTTGACTCTGCGGCATCCAAATTGTCCCTTGTCAGTCATCAAAGCTAGGAGCGCGACCACATCCAAAGGAAGCATCTATTCATACACGTCAAAGGGTTGCGCAACTCCGAGGGTCGACGACAGGTTGAGTCGTGTCTGCGCTCGATACCGAACCGTGCTAGCAACCACAGTTTGTCACATCAACATCAGTCGAGTAATCTAGGTTCCATGCAGACTAATCACGCATTATGATCGAGCACATCTTGTTTTCTTTGCACTCGCTTCCTCATTCACCGTCCACCGATGTCACTTATGGTTGGTGGAGCAGCCGACTGTAGACACTGACAGCACACCTCTGGGGTGTGATTTGCTCTACCTAGTCCTTCACACTGGCGTATTGTTGGTAACTCGACCTCTCCAGCTGTGTGGACCTCTCGTCTCTCTCTCTCTCGCGTTGAGCAAACGGTCACCCGAGTGCATATCACGCGCCCTCCTCCATCCAGATATTGGACGGAATCCGGGTCGAGTGCCACCCACCAACACAATTGTACGCGCCATAAAGTTCTTTAAGTCCGCAGTTGCATGCTCTATCCTGCAGCCTATCGGAATACACTGGCAACGCCATACTGCGGACGAACGGTGATGGACGACCTCTCCACCGGGCTGCAATCAAAGAAAGCTGTTCGTCTTGACCCTTGCTTACTTGCTTACCACGAACAGCTTCGGAATATCAGGCGATCAGACAATGACGTGCCACTCCAAAACAGTTTATCAAAGGGGATTGCGAAGAACATCTCCAGCTACGCCACACGTGCAGTCTCTGTCACAGTCGCCGATCACGCGCGGGCCACGCAGTCTCTCCTCAAGGGTCGGCACAACGGATATCCAACGAGCTGTTCCACGGATTGCAGACATGCCCTCCGACGTACAGGGCCACCCGACACGTTGCTTGCATGCTAAAATGTGTTCCTGAGACGTGCGCGACTCCTTGCACAGCCTATCACGGCTTGCTCCAGAATCTCAACGAACTGAAGCTTGAGTTACCGCCGGTCAGCGGTCACCGGACTTCACCGCACCAGAACCAGGTCTGGCCATCTCACGCATGTTCAGCCATCCATGTTTGCGTTTGCAGCTCAATGCAGGTGGGCTCCATCCTGATGGCTGGGAAAAGTACTTGCGTCAGCAAAGCTTACTCTAAATTCAAGTTGTCGCAATGACAACACTATCGCTTCATGATCTGAAGCGCCTCGAACGGTACACTAGACACCTTTGAGTCTTAAGTTCTCAAAAAATTGCGAACGTAACGGAGACCATATATCTGATATTGCAGGTCTAACCTCGACTCCCCTGATGGACACATGTCTTAGTGCACTGCCGCTATTTTGCACTTCTCTACATGTACTGCAAAATATTCCACCATATCCAGATGTGCGACTGTGGGTGCGAAAGCATGCCGATACCGGCAATATCATCCATCACTCTTGCGTCACGCCGGCCTCCAAGGTCTGACTTCGGAGGTACGAGCTTCACCTGCTTGGTTCTCGTGTGTGCAAAAGTACATGAAGTGCTTGAACAGTGCCGAGCGCTTCCCAGAGCCACGGAACAACGGTAAATGAAACGGGTGAGGCACCGCATTACATCTTCGAGAACGTTGAACAATGGAAAAACAGATTCTAGTGCATCCGACGGGTTACACGGAGAGCTTCGACGTTTGAGATGAGGGGCTTCGCTGCAGGTGGCCTTAAATTTTTCTGCATGTGCGCTGCTAGAGTGCAAGGGATGAGCGACGGTGTGCTGCGCAGCTGCAGTCGTCCTGGGAACAAAGCAAACGACGGCTTCGAAACGATGGTCATCTCTCAACATCTCCACTCCGTTTACACGCCGCGACGCGGGCCGCTGAACCCCTTCTTAACGACTCGACTAGTCTGCGACCTGCCTCTTCAAGGTGCCTGCGTCTGCAACTACACAGAAGTGCGTTTGGCGAACAAATTATCAGCCCTTGCCGCCCATGCGCACGCTTCGAACAATGTCTTCTGTCCACGTAATGACTTGTTTGCGTTAGCAGGGCGCAACACGAATCCGAGTCCTTGCCCTCGGGTTTGTGAACCCCTGTGCGTGTTTAAGATTCTATTATTCTTCCGTCGTACGATATACGGTTCAAGCGCAGGAGCACACGCGACGTCTGACACGCTTATGGTGCCCAGCAAGATAGTGCTCGTAATCGCTTCGAGCAAAGCATTGGAATGGGCTCACAAGTCATTGTGTTTGCTCAACCGACCGTCCGACCGTCGAGCCGCATGGCTTCACTGCCCGACCCCGTATGCACATTCGCTTGTTTTTGCTACATGCAGTAATTTGCGGTCTCGCAATCCCTTCCTGATCCTACAGCTCCCGCTGTGGAGCTGGATGACGAGCGATGCAGGGAGGCTGAACATGACACGGTAGCGGGGTGCGAAGCGAAACACAGGCCACGAGGTAGGGATAGCCGTTGACGGACGCTAGTTATATTTAGGCGAGCTAGAGATGGCAATTTTTGAGAACGCGAACGAGAACCCGCGGGTTGCAGGCGAGCAGGCCATTGTGTCATGGAGGTACAAGGTCCGTGGTGCACAGATGCTGATCGATACATTCCGCGGCGCTTTCCGTACGAGGGGATCTGACCATGTCGTTCAGGCACCTGTTGGAGACGTTCGGTCGGTCGGAGTAGCATGTTGGTTACGCATGTTCAATTTGCGAGCCCGCAAAGTGCAGGTTCTGAGTCGCGAGACGGGGCATCTTGCTTCCAATGCTTTGCACCCTGCCAAAGGATTCGTTCCGTAGCACTGCCGGCCGTCATCAAAGTCCCCTGAGGCGCGATTACAGCGTGCGCACCTCGCTCGCCCACCTCCACGTCGAATTTGCCGGCCCGTCATCACAGACAGTCTGCCAGCTCGACCTCAACGGCCGGGCGCGTCTGATGTGCGTCGGTTTCACGCCGCCGATGTGCCACCGCAAATATGCAACGTTCGAACGAGGAACCGTACGATTTGTTCGCGAAGCCCATTGACGTTTTTGACGCCCGCTGTGGCAGGCCCCGGGGGTAGGGTAAGCTAGCAGCCCCTCAGCCCGTGATTGGCATTCGACAGCACACGCAGCGTCGACGGTGCACATCACCGCATCAAACGGCATGCAGCGTCGCCCAGCGCGTGCGAAATGCTGCATACACGACAACGTCTTCCCTTGCCAGCCACTCACATCTCTTTACGTTGTCGATCGGCCCATTTGCGCAACCTTTTCTACCGCCGCGGCGTCTTGTTTGGGCTCACAATGCGCTTTGGGCGAGTGTGTGGCTGGAATCGCGCTCCAGTTGCCGAATTCATGCATCGTACGAGAGGCCCCCGCGGGCGAAGCGACCGTTAGTGGAGTGCTGACACAGCTTTCGGTGTCGCCGCGTGGGAATCGTAAGATGTGCGCGTGGCATGACACCTACTTTGTGCACGCTGGAAGCCTGTTTGGGTAACACCATGACGGATTGAATTGGCGGAGCCCGTTTAGGGGATCCAGAGCAGTGTGCAAGAGATGGACTTGGTATCTCGTCCGGCGCATACGCATATCAAGAACCTCCGCGGTGCCGCGCAATCGCAGAAGGATGCTCGTCGGTACGATGGGATTGGTTCTCCAGCTGTGATCTGCAGTGTCTCCGCCACGAAGGATCGAAAAGTTTTGATGGCGCGCCGCGACCCAGCTGAACCCGCTGTACAGATACCGGTCAAAGGATTCATCTAGGACGAGCCACCACACTTTCCCCCGCCTGGAAGCAACGCGCGCTCTCCTGCATTTAATCGCCGACTGAAGGATGCAGAAAGACACGCTTTCGGATGAGAGCAGCGCAGGCACCGCATCCCGTCTTCCGCAAAGAGGTCCATGCCGCCTGCAACGGGTATCGCGAACTTCTGTAGTTGGAGAGCGCAAGCGACACGACTAGGCCGTTGACACAACTGTCGACGATCATCCCACCCAGACCGTTGTCCGCATATTGACCTGCGATGCCAGCACCTCCTTCCAGCCGTACTGATAAACAGCCACCCGAAGGATTCGACATTCGGCACCTGACACGGCGCTGTTATTGGCGGGTACGAGATTACGATCGAGGTGTGATGGGCTGTCAGCAGGGTTTGCTTCTGGGCACTGCACGGTGGTGACACACGGTGCGATAAGTGCGAGTTTTCAGTGCTCGAGCTGGCTGCGAGGTAGGTTGTTCTGCACTAGCAACTGACTGAAGCAACGGCCTGCAAGACCGAAGTGCTGCAATTGACGTTGATATCCGCATTTGCTAGTTATGACCCGGTACTTTGTGCTAACCCTGCACCGACTCCTTGCCAGCCCACTGGCAAGTTAACCTCCGTGACTCTTCGTGCACCAACATATATTCCAATCTGGTGAGCACCCTGTCGAGCATGACATGTGCTAGTATTGGAGCCCTGTCCTCTTGCAATACCTAATCCCAACTGTTTCCAAGGGGTGATATTGCTTAGTAGATTTTTTAATATACAGTAGAGTAAATTTGCACTGTAGATATCCAACACAACCTTACAGAAATCTTACAACCATGGAGATGGCTACGCTGCATTACGTTCTCCACCCCAGCCTTTGTTGAAGCTGACCACATCAGGGTCAGTGCAATCAAAAGTCCAGTTCCCTGCGGCCGAATGTGGTGGCCGGGACTTTTGTGGAGCTGGATGGAGCAGGCAACAATTGGGTGATGTGCAGCAGTTGAACGTTGGATTGTGATTATAAAACACATGTCAGATGAGAAGGAAGATGACAAAACACGACTCTTACACACTCCCTCGTTCGCTTTGCAGCAGTTGGAGAGTATCTGTCCAACCCATTGCAAAAAAAAAACCCTCGATAGTGATGTACGTCGCTAGTAGGCTTTGACAGCAGCCAGTTGCAAGATCCTGTCGGTGATGGCCGGCTTCTCCAACGGCTCTGTTCCTATTCTGAAGGTCCAGCTTACCACCCCCCCCCCCCCCCCCCCCCTCTGGTGCACCCTACTTGCGGATATTACAATGCCCCCAATGCGTTTGTACCTTGCCATGGTCTTGAACAGCTCAGCCTTGAACCTTCAGATCCTCCTTGTTCGCGGACTTGGCGGGCGTCGTGCACACTTACTGGACGTGGCGGATGCGGTCGTCCTGAGTGCGTAGTGCGTGGTGCGGGAGGGGAGTCCTTATTGATTATTATCAGGCTGGACGAGGTAGGTCGGGGAAACGGAACGCGCTGTAGTACCAAGGCGCGGGGCTCAAGGTTGATCTTTTCTAACGTGCATCCTCGGTCTTGAAATTACTTCATGTCCTCGTCCCTTGAAGATGAATAGGTTCTTAAAGTCTTCTTCTTCTGGGGGCTCTGAGCGATGGAGTTGCGGTGTGTGAGTTTGTTACTGGTCTTAGGTGATGTTATATGTTGGCCTTGAAGCTTGAATTGTACGAATTATGGTCTACCTGGATACCAACAGTCGTTTGACGATGCCGATTCACCAGTGTCGGGAGTATCGGTGCATGTGGGCGTGTAATCCGCGTCGTGAGCCTGAGAGTCTCTGGGCTCGGATCTTGTGGCAGTGGAGATTCTTCACAGCTCGGGTCCTTACCGAGGTGGACGTTGGTCCATCGCAGAGCGAGCTCAACGCGTCGGGTTACCAGTAGTTCGTTGGTTGCTCAAGTAGTCGCCAATATCCTCTTCTGAAGATGCCTGTTGTTCTCTCCTCATTTCGTAACCATATCTTAGATTGACTGACCTTCTCGTGCCCTACCTTCAATCTACGCTACAGGCGAAATGCCAATCACCATGTAAGTGACCTACAAACCCATCTCAAAGCCTGAGATTGGGGTAAACAATTGTCAAGGCTTCACACCAGGCAAGACCGAAATCCTCCGCAAAGGCGTGAGACCATACGACGCCAGACCTCTCGAATTCGACATCAGAATTGATTATGATGTCGAGATCGTGGTCAGAGATGGCTATCGTCTGTATATATATTTTCAGATTAGCCGATGTCTCAGCAGCAGAGAAGCTTCCGGCGGCTATTAGTTGGCCATGCTATGGCAAGAAGTCCTCGGCCCTAAACATGCTTCCCATTTGCGTTTGGAATTGCTGTGTGACGAACGAGGCACTCAGCGGATTGGAGAAGTTCGGAGGGCTTGATCCGGTTGTATGGTGTCCGCGTGGATGTGCAATCATCTCAGTAGACTCACGCGGTACTGGCAATAGCGATGGCTCCATCCCGGTATATCATTCCATAGTCGCAACTACTATCCAACGTAGCTAAATTACAGCAGATCATGGGCTCGCAAGATGTGGAAGACTGCTACGATGTCATTGAAGCCATCACCGCGATGTATTGGAGTAACGGAGAGGTAGGTACGGCTGGCAACAGCGCCCTGGCCATCATCCAATGGCACGTTGCCTCCCTGTGCCCATCAAATCTCGCGGCAATTGCTCCTTGGGAAGGATCCGGCGACATCTATCGTGAGCAATTTCGTCGTGGAGGCGTCTCTAGCATGTCTAATCTCGATGTTATCACACACTTCATCATCAGGACGAACAATCCCGGTGGCGGAATCGAAGACTTTGCTGAGATGTATAGACGATCGCCAACCTCGAATCCGTATTGGAGCCATAAGCAACCTGACATGACAAAGATTTAACTCCCCGTGTTCATCAGTGGGAGCGACTTCTCCAGCGTACATACAATGGCGGCGGTAAGAAGATGGCTTGGAGTGCATCATGATAAGAAGTGAATATGATCGCATCGCATCAGGAGTGGTTTGAAGGGTACTGTGACCCTCATGCCGATAAGGAACTGCACAATTACTTCGACGAATGCCTCCGAGGGGTCGAGAACACTTGGGGGAAAATGTCGAAGGTGCGCTGGCTGGTCCGCTCTCCAGTTCGCTGATCGAGAGGCCATTGATGGTATCGAATCCTCGGACTTCCCTGTGCCGGAGACGCAATACAATGACTTCCTTCTGACTAGCTCTGGCCTGACCGAGCAAGCTCCCGCCAAATCCGCGGTAATCAGCTACAACTCAGAATACCCCAAATCGATTGCAGAATTCTCTTACAAGTTCGCGCAAAAGTCACGACTCATCGGCCTTCCAAAAGCTGTACTGTACATATCGGCATCATCGCACGATGACATGAATATTTTCGTCATCCTGCGCAAGCGAGACAAGGACGGCAAGCTGCTTATGCATCTATGCTTTCCCTTCTCCGCTATATCATTACAATACAAGAGTATCGATGACATTTCAGAGAAGGAACGGGTGAGCTTGAACTTGCACCTAGGCAGTGTTGATGTGTTGCGAGCCAGTCACCGCGCGTTCGATCCAGCCCGAAGCATACCTGAGCAGTTTCCATTACAACCCCACGACAAGGAGGAGAAGGTCACCCCTGATGATGTTGTTAAGCTAGAGATTGGTATTTGGTCAATGGGCGTGGACTTTGACGAAGGTGAATCGATCAGCGTTCAGGTATCGGACTCATTTCCTACTATTGCCGAGTACAAGGCTTTCTCAACACCGCGGTCCGAGAATGAGAAGAACAAGGGTGAGCACAGGGATCATGCTGGATTAGATACGCCAAGGAGGGTTATACTGCCATTTGTTCCGTTGTAGTCATAGATAGTTCCGAATGAGACAAAAAATAAGTTATACTTCCATTTACAACGGCTGATTCGATCTTCTGCATGTCATTGCACTGTAAATAAATTCACATGAGGTGGTGCAGACACAGACAGAATGCTGAGGACTTCACGCGCATGACATTAGAGTTGCCAGATTTTTTGACATGGCTGGAGTGTCTACTTGCGACATCGTAAAGGAGCCTGTCGCTGAACCCAGACCCTGTCAATAGAATTCACGATTGAGACGGCGGGTCATTGGAACCGAGCGCTGGTTGTGAAGTGCGTAGTGCTGATTAGTCGTACCTGGTCCTCCTTCCGAAGGCTAGCCCACTCTCCGATGTTCGCGCTGCCCAGATCTTCCCACAGAGTTGCCGGGAGTGTGTGCCCTCTGAGACGTCAGCGGACTTCCAATGCATCTCCAGTTGACGCCCTCCAATGTCAAGTCTGCCACCGATCATATGAGCGTGCCGACCACCTGAACCGACATCTCGACTCACGTGAGTATTCTGTGCTCGATTATTGCCTGACTCCTGAGCGGGCACAGACCGCAACGAGCGCTCCTTCCGTTGTGAGGAGTATCCTGCTGCTGTCAATCGAAGGGACATGCTCCTCAGACACCAGGCTACGCACATGAAAAACGCCAAAGCTGGGCTGCTAGGTCTAAATAGTGTGGTGGAACGCGCCACAAAGGCCTGTAACTCCTGCGTGGTCTCCACAGTCAAGTGTAACAATAAGAGGCCCTACAAATGATGCCAAAAGAAAGGCTTAACATGCTCAACTAAATCATCTGATTCCTCTCAAATATTGTCAGCAGACCACCGACAAGTATACCCACTATCCGCAGAACCGCAAAACATTCCAGATCAGTTTGAAGATGGCTTACAAATGGATGAGGTGTACCTGGACGAGAAGAACGCCGATGCGCAGGCATTCCTCGACCTTTACAACACCACTGGCTACAGTCAGCATACCATTCCCGCATTCTTCAAGCAAATCATGGTCCCAGCATCGGATTTTATGGGAGCAGACTACATGCAAGCTCCTCCCGGCCTGGTGGCTTGGATGCCTGAGGTTGACTGGCTCGGACAGGTGGACATCTTCGGCAACGACTTCACTCCAGTGATTGATCAGCTAGAAGCGCAGGTCTTGCAATACGTCACACTACCTTTGGAGAAAAAGTGAGCCAGATACAAGGACTCTTCGCATGGAGATATCGACAGCAACTCCGCCAAGGGGCGCCATGCAGCTTCTAAGCAATCCGCCTGGTACAGTCTGTCAATGTTTATACAGAACAGCGCTGACTTCGTGTAGGTTTTGGGTTCCACAACGAAATTCGCACTCTTTTAGCGAGCATGAGAACACAACTCTAGACGAGCGCAATGTCGATCTTGCATCATCTCCGCACATGCCGTATTCTTCGAATGTTGTTATCCCAGATCAGCTCTCAACAGGAGCCCGCGATCGTATCTTCCAGCTTGTCTCCAAGATGGCACGAAGCCAGATTATAATTCTGTCGTTTCCCTTAGCGGACTATATCGACAAGCTCATCAAGGTTGGCATTGCCAAAAGGACTGAAACCGACGCACAAATTCATCCTTACACTTTCGAAAGTGAGACGTCCCGGCCGGAATTTTTGACTGCTCTCGTGGCCGTTGGGTGTGTGTGCCTCGGTATACCATCAGTCAGCAGAACAGGCTTGGGCTTACAAGAGATCTTCAGAGTTGCACTGAACAATCTGGTGGATATTGACAGCGGAATTAAGCATTATCTACATTGCTAAACTTCTCCTAGTCCGAGAACAATAACAGCGTCATACGGAATCTTGAATATCTCCAAGCTTCGATACTTTGGCTGGATATTGGAGCGTTCTGCGGGTACGGAAGGAAGATGGAGATTGCTGAGAATAGCCTACAGTCTCTCGTCACGATAAAATCTTTGCACTGATCGCTCGGGACACACTGACTCTGTAGGCGCTGCGACGTGCTGGTCGGCTCGGCTATGTTCGTTACCCTGCCGTCACGCCAACTATAGAGGACAACGACGAGCAATTGCATACAAAGTGGAAGTAATAGGCCGAGCAAGAAGTTTTCAAGAGGTACGTCGATCCTTCCGCTTTTGATATCCGAACTTGTCTAATTATATAGGCTGGCATATCACTTGTTCGAGCAAGACATTCATATGACAAAAGCCAAGCACCGGCCACCGCTAATCATCTAAGTTGAACTTACGCTTGCATTGCCCGCCGCAAAGACGCTGTGGCTGGTGCCTACAGCGGAAATCTGGAGGACGCGTTATCTTGAAACGAACACTACCCCAAGCCCTCCATCACTTCGAGCACTGCTCAAGAAGGAGGCGGCCCTAGTGTGTCTTCCTCCTGACATAGATGCTCACGTCACCCGGTTATCGTACTTACACGGCATTGCAGAGCAGATATCGGAGCATGCACAGCAGTCTGTGCTGCTTCACGAGAACAACGACTCTTCCTCGCAGCTTTGGGCGCGTTCGCGGCAACAGAAGTTGTGAGTAAGACCTAAACTATGTTTAACATATTCTGATGTTGCTTGATAGATATCATTGCTTACAACGCGAAGAGTCCTTCACCGGCAAGTCCCCCGCTATGACTGGCTTATTCCACCAATTCTTCCAGATGTATCTGCACGTCAATCACGATCTCATCACTCGCTTTGCAGGAAAATGCGGTGAGAGTGCCGCTAACAGTGCGTAAACTCATCTCGCACCTTGAAGTCAGACAAAGGAAGCCAGAATCGCGATCTGTCACGCTGGACAAGCTGTACGGGCTGCCCGACAGATCCCGCCATACTAAGTCCGCGGGCCGGATCCTTTCATGTTGAACCACCCTATTATGGTTCTTTGGACATACAGTATGATGGTACGAGACCGAGCGAAGAAGACTGAGACTATAACACCAATGGGCACGCAGCCCGGTTCGACACCAAGCAAGATTGTCTATCTTGAAGATGCTCTCTCAGACAACCAGGGTGATATTGATGGTTTCACCCTTATGAACAGCGGTATGCTGTGCATTCGTATCATCTCCACCCACCTGTCGGTTGCCGCAGAGTCTGGGTCGCCTGATCGTCCCGCGGTCTGCAACCTGAAGTACCCCTCGCAGATCATGAAGGTGGGCGTCAGGCTTCTTGATGCAATGCACCCTAATGTGGACCGCTAGACTGGACTACCTCTCCTGCGAGCATTGTGCGGATTCATGGAAGAATTAGGAGGTTTGTAAAGAAGAATTTGGTATCCCAATAAGAGTATGTACAGACCCAGTCCATATACCACAACACACTCAGTACCAGATAGCGCCGCTCTCAACACCCTCGCCGCAACACATCCTACCTCCAAGTAACATCCACTGTAGCGGTGCTCGCGCAGCTCCTCGGCACAGTATAAGCCCTGTTAGCGCCCGACTCATAGGTCACAGCGCCGTTGCTCTCGACCTTGATAAACTTGTACTCAAAGCTAGTGCCTGCAGGCAGATTGAGAGTCGTAGTCCAGAGCGGGTTGGACGAGGTGTACGCCGAGGCCGACAGCGCTGGTGCGTTTGCAGTGTTCCAGCTGCCCAGCTGCGCAATGGAACCGGCAATCTTCACCGTCTGGCCGACAACAGTCGTTGTCCTGGAGTTGAACGTGACGGCAACGGTTGCCACGGGCGTGGCGCATCCGGTGGCTGCTGTTGTCGAGGAGGTTCTGGTTGAGCTCGGCACTGCAGACGAGACTCTGGTTGTGGTTGGGGGGTTGGTGCCAGATGCTCCTGTGATCTTGATGTCGGCGCAGGTCAAGTAGATCTGAGGTGTCTGGAAAGAGTTCCACTTGAACGAAAGCAGTGTGTGGTTTGACACGTAGTTCGGGATCTTGATCCTTGAGGAGACCTAGGCTGGGTCAATACAGAGTTCACGGTTGTGTCCATGTTCAAAATACTTACAGTGTAACCGCCGGCGATACTTGTGTAGCACGAGTTTAGCGGTGCGTTATCCACACCCCTGCACTTGGTATCCTGGAACCCCTTGCAAGTGAACCAGTCGTTCCTCCAGCATGCCTGTCCCTGGCTGCAATCGGCGTTGAACCCACAGCTCTGTCCGCTTACGTCTGTGCACGGCAGTGTTCCTCTCTCGAAACAGTCCTCCGCAGCCTGCTTCTCGGCTTCGGTAGGCAGGTATCCGGGCGTCAGAAACTTATTAACAAGCGCCTGGTCTTGACAGATGCGGTAGGCAAACATGCCACCATGGTCACCGTTGTTGTCAACGCACCACTGAACGTCAACCACATCACCCCCGTTGTAGGTGATGACAGGTGCAGAGCCCCAGCGGGGACCGGGCTGGTTGTAATCGACACTCACGCGAGCGTTGTAGCCACAAGGTCCGCTGCGGCCGACTTGCGCAGAGTCGAGGTCAGGCCAGGCTGTGACGGGCTCGAGGATAGTGCACTCAGGGCAAGTATCTGCTCCAGATTGGGCGTTAAGGCCAGTACGGCTCATGGGCTGAGAAAGGTAGCCATGGGCCTTGATGCCAACAGCGAAAGCAAGAGTTTGAACGACAGCCCACTTCATAACGAAGAAAGTATGTATGAAACACAAAGTTCGAATTGAAAGAGTGGAACTGACACCCAGACAATCAAACCTTCCCTGTTGCTATATACACAAAGCATCAAGCCTCTCTCCTGACCCTACTCTGACTTCTTCACGATCATCGACTGCATGGTATCGCTGGAGCTGCCCATTCCATCATAGTCTCGAAGCTGTATATTGCCCTCCGACTGTGAGCAAATGAGCTGTAAGGTATCCACAACCTTTTTTCTTCCAAGTCGGTCATCAGAAGTCACGAGAGCGCCTGCATTCTTACGGCCTGCAAGATAAATGAAGTAATCCCCGAGGCCACGAGTTTGAAATGCGGGGCTCGGTGCCCGAACCTGGAGCCGGGCAAGTACCCCAGGCTCAGGCATGACATGTCGAGCATACACACAGCGCCACTTCTGCACCTGCAATACCGGTGTTGCGTCCGCGTTGCGTCCGAGGTCGTTCGCTGGGCTCGCTTAC
Source organism: Stagonosporopsis rhizophila (assembly GCA_016767195.1). Lineage (NCBI taxonomy): Eukaryota > Fungi > Ascomycota > Dothideomycetes > Pleosporales > Didymellaceae > Stagonosporopsis > Stagonosporopsis rhizophila. Next base: position 373,390 of record CP068492.1, read on the forward strand.
GCCGTCGTTGTGGATGGCTCGGGTACAGGTTGTGATCCTTGAGACAGACGCGGGAGATAAACTCGGTCGTTCTGTCGATCGCGGACTTTGTTCCTCGAAGGGAAGAGGTGAGGTCGGGTTGCAGCAGAGTCTAAGACGAACTAAGCTGTGCAACTGCTTGTTTGGGTATGAAGCCCGTTTGATCCCCACACCCCACATCGTGAGGAAGGTTCCTTCTCAGGATCCTTCCCGTGACCTGGACAGAGTTCCATGCACGTTTACTCGGTCCGAGAAGGCTCGTACCGGTCTGCTGCTCGATGAAGTAGATTGCGGACAGTTGTAAGTGGCCTGTTCTCGGACCGCGGCGTTAGCGTGCGCACTGCTGTCAGGCACAACGGGCTTCGCACATGATCCTGCCCAGCTCCGCGAATGACCGTATGTCGACTGCGGCGCCGTCAGGCGTCATGATTCATGGGACTGTGGAAACGCACTGCCGGTCTGCCCTTTAGCATCGCTGATCCAAGACGTACGTACGCACATCTTGGTGGTGAGGTGAACGGTGAATCGTTCAGATATATATTGAGTCGCAAAGCTACACGACCAGCGCCATCATCAGAAGCCCTCAACTTCACGAGCCGACAGAGGCGCGTCAGTATGATGTTCTTCAGAGCCATCGTTGCCCTCCTACTCCAGGTTACGTCCCTGGTCCATGCTGCAGACACGGCTGCATGGAAATCCCGCAGCATCTACTTTGTACTCACAGACCGCATCGCCCGCAGCAGTAGCGACACTGGAGGCGGCGCGTGCGGTAACCTCGGGAGGTATTGCGGCGGCACGTTCAAGGGTCTGGAGTCGAAGCTCGACTACATTAAGGGTCTGGGCTTCGATGCCATCTGGATCACGCCCGTGGTTGCAAGTCAGTCATGGAATTCGTTGACGGCATTTCATATAGCTGATATCAGATAGATAGCGCGGATGGCTACCACGGTTACTGGGCACAGGACCTGTATGCGATCAACAGCAATTACGGCAGTGCTGCCGACCTCAAGAGCCTCGTTGACACGGCTCACTCCAAGGTAAGCTTCTACATGCCCATGCACCTTGATGCAGCTACTAACCCGTTGCTAGGATATCTATGTTATGGTAGATGTGGTAGCGAATCACATGGGATTCGCCAACATCGCCGATAACCGTCCAGCCCCGTTGAACCAGGCCTCTTCCTACCACTCGGCCTGCAACATCGACTACGCCAACCAGAACAGTATTGAGAACTGCCGCATTGCTAACCTGCCGGACCTCAACACCCAGAGCTCTGAGATCCGCAGTCTTCTGAACACATGGGTCAGGTGGCTGGTCAACGAGTACAGCTTCGATGGCGTCCGCATCGATACCGTCAAGCACGTCGAGAAGGACTTTTGGCCAGGCTTCACGTCCGCCATCGGTGCCTACTCTGTCGGCGAGGTCTGGGACGGCAACCCATCCTACCTCGCAGGCTATGCCAGCCTGATGCCCGGCCTGCTCAACTACGCAACGTACTACCCGATGAACAACTTCTACCAACAGACGGGCTCCTCGCAGGCCCTAGTCGACATGATGAACACGGTCAGCTCGACCTTCCCGGACCCGGCAGCATTAGCGACGTTTCTGGATAACCACGATAATCCGTAAGTCATCCATCGGCAAAGTGCATGTAAAGGTGGGCTAACCAACCCGACAAGGCGCTGGCTGAACACAAAGAACGACCAAACGCTCCTCAAGAACGCCCTCGCCTTTGTCATTCTATCCAGGGGAATCCCCATCCTCTACTACGGCACCGAGCAAGGCTTCGCAGGCGGCGCCGACCCAGCCAACCGCGAGGATCTCTGGCGCACCAACTTCAACACAAACGGCAACCTGTACCAATCCATTGCCCGCCTGACAGCAGCACGCAAAGCCGCGGGCGGCCTCGCCGCAAACGACCACGTCCACCTGTACGTGGCACCGACAGCGTACGCCTGGAGCCGCGCAGGCGGGAACCTCATCGTCATCACGACCAACGCCGGCGGCAGCTCCAACGCCCAGCACTGCCTCAACACGCAGCGCGCCAACGGCCGCTGGACAAACGTCTACGGCACCTCCAACGCGGTGGTAACCTCCAACGGCGCGGGCGAAATCTGCGTGACCCTCACAAACGGCGAGCCCGTCGTCCTCCTCGCCTCCTCCTCATCCACCACCCCCTCTCCCTCAACCACACTGCGCACCACCTCCACCTCAACCGCATGCCCCACCGCCGTCGCAGTAACCTTCTCCCACCGCATCACCACCGTCCCCGGCGACACCATCCGCCTCGCCGGCAGCACCGCCCAGCTGGGGAGTTGGACTCCCAGCGCCGCCCCAGCACTGAGCGCAAGCGGCTACACGGCTGCCAACCCCGTGTGGAGCGTTACGCTGAGCATGGTGCCGGGCCAGACGGTGCAGTACAAGTTCGTGAGGGTGGATGGCGCGGGGGTCGTGAGTTGGGAGAGCGATCCGAATCGGGCGTTTACGGTGCCGGCGTGTCAGGCGAGTGTGGGCGTGAGTAGTTCGTGGCGGTGAGGGGGGTGGGGTGTAGTTTTGTGTGGGGGGTCTTTTTTTTTGGGGCTGTTTTTGCGTGGACGTGTTTGTTGGGTGGGGGGTGATGTCTTGTAGTTATGAGTTACGGTCTTATAGTAGTCTTGGCTGTTTTTGCGTGTATCTAGGTGTTGGGTGAAATTAATCTGTTGTAGTCATGAGTTATAGTCTTATACTAGTCCTGGCTGTTTTGTGTGTATTTACTTGTTAGGTATGGAGTGATGTTGTGTATTTATAATTCATAGTCTTATATCGCATATCTATGATGCATAGTCGTATATCGTATATCCATGATTTATAGTATAAGACTAGTCTTGGCTATTTTCCATGTATTTGTGTGATTCATGTGGATAATGTCTTTATTCATGGTTTACAGTCTTACACCAGTCTCCGGCTTTTGCATGTAATTGGTTGTTCAATAGGGAATGTCTTGATTCATGATTCATATCAGCGCTGTAGTCTATGCGCAACGTATACTTTTATCTACTCCAACACCTTTCCGTGCTCATACCTCCTTGTTGGGAACGCCGCCAGGCAGGGTCTGGACCTTGTCCTGGAACAGCTTCTCGGCGCCTTGCCAGACGGGGGTGGTGGCGCGGTCCTTGAGGGCCATCAGGCTGGGCAGCAGGGCGTTGCTAAAGGCCTCGGACGACTCGCGCGGCAGGGCAGAGGGCAGGTGGTCGATGGAGATGACGGACAGCGCAGGCCCGTCGCCCTCGACGTCGACGGCGACGGTGGGCTTGTCGAAGGTGGTGTTGATGTTGTAGATGGGGATGGGGTTGTGGGGGTTGGTGGTGTCGCAGGAGACATCGCAGACGACGCTCAGCTTGCGGGCGGGGCTCTTGAGGCTGGCGCGGTCGACAAAGGGCGGGATGGGCTTGGACAGGTAGATGCAGTTGACGAAAATGTCCGACTCGACAATCTCCGGGTACGGGCCGTCGCGCGACTTGGTCTCGGGCAGGTCCCACTTCTTGATCTCGCCGCAGCCGACCTTTTCGAGCAGGTCGACGGCGCCGGAGCCGCAGCGGCCGAGGGCGCCCAGGACCAGGCTGGTGGGCTTGCGGCCGGCGACCTTTTCACCGGCGGCGACGTCCTCCTTGAGCTGGGCGATCAGGTCGCTCTCGGTGTTGTAGTAGCCGCGGCCGTCGGTGAAGGACTCGATGCCGGGCAGGGGCTCGCCGTTGGGGTGTGTGAGCTGCCAAGCCCAGGTCTGGCGGCGTTAGCACTGTGGAGGAATAGAGGTATCAAGGGTAGAGGCTGCATGCTCACCTTGATGGCCAGCGCGGCACCGGCAAAGCCAGCGTGGTAGCCAAAGGCGGCCACACGCCTGCCAGAGTCGTCCTGCAGAAACTCGAGGTCGTACAGGACGCCGCCGCCGCGGGGGAAGCGGGCAAGGACCTTCTCCCAGCCGCCCTGCTGCTTGTAGCAGTGGGCAAAGTGGACCATGGTGTGCTCGAGCGGCCAGTCCTCCTCGGGCAGCTCCTTGAGGCCGATGATGATGTGGTCCTTGGGCGGCGCCTTGGTCCACGAGCCCTCGGGAACGAGGGTGGCGCCGGCGGCCTCAAACTCGGCGTCCTTGAAGATGCGCTCGTAGTCCGGGTTGGTGGGGCTGCGCTCGACGTTGACTGTGTAGCCGGCCGCGATCAGCTTCTTGGTGGTCGCGGGCGTGAGGCAGGAGCGGTGCTCAAAGGGCTTGGCCTCGGCGCGGGCGTGCAGCGTAGGGAACGACATGATGGGGTGTGTGTATGTATATATGTGGGTGTGGGTGTGGGTGTGGGTGTGTGTGTGTCAAGGGCAATTGGGCGCAGTGCAGGGTCGAGACTGTATATACACGGACGTGATGCGCGATCGGAGTGCGACTTGTGGAGTTTCCAGTTGGGCTGCGGAGCAAATGACGATGACTCCCGCGTTTTTTTTTGAGCGCCGCGCCGCACTCCGAGCAGCCCCCACCAGCCAGCTGCCAGCCTACCACCACTTCACATGTCGCGCTACTGCAGGGCCCTTTGGCCTGTTACTCAGCAGAACACGGCCACGGTCAGCCACAGCTGGGCACAGCTGGGCACAGTCGCCGACGGTCGACGACAGCCATGACAGCCCTCGCTGTCGCCTTTGATGCTCTCAAACAGACCAATCCCACTGCCCGCCTCCCCTCCTGTCGCGCCCATGACATAACCCGCCCCCGGTGGGGTCTAGCAGACGTGCACGTGCATGGGCGACTGACCGCAACGGCCTCGAGGCGCGCGGGAGAGGCTTGATCTGCGGCCTGTGGCCTGTCGTCTGCAGCCTGTCGTCTGCGGCCGTCGGCTAGCATCTTCAAAATACGGGCCTGCTTAAAACCGCACGCCCTCGCACACAGCAGCATGAATCGACGTGATGCCTGAGGCACAAGCAGTAGCAGCAGCAACAGCAGCAGCAGCAGCAGCAGCAGCAGCAGCAGCAGCAGCATACCGGCCACCTTTTTGCTTTGTCTGCGTCCACCAGCCAACCACAGTGCGGTGAATAAGCGGTCAACAGCCAGGCACACCAGCCTTGCATCCCTCTGCAGCGCCGCAACATGCCCCCCAAACTCGAAGACGCGCCCTCGCGGGGCCACTCGCGCGACTCATCGAGCGCCAGCGCAAGGCACCCGCACACGCCCGCCACGCCCAGCCAGCTCAGACAGGCCCACGCGCCCTCAGACCGCTCGAGCAGCCCGGAGGAAGCCATGCACCGCCAGCGCCGCAAGTCCTACTACGCCGACGAGCAGCAGCAGACGCCCGACAGCACCGCGCCCTACGACTTGGACCTCCAGCAGCCGCCCGCCAGCGACACCCCGCCCGCTGCACACTCGGCCCACCGCTCCGCCGACACCCCCCAGCACGACGGCATCATCGAGGTCGACATCAGCGAGCCGCATGTCCGCTCACGCCTGCTCGATGCCGCCCGTAGCGACGACTGGAGCCCCCGCCCAGGCGTCGCCCGCAACTATGGCAGCTTCGCCGGCAGCATCCACTCGGACAACAGCTTCGGCGGCGCCTTCCCCGGCCTCGAGCGCTCCCCAGCCGGCGAGGACGAGGCCCCAGACGCCGCCCACGCCTTGCTGGGCGACGCCTTGGCCGACGGCCTCCTGAACAGTGGTGACCGGAAGAAGATGAGCACCACCCGCTGGCTGGCCGAGCGCCACGGCATCAAGAGCCATCGCTTGATGTACCTGCAGTACTACATCCCCGTTCTGAACTGGACCAGGCAGTACAAGTGGCGCTACCTCAAGGGCGACTTGATCGCTGCCATCACCATGGCCTCCTTCTACATCCCCATGGCCCTGTCCTACGCCTCCAACCTCGCCCATCTGCCACCGGTCCACGGTCTCTACAGCTTCGCCATCAATCCGCTGATTTACGGCATCCTCGGCACATGTCCGCAGATGATTGTCGGCCCAGAAGCACCTGGATCGCTGCTGGTAGGCGAGATTGTGCGTGAGAACATCAAAAAGGGCACCTCTGGCGAGGGCGACGGCAGGCTGAATGCTGAGATCGCCGGCATCGTCACGTGCATGGCTGGCGGCTTCATCTTCGTCGCTGGCCTCTTCCGCATGGGCTTTCTCGACAACGTGCTGAGCCGGCCGTTCCTGAGAGGCTTCATCAGCGCCATTGGTGTCGTCATCTTCATCGACCAGCTGATCCCAGAGACTGGTCTGGCACGTCTGGCTGCAAAGCACGTTGCCCACGGCAGCTCGCTCGACAAGCTCGTCTTCCTCGTCAAGAACATCCACCGTGCCCATAAACTCACCTGCGCCATGTCCTTTAGCGCCTTTGGCATCATCATGTTCTTCCGGTACGAACCCTTACATTCATTGTCAATGCATCTGCTAACGCCTACAGTGAGTTCAAGAAGCGCCTGCAACCCCGCTACCCCAACGTCGCCTACATCCCAGACCGCTTCGTCGTCGTAGTTCTCTCCGCCATCCTGACCTGGCACTACCGCCTCGACCAGCAAGGCCTCGCCGTCCTGGGCGACGTCAACTCCAGCGGCTCCCTCTTCGCCGTGCACTTCCCCTTTGACACGTCGCACTTGAAGTACGTCGGTGACGCCGTCAACACAGGCCTGATCATCGCGCTGCTCGGCTTCTTCGAGTCCAGCGTCGCCGCAAAGTCCCTCGGCAGCGGCGACACGCAGAAAGACGGCGTCCAGCTGCCCCTCTCCGCGAACCGAGAACTCATCGCCCTCGGCACCGCAAACATGACTGGTGGCCTCTTCATGGCACTCCCTGCCTTTGGTGGCTACGGCCGCAGCAAAGTCAACGCCAGCACCGGTGGCCTGACACCCATGGCCAACATCTTCCTGTCCCTCATCACCATCCTGTCCACCATCTTCCTCCTCCCCTACTTCTACTTCCTCCCCAAAGGCGTGCTCTGCGCCATGGTCAGCGTCGTCGCCTACTCCCTCGTCGAAGAAGCGCCCCACGACATCCGCTTCTTCCTCAAAATCCGGGGCTGGTCCGAACTCGCCCTCATGGGCCTCATCTTTGTTATAACTATCATCTGGGACCTCAAGCGCGGCATCGGCGTCGGCATCGGCCTGTCCATCCTGCGCCTGATCAAACACTCGGTGCGCCCGCGCATCCAGATCCTCGGCCGCGTGCCCGGCACCACAAACCAGTTCGCCAACGCCGAACTCGCACCTGAAGCCCTCGAGTTCGTAGAGGGCTGTCTCATCGTCAAGATCCCCGAGCCCCTCACCTTTGCCAACACGGGCAACCTCCGCTCCCGACTGAGCAGGCTCGAGGACCACGGCACGGGCGCCGCACACCCCGCGCTCCCGCGCATCCGCCGCAGAGAACACAACAAGAACGTCATCTTCGACGTCCACGGCGTCACCTCGCTCGACGGCGCAGGCGCCCAGGTCCTCAGCGAGATCGTAGCCGGCTACCGCGCCCGCGACGTCCGCGTCTTCTTCTGCCGCGTGCCCCGCAAGGGCAGCCCCGTCCTGCGCCTGTTCGAAACCAGCGGCATCGTCGACATGTGCGGCGGCGAGCGCCACTTTGTCGGCTCCGTCGAGGAGGCCCTGCGCATGGCCGACCTCGAGCGACTGACCGAGGAGGCCGCGAGCGAAGCCGGCAGTTCAAGGCCCGCGAGCGGCATCGGTGCACACTAGCGCTGGTGTGTGTGTTGTAGAAGTATAGATGGGACGGCTATTCTCCATTAGCGTGACTTGTCCATGATGCAACATGTATATACGGTTAGCATAGCGATATTAGCATAAGCATAAGCAAGAGCAAGAGCAAGAGCGTTCATTTGCACCTCGTTCAGAAACTACAAAACCACACTTGTCCAATCTCCTCTCCTTAACGAACTAACTCTTATGAACTTGAATGGATATAGTCATAGCGGCAGCTGTGTACAAGACTACGCTATAATAATAATAATAAAAAAGGGATATAAAGACGTGTTCCCTGCGACGCGAATGGCATCCCCGTTGTGATCTCCTCCTCCTCCTCTAAGCATAACACCCCCCACGTTGTGCTATCATCCTCGTTCCTCTCCCGCTTCGGTTTGCTCTCTCTCTCTCTCTCTCTAAAAGAAAACGTATACACTACCTCCACCTCACCCACCACGAATCGTACTCGCCACCCTCGTCTGGGTATCAATCCTATTCAAGCTGCTACACTCGTCGAGATAGAGTTCCTGCACGAGATTGGTGCTGCCGAACCAGCGCTCGCCCAGGCCGGCGCCAGGCAAGTGCGGGAGCATTGCGGGAGCCTCGGAACTCCACTTTGCCGAGTCGGTGGCTTCGAAGTGCTGGAGTGAGTCGAGGGCCCAGAGCATTTCGGCGTTGGTGTGGTAGTGCGCTTTGAGGCGGGCGCGGCGGGCGGCTTTGCGGGTCTCGGCGTCGAGGGCGTGTTGGGAAGATGGAGCTGTGGCGGCGGGCTTGCGTGCTTTGGCTTTGCGGGCGGTGGATGATGCGTCGTGGCGTGAGGCTTGGCTGCTCAGCTGTTTGCATCGCAAGTCCTCCAGCTGAGCTTGTTCGCGGAAAAACAGCTCCAGCATGCTGCGCCACTCGAGGCGCATCTTGTATTCTGTGGGGTCTACGACAAGGCCGGGGATGTCGGTGTCGTTGACCATGTTGCCAATGGTGATTGTGTAGTTGGGGAGCTCCGGCTTGCGCTTCTCCACGTTCTCGTGCCACCTCTGCATGATGACGGCCTTGGTCTTGTCCCTCATCCAGGGATCCACAATCTTGTGCCCGCGGAAGTGGCCGGAGAACCACGCGATGCCCGCCTCGCTGCCCTTGCCTATGCGCTCAAACTGCAGCGTGATTGCTGGTTCGTGCGGCCCTCGCTTGCCGCCGAGATTGTGTCGGTCCAGCATAAACTCTATGTGCACGCTTCCAAGGTGGTTGCCGCTGAAGGCGCGCTCGGCGCATGCTTTGAGCGTGCGCGAGACGCGTCGGCAGGTGTTCCAGAGATGCGGGAGGTCGTGGCAGTAGCTGAAGATGCTGATCCAGATCTCCGGAGGTAGCGATGGACAGAGGGGTTTGCGCGGTGGTGGCAAAGTATGGTGAGCGCGCGACATCGCGGTCGTCGGAGAGGCGATCTACATGATTTGTATGGTGTTGTAGAGGTGTCGGGGTATGTGATGGCTGAACGAGGTCCAGTTGGATGACGTAAGTAATTAGCGCAGTGACTACTACAACCAAACACCGTCCATCTGCGGCGTTGTTTCTCACCCCCTGACGTGGTACTCGAGGCTCACCTATGTTAAACAATCAAGATGAGAGTAATTCTCATGTTTCGGATGAGACTTAAACAACGTAACGTGCGCTCAATGTTTGCCACAGAATCCAAGATGCAAGAAACTCGATCAGCTTTCGAAGCTCCCAGATATACATTAACTATCTCTTCACGCATAAGGGTGTTCATGTTAAGTAAGGTACTAATAGTAGCATATTGGGTCCCGAGGTCTCCAGGAGCCTGGTTGTCGTTTTGGACCACTGTGGCTTCACTCATGGTTTGCACTTTCATCCTGATTCACTTGTGCCTGCGCGGTCAAATGCTTCCCGAACTTTGCCCCCCTGAGTGCTTTCCTTCCTTTCACCACTTACTATCCTTTTCGTCTCTACTAGTCTCAACTTCCCGTCATCATGAAGCTGCCGATATCATCTGCCTTGCTTGCGGTCTTGTCACTTGTAAGCAGCAGCGCCATTCCCACACATCGTATCCAACCACGAGCAGTCAACGTTCCAGTCGAGTGGGAGAAGGCGTGGTGCAGAGGTAGCAAATTCTCTCAAGCCATGATCAAGGACGAAGCCGCAGCAGCCGCCTATATTACGCCAGTCCGTAGTACCTGGGACGGAACCCTTGTGCAGCAATTCCGCACGTGGGGATACCGTGAGATCGAGCACCACCGCAGCGAACTGTGTGACTTTGGCCCTGACCAACATAATCTACAGCGCGCGTTCGCGGAACTGGGGATCGAAACAGCATCGTCGGCTGATGGAGGGCCGAACCAATGCTTCTACGTTGAACACAAGTACGGGCCGACTGTACAGCGCCCTCCGGGTGGGCAGTGGCCGGAGCCAAACCAGCAGTACTACATGGTGAACAACAAGCGATTCAGAGTAAGCCCTCCCCCTTTCGTAATCACGTGTGAATTGACCACCTCAGGAAACCGAAGCCTACAGCACCATCGGCATCAACCCCACCGCCGGCGCAATCTTCTTCCTCAACCGCCTCTCGCCCGCCAAAGCCGCCCAGGAGAACTGGGAGGTCTCCCAGGTGCGCAAAGAATGGCTCCCAGCGCTTGCCTCGAGTTCTGACCACGCATGGGGGTTCTGGAACCGTGCCAATGCCGGCAACTTGAGCGGTATCAAGAAAATCTTCTCCTGCATGATCACGAACGAAGTCACGCTGGCGCTGATCAACGAGGCGCTGAGGACGTACCCGCTAGCTCCGGGGGAGAAACGACCCAGAGGTGTAGAGAAGTGGCCGGGGACTTCGTTTCCTATGCGGTATGATGCTGCGCAGGCTCTGCTTGGTATGCGGTCTCCTGTGTCTCTGATTTGGGCTCGCTGTACTTACTAGTTTTAGGTTCGCCCAATGGATTGGGCGTGGGGTACTTCCTGACTCAGCACAAGCACCGTTTGGGCAACAAGTCGGTTGAGAAGATAACTGTCTTTCGCCCGGATAAGGGCGTGATGCCATACCTACTCTTCTGGGTTGAAGATGCTCCGCCGAGCTCTGTGAGTTTCTAGTTCGCCCATTACAAGGCGAGCACGTGCGCGACTATGAGCGTTTGGTTCTTGGATAGTCGGCCCTGCGAGGCCGATGATAGGTTCCTGGTCGTGACTGAGATGTCACGTCAAACGGTAGCCATCGACGCGTTCGTTGTAGTCTCACCGCTCCTCTGTTAGTGTGTCTTTACGCCATGATTCAATGCAGAAAAACCACATCGAACTCCAGTCTCCTCAACACCATACCGTCACAAATTCCAATCCCAGCAACCCACCATGAAGACCCCCTTCCGCATTGCCATCTCCCTCCTCCTCCACCTCAGCCACTCTCTCCCTCACCCCCTCAACACCACCACCCCCCTTGCGCCACGCGAAGCCCCCCCTCCCGACCCCCCACCCTTCCTCACCCCCTTCATCTGCCGCGGCCTCCGCCTCTCATGGGCAATGCAGCTCCCCGCCCCCCTCGCCTCCTCATTCCTCACACCCATCCACAGCCCCTTCGCCACGTCCTCCTTCCGCGACCTGCTCTTCCACTGGGGCTACAGCGAGGTCCCCGTCGTAGGACATCTTTGCGACTTCGAGGGCACGCATGGGCTGGGCACGGCGTTTCGCGCTCTGGGCGTGGATCCCAGGAGCGAGAGGGAGGGCGGCCCGAACCGGTGTTTCCATGTTGTGCATGCGTATGTTGATGAGGGGGATGGGAGGGCAGTGGGGACGCAGGGGGATTGGGTTGATGGGGTGAGGTATGCGGTAGGTTTTCCCTCTGTTCTCTTCTTGTCGTTTTGTTTCGTGTCGTTTCGACTCTGTTTGCGTTTGTCTCGTGCCTTGCTCGCGGTCGCATGTGTGGATGCTGATAGATGGCAGATGACAGGTGCGCATTACTCTATCGGAATCAACCCCATTGCGGGGGTTGTATACTTCCTCAACCGCCGCAGCGCGCAGGAAGCAGCCAAGTTGTACTGGGGACGTGCTGCTTCGCACGAGGAGTTGCCGGCGCTGAGGAGCAGCTCGGATATTGCGTGGGGTTTCTGGAGCCGCGAGCGTTGGGGCGGTGTGGAAGGTATCAAGGCGTTTATGAGTTTGATGGTGGTCAATGTGGATACGAGGCGGATTGTTGACGAGGTGCTGAGGGTGCGGTACGGGGAGATCAATGAGGGTGTGCTGCCATGGCCGGGGACGACGTTTGACGTTGATAATGTTGAGGGGCAGGCTTTGCTTGGTATGTTGGGCCCATCTGGAGAACGTATTGGCTAGGCTGACGATGAAATGCAGGATCTGCGAATGGACTTGCGGCTGGCTTCTTTTTGGCACAGCATAAGCGGGAATTGGGCGGCGACAAGATCATTAACAAGATCACTGTATTCCGGTCTGAGCAGTACGGGTCCCTACCAAATTTGTTGTTTTGGATAGCTTGATCAGTTTTATGGGAGCAAAAGAAGGCTTAAGATAAGGAAACGAGTCGGAGATGTGAGGGATTGGATGTTTTCACATTAGATCAACGAGTCTCTGTCTTCACCATCATGCGCATCTCATACAGCCCATAAGCCCACATCACAACGGCTCAATGTCTAACGTCAGATTCAGATCAAAGCATGCCAAACAGCATAGCCATCAGACCAAACGCGCCCGTCACGGGCTTGACGGCATTGGCAGCAGCTGCACCAGACGACTGAGCGGTACCAGTGGAAGAGCCAGTCGGCGTACCAGAGCTTGCCGCAGACCCAGAAGCCGAAGAAGACCTCGACGAAGCCGACCTAGCGCTGCTCGCAGCACTCACACTCGAGCTCGCGCTGGCGCTGGCCGCGCTCCCACTTGGGGTAGGCGTCGCAATAGCTACAGCCGTCAGCTACACAATCACGCTGCCTCATCAATCGTCAGGTAAACTCACCACTGCCAACGTCCCTCACAATGGTAAATGAATCCTCGCCCAGACTTGTCGCCCAGCAACCAAGGTAGCTCTCGCCGTTGCTCGCCCCAGGCGTCGCGACCAGCACAGCCGTGTTGCAGAAGCCCTGGTCGCAGCGCAGACTAGTCGATTGCGCGAAGAGGGTGCCAGCAGAGCAGGAGGACCAAAACACGCAGTCCGAGCCAGAGCAGCACTGCGCGAGAGAGCCAGACGAGGACAGTGTCGCAGGGAAGTCGCACGAGCGCGCGTCAGAGTCTACATTTGTCACGGTATTAGAAGCCAAGCCAAGTGGATGTCGACTGTATTGTTCAAGCTTGAACTGAGGAACGTGGTTGTTGGACTCACAGCGTGACGCGCCACTGGCGCTGATGTACCCCAGCAGCGCCGGGTCCGATTGCCGCTTCCCCAGCTGTGCTCTGGCGGTAATTTGTGGGTCCGGCGAAGTGGCCGCAACCGCGACAAGGCTGAGTAGTGCAATTGTTGACTTCATGGCGAGGCGATTGAACTTGCGGTGCTGGAGACGTGGCGCGGTACGGCGAGAGATGACGAGGTAATAAATGCAAGGGCGCTGGGCGCTGGGCGCCTTTCTTCTATCATGACCGTGGCTGTTGCTGCCGCGGTTTGCGGTTGGCTAGCCGAATGGGAACTAGTCAGGTACCGGTCAAGAATCCGCGCGTGTGGCAGATCACATTGATACGATATTGTTTTCTTGGTGTTGTACGTTTTGGGTAAATCGAACGATGTTGGGTTGTGTGGAAAACTAAGTACGCATGCCCTTCTGTCTCCGCCGCACAGCCATCTTCAATCCCGTTTCTCAGCAACAACAGGCACAACCACCCCGTCCTGGCTGCCTTCAGCTCGCGGACTAGTCACCCCGCTTCTGCTCATCTCTGGCGTTGCTGCACCAAAACCATTCAGCACCATCATGCCATCCTCCACGTCAACATCGTGGAAGTACTTGTAGTCCAATCCCTTCAACTCGTCGTCCTCGGTGGCTCTGATGTGGCATCCTGGAATCTTATTGATGATGAAAAGCAGGATGATGGACACCACGAACGACCACGCCGCGCAGGTGCATGCCGCAGCAAGCTGGTAGCCCATTTGCTTCCAGTTGTGATCCCACCAGCCTCCTTCGTACGCGTTGTTCACACCATCCATGGCTGGGACATAGTCGGCTGCGAAGAACCCGGTCAGGATGTCGCCCACGAAGCCACCAACGCCATGGATGGCAAAAATGTCAAGGCCCTCATCAATCCGGAGGAGGTACTTGTACCGAACGGTAAAGAACGATGCGCATGCTGTCAAAGCACCGACAAGGGAAGCGACGTAGATTGGTACGAAGCCCGCAGCTGGCGTGATCCCGACGAGACCAGCGATAATGCCGGAGCAGAAGCCGATAATGGAGAACTTCTTGCTGAAGATGTATTCAAGAAGTACCCATGCCAGGCCGCCACCGCACGCTGCGAGATTGGTGTTGCAGACCACGTAAATGGAGCGGATCGAGAGGTTGGCAGTAGATGCTCCTGAAACAAATCAGTCGATTGTACGTGTAACGGATGCTGGAGGCACTTACCATTGAACGCATACCATCCAAACCAGATCAAGATTGTCCCCAAGCCTACAAGAAATGGATTGTGGGGCTTGAAGTGAGGGATCTTAGGATGGTGCGATTCTTTGTGCGGATCAACACGCGGACCAAGCATGACAGCCCAGGCTAAAGCAGAGAAGCCAGAAGCAATGTGGACCGGGCCGCTGCCCGCAAAGTCGTAGACTCCAAGCTGATACAGCCATCCAGCAGGGTTCCATTCGGAGTGTGCCAGCACATAGTATACGAACGTTGTCCAGCACAGCAAAAACAGCATTGAAGGCCACATCCGCCCGCGCTCGAGCATGGCTCCAGCTAAGATCATAGCCGTTGCAGTAACAAAGGTAAAACCAAAGCAGGCATACAGAATGTCTGGAATGTCTGGATTGGCCAGCGACGGATACGCCAAGACGTTGTGTAATCCTGCTTTCGACAGATTGCCAAGGAACGGATTGGTTGTGTGTGATTGATACAGGGAATAACCGTAGACCCAGAATTGAATACCGACTGCACTGGCACAAAAGAGCGATTGGAAGATCATGGTCAGGGCGGCCTTGCGTCTATGCATGCCAGCGTACAGAAAGCCAATTGCGGGTGTGATCTGCCTGCGCCGGTCAGCAAGAGGTGTTGTGGACTCTTCAACTGCTCGACTACGTACCAACAGAGCACTGTGCTGACCAGGAGCCAGCAAAGGTCGCCTTTGTCGTACAGCGCGTTGAGGTCTTGTGTCATAACGTCACCGCCAGTCGGCATGACATTATAGTCCGGCCATTCTGTTATGGGCGTGGGAGCTGGGAGCTCCGCCATGACCGCTGGTCGCTAATCTGGAGAGGTTCTGTGGTCTGGGAGGCGTGGATAGAACGGGACAAACGCAACGTCAATACGGAACCCGGAAGTCGTGTAGCTATCAGCACGCCTTTATATGCAAGAACCCGAGCTTATCCACACGTCTCGGGTAGGCACGTTGTCGAGCCTTCCAGTTGGGTGCTGCTTTCAATTCACCCAATAGCGACCATTCCAAGCCAGTGGTACGAGCATGCATTGGAAGAACGCTCTACAAGCAGAATAGCGAGACATCGTAATCGCCAGCTTATCGTTACACGCCGTTCCTCAGCAGGTTTGGTTCGATGGTTCGGCCACATGGGCGGAGCGGATTGTCTTGTGTATCTCTTGCCAAGTGATAAGGACGCGGGGTGAAACATGGGGTACAAGTGAGTTCCGCACTCACCAACACAGCCGACAGGTGCTCAATCCGTCTTTGCGACAAGATCCCAGCATTTACGCATGCCGGTTGAAAGTGTTTCATTGTCCATGGAGCTGGTGTCGACCCATTTGCGAGCGGGTGCGCCACTGCATACAAGATTGTCAGCTTCGGTCTTATCGGTGATTCGATAATGATAGGCGTGCATCGTGAGCCTCAAGTGCGTGAACACATGGACCAATGGGTCGAAGCTAGTAATGTGGCGCGCTTTAGCCATATCAATGCCGCCGGCAATCAAACTCGAGACGTACGTCTGCGCCGAGGATCTGCGATGCGCAGCTGTTGTGTCCGACGCCGGCAAGGTGACTTGAGGGAACTGCCAAAGGGATGCCAAAAGACCAGTAGCAGGTCTTTGTTCGATCAGCCATTTACTTTCGCCATCTGGTAGGCGTAGTTCGATGAGACAGACTGCACAATCTTCCTCTTTCGCTTTCTTCTTCGCTACCTTCTTCGGAAACAGCGAGCAGTATGTATTGACCGACTTTGAAGTGCTAGATCTTGCAGACGCTTTACGCTTTTTAGAGCCAGTGGACGCAGCTTCCTCGTCGCTGTCTACGTGAGAGCTTGCACTTGGCGTGCCGATTGCGAAGTAGTTAGAGAGGGTGTTCTTTTGCCTGGCCGATGGCTTCCTCTTCTTCACAGGCTTTTGTTCTTCGTCTGACAGTTCCTCCTCGGGTATTGTTGCCAAGTCTTCGGTATCTAATTGTTCGCATAATGCGCACGCGTCCTCAATGTCCGGGATTGCGCTTACTGACTGACGGTGTTTGGAGAGTGCCACGCCTTCGCTGTAGGCTCGACAAGTCTTCTGAACAGGGCAATCTTCGCACTTTGGCCGGGGTGTACAAATCGTCGAACCGAGCTCCATCATTGCTTGGTTCCATTGCCCAGGCACAGCGCTGAACTCCACGTGCGGATAGTTGGCTGCCTCTTTGATCAACTGATCAGCAACTTTCCAAAGTAAATCGGAAGACTTTTTGTCTTTAACATCGACATACAGCCCTAGCTGTCGACTCAGCACTCTTGCAACATTGCCGTCCAGCACAGGTTCGGCTCTACCAAATGCAATACTCGATATGGCTCCAGCTGTATATTGACCGATGCCAGGCAGTTGCAGAAGACCGGAGACCACGTTTGGCATGAGCTGTGATGGCTCAGCAACGACGGCTTTGGCGCCTTCATGCAATCGTGTCGCTCGTGAGTAGTATCCCAACCCCTTCCAAGCCGCCAGTATTTCATCATGGTCTGCCCTCGCAAGGTCCTGTACGGTTGGCCACTTTGAGATCCAATTGTTGAAATACGGGATGACTGTAGAAACCCTGGTCTGCTGAAGCACTGTTCATACGTCAGCAGCTCTTCTTGTAGAACGGCAGAATGCACGTGGCCTTGTTGGTCAACACGCAGACAATTATCTTGCCATCACTTACTAACTTCGCTAACCCAGACTTCATACGCTCTCTTGTTCAGGGCAGCCTTAATTTCGTACGTGATATCCGATTCACGTGATGTATCAATCCATGCTTTGCGCCACGGCATAGTCCTTGAGTCCTCAACACTTGCGAACCATTCCAACAGCGCATTCTGCTGACTCTTGTCGTCAAAGAGAAGAGGGAAGTGGTAGGCAATGGAGTGCGCACGCGTTGGTGGCAGAGCTGCTGCGATGGGCTGCTCAGGTTTCTCGAAAGAAGTGGTTGTTGCAGGCTTCGGCTTCAATTTTGTGGACACAACCTTACTGACTTTGGCAGTCGCAGCACGGCGCGGAGGCATAGCGCTGATGTGTCTTACGACAATGTTTGCAAAGCGAGATATGATGGTTGAATTGATCTTGGGGCTGATGATGCGAAAGAAATGAAATACAGCGATTGGTCGGTGCGGACGCGTCTCGATCGCGCTAGCATAACAGCGCGACTGATCGACAATTGACACCGAAGTTCTAGATTAGCTGGTCGTGTTGATTTTCGGTCAGGGGTTGTTGATCCCATTCTTGTTCTCGGTATAAAGGGACCAAAACAGGAGTGATGAATCACGAGGTGATGTAGTAGGCCGTTTAAGATGAATAAACAATACATTGAGCGCGACGCGCCCTTACCGGAGCATGACTTCCGCTCTACGGTGTTGGTGGTTGTAGAAATACGTTCTCCCACCATGGGCCCTCAGCCATCGCTAGCTAGAGCCCAAACTATCAAAAAGAGATCTTAATGAAGAAACAAGAATAGACGCCACCACTATTACAGTAAATAGAGCTACACAATACAAAAGTCCGCACGATAATTGGAAACAGACAAGCTTGGTATCGTGCCGACGGCAAACTGAAACACGTAAAGACAAATACAGAGATGGCGTAACGTCGTGATACCTAACGATGTAGCAGCCATGAACGCCAATAGCCATTGAAAGGAATCATGTCATTCAAAGAATAAGGCTTTGTCGAGCATTCGTAGGTGGGGCTGGAAGTGGCATAGTAGGTGGCGGTGCTGGTAATGGCAAGTTGGGTGGCGGTGCGGGAAGAGGCATGTCTGGCGGTGGTGCAGGAGGTGGTAGACACATTGCTGGCATGCTCTTCCGTTGCATCAGGTGATTGGGTTGTGTCAGTGCTTGAAGGGAGGCGTCTTGTCTTAGGGCGCCGGTGCTGGGGCTCGAATGCAACACTCTGGTTGCAGGAGGAGACTTCCGGCCTGTGCCAGGCACGAATGATGGCGTTGAAGAGATGGCGATTGAAGGGCGGATTGAAGCCAGGAAGGGCGCCGGGTCAGCTCGAACTTGCACAGATGCTGGCCTACGGAGTGTCGAAGCCTGAAGAGAGTGCAGAGAAGATACATGGATCGACGCTGAGTTGACCGCCGCAGCATTAGGCGAGCGTAGTGGCGCAGTCACAGAGCGATTGGCCGCCAAGGTCGACAATGAGGGTGATCCGGAAGGCGTTGCTGATGCTCTTCGCTGCACAGGATTGGTTGAATTGGCATGTTGAGCTTGCGGACGGACTGGAAAAGGTCGAAGGAAAGGCTTAGGCGTCGCTGAAATGCGAGACTGGCGAGCGGCAGTGGATTTGAAAGGAGCCAACGGAGATGGATTTTGTGTGGTGTATGACGCGGATTGGCTGAGTGATAGGCGATAGGCGGATCGAGGAGGCGCTGGTGCTGACTCGCGAGGTGGAGGAGACAATGTCCTCTCGCGGGACAGGCCGCCGTAGCTGCCAATGTTGAATCTCACTGGACTATCCTCACGCTGATTGCCGGCGGAAGAAGTGTTACCATCGTCCGCAGAACGAGTCTGGCTAGCAATGTGTGCAGTGAGACCTTTGGCAGCTACAAATGGGGGAGGAGCCGGCGGTGCAGATGCTGCCTCGATAACGACAGACGGAGAGACTTCGGGCTCTGGCTTCGCTAATTCGTGGAATGCTGGTGATGTGGGCCCGTAAGAAGAGTGTCTTTGTTGCATTGTAGGTACTCCAATTAATGTGGAGCTGTCTTCGGTGGTAACTGGCAGTGGCTGCACGGACCTGCGTCGCGATCCAGTGTCGTTGCTCGGGTTTGAGTGAAGAGATCTGAAGGGTCTGTGAGAATCGGTCTCCCACACAGGACTCGAAACCTCCTTAAGAGGTGACTGCGGAGTCGGTGAGGAGTCTCTGGAGGTATTACGAGTTCCGGTGCCAGAGGCCGACGTCGCAGTGGACATGTAGGAGAAGCGTGAGCGTCCTCGCAGCTGATCTAAGTGCATTTGATCCTGCGACATTGGCGCAGAAGAAAGTGAAGAGATGTCAGCTGACTGACGGGCAATGCTTCGTCGCGAAGAATGGTCTCGAGAGCTCGTCACGCTTGGCGTTCGCTCTGCATCCCCTTCCCAATCAGAAGTGGAGGTTTTCAGTGGAATCGCGTGGTATGATGAGTGTGGAGAGTCTACCACAGGAGCAATCTTGGTAATGACGTTAGGGTCGCGCTGTACGAGATAGCGGTGGCTTGTCTCGATAGATTGCTTGCCAGAGGATCCATCAATCGAAGACGATGCTCTTGTGGGTTCATCCTTCAGTTTCTGACCGCCGTTGTTCTCAATTTCCTTCCGCACCGCGGTCATCCATGCGTCCATCTCCTCTGCACTTTCCAACACCAGCAAGAAGCTAGTCGCAGCTTTTCTCCCAATGGCGTTTTGTGTCCGCAGCCGGGAAAGAAGCGAGCTCTTGGGCCCCATGTCGATTGTACCATCGTCGTGAGCATGACTGGAGATCTGCAGCACCCAGTGCTTTCCGGGGATCAGATCGCACGCGAATGCTGCTGAATCCTTTCCAAGTTTCAGCACTTTTTCAGGTGCGCGATCGAATGGTCCATGCCCTGCATATTGCAAGACGAAGCCCGCTGTGACGAGGATGTAGATCTTGTCAACAAGCTCCGGTGCAGGCGGATTAAGCACCGAGTTCGATATCAGTCGCTTGTGTGACTTCTCTAATTTTTTTGTCTCGGTGCTGTTCTCCTCGATCACTGACAAGTCGCGAGCAGTATCTATCTTTTCCCTTATTATCTCGGCTTGTCGGCGCTGGCTTTGTGTCCTCATCAAGACCTCCGGAGGGAACGCGCATGCTTGTAACGTGGCATGTTTTACTGATTGTGGAAAGGCTTGGAACAAGGGCGGAGGTTCCCAGATGCCAGGCTCGTTGTCTGGCGGGGGCGGCTTCATGGACATTGGGCGGAACATCAGACTCGACCGCGATCGGATTGACTGTTGCGCAGCCGGCGAAGGATTTTGTCTGAGGGCTGACTTGGACGGTACCGTGGGCTTCGGGGGTGTCTGCGGGCGCATGGGAACGGCGAGTCCGACCTCTGTGTGACCACGAGCTTTTTCCACTTTCGGCCGACTAAAGAGGTTAAACAGCGATAGTTTTGACGGCGCTCGCGATGGCTTAGACAAAGTACTCTGGCCTTGGCTGGACCCTGAGATGGAGAGCGACGCCGTTTCTCGCAGATTGGCGGTCGATCGAGTGAAGCGCCATCTTGAATTTGAGGATTGAGGAGCTAGATTGCACAACTTATGGTTATCGTCGGGTGCCATGGCGAGTACAGCCGACTGTGTGTCTGCGGTGTGATTATCGCATGTAAAATGCTGTCGTTTGCATATGTGTGTAATGGAAGTTATTGAAGCAGCGCTGGGAGCCTCGATGGGTTTTGGTAGACGAGGCGGTGCGAGATGCAATATCCGGCAGTTTGAGTCCAATGGGTGTCAGAGGATTTGTTATGTTTGGATGGGTAACCTTTCCGAAGCTTGGAACCAGGATGATGCTGTTGTATAAAAGTGAGAGGTCGAACGAGACGACGACGCTTGGACGATACTAAGTGGTCGATGCCGTGGTGGATCAAGCAGGCGTAAAGATTGTTCAAGTTGTGAAGAGAAGGGTTAACGAGCGTTCTAATAGCCCCACACGGCTATAAGGGAAGAAGAAACAAAGATCAAACGAGAGGACAGGACGTCAGCCCCTAGGTGCGGAAGCTCGCAGCAGTTATGGCAGCAGCTGAGAAGGGAGAGAGGGCCTGAAACACGTCTCGACGACGACGGGGTGGTGGAAGAAGGAAAGTGGCGGAGGTGCTAGTTGCCGCGGATAGCTGATCCGTACATGGCCATGCGCAGCCTGGGGCTCTCGCTGTGTGATCCGATGGCCGCACGGCCTTTTGTGTGGCCCCTTTCGATGGGCAGAGATGAACGGCACCGTGGCACTAATCTTGTTTCGTCCAAGGCTGCCCCTGCGACTGTTTGACGAGACCCGCGACGGTAGAGCTCGGCGACAATGTCTTTGCGCAGGGCTGCTTTTTGTTATATAAGCGACCCACCGGCGGTTGTTTGAAGAGTCTCTGCTTGTTTATCGTGTGTGGTGGCCTGGAGTGATGGTGTTTCGAGGGCGAGGGTGGTAGGGCGTAGCAGGACCCTGAAGCAGCTGAAGCGGGACGCCAATACAGTTGGAATGGGGGTTTGTTGACAGAAGCGCCGATAATGTGGATTATTAAACTTCAGGGCCCAGTGATAAACTTTGTCGGGACCTCAGATTTGGTGGAGTTGATTGCATCTCAGACGCGTCACCCGATTCGCCTACTGCAAGGTCTATTGCTGACTTGACACTACCAGCGATGGGTAATTTGAGGCAATCGGGGATTAAGCATCGGCGACGCTCAATCGGACAAAAATCCTCCGCAAAGACTGTGGTCGAGAGGGCAGCTTTGCCGCTCCTTGTGGAGCAAAAGGCACTCGGTACAAGTTCCTGCATCCCAAATCTTCAGTCGCTTCGTGGTAGTGTGTATGATCGACATTGTCCTGCAGGGGCTAGCGTCATGGTCTCCAGCCCCGGTTGTCGACGCCCCGACAACTATGGTAGGCGGTGTTTGATATCGACACGTTCCGTGCAACGTACCAAGAAGGAGAGAGGTATCACTCCAGGTCCACGGTGGGTAGTCAGTCAGTTCCAACAGCCAGGGTCAGCAGCCAGCACGCGACTGTGCTTCATTGCACCCTCTCGAGCGCCCGGCGTTGGCTGTGAGACAGGGAGACTCCCCCCCAACGCTGCCACCGGCCTCTCCGGTGTCACAAACGTTAAAAACGGTGGCGCACTGTGTGAGAAACGTTCTTCCACCAACGCCGTCTGTGCGCGGTGCAGCGAGCATGTGCTCCATGACGCGGGGACGCCCTTGACGAACCCGTCTGTTGAGACGCGCGAGGATCACGGCTCGCGCTTGCAGCTGCATGTAAACAGCGCGCGCAAGGAAATGAAGGCAATATACCAGCACGCGTGTTGCTTGGGACCGTGGCGGCTCCCGAGCGCGTCTCCCAAACTTGTGCGCAGCCGTTCCTGCGTTAGACGGCAGGCTAGTCGGCGGCGCCGTCGTCATGGTGCCCCGCGTCACCCCACCGCCGGGAACAGACAGCTGCAGCAAGCACATCAGCTCACCGCGTCTGCGAGCGAGCGCAGAGCTGCTGCGGTCACGCGGTCACGCAGTCACATGGTCTTCTACCGCCCTTTCCTAGCACCTCGCACATTGCTAGCTCGTCAGTCGGCCGTCAGTGACGCCACGCCACTCCATCCCCCGCCATGGCTCCGGATCTGAACACGCTGCCAGCCTCCCCACTGCAATCGCCCTCGGCCTCCAACGGCGCCTCTCGCAATCACTCACCCTCCGCAGCGCGCAACATGGCTGCCTCGCCGCACTCCTTGGCCGCAACTGCAGCAATGAACGCGGGCATCCAGAACGAAGACCAGCGCCGTCCTTCCTCTGGCAGCATGCGGCGAGACGTCGAACGCGCACGCCGCCGGTCCAGCATCCGCATGAATCTCAACCTCAACGACCCAGCTGTGCCTGCCCCCGGCGAGATGCAGCGAAGTCCATCGGCTCGTAGCAGAGGCCCGTGGCCGCATAGCCCGCACCACGAGCGCGCTCCAAGTCTGGGCGACCTGCATCAAGAGCTCGAGTACGAACAGGAGGGGCAAGTAGTACGTGGTCGGTCCCTGGCCCCCCGTGGGACCTTGCTGACATGTGTAGAACCGCCTTCTCAACATGATCCGTCAGCAGCAGAACCAGATCGACACCCTGACCGCCGGCCAACAGCAGCCCTCCAACTCGGCCGTCGACGACAGCACGCCCACCTCTGAGCGTTCCATGTCCCTGTCGCGGTCCCAATCGCAGGCCGCGCACCTCCCATCGTCCACAATCTCACCCTTGCCCAGCGCTGCGCTGCCTCGCTCCCGATCGCCCTTCAACATCAGCCGCCAGTCCTCGTTCGCAGACCGCTCGAGGGGCGGCAGTCATGCTGGCTCACCCGCACTGCGACCGTTCCCCGGCGCGCCGCACGACGCCCACGAGATGCTGCCGAGTCCAGCGACAGGCCGGGACGAGAGCGCCTTCTACCAAGCCGAGACGCAGAACCTGACGCGCGAAAACCAGATGCTGAAACTGAGGATCAGGGAACTCGGTACGCCGTCGCCCCATGCAACTCGCACCCTCAGCTCCATGCTAACCGAGTCACAGAACGCCAGCTTGCAGACAGCAATCCCACGGCCCAGGTCGCCCACTCGCCCGCCGTCCACTCCAGCCTCGCACCCACTGCGGGCCGTGAAGGCGCAGAGCAGAGTCCCACGACAGTCCAGGCGGCAGCGTCGACGTCGACATCGACGTCAGCCGAGTAAAAGGTATTTTTGCCTTGCGTTTTCCCCAACCCAGCGTCGGGAGCGGGAAGTGCACTTTGCATGACATGGGGAATACATTACATTACCACTGTGTCGATGACGAAATGAAACGAATAGCATAGTGTGGAGTTTGGGATGGATAGCCATTTTTCTTTGGACAAAACAAGACAAGACAAATCAATACAATACAAAATGGTCACGCACGCACTTCTCTGCTTGATCATCGGTTTTGACCGGCGTGGCGTCGTAATGATGCATCATTACATATACATGGTTGTCTGTCCAAAGAACACTCACTCACTCTCTCCGTATGCACCACACAGCACGCAAGCAGTCCAGCTTCGCACAACCACCAAGAACAAAAGATGGTGCGGAGCAGTCAAGCAGAGAGAGAGAGAGAGAGAGAGAGAACAGCAACAAATGACATTCATACTTCATGTGTCCAACAAGCACAGCACCGTATCCTGCCCCCCCGCCCCAGTCAGACGCGCGACTGAGTCTGTTGGAAGGAACCCCGATCCGTAGAAAACCCAGTCGGACCGGTTTCTCACTTGTGTGTAAAACGTTGCAGATGAAGAAAACACCAGAAACACCAGCTAAACCCATGCAACAAAAGAACCGGGACGATGCAGACAGACAGGCAGGCAGACAGGCTCTTTTTCCGCAGCGCTGTAATTCCTCCCCGCCTTCTAAATCCGCCGCCCGCCCGACCGCTTTTCCCTCTGTCTGTTAAGTGGCGTGCGGACCTACTCGTCGTCGGCTTCTTCTACCGTCGCCCGCGGGGGGCGCTGCGTCAAGTCTCCCGTGGGCGGGGCGGCGGCCTCGGAGCCTGTGGGCTGGGGCGCGGAGCCTGCGGCTATGGGCTGCTGTTCTTGCTGCTGCTGCTGCTGCTGCTGCTGCTGCTGCTGCTGCTGCTGCTGCTGCTGCTGCTGCTGCTGCTGCTGCTGCGGTGGCTGCTGCTGCTGCTGCTGCTGCTGCTGCGGTGGCTGCTCCTCGTCGGGCAGCTCCTCAACGTGACCGTGTGTGTGCTGGTGGTCGTGGGGCGTGAAGCCCTTCTGCTTCTTGGAGGGTCTGGGCTCGCCGTTTGCTTTTGCGGCGAGCTTGGCGGCCTTGCGCTCTTTTTTGGCGAGCTTCTTGGCTTTGATGTCGTCGGGTGTCTATTCCAGTGTTAGTTGTGAGAGGACTCGAGAGGGTGTGTGATTCTTGGGGCGTACCTCTTGCCATGCCCACGTGGGTCTGAATGAGTCGAAGAAGCCGACGTCTTCGAAGAGGTTGGGGTACAGCCACAGACCGGGCGGCGTGGCAAACATTGTGACGATGAAGAGAATCAGGCGCACAATAGCCATGGCGAAGAACAAGCCGATCAAGCCCAGCATACCCATGCTCAGGTACCACACGCCCTGGCGGAGGAAAAGCGGCCACAGCGGGAACAGCACGACGGCAATGACGAGCACAAGCGCACCCGCGGCGTAAAGCTTCTGCTTCCACTGCGAGCCCTCATACAGCCAGATGTAGTAGTTGTCGTCGTTTGCTTCCTGGTGCTGCTCGATGCGGACGGTCCACAGGCCCTTGACGCGCTTGGGTTTGGCGTGGTTGTGGCCATCGTGGGCGTGCTCCGGATCGACCTTTGAGACGCGCAGGGCAAGCAGTGAGAGAGGGAGCAGCTTGAATGTGTTCTCGGCGGAGGCGCGGTCGTGGACTTCGGGGAGCAGAGGGTTCTTCGCGCGCGCTTTCTGGTAGGCAGGGGAGGAGAGTGCGCGGATGGCTCGCAGGACTGCAGTTGTGATTAGTGTGGTCTGTTGAAGGGGATGTGTATGCGCCCACCTCTGAACATGTCCTTGCGCTTCTCATCATGGATGACTGTCCTGGGCTTGAGGTCTTGCGACTTGAGGAAGTTGGCAACAGCAATGGCCTCTGGCTTTGGCGGCCCGGGCTGAATTGGTTGCTGCTGTTGCTGTTGCTGCTGCTGCTGCTGCTGAGCTCGCTGCTGCGCTTGCAACTGCGCCTGGTGCTGTGCCATTGCCTGCGCCTTGAGTCGCTGAACGTATTCCTGGACCGAGATTCCGTGCTTCTCTGCTTCGGCTGCTAGCTGACGTTGCATCATCTGGATTTGCTCGGGCGTGGGCTGCTGCCCGGGTTGGGGCATGCCTGGCGGCGGCCCTGCGAACTGTCCTTGGGGAGGGCCCTGAGGCGGACCTTGGGGTGGTGGTCCTCCAGTCTCAGACATTTCGTGATCTGCGTATCGCTGTCTTTGTTATTTTAGGTCGGTCCACGCAAGTACAGCTCTGGCACGGTTCAAAGGAGTGTGGAGGTTGGGCGATGGCTTCGTGGGGTTCAGCATTCACTACCGTTAGAGCCAGATTTCAATGATTGTATGGCCGTCGGCGGTTGCAGGGATCAGGGATCCCCGAGCATGACTAAGCGAATATTTGCAACAAAATCTTCGCAGCTCGACGAACATTTCATCCAAACCCATCATCTCCTCGAAAACCTCGACAACACCCGACAGTCTCCAGCAGCAGCTGCTTGACGAACGCAGCACCTTGTGCAGTGGCTATGCAGGCCCATGCGTCGCTCCCAAAGGCCTCCTTGAACGTGACTGGGCGGTTGCCAGTAGCCTTTATTCAGGCTCACTCACCGCAGCACCGAACAGAGTGCACTCTTGGACTTTGTTCCCCTCTCGGTGGCTGGAGCAGCATCGGGGCGATCAGCGGCGGTAGGCGCACACAGCGGCAGTGCGTCGTACTGCATAGGATCATGCAGTGTCACAGCCGGTAGCCTTGAGTAGCAGCCAGCACACCTCGCACTGCATCGCCAACAACAAGCATTGCTCTCCGACCTTGCCGTAGTTGTCGAGTTGGGTGTCGGCAGCGGGTGGCGCTTTGTATGTAGCTTTTGACGTGACGTACCACTTCACCAACACTCTGGGACTTATCTCCACGCCTTTTGGCGGGACCATGATATATCCCTATTTTGGTGTGAAGAAGATTGAAGAACCCTTTACTCATCGCGGTAGTCTTGCCTCTGGTTTGGCTTCAGCGATCCATCAATTCGGGTCGACATGACGTGTAGTTGAAGGCCGCTCATTTTGCAGTCTGCGACCAAAGTGCGGCTCAGCCCTACGTTTCGGAATCGTTTCGATTCGCTGCCAGTAGGGGGGGATGGCGTCCCACCGAGAGACAGTGCATTCGTTGAACGACATGGCAATCCTGAGCCCCACAGCACACTGACTGCTGGATCAAGGCGCGGTCACCTGGCGCCTGTCAAGCTGGGAGTAAGCACAAGGGGCGCTGGCAAAAGCAGGCGGGTGCATGGCACTGTCAGGGCGACACTGGCGCAGCACAGCGCGCACACGGGGCGGCATCAATAAGAAGAGTATCAGCCGGGGCCGGGATGGCATCAAGGATGCAGCTCTTTCGGCGCGGTGGTGACAGCGGACTCCACAGAGACTGGCAAAGACGGGTGGTGGTGTGGGTAAGGGTGGATGCATGTGGATTGGCACCCGCCGACCATGGCGCAGGCGGCCTGATTGGTGATGATCCCAAGAAACGTTGGAACCATGGACGGGGGGGCATGTTTGCCCTACGGCCTCTGCGAAAGGTGCAAGCACAGCGGGCGGCAGCGGGCAATTTGCAGGGCGCAGGCACAGGCGTGTGGCGGCAGACAGCAGCAGCGCTCTCCTGGTGCTGCTGTCTGTTGTCCTTGTTGCAGTCGTCGCTCGACCCGGGGTGGTCGGCCGTGCCGCATTACATTACTGTGTACGGGCGCCCCAGACAGGCTTGACAGGGATGGTCAAGCCACCAGAACGACTTGCTTGTGCGCTCAGCGGATAGGCTTGGGGTCCGCTGCATTGGACCTCGTCATCTCGCCGCCTATACCGCCGTCAAAAGGCAGGGCACGCCGCGCGCTCCTGTCACCACCTCCTGCACTGCTCCCCGCCGTGCAAGAGCGCCTGCAACCGCGACGTTGCCCAGCGTCATCACAGAGCGGACCGCCGCCTGCACCGCCGCCTGCGCCCGCAACTGCGACGCCAGCCCGCCAGCCTGCTCGCCCGCATCGCCCGCAT
Organism: Stagonosporopsis rhizophila; assembly: GCA_016767195.1. Lineage (NCBI taxonomy): Eukaryota > Fungi > Ascomycota > Dothideomycetes > Pleosporales > Didymellaceae > Stagonosporopsis > Stagonosporopsis rhizophila. Next base: position 401,136 of record CP068492.1, read on the forward strand.
CGCCCGAGTTGGTGCTACTGTACGTGGCCACGGTCCCCGACGCGCCAGCCCGCCAGCCAGCGTCTTGTGCGCCGCGAGAGCCCTCTGCCCTACTACACGCGGCTCCCGAGCGTGGGAGCACCGGCAGCCCAGACGTCCGACCTGGCACGCATTCCGATATCGACGACCGGCGCCGACACGACGCCCTGCCCTTGCTTCCAGCGACGCTGCGCTGAGCGCTGACGCCTGCTGGCCCCGCCGCGAACCGCCCTCTAATACACACTACATACTCCATACTACATACTACACACTGCATACCCACCGCCGCCACCGCCGCCGCCGCCGCCGCCGCACGCCCACTGGCGTCTCTGCTGGTCTCCTCTGCCAGCACGGGAACGCCCGGACGCCTCGCTCCTCGACCACGACCAGCAAGACATGTTCACAGCAGCAGACGGGCGACGATTCCGCGAAGGCATAGGCACCAGCCGGTCTTGGTGAAGCTGTGCAGTGGGTCGTCATCCCTCACCACCGCACGCCTCGCACCACCGCCACGAGCACCGCCACGAGCACCTCTACGACCACCTTGACGACCACCTCCACGCGCACACCTCCACGCCTCCCCCGCCCGGCCCCCGCGCCTCCCTCACCCCCCTCACCTCCCTCACCATGGCCATGGTCCGCCAACACCCTCGGCAACCCCAGCCGCCGCTCCTCTCCCCGCTGGGCCCCTACACCCACAACACCCCGCCTGCCCCCGCACCGCCCTCCCTCCTCCGCCACAACAGCACCCCAGATGGCATCAGCCTCCACCACCAGCGCCCGGCCCAGTACGCCCACCCGCTGTCAAGGCACAACTCGTACAGCGCACCCGCCTCCGACTCGGCCCGCACCAAGCCCCCAGAACACATGCTCCGCCGGAAGACACCCAACGGCATCCTGGCAGCCGCGTACGATGGAACGTCGGTCGAGGACAGCGGGGCACCGCATGCCACCAAGCACATTCTGCTCCCCGTCTCTGCCGAATCCAGCCTCCCCTATGGCATGAAGCGGGACCTGGCTCTGCGCTCGCCCAATGTCAACGGCCCATACGGACACTTCAAGCAGGAGAGGTCTGCAGACTGGAGCCCAAGTCTCTACTTCGAAACAGGCTCAGGACGAACAACCCAGCATATGCCTCAGATTGATTCCATGCTCAATCAGATCCCACCACTACAGCACACGCAGCCGCCCTACCAGATTTACGGTCAACAGTTTGGCGGTGTCATGGGACCAGGACTGCAGAGCCCCTTTGCGCCAACCGTCTCCAACGACCAAGGGCCCTTTGGACCGTACTGGCCTGATGGTGCCTACGTCCCCTACCAGCCTGCTGCAATGCGCGACCCTCGCTACCTGCATCACCCCACCCAGAGTTGGAGCCACCCCCAACACCTCTCATACATGGCAAGAGGCTACAATGGCGCCCTTGCTGGTGGCTCTGCCTTCCCTCCGCAGACGTACCAGCTCAATCAACCCATGTACCAAAATCCTGGGGCCATGGGCCATGAATATCCGGCGTTTGCTCAAGGCCATATGAACTTCCAGTCACCAGGTATACAGTCTCACATGCTCCAGGTTCGTCAGGACTACTTCGCCTCTGGCCAATCGACACCTCGGCCTGGTCAGTCTCCTGTCGCCACTCCACTTACTGAATATGGCCCACAGTCCCCAAATGGTCAATCCCGAGAGAAGGTCTTTGCTTGGGCTCACACAGTCTATGTGGATCTGCTCAAGTTCTTGCAGTCAACGAGGAAGGCACACATGCAGCAGAATCAAGGCCGTCAGTCGCACAGGCCACACATCTATCCAAAGCCACCTCGACAACCTGGAGCCAGTCTTGGGACGGATTCGAGTAGCAGCTCTCCTAGGCCATCTACCCAACGAAGGGTATCGTCGCCTTCCGTCGGTTCACAGACGCCATTCCAGCCTCCATCGGACAAGGCTTCCAAACGTCCTGCGCACTACAGATCGGCTTCGTCGTACTCGTCGACTGGATTGGATGCCAACAGCCATCGACAACCCGGGCAGCACTGGACTCAACAACATCCAGTCCAACCCCATTTTCCTGGCATGGACCAGGTGCGTACTTTACGGCGGGCCTCTGGGTCCATAGCTAGTGTTCACCAAGGACTACGCCCTGATGTACCTCCGAGCATGACAGCTGCATCAGCCTTGGAAGCTATCACAAAGCACTGCGAGGAGAGTAAATGGAACTGGATAGATGGCATGCTGCTCGGTGGCTGTCTTGCGTATGCCCTAGGAGACTACCAAAAAGCCCAGACTTGGTACCAGCACATCCTTAGTTTGGATTCTGATCACGTTGAGGCCATCTCCAACCTTGCTGCTACTGTCCTAGCTCTCCAGCAAAATCAAGACGCAGAGCGATACTGGAAACGAGCTGTCAAACTGCGTCCTAGCTACTTCGAGGCGGTCGAACACCTAATTGGTCTGCTGTGCAGCGATCAGCGAGGACGGGAAGCTGTGCAGGTCATTGAAGAGGTTGAACGCGCTCTGCGCTTCGCCAGAAGGACTGACGCTTTGAGAAGCCTTGAGCTCGAAAGCGAACGTCCGCGTTCAGGTATCAGTGAGTCACCAGGCTTGTCAGATACATCGGACAGGCCGCTTTTTGAATTTGAAGGAGAGGACGAGTCGATATTCAAGGATCTAGATGAACTCCCTGGCTCCGATCAGCCAGGCTTTGGCTCCAGTGGATACGCAATACCTGGGTGCGACAATGGTCGCATTCTCGCTCTTGTACACGCCAAGGGTAATATGCTATATGCTCTTGGTAACAACACCGAAGCAGCAAAGGCTTTCGAGAACGCAGTCCTGATCGGAGCCGGCACTCAGGCTAATGGTATCGGTGGTCTAATCAAACGTATCCTGTCTGTAGTTGGCTACGAGGCCTCAGAACGATCGCCTGGCGGCCGCCGAGTCGCGCCGTCCTCGGACCCTGTCCTCCTCCCACCAGATTCGGCTACCAAGACTGCGCACTTGTGCTTCCCTCCACATGGTCAGTTGCCAGGCCTTGCGCACGTTGCAAGCGATGGACTAGCACGTAAAGCTGCCATCTCAACGACAAGCAACTCTTTGTTATCTTTGGCCAAGATATTCCAAGATGGCATGGCAACCAATTCACCGAGAGCTGCAAGCTACCAAAGCAACTATGGGGTCCGCGAAATTCTGGCTCTTTACTATCTTTCTCTGTCGTTGCAGCCCAGTCCATCAACTGCCAACAATGTCGGTATTCTCCTCGCAAGCGTACAACAATCAGCGCCTTCCAAGCCTATCCCTGTCTCGAACCCGACACCGTATCCACAAATTCCAGGTCTGGTTCCGGGCAGCGGCGTTGCGCTTGCCTTGGCATACTACTACTTTGGTCTGCAGCTTGACAAACGCCATGCCCATCTCTACACCAACTTGGGCAGCCTGCTCAAGGATATAGGCCAACTGGACGTTGCTATTTCCATGTACGAACAAGCGGTGCATTGCGATCAAAACTTCGATATTGCTCTGGCTAACCTTGCGAATGCCGTCAAAGACAAAGGCCGTATCAGTGATGCCATCATCTACTACAAGCGAGCTGTGAAGTCGAGTCCTGACTTTGCTGAGGCCGTCTGTGGACTTGCAAATGCGCTCAACTCTGTATGCGGCTGGAACGGCAGAGGAGGCATTGCCGAAGGTCAAGGTGCGCGAGACCGCTGGCACGTTGATGAAAACGGCATGCTCCTAGACGCGAAGATCCCGGGCGCCTCTAGCTCTGGTTGGATCCACAAAGTTGTCAAGCTGGTTGAGAAGCAGCTGGCAGATGGCGAGGGATGGGGCCGCGGCACCATGGACGAACGCTTTGTTAGAGACATGTGCCGTCCAATCGCACTCACGAACAGCTCCGCAGAAGATGTCAAAGAAAAGCAAGAGAGTATGGCGAGCGTTGTGGCTGGTTGGAGAGGGCACAAATGGGAGGGCGCGCGCATCGTACGACTGGCTGAGCGCGCCATCAGACGCCTGACGTGGCAGTGGTACCAGGACCGCTACGTGACCAGAAAGGAACGATCGCCGGAAAGCTATAGCAGACCACAGCTCCCCGCCGCGTTGACTGTACCTGCAGCGCCTACAGTCCTACCGTTCCACACATTCACATGTCCCATGTCTGCCGAGCAGATCCGAATGATCTCGCAGCGCAACGGCCTACGCATCTCCTGCTCCACCTTGAGAGCTCCTTGGCTCCCAGCGACAGTATTTCAGCCACCACCTCCGCCAAGGCCGTATCTGAACGTCGGCTACGTCTCTTCTGACTTCAATAACCACCCCTTGGCCCACCTTATGCAGTCTGTGTTCGGGCTGCACGATAGGACCAAGGTCAAAGCGTTCTGTTATGCCACGACAGCGAGTGACGGCTCCGAGCACCGCAAACAAATCGAGAAAGAGTCGCCAGTGTTTTACGACGCCAACAATTGGTCGCCTGAACGACTTGTGAACCAAATCACCAAGGACGGCATTCACATCCTGATCAACCTCAACGGATACACTAGAGGAGCACGCAACGAGGTCTTTGCTGCTCGCGCGGCTCCGATCCAGATGTCCTTCATGGGCTTCGCCGGGACATTGGGCGCCGAGTGGTGCGACTACCTGCTCGCAGACGACACGGCGGTGCCTCCAGACACTCTTCGCCAGTGGCGGCGCAACGTAGACATGGAAGATGCTCTGGTTGATGAGAACAGCGGAGGATCGGACAAAGACTGGATCTATGGAGAGAACATTGTCTTCTGCCGCGACACGTTCTTCTGTTGCGATCACCGACAAAGCGCCCCCGATTCCCAGGGCAGGCAGCCCAATTGGGAAGAAGAGCAGGAACGCAGATGGGCTATGCGCAAGGAGATCTTCCCACAGCTGCGTGATGATGCAATCATCCTCGGCAATTTCAACCAGCTGTACAAGGTACGTTGATGCGTGAACGGTGTTGGATTTTGAAACTAACAGAGGCTAGATTGAGCCTACAACGTTTCGCACTTGGTTACGCATTCTGCAACGCCTGCCCAAAGCTATATTGTGGCTCTTGCGTTTTCCCGATTTAGGAGAGACCAACCTCAAACAAACTGCGATGATGTGGGCCGGACCGGAGGTTGCTAATCGGATCATCTTTACCGATGTGGCGCAGAAGCATCAGCACATTTCTCGTGCTAGGGTCTGTGATCTGTTTTTGGACACACCGGAATGCAATGCTCACACAACGGCGGCTGATGTTCTCTGGTCTGGCACACCTTTGCTCACGTTGCCTCGCTACAAGTACAAGATGTGCTCCCGGATGGCAGCATCAATTCTCAAGGGGGCATTGCCCAAGTCTGCAGAAGGTGCTCAGGCTGCCAAGGATCTCATCGCCACAAGCGACGAAGACTATGAGGAGAAGGCTGTCCGCCTAGGCCTCGAATGTGTATACAACGGTCACCGCGCCACAGGACGTCTGAGCGAGCTCCGCAAGATGCTCTATCAAGCACGATGGACCAGTGCACTTTACGACACCAAACGATGGGTCAGAGACCTCGAACAAGCGTACGAGATTGCTTGGAAGAAATGGGAGACAGGAGTAGGAGGAGATATATGGCTGAAAGACTCTCCCCCCTCAAGGATCGAAGAGATTGCATAAACCAACGCAATTCACGAGCAGACAACACGTGTCTTGAGTAGACGACGAGTACCGTTCTGGATAAACACTACGTTCGCAACGCACTTTTGGATTTAGCGAGCACACATACACACCGCACCATACTTGTTGCTTTCAGTCGTTGACTTGAGTCCCCTACCATGGGCTCTGATACCCCCGCTTGTTTTTTTTTTAAGTTCGACTTCACGCTTTTTTTTTAAAAACTCGCAACCACACCTTATGGCGTTGTAATGAGAGCATTATGGATATTATACAGAGAGGGTGTGGAACATTCGTCGGCATAGCAGAGAGGAACTGCATTTACGGGCGCTTTGGATGGGGGTGTGGTACAGTCGTGTCGTGTTGTCAATATACCTGCTTGATGGCATTGCGCGAGAATATCGGGCTTTGATCATTTTTTTTTTTTTTTTTGCCGTGTTGAATGCCCCGTGTGTGTGCGCGTGCGTGTGTTTGTTGTATGCATCGTTCGTTGTATACATCATGTTTGTGACGGCGCATACATACAGTCCCGAGCTTACTGAAGAACGACAACCAGGAATTTTTTTCCTAATCGCTGCGTAACACAGTCCCTGCCCCGATCTGGCAACACCTATGCCCCGGCGGCCAAGGGTAGACCTGCGTACAACCCAATCAGTCTGTATGCACGCGGACTCTAGCAGTGCGCATCCACTATCCGGTCTTTGTCTCGTTGCTACAGCTCCCCGTGGCCTGTCAGGTCCGCTAAAACCGCGAGCACGGAACGAGAACCCCCACGCCATGGGTTCAAGCTGTTGACTCGTCTTCGTTTGCGGTGGAGCGGAGGTGAGGGTGGAGTGACATCGCACTGTGGTTTAAGGTGTGCACTGAGCTGAGCTTTGGGGGCAGCACGACTGGCTATCGCTCTTGTCGTGGAGTTATTATTGTCGCCCCCCCCCCCCCCCCCCCCCCTTCCCCCAATCCGTGAGGTGTAGCGCTTTCCATCTCTGGAGGCTCGTTGTAGAGATAAGTAGCCGATCACAAAGAGCACCCTCTGTGAGCCCCCCCTGGCAAAAGACCTGCTCGAAGCCAACACTTCCGTTACACGCTTACGGATTATCGGCCTCGAGCTGATCTCCGGGAAGAGTCGGCTCCTTGCCACGACTTCAGATCTTGCGCGCTGTAGCTGGCTTGTATCTAGCTGGGATGTTGTTAGTGGCAGCGGTGTAGGCTAACCTTGCGACACGCAGAGTGATAGAGTATGCGCACGCCGGTCGTAGGCCCACGTTCTGGTGTGCAACTTTGTGTGTTGAACCGCACACGTCGAGAATAGTACACGATGGCTTTGATATCAACAGGATGGTGATCAAGACGGCCATCCATCTAGCATCAGGTAGATGTTGGACCGTGGGCCCCCCTTCGGCATTAGGTTCTGAGGCGCGGCTTTCGATGCTGACACATCATCTGCGCAGAAGCAGCACCCACATGATGAGATACATGCGTGGCAGTTGGGCGATAATAGACTGTGTAACCAGTACCGAGTGTTCATGCAAGAGCATAGGCTTTTCAGGAGACCCTCGTTTCTGGATTGCTTGATGCAGCCTTCCATGTGACGACTCCAAAACGACTTCAGCACAGCGTCGCCATTTCCAACAAGCGGAAACCTTCTCGGACAGTTTAACAAGTATGACGAAATTCCGCGCCAGACCTGTCGAGCACCCTCCCAAAGAGTGTTATGCATAATACGCGTAGTAGTGGGCTGCTACCAGACACCGACTATCTATAGCTACAAACTCGTCAGCGTCTTCCTCAAGGCTAGATAGACTCCACAAGCCCACGGCTAAGCTACAAACCCGTTCCCAACAAGGGGGACACGCCTCCAACAGCCGTCAAACCAGCGCCGTCGGTCTTCCAAGACTCGTCTCCAGCGATGTGACCATAGTCTCCACCGCGTACCTCACGTCCAGCCCTCGAGATCCCCATCGCTGTGAGTCCGCGCGCGATCACCATGTTGCCCAGTCGAGACGTCACGCACCACGCTCAAATGTCGGGTTGAAGGAGCAAAAAGACGGTGCTGGTGGTGATGCGTACAAGGTGGTTTTGAGACGGGGATTCTAAAGTGGCCAAGGGCTCCTCCAATTGGTCGGTGTTCAGGAGTTTGGCCTGGACGGAAGCACTGCATCTGAAGGCTAGGGATAAAGAAGGTGCTCGCTACCTATTTACACTGTTAAAAGAGGGGGGTGTTGCTGGGTTGTTGGTCGGTGGCTATGTCCATACTTCTTCCATGGGCATCAGTCTCGTGCGTGTGGTGCTGGTGCTGGCGCTGGCGCTGGGCAGATGATTTGTGGAGAACGATACGTGATACTGGCGTTGGCGGGCCCGTGTGTTCGTCTGCTCTACCGGCGTAAAGTGTTGAGTAGGCCCGCTTTAGATGGATGCTGGGCGGCACTGAAGGTCATGATCAAAGTGTAAAATTGAGGGTGCCCCTGTTCTAGTCCATCGCTTCTCGAGCGAACCCAAACGCCGCCAATGCATTTCTTGTGATGCTTTAGTTCAATCCGTGTATCTTGACATAGTCGTACAATATATTACAAATCTTCTCCCGCACTGAGAAGCCGATGTTGTTCGAATCTTCTCAGTAGCGTCTGGTACAGTACCAGCATTGTTCCACTCTGGACACTTGTCCAAACAAAACGCGGTCCCACACCTCTGAACCACCCCGCCATTCCTTCTGTCTTGTATATAATCTTCAATCCGGTGTAAACGGAGGATGTGTCGAGGGTTGCAGCGCCGTGTGCTTTGAGTGTTGTAGAAGGTGATGAGGTTGAAATAGGACGGTTATGCAACGTATGCGTAGTTGTTGATCTGGAGGTAGTCGTATGCTTGGAGGAAGACGAGGGCGTGATCGCTGGTTTCGCCGGATATTTCGAGGCTTCCGGAAGTTCAGGCAGCTGGGTCTGGATTCGCGTTTTGACCACGTCCAGAGGCGTGGTGATGACACCCGCTGCTCCTCCTGCGCTTGCTGCTGTCGCGATCTCCAACAACAGGCCGATATTATTTGAACCCATGTAGCTTTTCGCAAGGTCTCTTTCTTTCTCGTAGAACGTGAACTGCAGTGCAGAGAAAGGCAGATCACGCCATAGCGTGGCCTTGTACCCATGAAATAGCGCACTGAAGCCTTCCGTTCTGATGATCACACGAGCGGCGTCGGTGGTGGAGCGATAGTTATAGCCTGAGTTGAAGTAAGGGTTGTTGTATCGACCCTGCAATTGCAGGCGAGTTTTCAGCACCTCAGAAGGTACATAAGAAGGTGCGGCGGCAAGATCACCGAGGAGGCCTATCTGGCATCAGTCTTTGACTTCGCTAGGCGTCGAATGAGACAAACCGGCTGTGAAGTATGCCACTGACGGTGCAACGCCATTGTCGATCATGAACCGTTTGCTGTATTCGTATGTGCCAAAGAAGCACACTGTCCCGCAAAACGACCCAAGAAACGCGGGCTTCACACCGCCGTACAATCCCCTTACAAATCCTTCTTGTCGCCAGATTGTATAATATGTGCTGCCCATGGACGTGTATTTCGGTGGCATGTGCGGATCGCCCTGTTGCCGTGTTTTGACTGTATCGAGGGAATGCATGAGCATATCACCGGTCAAGCCTCCCAGGCCTCCAGCTAGCATGGCCTGTGCTACTGTCAATCAATGTCATCTATGGCTGGCTCTAGGCTTCCTTACGTGGATGTAGGGCGGACGGCCCTCGTCCTCCATCTCCTCCGCTATAACTCCTGCCGTATCTGCCGCACTCGAAACGACGCTGTCCATTGCGACAGCGACATCTCTTCTCCCCTCGTCGACCAGGTCTTGTGTGGATTCTCCGTTCGTGAAAAAGTTGGCCACTCGGGCAAGTACCATTAGCGTTGAGCCGCGACAGGGGCGCCGTAACTATGCAAGATTGAGAGAGTGGTAGGCAAGGAAAAAGAGGAGAATTGAAAGAAGACGTGTGATGCGTAACTGCGCAGATGGACGGTGCAAGGAGTGACGTTACTGTCGTTGCAACAGTGTGACGCCTGGACGATTCTTATGCCAAGACTTTTATTAAAACCCGCGCAATAACTATCTCAAGCCCACCAACTTCAACAGGTGACTGACCCAGCGTCAACGAAGATTAAGACCTGTTGTGTATTCCTGCAGGTCAAACCGCGCATGTTCTGTAAGCCCATTTAGCTTTTGAATTTGATATTGCGTAGCAAAAGCTTGCAACAGATTCTTTGAAGGCTGCTGACTAAGAACAGAAGGCTGCTCCTCCCCGCATCCCTGTTCGTTCACTATCAGCGGCCCAGAAAACGCCCTAAGATAACGAACCTGTTGCATCCTCAATAGGGTCTATGGCAAGCAGCAACCACTACGAGCGGGATCTGTATTTCACAAGCGGTGTCGTAAGCAGCATGTTTCCAAAGTAAGTAATAGCTGTGGTGCGATGATAGAGGGCTAGCGCCTATCACCTGACGTGGCCCAGCCACTTGCTTTGTTTACATCGTTCGCGTCTAGCAACTCCCCCACATCACCACACATCCCAGAATTTCTATCACAACGCGCTTCGGTCGTTTCAATATTGACATTTCCTTGGTCGCCTCACTGACGCGACTGCATCCGTTCTAGTCGTGATGTCTCATTCTTGGTTGCAAAAGAAGCGCAAAAGCGAGCTTATTGAGCTCGCGCAAACCGCGAAGCTTGCCGAGTAGGTTCAAGACGTCATTGTCCCTGATACAATGACCTACCGCTAAGCCTCGTTGCAGTGCAGATGGTTTGTTGAAGGATGACTTGGTGCTTGCGCTTGAGGAACATCTGAACAACAACGAAACCATATATGCCAAGCATCCAAACTTCAAGGACTACTACAGTCGCGGAGGATCTCCCGTTAAGCGCGAATACTCTTCACCGGAACCCCTCTCTACTGTGAAGTCGACGCGTCGCAGGACGCTCGTAAAGCCCTCGTCGTAAGTGTTGCAGCACGCCCAAGACGCGCGACGCGCTAGATTAACAATATTGTAGTGAAGAACCAACACCAGAGAAGAGAGCGCCCGTCACAACGCGTACACCACGCGCAATTGCCCAATCCGCTGCACAGTCTGCCTCCAAGACTGTTCAATCCGCATCCCAGAGCATTGCACAGACCACCCAAGACCTGAGCAAGAGCCTGTCACAGCAGACCCCACGAGCCATACCACAACGTCTCTCCCAGATCGGCAACGAGATCGATCTACCAGCCTCGCCGTCTCAACTCGCCGAAGTTGCCGACCAGTCATTCCAAGCAGCGAAGACAAAGGCGTCCGAACTATGGGAGAAGACACGGGTCGATGAGATCAAAGAGGCTATTCGTGAGAACGTTAGCTCGGTTGCTGCCATTCAGACACTCATCCTGCTCATCGAAGCTGCTGGACTGCAGTTCAACACACTCCAAACAACACGTGCTTTTGCGGTCGATGCCGAGAACAGCCACTACTTACACATTCCCGATTTCTGGACACTTTTGACGAGCGAATGGTGGGCACCGGCTACGTTGTGGTCCTTGACAAGTTGGGTGCTGCCATTTGTTTTCTCCTACTTTTTCAACTTGACCCTGCGATCGAACACCAATCACAAGTCTTCATACCGTCAGTACCCTGCAGACCCGCTTGTCTTCAACATTGTCAAGGCTATCTTGGCCTATAGCGCATTCAACCTGCCCATTGTAGACGCATCTTTGGTGGCCGAACCTGGAAAAGTGATCGCCTTCAACGCAGGTTGGGGCCCGTTCTCGGGGCAGACTGTTGGTGTTGTGCGGAACAACGTTCCTGGTGGCTACCATGGACTGCAGATTGGCGCTGTGGTTGGCATCCTGGTCAGCTTGTATGATGCTGCGCTGAAAAAGTAATCGCTCAGCCTAAGCTGCTTAAGGGTCGGTATTGGGATGGGAATGTATTGGTTAGAGCTTCAGCTCGAGGCGTTCAGGTTGTGCTACGCTTACCCCGTTTTCAACGCAGCAGGCGGGTTTTCGGAGATGGTGGCGCCGGCTGGAAGTGGCGCTATGTTGTCGGGTCATTGATGTTGCTTCTATTCTTTCTCATTCCGTGTTGCACTCCATCTGTCACCGCGTTAGCGCGCAATACTATTCAGCGAATCCCGCAGTACCCCGTTGCAGCAGCACGACATCGAGGTTCTGTTCCGATGAGACTTTCTAGCACGCGTCGCGGAAGACGTTCCAGCCAGAATTGCAACCCGCGAAAATCTCCTGCACGGGTCTCCACGCTCATGTGTACAGTGGTCCCTGACTCCCTGTCTAGCGGATTATGCCGTGGATGTTGTGCAGACACGAGCGGGTCATCTCCCACTATGTGCCGTCCCACGGGTGCGCTTCCGTCTTCTTTGCCAATCAGCGTTGGTAGAGCTGCCAAAGGCGAGGTCTGTACAGACATTTCATTGGTATCATCGGGCAGAGAATAATGAAGCAGAAGCAGCGCTGTGGTGTGCTAGTGGGCAAGATTTTAGGACTGAAACAAGTGGTAATTGCGGGGTAGATAGTCTACTTGAATCGTCGACGCATTGTAGGACTTGCCGATGCTCGAAGCTCCATGATCTGAAAGGGTGTCATGGATGTGAGACAGCTGGCATGTGTTTCTGCAAGCCTGCAAACTATCATTGGCTAAGATGTCAACGGAAGAAGTTCCGGATCTGACGTCGGGTATTAGTCCTTCTAGGCTGGATTGGGTCACATCGAAAGCCAATGAATGATTCCGCGCACTTTGTCAAACTCCAGTACTCTGCATAGTCGTTGGTAGTGGTGGTTGTGTGGCTTGCCATCAACGATTTGATAGGCACTCCATGTAACACAACCGAGCGTAGAATGGGAGAGGATGCGGAAGGGATAGTATCGGGTGACCCTGCCCCGAATGATGGTCATTATCTTCTGTTGTTCGAGGTTCCTGCAAGCCCTAAGTGGTGATCTTCCGCACATCTGCTTGCGAAGCTCAACCGGAATAGTGGACTGGATGTTCCGCCCCGGATGTAAATAAGTAGTTGCGTACATAGATAGATTTTAAATTAAGCCTGCAGCTTGGCTGAAGGTTCAAGCAAGCATCCCAGTTCATGAGGTACCGCAGATTTTGAAGAATTGACCCATCCTAGGCTACTCCGAAGCGGTGTCATTGGAACGATCGGCTTGTAGGCCTTCAAATCTTCCTATGAACTTGCGGCGAGCACCAACAACCTACCAAGAGGCTCTTTTCAAATAGAATATCTGCTTTCTCTCTAGTCTTTCTGTCTACGTACGTCTGGTTGATAGCTAGGATGCTACATGTTGCTTGCCTACACTTTCTTGTTTGCTCTTCCAAGGCACGGCTACCCAATCGAGTTCAAGGTAGATTATAATCTGCAGTCTGCGAGGACCTAGCTGTTCCGTGTCTCGAGGTGATACGACCCTTAGTCCCGGCGCAATACTCGCTTCTGTCACGGTACAATTGCCCTTGAACGACTCGTGACTAGGAAACGGCACATCCCATCGATACGTGGTAGTTCAAGCCAAGGTCCGGCGGTGTACCCTGTAATGTAATTACAGAGGACTAGCTGTTATGTGGAGAATCGCGTGATTGGATACAGTTTCTGTCTTTCAGCGCTCTGCTCCGTGCTCGTAGCTCCGCTGACCGGAATCCTGGCCGTCCACTACGCAAGCCGGTGGATCTCGGCAACAAGTCGGAGGCTGCCCGGGCAGAAGAATTCTGGTCTCCAAGAAGCAGCAGTGGAAATGGTCGCGGTACTGTGAATATAGCTCTAGGAGTACGTTGGTTGTAGTTGAATCAAGGGTAGGACATATGAATCGCAACGTCGAGCCAAGTGGGGCAGGTGTGGCGTGAATCTTTCAGCCTCAAGGTTGACGACTGTATGACGACGTCACCCTGCTTCCGATTTCATCTTTGAGATGGAAGCACACGAGAACAACATGTTCCATGCATCGCAAGACGTATCGAAACAAAATCCTTTCTGAAATATGCGGCTCAACCCAAGTCATGATCGGGACAGCTTCCCTAAACGCGCTCAACTTCCCTTAGTCGCAGGCACGCCAGAGGGCTCAGCGTGGTTCTGGGGTGGGTCAGACGAACTCGGTCGTCTAAATCTCCTCACTCCTGAGCGAATAAGATTTGCAACACAGGAAAATGTCAAGTCAGGATCTGTTGTCTCGCTAAACCTAGCCTTGAGCGAGCCGTCACCTCCGTTGTTTGGGCGGAGACCTTTCGAGCACAAAATCAAGCCAATCGGCCAAGGCGCCTTTGATGACGAAACGACATTTAATACACAATCCAGCAGTCAATGGGATGGGTTTAGGCACTTTGCTGACCCGAAGTCAGGATGCTTCTACAACGGCATCTTCTCCGAGGAAATCATGGGGGACGAAGATATGGACACAGGTGGACCTGAGAGGTCAAGAAGACTCGGTATCGATGCCTGGGCGCGGCATGGAATAGTGGGAAGGGGTGTGTTACTTGACATACACAGCTGGGCACAGAAACACAATCCCTATGATCCGTTCAGCAAACACGCCCTTACAGCAGAAGATCTGAAGACATGTGCTGAGTCCGAAGGCGTAGCGTTCCGGACAGGTGACATCCTGCTGATACGAACGGGGTGGCTCGAACGATACAATGCGCTCACAAAGGAGCAAAAGCAAGACCGCAGTACGTGGGAAGTCATGGAGCACCAGTATGCTGGATTATAGGCTTCAGACAATATGAAGGACTTCCTGCACGACTCCTACTTCGCGGCCGTTGCGACTGATAACACAAGCCTGGAGGTTTGGCCACCGACCAGTTTCGAAGCGAGCCTACACGCTGCACTCCTCCCGCTATGGGGCATGCCAATCGGAGAGCTGTGGGATCTTGAGGCCCTAAGTTTGCAATGCCGACAGGAGCATAGGTGGACCTTCTTGCTGACTAGTTCGCCCGCAAATGTACCTGGTGGCGTAGGCAGCCCTCCGAATGCGATGGCGCTGTTCTAGCTGCAGAGGTAAGCTGCCAGGACCTCCCAGAGGTTTCATGTATTTCACGGGTATCAAGTGTACCTTTTGGTATAATCTTGATGCTCAATTAGCGCTGTAATTTTCTGGATGATTTGTAGAAGGCACTGAATTTAGCTGCACCGCTCCTCTTCTATATCGCAATCCTTCTTCAAGAAATACTTGTGCGTGTCGGCTATATTGCTTCAATCCTTAACGATGGCTGACACCTGAATCTCTGTGCCACGCAACTCCTATGTCTTGTAAAGCCAGTTAATTCCAGGGTATCTTTTTGCAATCCTTGCAGAATAATGTTGCGCAAAAGTTGCATTCTTTCTCAAAGTTGTAAAATCTTTGTTTACAACCACAGCACTCCCACGCTTTGGGAGGTGCTGGAAACTGGTCAGAGTGGCCCTCTGGATGTCCCATAGATCTTGGTGTGATGCGATAGCTGCTTGGCGCTCTCGCTGTCGCGTGTCCATCCAGTATCGTCTGCCGACTTTTGTGGGCTTCGTCCGCACCGCATCCGCACAAGACTTTTAAGGCAATCAGGCCTGGCGTATAGTTGACCCTGACTAGCTGCTTTGTGTCGTCGATTATGGGTACCCCCGCGAATGGATAGAGTGAAGTGTATGAAGCGTCTGAGTATTCGACTTTCATCGCTGGCTTTTAATGTTATTTGAAACGTTTGTATGTTGTGCTGTATAGTGTAAACCCGGAGAAGATTATATGAAAGATCGGTTTAGCTAGTGCATCGACGAAAGGATGTATTAACGTGCTCCCTCGATCCTCCTTATTCGACGTGTATGGGAATCGCGGTCGTCCTGACTGCCAATTGGCAGCATGCGCATTATCGGGCCGACCAAAGTCCAGGCCGCTGTGCATACGATTGATACAAATATGGCAGGCTAGCGAATGGCAGCATCTTCTCAATTGCCATGCTGACTGATAGGATCGCAGAAGGATGCGCATACACTTAACACAACGTGGCTCAGCTCCGATGGAAGATCACAAACCCTCAATGCAACAGCACATTGCACAGTTTTCTACTGAATCCCGACGAGTACTGAATTCTACGCAAGGTATTGGTCCTTTAGACGATATGAGAAACCAACACATCTGCACACTGCATTAAAGATCAGGTGCTGACTGAGTAAGGCATCTTCCGACTGGCCTAGAACGGCGCTTGCGACCACCAAAGTCAGGCTCACTGTCATAATTCCATTTGCTCGCACCAGTAAACCGCTCAAGATATCGGATGCAGAGCGGTGATTAGGGTTCTTACCGTTGTACGAATGACTGTGGCGCCGGCTCATCGTTGCGCGGGCACCCCTTTTTCAAAATTCCGAGCAGCCCACCTCGAGAAAGAAACTTTTCTTTTGTCATCGGTCAAAGTCGCTTCGGCATACTACATTCCGCTATATTCTACTCAACAAGCCGAACGTTAAGCCGTCTTCCTTAGCTTTCACTCGGGCCGACCCACTAAGGCGGCGGGCTTTACACTGGTGCTGGTACACGTGCAGTGGTGTGCATGAAGCGCAGAGAATCCCAGTCAGTTCGCTGAACCCCCAACTGCGGGAAAATTCAAAGGGTCAAATCTCGCTTTCTCGATATGGCAAGCCTGTTGATCAGCAACTGCAGTGCCGGTCGCTGGCTGCATGAGAGATGTCGATATCGCCACCAGCATGGAGATATTGAGGCATTCTGCGTGCAGATTTGCTTCAATTTGGTCGTCTGACTGGTTCCTTCTGGGCACTCTTCGGCTACAGCTTAGTGTGTACTTGTGCATCTCCCTCGCACGGTCAATGTTTCGAAGAACATTGGCATTAGCGTTGCTGCATCTGACGACCAGTCTAATCCTCAACCCCTGCTCAGAGAACTAGCACCGCCGTTGGCTTGTCCAATTTGTGTAGCTTTAGATGCTGATAGCCGTGTGTACTATGCACCGGGCTTTTATGATGGTCTTCACCATGAAGAACTTCATATTCGATAGCATTCTATTCAACAGCCGCAGACTGGAGCCGTGTACTGCGCCTCAAACGTGCATCGGCGTTCTCACGCCATCGGCGAAGAGCGAAAGTCTTTAGAGCGCCTCCAATCATTTCGACAGAGCCTGACAACCAGTAATCCTCCCTGTTCAGGTATGTTCAAGTGATTTTATGGCTCCTCAAAATGGCATCTCATCTCCTCCCCGAGACTGTCGCGCAGTTGGATTATCCCAGGGTCGTGTTTAAAGTGATATGCCGCAATCCGCAACATTTGATGTTGACTGCAGCTCGCTATTGACGAGACCGATTGCGTACTCACACGTCGGTTGATTCGACGCACAGCACAGCCTCGTGAAGTGCTGGAGGCGACCAGAATCGCCGGGTTGCCCAATCAGAAACCGCTTTTGCGATGGCTTGACTCGACTGGAAGATGACTTTGATGCAGCTTCCAGGGCAGTTCAATGAGAACTTCTATATTGAGGTTATGGACGTGCTTGGAGGGCGCAGGGTCCGCCCGAAAGAGCATTAGCGGAAGTATTAATCCGAGGGAATACGCTCCGGACCAATAGTTGCCATGACTCATGGTACGTAACCATGGGTTGCGGCAAGTCTTGATCGGCGGTGCATACGTTCGTTTACTGTTGGTCACCGGAAAAAGGATGGTAGGTGAGACGCGTGCAGGGATCGGAGCTGAGCAGAACTAGGTTCAATGCGATGATATTTAACATACAAGTTCAGGACTTCGAAGTGCCTTGCAGCTTACATGTTTGCTCTTGACTTTATCAAGAGGTAGCAAAATGAACGCCAAGAACTTTGTTCTAAACCTGGATTGATTCGGTGTATACGCAGCAAAGTATGGACTGTACAGTGTACCGTGTCCGTGCACCCAACGATCGGAGTCAACTAACGATCGCTCCAGGCCTCCAAGCCCATCACAAAAGTGAGGCTATAGAGCTACGTACAATTGTTGTTATTATAAGATTATTTAGTAGAGTATTATATAGGCTTATGCAATTATTATTGTCTATATAATTTATCTATATAATATAGCAGTTTAGCTGCTGCAGGTTATGTAAGTGCAGGCAGCTTAAGGAGGCGTTACAGGCTTTAGATAACTACGCGCACCTACACTATAACGCGCAGGCTTCTTTTTAACTGCAGAAGCTTTTAAAGCTATAGTATTACCTCTTTAGGATAGTTGTATAGCTTTTATAGAGTTACGCGCCTATTTAGCAGCTATTCTAGCAGCTTTCTAGGCATCTATTGCTTAACGTTCCTCTGCCTTTATCCTAGCACGTTCTTCCTTCTCCCTTACACGCTTTTAACGCTTCTCTTCTGCAATCTTATCCTTGTATAGCTTATTTAAAGCTGCTAACTCCTTTATCTCTGCCTTTCTTAGCTCTTCCTCCTCTTTCTCTTGTTTAGTAACTGCTATATAAACCTGTGCCTCCTAGATTAATTAAGGAGACTATACTATTGCTCTGCTGTAATACTCCTAGTGCTGTTGCAAGTCTAACTACCTGCTAGGTTGCTTCTGCTGCTTCTATTTTATGTATAGCTTCTGCTGCAAGCTATCTAGTTTGTTGTAGAGAAGCTCTACCTAAGTTAATAGGTAGTAGATAGTTTAGCTAAGCTTCTAGGCACTTATACTGCAAAGATCCTTTACCTCTACACGCAGGGTAGTACAGGCTCTTAGCTAATCCTCTGCAGAGTAAGCTGTAGAACTAGAGGAGATTAATTCTAAGTCTTTTAGTGTTATATAGCAGAATCTATTAAGTATAATATTAGAGTTTATTAAGTTTATCTCTGTAGCAGCAAAGGCGTTATATATAAGCTTTTTAGTAAATATATCTACCTAGGTAGGCTAGAATAAGCTAATAAAGTCTTCTTTTGTTAACAGGGATAGACCTTAAGACTTCTAGAGGTAGTTATTAAGCTTAGAGGTATATGCAGAGGATAGAGGCTTAAAGCAGACTATATCTAATAGCTGCAGTGTTTAGGTACTATAAGAGGGCAATATAATAAGTATTATCTAATTTCTGTTGCTATAGTTAATAAAGTTCTGTATTAGGTAACTTCTATAGCTATCTACTATTAAAAGCCTATAACTCTAACCTGCCTTTGCCTTTATATAATAGTTAAACACCTGTTTAAGCTAGGCTAATCTAATATTGTTATTTGTTTAGCCTGTAGGCAAAGAGGCAATATAAACAGAGTATGTTCCTGCCTTAATATTAGCTACCTAATAACTCTAGATTATAGAGTTTCTTAATGCAAATATAATACCTAGCAGCAGTGCAGTACTATCTACGCAGACAGTTGCTAATAAGCTTACCTACTTGCGTAAGCTATCTTAATAAGCCTATTAAACCTCTTTTTTCTTATATTAACACCTACTAAAGATGCGCTTTAACCTGCCTAGCACTCTAATTGCAAAGCCCTTCTTATCTATATTGTATATATTAGCTAGCTTAATGTTATACTTAGCAATCTTCTACTATAGGAGGTTAAAGTACAGCTTATACTTATACCTAGACTTAGCGTTGTAGCAATTAGAGTCTATCTCTATTGCCTATTAGGAAGTAAGTTAATTATAGTAACAGTGTAGGAAGCGTGTAACCTAGGTCTTAGAGCATAGATTCTAGGCAACTTACAACGCAAAATTTTGTACTATAACTTATATAGGTAGTAAGTAACGCTTAGAGAGTGTCTCTATATATTGTATAAGGTCTTCTTCTTATTATAGGGTAAGCTTCTGTTAGTGTTAGTTAGCAACGCGTTAAGGGACCTGCACACTGCAATGCGCGCGCAATAGAGTATTTTAATTAATACTATGCTTTTAGGCAATATTAGTATATACAAGTTTATTGCTAGGACCTAGATTATCTATCTCTGCAAGCGCATTATTAATTCCTAGCATTGTTGTTAAGTAATAACGCGTTGAAATATTGTGTAAATGTTGTGCCCTGATTGTTGGTTGACTCTGATTGTTGGGTGCACGGACACGGTATAAACAGAGTTGCTTCTGTGTAAGTATGTCTTAGTTTAGCCAAAACTATGCTGTTGCTTTCTAAGCGTGTAGCCCCGTTGTGGGCCACTGGTTTAGAGAATGAGGTCTCAAAAGCCGTTCTGTGTATTTCCCACTTCTGCTGATCTTACTGAAACAACGTTCTTTCGCTCTGAGCTAACCAGGTGAGAATCAACTACTAAGATGTCTAAAAACGGAGCATAAGTCTGGTCTTTGATCAAAACCAGTACAGACGCAGAAACCCTAAAGGCCCCTGAAAAGACTGCTACCATGCAGAGCTATGTGGAGTCTTTGCAGACGTTCATTTTTGGTCCCCAAACCTTCATTATTGTCGTTTGAGATTCGAGCACAAGCGCCGCAGCCTTGCGAGACCGAGGTAAGACTGTAACGATCAACTCTCGACTGACCGCACAGTAGCCGACTTGAAGCGATGCAGCTGATGCAGCCAACAAACAGGTACCTGTTTATTTGTTCAATCATTATCAATCAACAACCTCCCAGTAACCATAATCTCAGACTTGAAGTGTTCTTCCTGCACAAGAGTGAGCCGTGATGACCCTTTGAATAACCTTTGGGCGAGCATGAGTACAGCATCAGGGCACTGAACGCGTTGTGGAAATCTAGTACTGATAACAGTACACATCTCCAGAACTTCCGCTTACTGTAGAGCTCAGCTCGACGGACATTGGGGTTGCAGGATGGCCAAATATCCACGATAAATAGTCTTGTACGAAGAAACTTTTGGCCCTGAAGAAGCTTCTTGGTCCCAAGGTTCAATACTTTGACAACCAATCCATAGATCAATCGTACCTCGGTCTGCGGCAGACCAAACACCATAGGTAGCGTTAGTAGCTGCTCAAGCTTCAGGTCATAACCGGGCTGGGTTATGACGGGCTTCGCCTTTGCATAGATGGTTCCCGTTCGTTGCACTTGATGTGCGGCGTCATGTTGATTCGCTCAGTGCAGAGAGCGCATGATCAGAGGAAGCTAGTCTCCAGGTGTATTTCAGCGATACGCAAAAACAAACTTGATCCTCAAGAATTGTGCGCAATATCACTGTTGTTAGATCGGTCAACACACCAATATTGTTCGTTGAGCTGCATCAGTTATAGGATAAGCTGGTGTACGATATTGGTCTGATATGCTTCTGTTGAGCATTAGGTTGCGAGATGCTTACAACGATCTTTTTATTATGCGCTGCTCATGACAACAGCTTCGCACATGGCAGCACACCGCTGCTCACATCAAGGAGTGAGCGAATCGAGGTTGCTTTCCAGTCTACGGATCGTGATTAAAGTCAGATCTACTATAGAGAAGCTTTAGAAAATGCCACATTGTATCCTAGACAACAGAGTCTGATGATGAAGTCTCAAGTGGTGCGGACGGAAGACCTGGGGTGCAGCCGGCCCGTTCCGAAGCATTGTCAACCTGTCCATTGTTATAGCATCACGCCTATCTGGCATATGTATTCCAGTATCGCAACGCGAGTTCTCGTTCAAATCTGAGGTAGCAACCGTGACAACAAGCACCATAATCGCGACTTGCTTACCGATGTCAGCTTACACAACAGCCAAGTGCACTAGGATTTCAATCTCCGATCACATACTCAGCTTACATGTACCTTCTCTTACTTTGATATGGTGCCGGCGCAAAATTCTCCTTTGGGATTGCCAAGTCTCTCATACTACTGCAGCTCTTCGTCCTAAAGAGCAGAGACCCGCGGCTCGGATCATAACTCTAGTATATAAATAACGAAAGTCTTAGCCATCCAACCCATGGACTACACCATACGCTTGCATTGAAAGCATTTGTACCAAACAACAGTCCAGCATAATAACACAGGTCAACTTTGGTCATGAGTAACAAAGCAGCTTTCCTCGAGACCGAAAGAGGCTCGATCGTTGTCCGCGATGCTGGAGTTGCGCAACCTGGAGACGGCGAGGTGTTGATCCAGGTAACCCACCATCCTGCCTCTGAAGGTAGAACAAGTCAGAAAAACATTGATCGGAGTAGGTCCAAGCATGTGCCATTCAGCCGGCGGATGCAAAGGTGGCCAAACTAGCCATGCTGACTCTCGAATATCCTACCGTGCTCGGCAGTCCAGTCGCCGGCATTGTTGTGTCTTTGGGTCATAATGTCAACAAAGTGACGGTTGGGCAACGGGTCGTGTGCGGGACTAAGATCTTTACTCACAAGAAGCAAAAATATGGAGGTCTCCAGCAGTTTGCAGTGGTTGATGAGTCCGAGGTCCTAGAGGTGAGTAGTTTGATCATGCATTCAAATCTGTGCTAAGATATTCGAACAAGATTGGCAATGTGGAGTTTACAAAAGCGGTCACTCTTGGCTCCTACACACCTCCCGGTGCCTTGTTCTCCAAGTCGGGACTCAACTTACGTTGGCCCACAATTCCAGCTTCACCTCTTCGGGACAACGAAAAAGTTAAAAAGATCCTTATCTGGGGTGGGTCATCTGCCATGGGCTCCTTGTCCATTTCTTATGCTAAACAAGCGGGCTATACCGTGATATCCACCAGCTCGAAGCACAATCTTCACTTCCTAAAATCCTTGGGCGCCGACCATGTTTTTGATCACAGTCATCCAGCAACCGTCAATGCCATCCGTGATCTCTTTCCCATCGATTATTGGTTTGACACCATCTCGCTGAAGTCCAGTGTCTCCACTATTTTAGACATTCTTGCTCCCAAGGGAGGGCAAGTGACAGAAGCAAACATCCTCTTGCTTCTACCCCCAGCGTGGCTTGGTATCGAAGAATTTCCAGTGGGGATCACGACTCAGTTCTATCGCTTTTCCACTCATGCACCGGAGAATGCGGAGTGGCGCAAGCATTTCCTTGGACGAGATGGCTTCATGGAGCGAGGTCTCAAGAGCGGTATCGTCAAAGGAGTCTCTCCGGAAGTCTTGGGTGGTCTCGATAAGGTGGAGACGGGCATAGATGCTGTCTGGACCGGAGTAAGCGCGAGAAAGATCGTTATTGAGCCATGGGCTTAGGAATGCTTACCTTGTAATGTCTTCAATGAAATCTTTCCGCACTCACCAAGAGCAATCAGGAAATATACAACTAATTTAACACCTATCATTGTCGGTCGCTCCAATGAAGTATCGTGACATGGTTGAGGAGAGTCAAAATCCATGTAACGACTCGTTACAAAGTCAACTTCAAAATCATGCTCGCTGATTGGTCAAGAGCATACTTATGTCACAAGACATTGGCTTCATGGTCGCAATGGCGCTCTCACTTGGTTGATTTACAACATCGGAACTGGGCAGGAGTTTACGAATGGCTTCAGTCTCAACTAAAAAGCTTACTCCCTCTCCACACACCTCTGACCCGAACCTTACAACAGCCCAAATCCAGATCATAATAGCCGCACGAAAGGCTCACAAACGCTTTATTGTAGATCATGGAGGGTGTCACTTAGGTCAGGTACCAAATGACACCTATGGACAAATTCAATAATGACCGAGCAACACTCATGAGACGCTCCTTGTTCAAGCCATGCACTGCTCAAATACTCGCCATCATATTCCTCCAATTCTCGTCTCAGAGCACTTTACAGCATCCCAGACTAGAGTTGTCCGCCAGTTCTACGGGAATATCCAGCGCCCCTTGCGTCTTCACAACAAGCGCACTGGATACCTGGGCGTGCAATGGGCCTCCTCAGCCAAGAGGCTGGGGCGAAGGTCACCAAATAGAGCGAGACCGTTTGTATCGCAGGCTGAACAATACTGATCACGCCGAAAAGCAAGCCACATAAAGTAAAGAAGTGGTTGCATCGGAAGAGATAGACCTTCGAATGGGCCTACACCATCATCCCCACTATAAATTGAAATAAATCCATTGCATGCACTATACACTCGACAGTAACACTTGGCAAACTACCTATTCACACCTTCCTCCCCAGGTACTTGCCACGTGTTCAAAATCAATGCTCAACAATGCAAGAAAACGATGTCAAACGCAGATCTCACTTGCAATCAATGCCATTATCTCCGACCACACCCTGCAAGCATGCTATGTTGAGCAATGACTCGCTGCGGTCCCTTAAAGCACGCCACTTTTGCCCCAACACGAGATCGATCCGAGCCAGACAAAGTCGAAGAACCTGAACAACGAATCAAATCCGAACACGCCGCCCCCACCCCCGACTTTAACCTCATTTTACTGCCCCGAGTTCACCCCAAATGTAGGTTGAGGGTTGGACAATCACTCATGGGATTTGCAGTCACGAATAACGAAAGAGAATCCAGCAGTAGTTATCTGAAAGCATCATTTTCATTGACCTTGGAGCGCTGCAGGCATTTCCCAACTGCCCTTGTGGCTGACAGCTGCCAATGTTCAGCACATTGAAGGCTGGGGCTTCGCGATGCACAGGCAGAGTACACGACAACTAAGATGACAGTCCAACCCATCAGCGAGCACCAAGCTTTCGCGCGCCTCTTGACAAAGCTTTTCTCTGCCGGTCAAATGCGCCAAGCAACGCTTAGCACATCTTGAATGCCAGCTAACGACAATAGGAGCATGGCGTCGCCGAACCCCAGACTCATCCTTCTCTCTCATTGGCGGACATTGGATACTTCGCGGGGATGCACAGGTGGGGAATTCACGGCCTAAAAAGACGGCCGCGGGATGCGCGCAACGCCTTACTGATGTGGTCATGCCTAATTAGTTCCGAGAGCGGTCGATCAAGGGCAGTCCAGCGATTGAGGACGGCGTTAAAAGGTGGGCTGCTCCCCGGACTTTCAGATGCATCGCGATCTATTACCCATCAGACGATCGGCACTTTATATAATAACCCACGCTGCAACCTTACCTTTTCTTGAGCCTGTCTTTATTTTGAGAGTGCTATCTCACGCACATACACCTTACCATGGCAGACAAAAGGCACGGCACTGAGCAGCGCGAATATATCCCTCCGACACATGAGAAGATGAGCGTTGGCCGCTATGCTGCGACCCGCGTCACCACTCTTAAGCCTGCCATGGAGAAAGTGGGCAATCCGATCGCCCTTTTGCGACTCCTCAATCTCCAGCAGTGGATGTTCTTCCTTGTCGCATTCTTCGCTTGGTCATGGGATGCTTTTGACTTCTTCACCGTCTCGCTTACAGTTGAGGAGCTTGCTGAGACGTTCCACAAAACCAAGAAGGGTGCGTATTGCTATCATGATACTATGAAATAGCTGACCCTTATCTAGACATCACTTGGGGAATCACTCTTGTATTGATGCTGCGATCAGTCGGTAGTATTATCTTCGGTCTAGCAGCGGATCGATATGGACGCAAATGGCCTTTCATCATTAACAACCTGCTCTTTATCGTCCTCGAACTCGGGACCGGCTTCTGCACAACATACGAGCAGTTTCTCGGCGTACGCGCCTTGTTCGGTATCGCCATGGGCGGTCTCTACGGCAATGCTACAGCAACCGGTATGTCATTCCTGTCAAACACCTTTTATTATTTTTTACTGACGCCCTCAGCCCTCGAAGACTGCCCCGCAGCCGCTCGTGGCATCATATCCGGTATGCTTCAGCAAGGTTATGCGTTTGGCTACCTCCTCGCCACTGTTTTCGCGCGCGCCTTTGTTAACACAGTCGGCCACGGTTGGCGGCCCCTCTTTTGGTTCGGCGCTGGCCCTCCCGTCCTCATCATCATCTTCCGCCTCTGCCTACCAGAAACACAAGCTTACCAAGAACGCAAACGCCTGCGTGAGGAGGAACCCAACGCCGCCGCCCTGTTTGTGCAGGAAGGCAAGCATGCGCTCAAACAGCACTGGCTACTCCTCATCTACATGGTCCTCCTCATGGCTGGTTTCAACTTCATGTCCCACGGCTCTCAAGACCTCTACCCTACCATGCTATCCAACCAGTACGATTTCTCTCCTAACCAAGTAACCGTCACCCAAGTCGTCGCCAACCTCGGCGCCATGACTGGTGGCACCCTCGTCGGCTACAGTTCCTCCATCTTCGGCCGCCGCCTGAGCATTATCGTCATGTGCATCCTCGGTGGCGCGCTACTGTACCCGTACACCTTCGTCAGTAGCAATGCCGTCATCGCAGCCGCGTTCTTCCAGCAATTTTGTGTCCAGGGCGCGTGGGGCGTGATTCCTATTCATTTGATGGAGCTCTCTCCGGGCAGCTTTCGTACATTCGTCGTGGGAACGAGCTATCAGCTCGGTAACCTTGTTTCGTCGGCGAGTTCGACGATTGAGGCCACTATTGGTGAGCAGTTCCCTCTTCCGCCAAAGGGGAAGGTTAGTCGGTATCAGTATGGGCTGGTGATCTGTATCTTCATGGGATGTGTTTATGCGTATGTTATCGTGCTTACATTTGTCGGGCCGGAGAACAGGGGCAGGAGCTTTGATGTCGCTGCGGATGAGGATATGGCGGCTGTCACCGGTGCAGACCAGAAAGTGCGGAACTGGAGCGTTGATGAGAGGAAGGAAGTGGCGGTTTGATTCGTTGGTCTATGATGTTTTCTACGGTAATAGTATCGCGATCAGGTACAAGCAATCTGCACATGAACATAAAGTCGATGCCAACAGATGGGTTTACGTGTTCTACTGCACAGTGCGAGAAGGCTTGTAGATACGTGTTAGGAATGTTATTGGCAGCTTTAATTTAACACCTTTCACAGTGCAAACAACCTCAAAGCATGAACGTAAGTGAGACACATGTATATTTGTAGCCCAAGCAGTAAGAAAACTTTTCAGCTGTGTATACAAAACTGCCCTCGCTATACTGTAGATACACTGCACGCGCACAGGTTCTGAGCATACTCAGTCCGAGTGCCAATCACTCCCCTCAGTGGCCTGCGTACCACCAAACTCACTCTTCCCCTGCCTGCAACTAGTCAATCTCATCCTTTACACACCTCGTCAAAAGACTACAAGACTTACTCATCTCTGACACTCCCACTGCTCTGGCCCAACTTGTCAAACTTGCTGCCTCCCAACGTATCGTTACCCCATCCCTCACTCCTCTCCGTCAACTTGATCAGCAAGTCCTTCAACTCCGCTACCTCACTCTGCAGCTTCTTAACCTCCAGCACCGCCGTATCAAACTCGACATTCGGCTTCGTGTTCTGGACCTTCTTATCCCAGCCATCAGCCTCGAAATCGCACTCGTGCAGGACCTGCTCCCACTCGTGCGTGACGTCCTCATCCGCCTCACCCCTCTTCCTATTACTGCGCACGACGCGCGCCTCGCGCTGCTCCAGGAATGCAGTTACGACCAACAGCGGACCGTAGAGCACGGCCATGACGCAGTCGTTCAGGTGGTCGTAGCGTTTCTCATTCATCCACCATTCGAAGGGCAGGATCAGGAAGACCATTTCGATCAGGTTGAAGGGCGCGATGAAGACGTTTTCGTCGGGGGCGCGAACGAATTGCATGGTTTTTTGGCTGAAGAGCGCCATGTATTCATCGGTGGCGTTACCGGTTATGTCTTCGTAGGCCGAGTTGTACAGCGCAATGAGAATATTCAGCAAGATAACCATGACAACGAAGGTAAAAATGTAGTAGAGAATGAGGCCAAAGGGAGGCTAGTATGAGGTTAGCATGATGATAATGTCTAGATAGTAGTAGGGTAAAGCGGAACTTACAGCAAAGTTGTCAAAGCCCTCGAATTCAGGGGACTGCATGATGGCGTTGAGCATGGCTTGCATGACGAAGCCGATGTCGTTCATGACTTGGTCCTCGGCGATATCGAGACCCATGAACGCCTGCAAAAATCCGACTAGCACAACGAAGAGAAGCAGGAAGAAGATCAACGACTCGCGGAACATGACCTTGAGTACGACAAGCATGGCGCCGAAGAAACGGAAGGTATCAAAGTAGAGCAGCAGACGCATCCAGAACATTGGGGCTGTAAAGGCGAGAAAGTTGTATCCGAGCTCGTTATACTTTCCACGAGGGTAACCGTTCTCGTGGTCGTCCGGAGCATGGCTGATGGCCACCATGCGGAAAACAAATGAGACAGTGAGAAGAGCGTACAACGTGCTGTTGAACATGTTCCAGAAAGAGATGTAGAAGCGGCCGACTTTCCAGAACTTGTTTGCTTCGTCGCAGATGAAGCCTAGAGTGAAAATATAGAGTAAGCATTCGACAACATCCAGGTCAGCATCGGGATTGATGGTGTTGATAGCGCCAGTGTACAAGCCTAGGTAAACAAGAGAAAAGATGATCTGCACCCAGTTCTGGTAGCGCGGAACACGCATACGGTCGGGGTCGAGATGAGCCCAGTAATTGGTGTTGGTCTTGTTGTCCCATTGGACAAAGCGGGTTGGGTCCTCGTCGTCCTGGACGATCCAACCGCGCCAAAGATAGGATATACACTTCTGGTATCCAGAAGAACCAATGACGGTCACAGCATGGAGATCGACAGCCTTCTCAACGGCATTGGCGGGTTCCGTGGGCTCGCCGTCGACAAGAATCGAATAACGCTTGAGCAGCACCTCTTCAAAGAGGTAATCCATGTCCTCCTCAGCTTCGATAATGCGCTTTGCCATCATCTCAGCAGCAACGGCGCGTACATCAAGCAGATCCGCGTCCCACAGCTCAGCCGAGGCTTGTTTCTGCCAAAGTCAGCACGATCCACGGAGTCGACATCAGACATTCCCATACCGCAAACCACTTCTTCACGATCAGAAGGCAGAACACAACACATGCTGTCTTATCCTCTCCTCCGGCTTTGTTCGCCGTGTTCAGCACAGCTGTTGTAATGATGGGACTGTTCGCCTTGGTGACCTTCTCTTCCTCAATCTCGTAAGGAATGACCTGCTCGATCTGGTGCTTCAAGCGCAGGCAGACCTTTGTGACTTCTTTAGGATCAATTGGTGGTGGATGGTTGTGCTCGCGACGTGTGGGCAAGACTGCGAATCATCAGCATGCATAACGCAGACGAGAGCCGACTATTGCGAACGTGTATTGGCTCCAGCTTCCAGTCGAATCCGCCCTTCGTGGCCATCGGAATTGAAGAGCTCGTTCCAGGCCGGCATGGTTGCGGAGATACTGGGTGTAGTTGCGGGGACGCAATGGCTGGTGAGACAAGTATCTCTAGCACACCTACTCCGATCGCTCGTTGAAGAGATTTCAGAGGCAGAAGGGAATCACGCGACACGAGTAGAAGACCTAAGAGGGGAATTGATGGCGCGTCGCCGTTGTTGGCGGCTGCGCGCGAAAGTTGGTCGGCCCTTCGAGCTTGGCCAAGCTGTCACCCGTGGATCGGCGTCATCGCAGCCGAGCTTGGGCCGTTACACTACAGCCGTTTCAGATCCACATCGTAGCTGAGCATGTGATTGTAGTCGTCTGAATTCGACTCTTTATCATTGAAGGTCTAGACATGCTATTCGATATCCATCCAGAAAGAAAATGCTATACATGTCAAATATGCCGCGTACATGCTCGAGGAATGGTAGTCGAGCCCCAAACGCCGGTATCCACTTTTGATCATGTCCCATCATAATCGTTCAACATGCAAACGTTGCCTAGGCCTCAGCAGCCGCCGCGCCAACCTCGCCCTCGTCGCTCGAGCTCTCGTCCTCGTCACCGCTGACCTGCTGGTTCTCGCGCTCGCGCTTCTCCATGAGTGCTGCGAGCTCGGCATCGTCGTTTTCGGTGACAGCACGGGGCGCCATCTTGACTTGGCAGTCGCCGCCCGCTTTTGTGATGCTCGCCTTGATGTCTTCAATGGCCTGCTCGAGGGTGGAGATACCGACGGTCTTGTCAAGGCACTGCGAGGTGAGGACTGTGGTTGTCAGTAAACTTGCGCGTCGGTTATGAAACTGCATGGCTTACCATAGAGGGGAGGCGACACAAGCTTGACCTTGACCTGGTTGTCGGGGGTGTTCTTGGCCTCGGCGGTGCGCAGGGCCTCCTTGACGGCATCGATACCCTCGTAACCGAAGCAAGTAACTGCGCCGATTAGCACGCGAACTTTTCGCCTTCCTATCAAGGATCCTTACCTTCAATGTCCGATCGCACCTTGGTGGGCTGGGGAGTCAGCCTCTTGCCAATGTAGCTCTGGAGCTCCTCCTTGACGACGTCGTTGGGGAAGGTAACATCGTTCCAGACTTCAGGGTTGGTGATGCTGAGCTTGAAGGCGTCGATCGAGTGGCCGTACTTCTTGTTCAGCGGCCAGCCAATAGTCTGGTAGAGCTCCTCGATAGGAGTCTGCGTCTTCTCGGCGACGTGGCGCATGATGCTGTGGACCATCTTCGACTTGTTGTAGCGCTCCTCGCACTTGACAATATCCTCGGGCGACACACGACGCTTCGACAGATCAATGTAACCCTTGTCCTTGTCGACACGGAGCACAACCACGACCTCGTTGCGGCCAACACGAATGAGCTTTTGGATGGAACGAATACGTCTGCGCGACAGTTCGGAAAGCAGGATCATGCCGTCGATGTTATCTGCGCAGGTCAGTAGCCGCGCATACCAGAAATCCTACACTGCACCCACCATATTCGAGCAGCTTGACGTATGCGCCCATCTCGGCGATCTGCTTGACGTTGACCATCACGAAGCTCTCCACCTCGGGGTACTTCTCCTCGTAAAACCGGCAATTTGTGAGAGACATGCTGTGCGTATTTCCTGCTGTTCGTCTGGAAAGGGTAGGGGCGTCGCTCGACTGTTCTGTTCGCTAGCGGGGGTCGGTGGGGAGGTGTTTGCTCGTGTGCGTCCGCAAAAGGCAAAAGTGTCGTGAGGCTGTACGTTGCAGGCGGCCGGTGGGGTTATTCGGCGGCAAAGGTTATTCCGTTGCGTGCGTCGTTGGCGTTGGGCTTCGGCGTCGAATTTGGTGACTCAATTTGCCCGCCCACATCGAAATCCAGCGCGGGGCGGCTGCGGCGGGCAATGCCAAGCCTCTGTTGCACTTGCCAGCTACGGTATGGTCTGCAACGTCAAAGTATGTGCATCGCACTATCACCGTCCCTTATCGATTTTTAATGCGACATGCTGAATTTACTCATTAACTAGCAGTTTGAAAGTATTTGCGTGAGGCCAACGAGATCAGCACCCAGCCAAGTCTCGTTCCACAACTCGAGTAACATTTTGTAAGGTCGATGAGACCAGGACCAGTACACAAGCTACGCTTTGTACCACTTACGAACCGTTGTCGTAGATACTCATAGCGTTCGTTAGAGATTTTCTCTATAATTATACCTCTACGAGTGGTAGAGCTGAATTTTCTCTTGTGGCCTTTTCTCTTCAAGCAGCAGCGCAAGCCATCGTCACATAAATTTTTGTTTGGTCATGTCATTGCTAGAGGACAAGGACAGAATTAAGAAAATGGGCACCAGGCGGCCTCCTACTTTCCACGACTTTGTAGCCCGTGGAGCCAACAATCACTCTACACAGCTTGTACTTCGAGCTGATGCCTGCAAGCTGACTGATTGGCGACTTGACCGACGCTTGTTTCGAGGTCGACACGCCCATGCAGCGCACTGAAGGCACAAAAAGGCTCACCTTGCTGTGCTGTGCTGCCAGCTACATCTGTATACTTCGAGAAGTAATGACCCATTGCATTTTTCTTCGGAAGTGAAAGCTGCAGCTTTGTTTACCGTTTGTCCCATTTCCTTCTCCAGAATCGCGCCCTCTTAGCACGCACCATCCCATCACATGTAAACACATAATTGTAAACTTGCGCCCTCTCACAGCCCATCATTTAGCAACCACTCGTTTGCTGTCTCGCCTCAGCTCAACTCTCAACTTCACCACACCTTCACCATGCGCTTTCCCACCACCATCCTTTGCCTCAGCAGCCTCCTCATGACTGCTGCATCCGCCAGCACGCCAACCTCCTTCGACGCTCCGGGCAGCGAGTCCAGCACCCTTGCTGCACCCGCTCTCGATACAACCATCGTGTACGAGACGTCGACCTACTACCTCACATCGGCCATCACCCTGACTGTTCCCGTGGCGACTCACATCCCCATCAAGCCCGCCAACAGCAGCTCCTGTACCACCGACACGTCCATGTCCACACTCAACCCCTCCGTCGTGGTCTCGGGCAACGTGACGCTCGCCCCCGTCACGCTGTGGGAAGACACCACAACCCGCGTCATCTACCCGCAGAACAGCACTGCGATTGCCTTCCCCACGGTGGAGCCCAACGGCACGACGACCAACTTTGGCACGTCTACTGTCGTCAGTACGACTGTGGTATCTAGTTCCAAGACCGCTACTGATGCTTCTTCTTCCAAGGATGAGACTTCCGCTACTGCATCGGTCAGCGAGGTGCCGGTCAGTGGCGCAGTGAGGGGAGCTGGGAACGCGGTGCTGGGACTCGGTGCTGTGGCTGGGGTCATGGCGCTGTTGTAGGCGACATGCGTGGTTTTGTGTGCACATTGTTGTGTGTCCTCTGCTTCACTTCTTCTGCCATCTGCCAAGCCATCCTTAACCAAGACTGAGGAAAGTATCGTGTATCGCTAAGCGGTTCCGGGGTTTCGCCATGTTGCGGCTCAATTGGACGATTTTGTAAGGGCCTAGGGTTCTCAGCCAGTCGTCACGAATGTCAATAGGAGACTGAACACCATTTCATACAAACTGTGTTCTCGCCCTCGTGGAAGAATGTGAACTGCGTAGGCCACGGAGTACGAAAGACGTGAATGCGATGTGTGTCAAGAATATATGTATGCGCGCCACGAACCACACCACCAACCATGCAGTTTTCCAATTACATTACCCAACCCATTACTCCTTCCCAGACCAGCCCACCTCCTTACTTGCCCTGCGCCGCCTCCTCGATCCTAAAATCGCTCTCGCGACCCTGCACCCGTTCAATCTCATTCTGAATTGCCAGGACCCAATGATCCCTCTCAGCCCTACTCCTCGCACGAAACACCACACTGCGGCCCTTAGATCCCAACTTCGCAACTCTCTTCAGCTTCGTACGCTTCCCCTCCTTTCGCTGCTGTTCGCCCGCCCCACCCGCGCCCTCCTCGGCACGGAACCAAGATTTTGCCTTGCCGTGCCAGATGACAAACGTCGTCATGACGTCCTCGTCGGTGCTGGTCCAGCCGTCTTCAAGGTAGATCCGCGGTAGCGCGTGGTGGCCCGGTTTGTTAGCATCGAAGGTCTGGTTTTGGTAGAGTAGGTCGGATTCGGTGAGCAGACCCGAGTAGATGTAGCAGTCGCGCAGGTCAAGGTTAGCGATGCGCTCGTGGTGGATGTTGGAGAGTTGTTCGCCGACGCGGCTGCGTAGCACGTCGCGGAAGATGAGTAGCGTTCCGGCAGCCAGAATGACGCTGCAGCGGGTGAAGGGGGCGTGGATGCGGGGCTTGCGGTAGAGCATGCCAGACATGTGGATGCTGCGGCAGCAGGCGATGCCGCACATGTTGTAGAGGTGTGGTGAGGCAAAAGACTGAGTAACCTCCCATTTGCGCGCAAACTGACCAATGTGCGCCTCGCCTTCCTCATCAATATTAAGGGCGCTGAGATTACGAGACCTTGTGGACTTGTAGAGGGTAATGTCGGAGGCTGTACGGTGTCTCCAGTATTTTGCAAGAGCCCTGATATGCTTGATCCATTCTTTGCGGCGTGCATTGTCCGCGGCTTGCAGGCGTATGATGAGCCCATTCTTCATGACCAGTTCGAAAGTGCGGTCTAGGTCGATATCGGTCGTGACTCCATCTTCATCTCTTGAACCATCCATATCAACATCCTCGTCAAAATCCACGTCAGACCCGTCCTCGATATCTTCATCCACCGGGCTTGAACCTAGCATCGCCTTACGAACCTTGGCGATCTCGGTCATATTAATGTATCCATCACAGTTGAGCAGATTGTATTCTTTCCGCTCGAATTCATCAGCCGCATCCTCGTCGTGTAGTCGTCTGGTCTCGGGTGTACCGGAATGACCCTCCCTGAGCCATTCAATCTGCCTATCCTGCACAGGATAAGGGTTGACTGCCCAGTTGTCTGGAATTTTGTCCTGTATCGCCTGCGGTGTAGGGACTGCCGAGTTCTCCGATGCAGGAAGTTTTGGTGGAGGAGGTGGTGTAGCTTTCGTCGGTCGGGAGAAGACAAGATACTGATCGTGACTAGCGAAGTACAGTTGCTTGTGATACATGAGTCCCAGGCGTTTTGCCCGTCCTCGCTGTCCGGTCAATCTGATAAGAAACCCTTCCACGGGAACGGGCTCAGTTAGAAGTTTCTGCTTTTTGCGGGTGACAGCTGTCGTAGGGTAGTGTATTTTCGGCCGCAATTCAAGATCGTGTGATTTCAGCATGGCAATGGTGCCGTACATCTTGCGCTCATTTGCTCCATGGATCCATTCCAGTCGGTCATAGCGCTTCCATGCGAGCCCTATTCGCTGCTCCTTCGTCCATGCCTCCAACACGGTGGCCCACTCAGGGGCATCTTTCAGCTGATCAAGACATTGTCGAACGAGTGCTTGCGCGACGGCTTGCTCCTCCTGCATGGTCTTCAGAATGGCTTCCTCAGTGTCCTCCGCGTCCTGCACTTGGTTCTGAGAAGTTTCCAGCTTTTGGAAGGGGTTGGCGATCCGCACACTGATACTCATGTCTGGTATGTTGATCTGTAGTTCGGAAGCGCGGCGCCACCCAAGAATGTTTCGCAGGAACGTGTACCATTCAACAGCGTTTGAAGCAGTTCTGGCCTGCATGATGAAGATCGAGGTACTCCGACGACAAGGCATAGACACTACGATAGACTTGTCTAAGGACGAGTATAGATTGACTTTGCTTGTCTTTCGACCTAGAGGAATCTCGTACGCGGCACGTTTGCCTGCGCCAGCTTGTTCTATCTCAGGAATGACCTGCAAATGTTAACACAGGCGCAGTCATATCAAAACTGCATTGCTTACTCGGGTCTGATAGAGCTGCAACAGAAAGTCAGCATCGTCAGTGTGGCTGTGTCTGCAGACAATCATGTATTCTCGCCACTTGTCTTTGACTCTCGAGACGACCCTCTGGTTCACGTTTTCGTCAAAATCCTCTGGAACCTCGTCGGCGGTATCAACGCGAACTAGCATACGCTCCATTTTGACAACGAGACCGTCTTTGATTGACTTTCGTCGTAACCTCGTGCCTGCTCGCTGGATGGTCATTTGCGCTTTCTTGGCCTTGAAGTGCACTGCTTGCCGTTTCGAGTCCTCCGGTATGTCGAACTTGACCAGATTGCGTAAATTAGACCCCTTTCGCGTCAGGTCCTTCACCGGTCGATCTGCACCACTCGAAGTGTCTGTCTTGAACATGTTGATCGTGGATCGTCGCTTAGCTCTAGCAAGGATGCCAGTCGATGGAGGCGAGATGGGAGCTTCAGTATCAGCAGGCGCCGCAGTCTTGTTCAAATCAGCCTTGCGCAACAGAGACGAGGTGGAGTCGGCATCTACCGAGGGTGTTCCTCCTGTAGTAGATGCCGCTGCCGCATGGCTTGTCACTGTAGAGACTGGCGGTTCCCCCAAGGACTTGCTGCGCATCGGCCCTTCTTCAGAAGCTGGTATCTGAAGACCGTTGACCTGAGCTTGCGTTGGTGCCTCCGCACGCGGTGTCTCGGCGTCATCGTCCTCTGACTCGACCTCGTCGGCACCATCTGCGGTGTCTGGCCTAGAAGACGCAGTGACGAAGGACTTGGTGCTTGATCGATGGGGCATTGGCGGTTTCGCAGGATCGAACTCTTCGTCCTGGTGTGTATAGACATGTAGATCCTCCGCGTCAATATCCTCTGATTCAACATCCTCCGAGTCAACATCCTCTGGTTCAGAAGGCGCGTCAACGAACTCCTCGTTCTCACTGCCTACTATGACATTCTCTTTCTGTGCCGTGGCTCGGGGGATCTGCATGGCGGGGGGCGTGCTAGAGCTCGCAGATGAGGCGCCATGAGCGCCGCTGGCGGCTGTATCTGCATTCTGAGCACAATCCTCCTCCTCGACGTGAAGATCGTCGGGCTGGGGAAAGCTGTGCTGAAGGAGGGCAGACGCACTGGGCCCTTCGAATCCACTGAGGCGACGTTGGCGCGCTTCGCGGGGGTCGGAGGAGAAAGTCGAGACGCGCGTTGAGTAGTTTATGCGCAGGTGGTGCTTGTACCAGTCGCGACGGTGCTTGCTCAGCCAGGCAGTCTATAGATGTAGTAAGTAGCTGTGCATCGACAGGAGTGGGGCTGCATACGGGTATGGGGCCAATGAAGAAGCGCCGCGAGGTGAGGTAGAGGTGTTCGGGGGTTGCATGTTGCTGCGCGCGTCAGCTTTTGCCTTGGCCATCTACCGAGTGTTGCATGTACCAGCTTCTGCGCTGTGTAGGAGTCGGGCGACAGGTGCCCTATGTCAGGTTGTTGGTGCCATGAATGCGGCTCCTCGAGGTCGGGCATTGGACCTTTGCTGTCGATGTTTCGCCGCGGCGACTCAGATGGCTCACACGTCGCACCGAGAAGCAAAACAAGTTATATACTAGACATTAGGTTAAGAATGTATCAGCTAAGGAGAGGCAGCCGCAGCGCAGCAGGCGTGAACAGCCTGGAAAGCAGGGTGGCAGCTTTCTGGGCGCCGTTTCCTCTAAAGGAGCCGTCTCTCTCGTCATACCCGCTCGTGCCCCTGCGCCAATCATCTATTGATCGGCCCGCCTAGACTGCGAACACCTTCAGCACTCCCCGACATGCACAGCACCATGCTGTCTGGACTGTTGGCGTGACTCGACAGCCTGCTCAACATGCGGGGTGTGCTGTCGTGTCATGTGTGTAACCTCTTCCTCCAGGACTGCCTTTATGTCTCTCCAGCCACGAGGATGGCGAACCGTTTCCAGAATTCACAGTCGCAGCTCGACTGTAGCATCTTTCATTCGACGGCACACGGTTCCGACGGCATCATCTCCACTTTCGTCAGGCTTATCACGGTAATGCCATTTCTTCGCGAGGCTGCTCAACCTGCACTATCCACAACCCTTGCTGCAGCCCTCAACGTTGGCCGACCATCCATAAGCGTCTCAGCTGCAAACCCCACCAACACCGCATCGTTGTTGCACGGTACCAAGGTCCCCCACACGACAGATCTTGGTTCATATTGCGACTTGCGCTCGCAACCTGCCACATCCGGCAACTAAGCGTCACGAGTGTTGATTGCCTCCTCGGATGATCGCCTTTGTGGCGCCGAAGGACGGGGATCTTCCTGGCGTGTTCACGAAGAGCAAGCACGAATTTCGGTGCAGATGCCATCAGACACCCATTGCAAATCATAGTTCCAGCCTTACAAGCCTGGTGCGACTCGAATTCAAAACTTTCGTTGTGATCAATCTTATTGTGACAGTCTGTGGCCGCTAGCCACAGCATAGGACATCATCACTCCGGTCAACCTCTCAACTCGCAATTTGCTTTCGCAAAAGAGGTTGAGCATTACACTACAAGATGCATGTTTTTGGTCTTCTAGAACAGTAACATGGTATGTATAACATCGTCGAATCGTGGCCCTACTGCGCTCCAGTACATGTGAACATGTGTAGGAATGTACCGCACCATCTACAAAACACACTGATTCTCGCAACTTGGACTAGAGCAACTGCAGGTATCGTGACATGGGTACCAAAATCGATCGACATCGATCTTCACACCACCAATTGCGGCTCTGTCTTCTCTCAGCAGATAATGGACCTTCAACACTAACCTACAGAGCTGCTCTCTACTCAGCTGCTCAGAAACTACCTGTCAAGCATGTTCTGAAATCCCCAATCTCGGCATTATCCGATATCATTGTTGGCGGGTAACAGGCTATATTCTAGCTGGTTTTACATGTGGAGTGGTCACGCGCAAAGCTGGTATCCATACATCGTACTTTGACATCGGACATCCCTGCTGTAGAGCCGGCTACCCGTGGAGCGCTTGAGTGCAAGCAATCCGGTCTTGGAATTGCCTTGAGGCGTTCCTTACAATGCCCAGCTCTAGACGGATGACTACTTCAATAAAGGTCCGAATATTGTCTTGTTCAAGTCAGGTTGGACTATGAATTGTAGCCACCACATATCATTGTGCCGCTGGGCGAGTCCTTACTTATTTGTGGAGGGGCTGGACATTCATTGCAGCTACATCCTTAGGCATTGGCTTGCGTAAAGTTTGTCAGTCCGACATTGGATTATTGTGTTCTTCTATTTCTTCTGCTTCTCGCCCTCGATGAAATCCTTGATGGTCTGCTCCAGCCCAACATCCTCCGAGAAGCCCAGCTCCTTTGCCCTCGCTGTGTCGTACTTCGCAGGCCAGCTCAATACGATCTTCTGAATGCCCTCGTCGATCTTCTCTGTGACTCTTGATCGGACCTCCTTTCCTGCAACCTTCTCCAGCGCCTCAAGGATCTCGCCACTTGTTGCTGTGTAACCAGGAAGTAGCACTTGTCTGAAGTGACCGAATTTCTCAGCCGGGACCTTGATGGCGTGAACGAGGTTGGTAGCAAGGGCGCGTGGCGACGTCAACCAGATGCCAATGTCCGGGTTGACTGGCAGGACAGACTCCTGGCCGTTGACAGGCTCGCGCACGATTCCAGAAACGAAGGACGATGCCGCTGCAGTGGGAGCGCCAGCTCGAACAAACACAGTCGGTAAACGGACGACACGTCCATCGATCAGGCCTCGACGGGAGTAGTCGTTGACCAGAAACTCGATCATGAGCTTCTGGGTGCCGTAACTGCTTTCAGGCATGGGTACGATGTCCGTCTCCGTTGCCACGTTCTTGACCGCCGCACGCCCAAAGACAGCACACGAACTGGTGAACACGATCTTGATGCCGGGCTGTCTGACTCGGGCAACGTCAATCAAATGCCTCACGCTGTCGAAGTTGACCTTCAGTCCCAGGCCGAGGTTGGCTTCAGAGCCACTTGACATGATGCCATGCAGGATGTAGACCGCATCGGGGGCCTTTTCGAATAGTACGTCCACCGCCGCGGGATCTGTCAGATCCGCCGCTACGGTCTTTACATCCTTCGACTCTGTTGGGTTTGGCGGTTCATTGACATCTGCAAGGACCAGTGAGGTTGAAGGGTCGGTCTCGATGAGTTTCTTTGCTAAGATCTGGCCGACAAAGCCGCCGGCGCCGGTGATGAGAACTCTCATGTTGCTGACTCGTGTGCACAGGGCTCTGCTTGTACTCGATGGTAGGGTTGCTCTTTGAGATGCGTGTGTGTTGAGCTAATGTGCAGGAATTGGTCACAGCAGCAGTCTTTGAGCCACAGCAGCGCCCTTATGTCATTTCTCCGCCGGCGAGAATACCGACTTGGGACGAGTGGGATGCATGGGAAGGCGGGGGGAGGCGCACCGAGGACCGCGGGGTCGGTGGGCGGGCCGAAGCCCCTGGACATGTTTTCCTGCAACACCATGACTTGGCCCCGTGATGCACTTGAGATACAGCTAGAGAGTCTTCCAGATTCCGTAAACGCACAGCTTCGTTTGACCTTGTCGTGGCAATTTCCCTCCTACTTTTCCGCATTGTCAGCGCGAGCCGCAAGTCATGTCGGCCCGTTTGAGGCCAGTGGCTGACTATCCTCTTCTTGTGCCGCGGACGCGCTCGAAGTGGATCGAACACCGGAATTTCGATGGATTTTCGATGAAGCCGCTCGCAAGCCTGCTGCCGATCCACCGCTTCCGCAGGGGCAATGCGCCAACAAAAGGCTGGGGATGTCCACGATGAGGTGCCCAGGGAAATTCACGGTTTTCCTTCGACTTCAACATGGCTCTCGTTGTTGCCGCCCTGATGGGCTTCGCCCAATTGCCAATCGTGCATGCTGTCAGTTCGTTGAAGATTGAGACGACTTCTGGCACCGTCCAGGGTGCTGTCGACGTCATCACACCAAATGTCGCTCACTTCCTGGGTGTGCCTTTCGCTGAGCAGCCCTTGGGAAAGCGCCGTTGGTTGCCATCAATTCCTAAGGCCAAGGAGAATGGAACGATCGATGCCAGCAGCTTTGGTCCTGCTTGTTCGCAATTCGAAGTCAACGGAGACAGCGTCTGGCTCACAGATGCACCTGAATTTGTCATCACTCCGAGGAACAACTCTGCCGAAGACTGTTTAACCGTCAACGTGTGGACGCCGTGGACCGAGGACGCCGAGCAGGGCAACTGCACGGAGGGAGCTTATGAGGCTGAGGAAAAGCTCCCCGTCATTGCATGGATCCATGGTGGCTCTTTCCAGACAGGTGGTGCCAATGTACCCTACCAAGATCCCAGTCGATGGGTTCAAAGAAGCGGGAGACACATTGTTGTTGGCATTCAGTGAGTGTTCGTTGCGTATATACTTCATGAGTGAGCTAACAGCCGTTTTAGATACCGCCTGGGCATCTTCGGTCAGCCCAATGCTGCAGGTCTTGCAGAGGACGAGCAGAACCTTGGTCTTCTCGATCAGCGTCTGGCGCTCGAGTGGATCCGGGACAACATCGCCAACTTTGGTGGTGACACAGAACGCATCACTCTTTGGGGTCAGTCCGCAGGTGCTGTCTCTGTTGACAACTATAACTTCGCCTACCCTGATGATCCTATCGTCTCTTCTCTCATCATGCATTCTGGAACATCTTTCCTCGACCTCACCTCCAGGGACCCAGAGCACACCAACTTCACATCTGTCGCCACTTCGTTCGGCTGTGCAAACCTGAATGCTACAGCTGAAGTCGACTGCCTGAGAGAAGTCCCCTACACAGACATCCTTGCCTTCCTTAAGGCTCGCGCCGACAACGGTACAACCCCCGGCCTGACCTTCAATCCCATCATCGACAACAAAACCAGGTACAGCAACTACACCGCGCGTGCCCTTGCCGGAAACTACTCCCGCACGCCGGCCATCATTGGCACCACGGTCGACGAAGGCAACGTTTTCCTGCCATACAACCGCACATTCGGCCCCGACCTGACGATTGCCGACCAGCTCACTC
The DNA here is from genome assembly GCA_016767195.1 of Stagonosporopsis rhizophila. Taxonomy (NCBI): domain Eukaryota; kingdom Fungi; phylum Ascomycota; class Dothideomycetes; order Pleosporales; family Didymellaceae; genus Stagonosporopsis; species Stagonosporopsis rhizophila. Next base: position 441,680 of record CP068492.1, read on the forward strand.
TGGGCTTCTTCCTCTGCCCGACCGTGCAGACGACCCATGATAGGTTCGCCACAAACACAACAACGTTCCGCTACCTCTACGGCGGAAACTTCACCAACATCGCTCCGCTGTTCTGGCAGGGTGCTTACCACCAGGCCGACATGCCGCTTGTTTTCGGCACTCACAACATCGCGCGCAGCAACTCGACAGCGCTTGAGTTTGCAGTGAGCGAGGCTATGCAGGACTACTGGCTTGCATTTGCAGAAGACCCAGTCAATGGGCTGCCAAAGGCGGGGTGGGAGGCATACGAGCCAACTGGTGAGGCGGTGCTTTTTGGCTGGGAGGGCCAGGCTGTGCAGCCGATCAAGGAGGCTGATCTCGAGGCGCCGTGTAACGGCCTGGCGCCCAATGGCCTGCCCAAGCCGCCGACATTTTAGCACGGGATCGTGGTATGAAGCGATGTGATGAGTTATGGTAATGTTTATTGTGGGAAATGATGATAGACATAGCACTAGGTGACAAATGCACAAAGAAAGCTACTGGATACAGTACTGCATGCATCTCGACTGGATATGTACAACTGTTGATTATTTCTCATGCTAAGTTAGTCATGCTGGAGTGCCGGACACTACCATCAAACTCGTACAACCCAGCGTGGTTTACCTCACCCGAAAGACGTCGAGATTCAGAACCATGTGATGCTGTATTCCTCATGTCTACTTGTTATGGCCAACCTGAACGCCTCAACATCAACATATCTTGAGCGGAGAGACATGTACTACGACTTACCCTATGTTATTTTTTATACTTACTACTCTTTCTCACAATATACGCACCATACACCACAGGTATGCCTACAAATGCATACCAATACCACGTCTTCTCACCTGCCCTGATTGTTACAGTAGCTCTGCGATGTTTACCTAACGAAAGAACCCTTTGCGTTCTTTCAGAACTAGGCGCGAGTCTTAATAGACGATAGATGGTCGGTGTGGAAATTCCAAGATTACGTGATCTTGGTACGCCTAACCTGGCCAAAATGCTACCTAGTTCGATCAAGCGAGCGCGAGGTCGAGCATCTGCTAGATTCCACGCATGACATGCTTAGGCATAATGCAACCTTGATGGCGATAGGCAAGTCGAGTTTCGGGTCTGATATTGGGTTGGTGATCAGTAGGGCAAGCGTGGGGGTAGCCATCTACCCGGTGGCCTCGAATAATAGAAAGCAGATGCTCCAAGAAAGAGCAGACACTTGTGCGTGGACTTTCGTTTTACCAATACGGTGATGACCTTAATTGCTCGGCAGCTGAAGTATGATGAAGCACCGTTAAGACTCCTTTCAAGCTGTTGTCAATTCCTGGCGGCGCATGCAAGTCATACCACCTGCAGGACCAATCGGTTTAAGCGCACTGTGGAGAACATTATGTGGAGGCACTCTGGGGTATATCGATAAGGAAGTACAGCTGCATTGAAGGGCATGCTGCTCAGCGCCCTGTGCCACTACGAAAGGGGGGCGGGTGATGGCGTGAGCTCGGAAGCGAAAAGCCATAGTGCTGCTATCAGAGCCTAGAGGAGTCGTAAGGCTGATAGTCAAATGTATTGCAAAAGGCCATCTCGCACAGCTCAGACTTCATCGCCTTGGTCTTCAACACGCAGGGCTGACGTTGAATTGAAGCCGCGCTAGAAGGGCGCAGGAACAAATTTGGTCGTCCACTCACCGTAGGTTCCGAGGCACAAAGAGGATTTCGAGCGCAAGCGCCGAACCAAGAAAAGAAAATCTCAACGACAGAGGAGCCGTAACCAACATTGGCCAGGCTTGTACTGCCAGCGTGCAGATCAAGATCTCGATTCGACCACTCTGCAAAGTGCTCCATGGCTGTGGCGAGGCCTCGCCGAGCGTTGCTCTTGATATGCAGGTGGTGAATAGTCCTTGAAGAATGGAAACGTGTACCTCTCTGTAAGACCAGAACACGCTAATTAATCAATGTTAAAGACCGCCGAGGACTATATTGGAAGGTATTGCAGGTCCTGAAACTCGCTGCATAATCCAGAGCCCTCGGTTTGTTGGGTTGGGTTTTCGAGCTAGCCTGGGAGAAGGCGGTGAGCGTGCGTTTGGATCTGCTCGCTACAATGCGATAACAGCTGTACACTTCGGTAGAGCAGAACAGCCTTGCAAAGTTGCCAGAAAGTGGCAAAGAGCATAACTGGGGACACTGGGGCCCTGAAGAGACTTCAGCGGCGCTCTGTCGGCCTCGATTGGCGTCAGTTGCGGCAGCGTGGGCGAACTTGGCCCGGTTGTGGAAGGAGCGCCACGCACGCGCTGGACCATCTGTCGCACGGACCAAGTGTGCGAAAATTCCGTCCAGATTTAAGTGAGGGGCCATGCCATCTGAGCGATTCTTCTCTCCAAGCTCATACCCTCTTTCTCAGGGCCGCCAAAAAAAGTTTCTGTGTGGTTCAGCTGTTCAACGAGCTGTCTGACGCATTTTTTTCGCGCTGTGCGATTTGATACCCGATAGATATTGCATCTATCTCTCCACCGAAAGGTTTTAGGCCCCGCCGCCTTCGCTTATCCGTATAAGAGGACCGCCGCCCTCTTTTTTTTCCACCCTCAACCACCACACCGCACCTATACATCATGGCACCAGCAGCTCTGCACGAGGCGTCCAACGTCAAGTCAGAAAACAGCAAGTCCGTGAAGGTTCTTGAGGAGCTTCTCGGCAAGCTCACCATCTCCAAGGCCCAGGATGAGATCAACTCTTCTGCTGCCTCGATTGCCACCTTCATCAACGGTGATATCGAGGAGGCCGATGCCCCCACCAAGTATGTTAAGCCCCCCTGAAGTATTCCGGGAACCAGTACTAACACTCTCAGGGCTGTTGAGCTTCTGAAGAAGCAGCTCGGCAACAAGAAGGATGCCGTCGCTCGCGAGCGCGCTCTCGATGCCATCCGTGCCATTGCCCAGCACGCCCAGGTCTCCGCCGCCGTTGAGCCCTACCTCGTTGCCCTTCTGCCCAACGTCCTGGCCGCCGTTGGCGACAAAATGTCTGGCGTCAAGGTCGCTGCTCAGACCGCTGCCGAGGCCATCGTCACTGCCGCCAACCCCAACGCCGTCAAGGCCATCATCCCCCACCTTTCACACTCTCTCGAGACTGCCCAGAAGTGGCCCGAGAAGATGACCGACCTCAAGTGCATTGAGCTCCTCACCGCCTCTGCCCCCGCTCAGATGGCCTTCCGTGTCCCTGACTTGATCCCCGTCATCTCTGGTGCCATGTGGGACACCAAGGCTGAGGTCAAGAAGGCTGCCTACGGCACCATGGAGAAGCTCTGCTCCTTGATCTCCAACAAGGATATCGAGCGCTTCATTCCCGAGCTCATCAAGTGTATCGCCAAGCCTGAGAACGTCCCCGAGACCATTCACTTGCTCGGTGCCACCACTTTCGTCACTGACGTCCACGAGCCTACTTTGGCTATCATGGTTCCTCTTCTTGAGCGTGGTCTCGTTGAGCGCGAGACTGCCATCAAGCGTAAGACTGCCGTCATCATCGACAACATGTGCAAGCTTGTCGAGGACCCCCAGATTGTCGCTGCTTTCTTGCCCAAGCTCATGCCCGCTCTTGAGAAGAACCACGACAACCTTGCCGATCCTGAGGCCCGTGAGAAGACCCGCCAGGGTCTTGACACCCTCATCCGTGTCGGTGCTGTCAAGGATGGCAAGATCCCCGAGCTTGAGAGGTACGGCGATATCGCCACTGTTGCCGGCAACCTGAAGTCTGTCCTTCCCTCCAAGTACAAGCTTGACGACAAGTTCACTCCCGTTGTCGACTACATTGGTGCCATTGGTGGTCAGCTCATCGATGAGAAGGACTACGAGGGTCTCAACTGGCAGGCTAACGCCGGTCCTTTCGTTGCCGTCCTTGTCGGAGACGAGGAGGCCAAGGACATCACCGAGAACCTCCGCAAGAGGTCTCTGCCCGCCTCCGTTGCTGAGGACATCCCCGAGCCCGATGAGGAGGAGGGTGAGGATCTCTGCAACTGCACATTCAACTTGGCCTATGGTGCCAAGATCCTGCTTAACCAGACTCACCTCCGCCTGAAGCGTGGTCAGCGTTACGGTCTTCTTGGACCCAACGGTTCTGGTAAGACCACTCTTATGCGCGCTATCAACAACGAGCAGGTCGAGGGTTTCCCCAAGCAGAACGAGGTCAAGACTGTTTACGTCGAGCACGACTTGGACTCTGCCGATACTGAAATGACCGTTATTGCATGGACCGTCAAGAAGCTCCGCGATGTCGGTATTCAGGACGAGCAGGACGGCATCGAGGCTACCCTCAGGGAGTTCGGCTTCACCCAGGAACAGATCAGCGGCCCCATTACTGCCCTCTCTGGTGGCTGGAAGATGAAGCTCGCGCTTGCCCGTGCCGTCTTCGAGAAGCCCGATATTCTCCTTCTCGACGAGCCTACCAACCACATGGACGTCAAGAACGTTAAGTGGCTCGAGGACTACCTCACCGGCTCTCCTTGCACATCCATTGTCATCTCCCACGACAGCAAGTTCTTGAACAACGTTATCCAGCACGTTGTCCACTACGAGCGCTTCAAGCTCAAGCGTTACCGTGGTAACCTTGACGAGTTCGTCAAGCGTGTCCCCTCTGCCAGGTCTTACCACGAGCTTAGCGCTTCCGACCTCGAGTTCAAGTTCCCCGAGCCCGGTTTCCTCGAGGGTGTCAAGACCAAGGCCAAGGCCATCCTCCGTGCCACCAACATGAGCTTCCAGTACGATGGTACCTCCAAGCCCCAGATCTCCGATATCACCTTCCAGTGCTCGCTCAGCTCGCGTATTGCCGTCATTGGTCCTAACGGTGCCGGAAAGTCCACCCTGGTCAACGTCTTGACTGGTGAGCTTGTCCCCACATCCGGTGAGATCTACCACCACGAGAACATCCGTATTGCCTACATTAAGCAGCATGCTTTCGCTCATATCGACCACCACCTCGACAAGACTCCTTCGGAGTACATCCAGTGGCGTTTCCAGACTGGCGAGGACCGTGAGACCATGGACCGTGCCAACAAGATCGTCACCGAGGAGGACGAGAAGGCCATGGACAAGATCTACAGGATCGAGGGTACTCAGCGTCGTGTCATTGGCATCAACTCCCGCAGGAAGTTCAAGAACTCCTACGAGTACGAGTGCTCTTTCGCTCTCGGTGAGAACGTTGGTCTGAAGAACGAGAGGTGGACACCTATGATGTCTGCCGACAACGCTTGGATCCCCCGTACCGAGATCATGGCCTCTCACTCCAAGATGGTCGCTGAGGTCGATCAGAAGGAGGCTCTCGCCTCTGGTCAGTTCCGTCCTCTCGTCCGTAAGGAGATCGAGTCTCACTGCGCCAACTTCGGTCTTGACGCTGAGCTTGTTTCTCACTCGCGTATGCGTGGTCTGTCCGGTGGTCAGCGTGTCAAGGTCGTCCTTGCCGCTTGCTCGTGGCAGCGTCCTCACTTGATCGTCCTTGACGAGCCCACCAACTACCTCGACCGTGACTCTCTCGGTGCTCTGTCCAAGGCCATCAAGTCCTTCGAGGGTGGTGTTATCATCATTACTCACTCTGCTGAGTTCACCAAGGACTTGACTGAGGAAGTCTGGGCTGTCCTTGACGGCAAGATGACTCCTTCCGGTCACAACTGGGTCCAGGGTCAGGGTGCCGGTCCCCGTCTCACCGAGAAGGGTGATGAGGAGGAGAAGGTCAGTACATCCACTTCCAAACATAGTATAACATGCTAACATCATCACAGTTCGATGCCATGGGCAACAAGATTGCTGTAAGATTTCCTGAGTACACCATTTTGACAACTTTTTGCTGACCGAAAACAGGCTACTGAGAAGAAGAAGAAGCTTACCTCCGCCGAGATGAGGAAGAAGGTACGCAGGACAATAAACACCCATTGAAGGACACTCGCTAACAGCTCAACAGAAGAAGGACCGTATGGCCCGCCGCAAGCGTGGTGAGGAGGTCTTCTCTGATGAGGACGACTAAACGTATCGCCTTTGAAAAGTCTTTCTTTATTCTTCATGACTGTTACGGTGCATACCAGGCTGAGAGTTTGCCTATGATAATGAGGGTAGCAGTGGTCATGGCTGGCGTCTGGATTCCAAAATTTGCGAGGTTTTTGCTTTGACAGCCCGCGCACTTTGCGGTTCGATCTCGTTGCAGATAGAAATAGATTCCCACAACACTTCACAAACACGTCTCTCACTTGCTGTGATGCGTATCTCCACTCTTAGAGACTGCAGTCGGCTGCATATGATGTGAGGCTGTGCTACTTCGAAAGTGTATTGAGGCCCTTCAAGGTCCACTATAAGGCTCTACAGTCTGCAGTGATCATCTCTGTATCATCCCATGTTGTATTGGTCTATACTTGCCGTGACCACTATGCGGCCCCTGCCCACTCGCCCTTGGTGGCCCTCTCGCATAGCTTTTCCAACGACGGCACCAAATTCTTAAAGTCACTAAGTTCAAGGTAGACTTGTCCACTCAACCTCGCCCACCAAGCACCACCATAGAACAGCGTTTGCAGAAACGTGTTGTATTCGCTGACCATCGTCTGGAGCAGCCATATTTTGACTAATTCACCCACTTGCTCCCGACTCAATCCGGCTTTTTCGCCCAAATGCTGCATCTGCTCAAAGTCAAGCGGCAAGCGCACCATGGACATGCAGCACTGGCTCAGCGTCTTTGTCTTGTTGTCCAGTACCTCGGTGCCCAGAGACTTCGCTATGAGCTCTCCCGCTTCCTGGGCGAGTTTAGTGCAGTACTCCATGATGACCTTTTCGCCACCAAGGTCCTTGCGCCATTCCACTGCTTTCGGGATGCACAGGTAGGGCGAGCTGTCGATGGTGCCGACGAATTCAAAATTGCCGATGTACTCTGACTCAACATCGCCGCCGAACGCGCCTTTGGGGTCGATGGTATTGGGAACCACATCCAGGTTCTTGAAACCCCAGGATGTAGGCAGTGTCGACCGGATAAGATGCTGATTACGCACTGGCACATACAGAATCGCGCAGCCACGGGGTACATGGAGCCACCTAGACGATATCAGCTCTCTCAACTCATCAGACAGTGCAGGCAAGGATGTCCTCACTTGTGACAATTAGTCGTCAGGAAGTCCGGATCCAATGCGCTGACATCCAATTCCAGATGCCCGATACCATGCGCCGCATCCACAAGACTCAGCACACCCAGCTCTTTACATGCCTGCGTCAGCCGTGTAAACGGGACCCGCACACCCGGCATACTCACGACTGTGTCGAAAACAGCGACCTTGACTTTCCCACCCGCACTTTGCACATCAGCCACTTTCTGCTTGAATGCCTCCACAAGCCAGTCGTCTTCGACAGGATATGTGTACTCGACCCTCGCACTCTTCGCGGGCGTAGACTCAGTGATGTACTGAACTGTCAAGTCGCATCCCTTGTAGATAGTGGCGAAGTACAGGATGTGGTCGCCTTCTTCGAAGGATAGGTTGCGCAGGACTGTGTTCACGCCGGTTGTGGCATTGGGGATGAAAACAACGGTTTTTGGCGCCGCGTTGATCAGTTCTGCGACCGCGGCGCGCGAAGCGTTGAGGTGCGAGGGGTACTTGTACCGGATGAAGTCGTCAGGGCGGGCTTCGGCTGCGTCTTGGAAGGAGCGCAGAGTGTCCCGGACGGGGAGGGGGTAGGTTCCGAAGGAGCCTGTGGTGGGTTAGGAGGTGGATTGTGTTGAAGTATGCTCTAAGAGCATGGCGATTTGGGCCTTGTGCTGCTGAAGCACACCGATTTGGATAGTGAACTCAATCATACTTGGTGCACTCCGTTAGGCATAATCACACAGTAACTTACCATGATTGAGATTCATATACCCCTTTTCAAACATGAACTCTTTCTCCCTCAATTCTTTTCCAAACTTGACACCGTCTTTGTGCCTCACAGGCAGTGAGTGTGTAACAGAACCCATTTTCAATGGAATGATGTAGTAAATAATGATATCGTAGAGCCCAGGTGGCGATTTGGGCTTTATATGTGTTCTCCCCCAAATGACTCAATGTCACAAACAGCGAGCAGTCATACACGTTGAACGCACACCCTCGATAGGGCGTGGTGTTGCAGTGGGGCTCCGGGTTGAGAAGGCGCGAGATAGTTCGTGGTAACCAATAAGAACACTGCCGCGGCTATGCACGGGATCCTCTATGAGTCGCGCAGACGATGAGCCACGCAACGGATGTTATTGATATCTTTATTTTCGTTTGCCTATGACAATTGCAATACTGGTATATCAACACTACCTATCACTCATCACGTTGCTAGGCTCATCCCTCCGCCTGCTGCGTGCATCGCCAGGATGTAAATTATATACAATCTTTATAGGAAAAAAGCCCTAGTAGGGAATGCCTCGCTGAGGATATTAGATTGTGCGCACACTCCTTGCCTTCTCGGCTGCCATGCGTCTCCTGTACTGGTCGCGGAATTGAATGCGGCCGTATGTTCCCAGGCCGACAGACAGGAAGAAGAAAAGGGCCCAGGTGCCGGTTACGACCAGGCCCACAGGGAAGAAGGCAAGGGCAGTACCGGGTATAACAAATGGTGCAGCCAAGAAGACTGCGGAAGTGGCGGCAGCGGCGGCAGTAGGGTCGGCGTTTGAAGGGGCGTTTTCGTCAGCTTTCTGAGCGAAGACGCCATTGACGAAACGAGCTTCCTTGTTCGAGAGGGTGGTGGTGACATCTGCGTTGGTCGTGGGGTTGCGCGCAGCAAGGTCGATTTGTGGGACGAGTAATGGCTGGAGAGCCTCGCTGTGACATGGATTAGTGGCGATCTCTCAGTGTCTGGCAGGTGACTTACCTCGTCATAGCAGGGCCCATCAGATTGGAGTTGATCTTGCCAACGTACATGAGAGTCTTAAGTTCAGTCATGGTGGAAATTGTTTGCCGTTGTACCAAAGTCCCGTCGCTCCATCTCGCTCGAGCCTGAATTTCGCTGACCTCTCGCTTCGTGTTGTTCGTGTTCATTGCCTGTACCGTGGCACCCAAGTAAGACAATGTCATACTGACATCGGCCGCGGTAACGCTTTGCCATGGGTCAACCGGCGATGATACGTTGTACATTCGAAGTTCGGCTTGGAAAACGCCAGTGGAGTTGTCGAGGAAGGGTACGTTGTAACAAACAGCGATGCCGCTTGGGTTTGATGCTTTGCCGTTGAGGTTCCCCAGTGTCTGCATGCAAGCTGCTCTTGTTTCTGCCTCCCAATTTTGAAGATCCGCCTTCGATGCGTCCCCCGAAGCTGGCGTCAATGAAGCTAACGGCGCGGTGTCGGCAGCGTTTGCGTCTTGCCGTTGTGTGATAGTGGCGAGAAGTCCAGCATCCCGTCGAAGCACCTCCTCCAGGTCTTCACTGCGTCGCAGCACAGCGTTGATCTCGCCAAGCTTGATGGAAGCTACCTGTCCAGCAGCGAGCAGTCCCCCCAGGACAGCAGTCTGAAACAACATCTTGAAGACTGATATTAGATTTCGAACGGTTGATTAAAGTTGTTAGTATAGAGTTAGAAAGCCGACCAGCAGCGTACTAGAAGAGAGTTTCTAGCAACGAAGCTTGTTAATGAGCGAAGAAGTGAACACTAGAAACGACTCATGAGAAATAGACTCTGCATGGGAGGCATTAGTAGCAATAATCTGGCACAAACGTGGATAAGGATTCGACCCAGCGGTGGATAACGGAAGACACGGTCTTGGAGTGTCCGACAATGGACTTCCTATGGCGTGACTCAGTCATAGATTTCTTGCTGCAGAGGCAACACCAAGCCTGGACGGAAATGCTATTACAGAGATGAGACTGGCGCTGCTCGAGTCTGCGACAGGTGACACGGAAATCTTCTATGCGTTTGCCCAGTAGCGCCTGAAATAAGCATAATTTGTGACTCCACTGGCAGAGACGAACCCGATGTTTCTTCTTGTGAAAACGTAACCGGAGCAGGCACAACGATGTTCTGCCCCTTGAGACGACTAGTGTTGAGGCTCGGTTTGGGAGGCCAGGATTTGTGGCCAATCAGCGCGACGTAAACTTTCCTTATCGAGCTGTTCCGGGGGCGTGGTTTCACCCTCGCACGCCTCCTCTGGACTCCGATGTACGCGCCACTGCTGTCTCAAGGCGTGTGAACCATTGCGGCAATCACCGTAGACGGATTGTTTGCTATCGCAAATTTCCGCTGTCGTTCTTGTACGCCAGCAGGAAGCTGTCAGGCGTTCTTGGCTACTTGAGGACGAGGGCCAACCTAGATTTGGAGGACCGACATTGATTATTCCTTGTACCGGCCACACCTCCGAAAGCTCCATGCATCTCTCTGCACATAACCGGATATGGTAAAGGGCTTTAGGCCGAGGATATGGTGGGGTAGAGGTGCTGACGCATGGTGGCATTGGCTATGTGAGGTCGCGGCTGCTGCTGTTGAGCGCACGTGCACCATGGACCCAGCCGTTCGCTCATCGATCAACGGCATCACTCTTGACGAGACATCAACCATAGACCTGTACAGAAGCGAAAATGATTTCAGCATCTCCGACATGCGATACATCATTCGGGACCTGCTCGCTGACGGTAATGAGCGCCAGCACCTGCGTGGAAATTTGCTTACACGACTTCCGTGTGCTGACGAGCACGCGCTTCTCTCGATTAACTGACTATGGAGAACGGATCTCGCCCATCTTGTACCCACGGCCATGGAGACGACTGTTATCTCCGCCTGTAGTTGCCGAGAAGATACGGTGAGCAGGTGACGCCGAATGTTGTGGCCCCGTGCTCGTGGACCGACTAACAAAGCCTTGGAGGTCGTCCAATTTGTCTGGATCCGCCAAGAGGATTCAGAATACCACAATACCTACATATGTTAGAGGATACCCTGATTGGCGTCTTGTCCTATTGGAGATTCCAAGTCCCTGCAGGCCTAGTTTTACACCTTATTGGCTGCGATATTGAACAATTGCATTCTTCAGGGCGCCGAACGGCTTGTTAGTACGCGCTCGGGTGCAGTATTGTGTGCCACCGAACGTGACGGTCCTCCATCAATGTATGCACGAGCTCGTAACACGGCAGCCTTGATCCTGCGGCGATGCTGCAGCCTCACCCACCACCACGAATGACGGCTGCGGCGGAATGACCTTCGGGACGGCTCGCGCGCTACACACGAGTCCCTGGGTGATCTGGCACCACCTAAAGTTGTCTGGCTGCGAACACTCGCACAAGTTTCGCTCTCACGCAAGAGGCGAGTCTCAGGTGGCCACGTTCGCTTGCATATGACCTATGCCGCAATGGTACGATGCTGCCCAGTTTGCATTCGCCCAACACACAAGCCTAAGGGCATATATTGTGACCCTCTACTAATGTGGCACAAAATGCGGGCGACTCGCTGCCAGCACATCAAAGGCCTCTGCGCTGTTGATGGAGGTCAGCCTTACCAGTCCTCGAGGAGAGTCGATTTGACCCGGGTTCCGCCCCAGTACTTCTGCTGGTGACCGCGGCTCCTGCGCACAACGTCCCTTCGCATTCAGCTGTCATTTTAACATTCTTGGGTTTGGGTATGGTGAATCTGAGCTGCCACTAGCTGTTTGGGCATTTTTTTGTATTGATTCGCGGAGGGCATATCGCTTGTCGATCCGCCGATTGTTCTCATGCAAGCATCACAAACAATCACAAGAATGCAGCACGTATCGAGTTCGCCATGGCGGACGCAGTCGGGAGACCACCCTAAACCTCAGTACAGTCTATCGCATACGATTTCCATGGTCAATTTGCATGAGGAGCCAGCATGGTACAACAGAGGCCCATCCTCGCCATCTTTGTCTTCAGTCTCAACCTCGACCAGCCGAAGCGCCACACCCACTACCAACAACAACCCTTGGTCTAATGTAATGACAAACCCGAGTTCAGTGGCTTCCAGCAAGTCGCCAGCATCGTCGCCAAAGCACAGTCCAATTCGGACCCCGCCATACACAAGCCGGTCGACCACGCCAACCCCAATCGCGCCACAACCTTTGCGACCAATCAAGCCCATGGCAGGGTTTGTTCCTATGTCTCCGCCAGCTTCAGTAGTTGGAGACTCCTACCAAGCCGCAGACTATCCTACACCATCCACCTCTGTGTTCCCCGGTTCTCCCAACCCCTACCGTCAGCCGACTCTCACCCTGTCCCCATTGGTGCATGGATTCATCAATACCTCTACTCTTTCGTCACAAGGCCAGTCGCTCTCCGGATGGTTCTATGACCTATGTCGAAAGCAGGGTTGGGATGCGGGTCAGATCAAGAGGATCTGGCAGTGGACGTTATCAAACCCGCGTCTCGCAATACTCCTTTACGTATGCGATGATGTTGCGTCCTGGCGGCAAGCATCATTCTTCGATCTGAGAGATGAAAGTCTGCCATTTCCCGAAGATCGGTTGCAAGGCATTGTAGCCGACGCCCGCAAAGTTGTTGATGAACAATGGCGCGCAACCTCGAAAGAGATGCTCTTAAATGGCAACCATGTGGACTTTGCGGCGCGCGAGTCTGTCCCGCTTCAGTCAGAGGTGCTCATCCGCATTTCGAAGAACTCTGAGAAGAGTGTCGATCAGGTGCGGGTGCTGGGTGGCAATGATGATCGAGTCCTAGTCCGAAAGCGCTTCGTCACGACTCGGCCGTCGCAGAAGGCCGCTCTGTTGGAGCAGATTAACAAATTCAAGCAGCTTGACCACAAGAGTATAGGGAAACTTCTGTGCTCGTATGCTCAGCCCAGCCACGTGGGCATCGTTATGGACAAGGCGTCGTGTAGTTTAGATCAGTACCTTGCGATGCCAAGCGATACGTCCCGCTCAAGGATACTGGTCGACTGGATGTACGATCTCGCATCTGCTGTCGAATATCTCCATGCTCAGTCGATATGTCACCGCAGCATTCGACCCAGGAAGATTTTAGTGGAGGGGTCTCGCGTTCTACTTGCGCCGTTTGAGATTGGTCAAAACATTGGCACTTTCAGTCCTACAAATGCCACTTCGCAGCGTCTGGACCAGTTGAGCGCCTATTTCCAAGACCAAACCTACATATACGCAGCACCAGAGGCGATAGTATCACGGGGCAAGCGACCGGCCGATGTGTTTTCGCTGGGCTGCGTGTTCCTTACGATACTCACAGCAGCCCAAAACCAGTCCCTGTCAGCATTCACACAGTATCGAGCCGGATCAACACAAGACGCCTCATTTCATGCACACCTCGACCGGGTTGGAAGCTGGCGGAACAGACTCGTAGCCTCGACGAACGCCAATTTGCGAGCCGGATTGAACGGCTCCGGCAGAAGACTGCGCCAGCTCAAAGTAGAAGCCGAGTGGCTCAGCATTGTCGAGAAGATGATTACACCACGTCCAAAGGAACGCATCAAGATGGGCTTGATTATGGGCAGCCTCGGCTCGGGCAAAGTAACTGGAGGCAGACGACGGAGTCTGGACGGTGGCTTCAGCGGGCAAATGGCCATGCCACTTGGAATGCCCCCCGCTACGCTTGTCGATCTCGAGCCGATAGCCAAACCAAGGACTGCGAATGTAAACACACCAACGCGCCGACCTGAGTTGAGCGTCTTCGACGGGTACTTTCAGCAGCAGTCGCGCAAGCTGGAGCCGGCGGGCGGGTGGTGATGAACATACACAGTACAAGATTAGAAGTCTGGAAGCCGATTGAAATCAAGGCGAAGATATCCCGCAGTGAGCAGTGAATTGCTCCCTACAGCGCCTCTTCCTTAAGGCAAAACCACCATCTCCATACACCAAATACCTAAACCCTTGGAGATTCCTGCATCCAGCATCCCACGATGATCCCCAAATCACCGAATACCTCTCCACAATCCTATACGTGTCTTTTGGTTCCTTCCACACAGCCCCCTGTATCTTCCGCCCCATTCACAGTCCACCAAGCACGAGCTACGAAACACAAAGCCCAGACACGACACAAGAGCAGCGTAACCACACAACACACGCTTGACGATACCCCCTCCCCGCCTTCTTTTTTTCTTTCTTATTTCTATGTCTTCCTCTTCTTTCCCTTTCCCTTTCCTCGTTCTCCCTACCAGCCAGGGAGACCACGGCATCACAATCTGCCGAAAAGGAAAGAGCCACTGTTGTATATATCTTACATCTCCCATCTCCATCTCCAGCCATTCCGTAATCAGATGCTTTGCATTACCAGCACATGAGTGTTTGCAGCGAAGACGGTGGGTTTAGACTGCGGGCGTTGGGGATTAGGGCGGGGAGCAGAGCCGCTGTGTTGGTGTGTTGGTCGTTTGGCGTTTTTGGTCGAGGCGGGACGAGCGAGGGTTCGTAGGGGGGGGATTCTATGCTGGGCTGTGGGGGTTGCTACTGCGGCGGATGGAGGAGTGGTTAGGCTGGGCTGCTTTGTGCGCTTTTACTCTGATGACCCTGTTTACTCTGCCACTACCACCACATCACTCGAGGGTAAAGCAAAGGGGTTTAAGGGGGCTGGAATGCAACATCGTCTTCGTATTCTTTACAAGTTCGAGATCTCAGTGGTATCCCAAAAATTTGTCACATATGGTACAAGTATTGTGGTGTGTGTGTGTGCGCCCAAAAATGATGCGACGCGTACTCTGCGTTCTCGTTTGACGCTCCTGCTCTCGTATCGTCCTCTGCTAGTGCTCTTGCTTGACCCCCTCCACCCCCAAGAGCTTTCGTCATCATCCAGGCCAGGCCGTGGCGGCCAACCAAGTGTGGCCCGTCGGTTGTTCCAAAGTGTACAGGTGAAGAAGATGAATGGCGACCATCTATGCGTACAGTACATGCTGAATTATCTCCCTTTGCGCCAAAGTGCGGGTTTTCGGTCTTGATTGCACGCGTTAGACAATCACTTCTCCGCAGTCAATCATGTTGGGCCGCCACTTGGAAGTGTCGAGCTCGCCTTCTGTGCTGCTGGGAACTGTGACGTCGAGTGGCTGGTACAGATACCAGGCCTTCAGTGCTGCGGCTGCGGCGCGTGTTCGTGCCTCGTCCAGCGAGCTGCCTGCGCCTTCGCCCAGCTTGTCCTTGCCGCTGTATACGCCGACGACGAAGACGGGGTGTCTGCTCAGACGACCGGTCTCGGAGATGAGGCGGGCGACGGGGGCCTCGAAGCCTTCTCGGGCGCAGAGTTTGGACAGATCGCGGGTGGGTGTGCGGAAGTCGAAGAGTGTGCTGATGTCGAGGTGGCGGCTTGTGAAGTGGCTGCGGAAGAAGCGCTTGACGAGCGGTGCGCCGAGCTGCAGGTGGAGTGCACCTACCAGTGCCCTGACAAAGGACTGTGCTGCCTCCTCGGTGGGGACTGGGGTGCTGGTGAGCGAGTGTGGGCCCGGCGCGGCGTTGTCCGAGCCAAACTCGTCTGTCTTGATGATCTTGTGTGTTGTTGTGAGGTTCCAGCTCCAGGGTGCCTGGCGCCTCAAGGATGCTGGTAACTGGCCACCTGACTGGATTCTCTTGAACTGGAGGAGCCCGGGGTCGACCTCGCCTCCAGGCTCTGCGGCGGCCTCAATGCCCCATTCGCTGGCGACCGTGGCCAAGGCCCTCGGACCCACGTATGCATCGACGGCAGCGAAGACGACGGCCATGGGCAGGCGCGGGTAGTTGCACATGAGCCATTCTGTGGTGTAGTAGCCGAGCAGATGGCGGCCGAGGATGGACAGCGAGGCGTTGTTGAAGGCGGGACTGGGGTCTGCCGAAGGATGCACGAGGGTGCGGGCGAGGGTCTGGAGGGGGAATCGCTGGGGGAGGGACAATCGACTCCGCAGGGCGTGCAGTTTTACGGAGCGCTCGGCGGCGCTGGGGTGCGGTGATGGCAGCTTCTCGAGGGCCGTGGGCCAGCGGGCCTGCCGTGTCGCGGGCTTTGCGGGCTGTTGGGCGACGATGGCGGGCTCGTCGGGGAGCTCGACCTGTAGCTTGCCATCGTTGGGTATGGCCACGGTTGTCTGGCAGCGCGCCTGTGTCCTGGCGGTGCGGGCTGCGATGGAGCGCTGGGCGGCATAGAGGCACGAGGGCGTGCGCGGCGACGGGGCGGCGTGCAGCTGGGCGGCGCACCGCGACAGAGGTATCCGCTTCATCGGAGGCTCAGAGAGACGGCAGCCGGCGGAGGGACGAAGAATTGGGCGGCGGAGACGGCGGAGACGGCGGCAGACGGACGGGCGCGTGTGTCGTCTCCTGGGCCCTCGCCATTGTCACTTTCTCTGAGAATTTGGGAGGCGCCAAGAAAAGTTAGCGGCGGCAGCCCTCAGAGCAGCGCCGACCGCAGGGCACGCAGCAGCCACACCCACCCCAGATATCTCCACAGCTACACTTCACAATGGGCGGCGGAGGAAAGATCCCGTGAGTACTGCCCGCCAATGCCTCGCCCGCCCGCTGATCACCCACAGTTACCCCAAGCACGTCTGGTCGCCGGCCGGTGGTTGGTATGCGCAGCCCGCCAACTGGAAGGGCAACACGGCCGTCGTGGGCCTCGTCCTCGTCAGCATCGTCGGCATGGCCTGGTCCGTTTCCGCACAGCGCGAGTACCGCGACAAGATGCCTGAGCAGGGCCGCTTCTTCCCCAGCCGATAGTACGTCACCTCGAGACAGCGAGCGGGCCGAGACCGCCGCAAGCAGAGAGCGCACAGCTAACACGGCGCAGCTGGAGCAGGCAGATTGTCGAACACGAGAAGAAACTGAAGGAGCAGGGGCAGTAGAGAGGCAGAGAGGGCGTGGCGTGTAGGACCACCAACAAGAAGCAATGCGCATTACGGCTGTACATAACTACCCAGCCTCTGTTTGAACTCTGAGAGTCTTTCTTCGACACGAGTCCCGTTCCATGTCTCACCTTGAGCGCTCTGCGCGAGCACCGGCATGCCCACCTGTTCAATGGCGAAGCTTGCTGACACTGCGCCCCAGGCTGCAGCTTCCTCGAGCTTCTCCACGCCTCCGTTTCGGACTAACCCAACTGCTAACCCGCCCAGGAACCCATTGCCACCGCCTGTGGGATCGACCACTCTCTCGCTGTTCTGGTGGTACGCAGGCAACCACTTACGCAGCCCTCGGCGCGCGACTAGGCATCCATCTTTCCCACTACGCAACACAATGCCGCCGCTGCCATTGGGTCCAATTCCACTATCGAGCCACTGATCACAGAGCGACTCAATGAGGCGGAATTCGACGTGCTCCTTTGCGTCGGTGGACTGACCGAAAAAGCTGCCAAGCTCGCCATGGTTTGGGCTTACGACATCTACGTACT
Source organism: Stagonosporopsis rhizophila (assembly GCA_016767195.1). Classification (NCBI taxonomy): domain Eukaryota; kingdom Fungi; phylum Ascomycota; class Dothideomycetes; order Pleosporales; family Didymellaceae; genus Stagonosporopsis; species Stagonosporopsis rhizophila. The sequence continues at coordinate 458,952 of CP068492.1, forward strand.
TCAATGCCTCTAGGCAATTCTCAAACTCTTCCGGTGTGCACAGATCTGGCACTGGCTCCCATATGAAGAGCGGGCGCCCAGTTGTGGGAGAGGCCAAGACGCGCATTTCCAAGATGTTTGTGATGAGCTCTATGCACCTTACAGGGGAGCAAATGAGATGGAACGACCTGGCCCACAAAAGGTCTGTATCAGCCAGGTCTTCGTGGGTCAAGCGAAGCTTTGGAGTCATGTAACGAAAAGCTGGACTTTGTCAGATACGTCGTCTCGAGCGTCGCCGGCTACACGTACCCCTGTGCTCGTTCTCGCCATACCCGTTCCACCCGCGTGTAGTCAGTCGGTCAGGTGTTTCACGGAGGAGCGCTCCGCTATCCCATGATGCAATGTAGTCCCGCAGCTCATCAGGGAAGTCAGACCCGCAGTCAACGAACCACCCGACGCTTTTCGACTCAGGTGACGGCGAAAAGATGCGGGCTCCAAGAGCAGAGTAAGAACCCGCGCCACCAACAATGTCCTTGACTGGCGGCTTTGGTGGAGCAAACTCGATCTCATCGATGATGAACATGCCGAGTGTGCAGAAATCTATGTTGGGGGAGGGGTTTGCCATATTGAACACTTGCGGACCGTGGACAGAATGTCTTATCAGCGATCTCGGAGCCGTTGCGATTGTGTGAGGGGCGTGAGATTCTGGGGGAACACGTCTAAGCGGCGAGATCGAGAATCTGACAATACCATGCGGGTCGATCACTGGAAACGGATCTGTAGCAAAGTGAAAGAAAAAAACGCAGCAGTGTCGTGAAACTCGACCATTCACAGACCCCCGCGGCGGCATTGGTCGGTGATGCTGGAGCTCCGGCGTGGTCGGCCTGCAGCACTAGCGCCAACGTGGGCCCACGGCAGGGGACACAGCTGTACCGATCACTCCTTGCCAGGACTACGTATAATCCCCCCCCCCCTATCGCAGGCAGACGTCTATCCATTCGACGTCGCACGAGCCCGTCCGGCTGTCTTTAGCTCCGCGCATCACTTCTGGAAGGATACAAAGTGTCCAAACGCTGCAGGTGGCCGTTGTCTGTCATTTCCCCGAGGCTCCTGGTCGTAGCACACGCCTACCCTGCACAAGCAGCACCTTCCCCGCAGTCATGGCCCAGAACAATATGAATAGCTTGACCACGTTAATAAAGCGGTGTGTACCTCCCTCCCGAGCCTCCCAACCCCACCCAGCCCGCCATGAGCGACCTGGAGCACCGCGCCATTGGCCCCCATGTCGAGGGCCAGAAGAAGCCCGAGGGAGTGCTGACTTCGATGATCCGCAGGCTCGAGGCTGCCACCTCCCGGCTCGAAGACATTGCCTCGTCGTCGTTCCCCGCCGACGCCAGCGCCAGCAGCGCCGGACCGCCGCCCACTGTCGCCGCTGGCGGCGCCGCTGCCTCGCCCGCGCCTGCTACGCCCTCCCCACAGGTCGTCGAGAGCCTGCCCCCGTCGCTCGCCGCCTTTGACGAGCTCGTCAACACGGAATTGAAGACATGGCTGGATCTGAGCCACAAGCTGGGCACCGTCATCGAGACACAGTCCAAGGCGGTCGAGCGCGCATTCGCCGCCCAGCGCGCATTCCTGACCATTGCCAACAAGGCGAAGAAGCCCGACGACCAGACCATCATGGGCTTTCTGAAGGACCTGCAGGCGTCGATGGAGAAGACAGACGAGGTGCGCCAGAGCAATCGCGAGCCGGCGCTCAAGGACCCGCTGTCCATGGTCGCTGATGGCGTGGGATCGCTGGGCTGGGTCACCATAGGAGGAGGCGGCGGCCCCAAGCCCCACGAGTACATCACCGAGCTGTTCGGCGGCGCCCAGATGTACGGCAACAAGGTCCTGAAGGAGTACCGCGACAAGCCCGACAAGACCAACGTCGAGTGGGTGCAGGCCTACTACAAGCTGTTCAAGGCCCTCGCCGAGTATGCGAAGAAGCACCACCCCAGCGGTGTCGCCTGGAACGCCAACGGTATCAATGCGAAAGAAGCAGCCAAGCAGGTCTCCAGCGCCCCCTCGGGCGCAGCAGCTGGCGCCATTCCACCGCCGCCGCCGCCGCCGCCGCCGCCCGCGGGAGGCATCCCTCCACCCCCTGGTCCTCCTCCGCCACCAGGCCCACCGCCGCCACCTGGTGCCGCTCCGCCGGCCAAGAAGGCTGCCCCAGACATGAACGCCGTCTTCGACGACCTGAACAGGGGCTCTGACGTCACAAAGGGACTTAAGAAGGTCGACCAGAGCCAGATGACACATAAGAACCCGTCGCTGCGGGCACAGGCGCCGGTTCCAACACGGAGCGATAGCAACGGCTCGCTGCGCGGCAAGAGCCCAGCTCCTCCGCGGAAGCCAGACACCATGCGCACAAAGAAGCCACCAAAGAAGGAGCTGGATGGTAACAAGTGGATCATTGTGAGTCAAACACTACCAAGCATGATGCTCAAGCTGACACAGTCTCAGGACAACTTCGACAACCCCGGCGAGGTCGTCGAGTTCGACGCCGAAATCAACCACTCGATCCTCATTTCGCGCTGCAAGAACACTACTATCCGCGTCAACGGCAAAGCAAATGCCATTTCCATCGACAACTCCTCCCGCACATCCATCATCATCGACTCGCTCGTCTCCTCGGTCGACGTAATCAAGTGCCCCAACTTCGCGCTCCAAGTCGTCGGCACCCTGCCCACCGTGCTCCTTGACCAAGTCGACGGCGCAACAATCTACCTCGGCAAGGACAGCCAGAACACCGAGATCTTCACAAGCAAGTGCTCGAGCGTCAACATCAACTTGCCCGCCGAGGACGACTACTCCGAGAATCCCCTCCCTGAGCAGATCAGGAGTTTCATCCAGAACGGCAAGATTGTCAGTGAGATCGTGGAGCATGCCGGTTAGGTGCAGGTAGAGCTGTAACGTGTTTGTTGGGACCGGGGAAAACGCAGCGCGCGTAGCCTTTGGGCCGTGGCTGGATGTGAGATATTGGTAGGATCGCCGTAGGTGGGTTTGGAGCTGCCCAGCGCTAGATTTGTGTAGATTTGTCCATCATCAACTCCGAATGACAAAATTAGCGCGTTTGGACTCGCTACGGCCAGCACATGAATTGTGAGGACACTGAGGTGAAGTGATCGCAACAGCGCTACGAGACACCACCACCTTCTTCCCTGTGCCTAGCGTGGTATCAACTCACGTACGCTACAGTACGGCACGATGCTGACAGAACTCTCAAGAGCACTGATTGCGGCATACACACTTGCAAGTTGCGCTGTCTGCCACTGTCTACTCTGGTTCGCGTCCAGGGCAGTTCTACCAATGCAGAATCATGGAATTGGATGCTGTCTACTATCGCATCACGATGTTGGACACTGGGAGTAGGCATATCAGAGAGTAGACATTCCAATCATACAAGTCTGCAGCGTCTCGATAGTTCCCTCCCACACATACCCACCTCCTCAACAAGCCCCCTCACCCGCTCTCCGTCTCGAACTGCCCAACCGTAAACCCCACCTCATACAAATCGTCTTGCTTATGGTGGTGCATCAACGCCCGCTTCGTGAGATACTGCTCCGCGTCTGCGACATGCCCACGCTCCACATACCTCCACTCCAACCTGATCCTCAGCGGGCGCCCACACCTCCTCACCACATGCGACGCATACGTAGCATACTCTACCAACTGCCGTGCATACACTGTGCCCGCGAAAAAGCGAGCATATTCCTCTGCCGCCTTGAACAAGCACACGTGCGTCAGCCCCTTGAAGCAAAGTAAAGACACAAAAAAAGCAGACACGAACCTCGCGCGCGGTTTCTTCAATGGCGCTCTCGGCTGCAAACCGCACGTTGGACATGATACCCGTCAGTATCAGCAAGCACAGGACGTTCTCGAGACACTTTGGGTTAACCGTGTCGAAAGCGTGCGTGGTCTCAAAGACACACGCGTCGTAGGCTTTGGTCAGGACGGGGGCGACTTCCTCGTTGAGACGGCGGCATGTGGATAGGAGGCTGGTGGGGAATCGGGTGTAGTGCATGATGAGGTGGCCGTGGGTTTCGGCTGGTCTGGTGATGTGGAGGGTTTCTGTGGTTGGGGAGGGGAGGTGCGAATACACCATTAGTCGGAGCTCCTTGGGGAGGTCGAGAAAGCGGAAGGGGTGGGGGGGTGTGGTCATGGCGGTGTGCGTGTTGATTGTGTATGCAGTGCTGGTGTGTATAGGTAGTGTAGAGTAAGGCAGCGAAGAACCTGGGGGCGCTGTGGTGGCAAGGTAAGCGCCCGTTATTAAGCGCCCGTGCCTTCCCTTCACCGGTCATTGTGGATTCGTATATTGCTATATAGGTAGATACTAGGCACCCACGCGACGGAGTCGATGATACCACTTCTTATGCACGGCAGACCGGCGTTATTGACGATGAAGTTAAAGGTTCTTTCTGTCATGCACAGAATCATCCCGTGACAACTCGTTGCGCACTCGAGGCCAAAAGGCCGAACATCCCAATGTGTCTTGCAGAGGAGATGTTGCCTAAAGTTGGCGAGCAGCGACTAAAACAGTATCGTCAGGACAGCCTTTCGACGAAGGACCGTGAGGCCGTGGATGCCTCTCAGCAAGTAAAATACATGTTCATCTCCATTGCCACAACCAGCCTCTCAATGCTGTTCTCCTCGGTCGTGCCTTTCTGTCCATAGCCCTTCTTCCCCGTCAGCCCCCTGCAGACACTCAAAAAGACTCTGATCTTGCCCCTGAGCTTGGCGTACAGTTCCTCCACGGTCAAGGTGCTGTCGTTATCAAGGTCTCCCCCCGCATGGTTTCTCTGCAGCTTGGCGAACGCCAGGACGAACTCGAAGATCTCGTCAACCAGCGCAACGACCTTGCGCTGCCGGCGCCGCAGAAGCAGCGAGAACAGGATGCTGTCCAGACACTTGTCGTGTGCGTCTCTGAGAGTTGCCACCCCTTCTGTCACCCGGACGCCTAGCTCGCCTGCCTTGTCTTCCTCGGCAAGCCGCCGTTCCAGGTTGGTTACGAACTCTGAGAATTCGTCCCAGTGTTCTGCGATACCGCTCTGGAATACGTAGTTCGTGTATGTTGTGACGAAGTGGTGGGCTTCGCTTCTGAATTTGCGGGCGGTAGGGTTGGTGTACTGACGAGGGAGGTGAGAGACGACGAACAGGGTACGGGCGAGACGGAGAAGGGACTTGAAGATCGTGTCATACTTGTCGAGAGAGGCGGTCGTGATGACGAGATGCAGAGGTGGTGGCGGCACATACTGCAGGCGCAAAAAGTCCAGTGCTGGGAGCGCATCGGGATCCATGACAAGAGTCTGTTCAGCTTCAGTGAGATTGCGGATCGCGAAGTTGAGTTGCCCTGGGAGTGAATCTGTGTCTCTGCCGGTAAGTGTGGTGCACGACGAGGGGACCGAATCCGCAGTGAGGCTGGAGTGGTAAAGGGCAGAAGAGTAGTAGCTCTCGCTCAGAACGCCACGAAGGGCAAGACGCAGCTCTGAACTTGCCGGGGGCCAGTCAGTGCGCGAACCGAGCTGCAATCCCATCTGTACGCCGCTGCGCATCTTTCCCTTGTGACGTTCCGCGCTTTCGCGATCTGGATCAAACAGGGCGGAAGCTAGCAGCGACGAGAAAACACCATCGCCAAGGAGATGGTACTGCCGTTGTAGAGATAGATGGTGCCGCAGATGGTGAGCCCGGAAGAAAAGTCGAAGTGTGACCGCATTTACCAGCTTCGCCTGCGCGGTGATGACCGGTCGGAAGGACAGTGCAGATGTGATAGAAAGTGGCGGGGCAAACGTGTTAGACTCTGATCTCGTCCTCTGGGCCAACAAATCTCCAAGTAGACCGTACATGTCATCATGTAGGCTGCTTTTGACTTGTTCCGGCTGCGAATTCATCTTCTGGATGGACTGCTCGAAGAAGTCCTCCAAATTCGAAGGTTGCTGGCTTGCTAGGTGATCCGCCTGCGCGTTTAGGGAACGTGATGACTTCGACCTTGGAACTCCTTTCTTGTGGGTAAGTTCAAAGATTGTCGACCGAAGCGCCTCCTCGTAGTTCTTGGCCTTGGCAGCAATCGATTCAATGTTCTGCCATGCAAAACTCCACTCGAGTTCTGGTGCTTGTACGTCGAATTTGTCCAAATTAGACAAGGGATGGTCAAGATGCTGTGTCTTGAGGAAACGCAGGCTGTTGCCCGTGTCGAATATGAGGTTACCGTCCTCAGGAGTAATGAACCTTGGCATCATCTCCGATCTATAGACATATTCTAGAGGGCCTTGCTCCAGAGTGTCATCCTCGACAGCTACAAAGCTGCCTCTTTCATGGACAGGTAAGGGTCCTTGCTCTTGTCTGATTCCAATCCACTCGCCTATCAAATGCAGGCTAGGTGCAGCAACATGGCTCAGTATTTTGCCAGAGATCTCCCTGAGGTAACCATCGCTCTCTTCGATTTCGAGCATGCGATGGTGGAGGATGGACGCCAGCTGTTCGTTGGTCTTCGCGAGCTTGACCGAGTCGGTCATACGGGCAACGTGTATAATGATCTCGCGAGGCCTTGCGAAAAGCCGTTGTAGTTGAAGCAACGATGTAATTCTCCCTGATTGACTGCCAAGGTGACCTTCCAGCGTCTCAAGAACACTTGATATTGACGTTGCAAGGGCAACGCGTGCTGGGATGGAATTCGTCGAAGCAAATGTACGTTCGACGAACGCTCTGAGATACAAGAAGGTATTTCCAATGTGTACAAAGCGGCTGATCAGGCTTTGAGCTGCCTGCAGACTGGTTCCTGAAGGACGCCCATCCGGAATGGCAGACTCGAAACTCTTCAACTTGGGATTGAACTGGAAGAGGATGGACGAGCGACCAAGACCAAGGTTCCACAACGACTGGAGGAGAATGTTACTTCTGAACACCCTGCCCGCAGGTATTTCATTGTTGTCTTGAGTAAGTGCAGCATCGTATGCTCCAGGGCCACGCTCGGTGATATAGGGTGTGCGGCTGGTAATGTGTTCGCCCTTTTCGAAGCTTTCCCAAGTATAGAATAGCACGTCTTTGTTCGCTGGCCCTAATTCGAGGGCGAACTCCCAGACATCCTCCTCTGGCTCGAGCGGCGGGGTGTCGAGAGTGATGCTGGACTCATCGAGGCTTTCGAGCTCCGGCAGAGGGCCGAAATTGAATGTTTCCAGATCAGGCAGTCGCAATTCGCGGTCGAGGTCATGTTTGGGTGCATACGGGTGGTCAAATCTTATGGACGTGACTTCGCAGGGTCAGATACATGGCGACGCGTTTGCGTATAACGAACGCGACGGAACCTACTGTCTAGCTCCAAGGGCGCAAAGAGTGACGATGTATAAGTACCCAGCTCGTCATTGTTGGCCGTATCCTTCCACACGTGACTGCTTGAGAACGGGTTGTATGCAGCATCGTCGTTGTCCATTGTTTGGACGGTGGGCAGAAAGAAGGGTGGGGCATGACGTGGAAAGCACTGGTTCAGCCCTATGGCATCCCTGCAGCTCTAGCTCCATCGCACCTGCAGCGCGTTACTTCCACATCCTCGACGGCAATTCCTTCGACCAACACGTCTATCAACCAGGATGCCGCCGCGCAAGAAAGCGAAAGCGAGCGCAGCCTCAACGCCCCTTGGTGATGCCCAACCTGGGACGCCGCAGGCCTCAAACACGCTGTCACAGGACGAGCTACTTAACGACCCGTGGGAAGACGAGCAAGAGATTCAGCTGTTAAAGAGCATGATGAAGTGGAAGCCGACTGGTGAGGGGCATACGCTCGTAATGAAAGCACCCAGACTGACGTTACAGGCCTCCACAAGCATTTTCGTATGATTTCTATACATAATGACATGACTTCCCACGGCTTCGCGTCAGAAAAAGCCCCCCATACACGCATCCCCGGCATCTGGAAGAAGCTGGATCAGCTGTACGACCTCGAAACCCTCGACGCACGCGAAAACGAGCATATTTTTGAAGGGAGCCCCGACCCAACGAATCCGCAGGAGGCTGAGTCCCTCCCGGACTTCGAGCTTCCTGAAGATGACTTCGGCAAGTTCATGTGGGAGTCGCGCTTTGAAAAAGTTGGGTCATCTGCGACCTCGTCGCCGCCTGTTTTTCCCATCGAAGACCAGAAGACACTGTACGTGCCAGGACTAGGCCTACTCAAAGATGTGCCAGATGTTGTCCACTCGACCAAGGACGAGAGCGTTGCAGAGGCGACGCCACCTCCAACAAAGAAAAGCACTAGAGCTAGCAGATCAGCGGTCAAGGGTACGAAAAGTGCAAAGAGTGGAGCTGCTGTCAAGAACAGCAAGGCTCAGTCTACAGTATCAGACTCTGAGGAGAATGAAGAAAATGAAGAAGACGATGACGAGGATTCTAGCTCTGAATCAGAAGAGGAAGAGGAAGAAGATAGTGCCCCTACCACCCGGCGAACGAATCGAGCGAAGGCGAAGCCCGCACCCAGGCGAGGGAGGAAACGCCGTATCGGCGATTGAAAGAAGCTTGGAGGTTGGGCACTCATGGCTACTAGCTTGATCCTGGATCCGCAATGGGACTGTCTATATTCCTGCATTACAAGGATCTTTCCTCGGATAGCTTTTCCAGTATGGCAACCGCAGGATCGACAGCTCGGGTTAGAATTCCACGGGCCTAGACTCTCTCGATCCATCTAGATTGCTACTTCCAAGTACGAAAGGTTCCTGAGTGCGTTCAACCACACATCAAGCACGGCGGCATTCTCCTGGTACTGATCGGTTGGCGAGACTGAGAAGATTCAATGCTGGAGGGAAGTAGGCGCTGAGGAGCCGAAGACTGCACTTTGATGCTCTGGTCCCGAACAGAGGAATTGCCACGCTTACAGGTCTAAACCCGCGGTCACATCCTTGATCATTATATGTTTGCAGATCGAAGGCAGGTCTTATTGTTGGGTCTGCCGAGAGTGGGTTACTCTTTTGTCGGGCGGATAGCGCGACTCCGCAAGTGAACTGGCTTTGAACCTGGATTTGTGACCCGCCTAGGCTTTCTGAATATACTCGGACGATATCGAATAGTATTTGAGGTGTTTCACACCTACAAATCATCACAGCACATCAGCGAAAATTCCAAGCAAGGAACTGCATCAAAGAGCTCTCGAGGGAAAAGGTCCGTCGTCGAGTGACGCAGTGCTGAAGTGCTATACGGCAGCAGAATACCTCAGATGGGGTGGGTCATATGCTTCCAATAATTCAATGCTTGCACGACCGCACAAACACACCCAGTCACCAGAACGCAGCCAGCTAGCATTGACCGGAATATTCACAGTCACAGCCTGGGAGGGCGAGAAGTTGACCTTCAGTATATCACTTCTGCTCAGTATGTTTTGCTTGGCAGTGTCAAAGCATCGTTGAATTATTATGACTTCGAAGACTAATGACAAGTTACAAGTTACAGAGAGAAATTTGAGCGCGACTACAACCACAACCTCCTCTTCCTCCCCCTCTCAGCACTGCTCCCCCTCGACTTTGACCGCACTGCAATCAAAGCCTCCTCTTCAGCGCAAACGCTATTAGTTGCCAAAAATGCCCTTGCGGCCCTTGCCCTTGTGGTGGGGCTCACGGGCGTGGAGGTCAGCCCAGTGAGCGTCATCAGCAGCCTGGTCGAGGTCCTGGCGCTTATTGTTGCCCTTACGGCCCTTTCCCTTGTGGTGGGGTTCGCGAGCCTCAACCTCGGCCTCGCGCTTGTTGTTGTTGCCCTTACGGCCCTTGCCCTTGTGGTGAGGCTCGCGGGCTTCAACCTCAACCTCAGCACCGCGAGCGTGAAGGTCGGCCCAGTGAGCATCTTCGGCAGCCTGATCGAACTCCGCCGCCTCGCGCTTGTTGTTGTTGCCCTTGCGACCCTTTCCCTTGTGGTGGGGCTCGCGTGCCTCAACCTCAAACTCAGCATCGCGGGTGTGAAGGTCGGCCCAGTGAGCATCTTCGGCAGCCTGATCGAACTCCGCCGCCTCACGCTTGTTGTTGCCCTTGCGGCCCTTTCCCTTGTGGTGGGGCTCACGGGCGTGGAGATCAGCCCAGTGAGCGTCATCAGCGGCCTGGTTGAATGCCTCTTGGCGCTTGTTGTTGCCTTTACGGCCCTTGCCCTTGTGGTGTGGCTCGCGCTTAGTCAAGTCGTCCTCGTCGTCGTCGACCTCATCATCAGCCTCCTCCTCACGCTTGTTGTTGCCCTTACGGCCCTTGCCCTTGTGGTGGGGCTCGCGGACCTCAATCTCAACACCACGCTTGTTGTTGCCTTTGCGGCCCTTGCCCTTGTGGTGAGGCTCTGGGTCACGAGCCTGCATGGCAGCGACAAGAGCAGCTGCGCGAACTGGGCCACTCCCCTAGGAACTGTTAGCCAAGTGGCGTAGGCTGTCAAGATGGAACACGGACCACAACACGAGCCTCGACGGCATTATTTGTTACAACTTTCTTGTCATTGACAACATAGGCGGTGGCTGAGGCACCCAGTGCCAAAAGGGTAAGTGCGGTGAACTTCATGTCGAATATGTAAGCCGAAAATTATTGGTTGAATCCTCGAACGAATGGAATGTTCTGCCAGCAGATGAGATGATAAGACAGGCTGAGAAGATCTGAGAAGGAATGAGCACGTTCAACGCTTGCCAACACATATTCTGGAACACGCTCACCTTATATGGGGTGACCATTTCCCCAACTTCCCTCGCTTCCATGCTCACACGAATCAACGAAACCTGAATTCCTGAGACACCCTCGCATTGATAGCGGAACCCGAAGGAAATTGTAATCCCTGTCATACGAGCCGCATTCCTAACGACACACGGGTTTACAATCGGAAGGGGAGGTACCAGATGCGATATGTGGATTCCGATCTCCACTTTCGACACGGCAAACGATGGCAGTCACCAGAACTTGACATTTCCGGAACAACCGAACATTGGCATTAAAACGCACTGCAGGATATCCGTAGTATTCCCGCGCGGCACCAACGTCCCCTAGGCTTTTTAATCCAGTAGCTGCTAACACACGAGACACGTCGAAGTTTGAGCATCATTATAGTAGGCCATCTGCCCACCGGTTTTGCCGCCCGCGCCCACAGATGCAGCAGAAATACGGGTCACTAGACGATGATGGCGAATTCGAGCGCGTATTGCACGCAAACCAGCACTCGTGCCCTCTATCACACGTATGATGTGTCATGTCGGGAGCACGGCCCAGTTTCTGTTCCATCGCCAAGCTGAAACAATGGTGAAGGACTGCGACCTCCAAGTCTTGGCTTAGTGCGGATCTCGAAACTCAAAAATTACGACAACCAACGGCAACGTGATACATCGCCAGCATGAAGCGTCGCAGAAGGCTTGTCAATTGCTTGTCATGGTTTGGCGTCGTCGCAGACGCCTAATGTTGCCTTAGTAAAGTACCGCGGATGCCTCGATTCGATGCGACACGGCGCCGTACTCCGTTTTTGCAACACTTGCTTCTTCTATTGCCACAGGTCAGGCGTCGATTTCTTTTACGTTCAGTATTGAGGCTACCTTCAACATCTCTGCGTTGAGCGCATAGTTTCCATCTTCGCAGGTCGATCTACAACCAAAACGATATAATAAACCCTCCACGACAACCACAATAGATAATCATAGCCAACATGGAAAAGCAAACACTTTCAGCTTCTTCTAACGACGACTCTGAGAATGCTGCCTTTCTGAACACATCCTATTTGAAAGATTCCGAATCAGCGCGGCGGCGAAACTATGTCTACCTCACGCTGTTCAACCTCTTCATATTCACGCTATCAATGCTGAGTTTGATCTGTGCCGTTATGAGCCAGAAGGATAGCTCAAGCCACTCCGCAGCGAAGCTCATGGACCAGTTCGACATCTTCTCGCCTGCAATGCACGAAGTAGAGTACTCGCACACCAAGTATTCACTAGCCAAGCCGCTCAATTCAAGCAAATACGTCGGCACTACTGAGGAGGTAGAGAATGCGTGGATGGACATTGCGTACCGTACGGCTCTTACACAATCATAGAGAGTTCCCAGCTAACAGCACCACAGTACCCGATCAAATGGTCTCCAAAGCCGACTTCCCCAAGCTCCAGAAACCTTCCGATGCAATGCAAGTCACCGACCCCAACACAGGCGAAACCGGCTACCGCGTCGGCATCGAAGTCTTCCACCAACTGCACTGCCTTAATCTCTTGCGCATGAGCACGTATCCCGATCATTACAAGAGCATCTCATGGAGCGATACCAACGACGCTCCAGAGAAGGTGCGTGCGCACCTCGACCACTGCATCGAGATCCTGCGCATCAATCTTATGTGTCTGTCAGATGTGAATGTGTTTACCTTCCACCCAACGGAGGATGAGGGCAAGCAGGGGATGGGCGGATATTGGCCAGACTATGAGAGCGAGCATGTGTGTAGGAATTTTGATCATATCAAGGACTGGGCGAGGGCGAATGCAGTGCCTGATGCCGATGTGTAGTTTTTTTCAGTCCATAGAGGACTGTTGTAATATTTGATACTTCTATCGAGACGTGCTATAGGCATCGATTGTGTAGGAGCAGCTCTCTCAGTGTGCTGAGAGTGCTTCCGTGGTACACTTGGTCAACAAGGGTTTCCGAACCATGCCCAAGGACGGCAGGAATCATATTTGAGACGAAGTCCTCTTATCTTTTCCTGAATTCCGCCCCGGTATCTTCTTAATAAAGACATCTTCACAAAACAAAGTCCATCACGTCCCCATGTGCGGACGATCATTCTTCCGATTCTTGGACCTGCCAAAGGAGCTTCGTCTCACAGTCTACGAGCACCTTCCCCTCACCACGGTCACTAGAACAATGACGCGTTGGCTTCCAGAGCGCTATGTCCACGGTGTAGGAGCGTACGCGCCTCGAGAATCAGGTGAAAAAATGTTGACGCTTCACCATGCGGCACTCCCAATGGCACTGCTTACCACTTGTAAAATGGTGCGAAGCGAAGCATTCCCAATCTTCTCGCGGATGCTGGATAACCACCAACCATGTATCACAATGCCAGTACCTGTTGAATATCCGCCAATGCGCATGTACCCGCTTGACTGCTTTACCATCGTCCTCGCCATGCTGCGCGTCGTAAACATTGATGGCATTCTGCTTCCTGGACACCAAGCACTACAGGACCATCGAAAGATTCGACGTCACTTCCGCTTCGACCCTTATATTGTCCCCTGGCAGGAACCATGGATCCTGCACTTCGCACGCAGCTGCATGCGATACGCGGGCACACATAAAGACCAGCCGTGTATGAATGTATTTTGGCCGGATGAGGGTCTATTTACAACAGGTCTGGTGGGTTCGGGTGGTAAATACTGGAACGTGGGTTTCAAGATTAGGTGCGAGCTAAAGTACGGGACTGTATTCCTCCTGGAAACCGTACGTGGTGAGCTTCAGTGGTCATGTGGGCATACCGGTGCGGTGTTAGGAGGGCCCAGTCTGGAGTAGTGCAGTGTATGTTGGCTTAGGATTTTTGCTGATTTAGACTGTCCATAAGGCTGGAGCTCGTTATTTGAGAGCGCTTTTTAGTGTAATCAGTTTCCGTTCGATCAAGATCGAAATTTGAGATTTCAAAGGATCGTTACAGGAGCATCGCGTAATGATGCTGCCTAAGGCCACAACTCTACGAGTAGACTCTGACACAATGCACATGTACTCCAACGTAGCATCCTCCTATCCTCGCAGAATGATCTTCGAGGAACCTTTCCGATTTCAGGAGTTGCCTGAGGAGCCGCGTATCATGGCATACTAGCACTAATCCCCGAGTAGTAACGAAGCAAACCACACACCACGTCAATGTGAACAGTCCAGATTTGGAAGCTCAACACAGCGACAACTTTGTCTGACAAAGACTCCTAGCATTTACCTATGCAAATGCAATTCCACCAACCAGTCTCCCTTGGACTTGTAAGCCCAACCAATGACAAGCAAATGCAGCAGTAACAAGCGAGGCAGGTCTGACTCAGCCATGGGTAGCCATTATCGAGGAAATTGTAAAGAAAAAGGCGTCATCTGAGTATAATGCTTTTCCGCTCGCAATGCAACTTCACCGGCTGTAGTGAAGGTCCGTAACCTCTTTTGAGAAGATAGCAGTGTTCCGGACTCTGCGGCGAAGAAATAGCCTGCGGATCGACTTCAAGGTGCGGAAGAACTCCAAGCTTTTCATACTCTGTTTGGCCAACCTCCCTGAGGATGATGCCATGCAGGACACCCGAAAGACCGAAGTAAAGTAACACTGGCCATTCCCTATTGTATAGATCCTCGGGGGTTGGAATTGGTTGGCCTTGTACGTAGTGCGTCATGACGTGAGCTTGACACAATTTGTGTTTTACAGACTGGTCGTAGATTTCGATAGTGGATTTGGATCCGCGGTCGCTAAGGTCACTGTTACTTCGATTCAGTTGTAAGGACTGGATCAGCCGAACGTAGGTCACCCATCCTGTCATATGCAAGCTAGTGCTGTATCGGTGTATGTTGTAGTCCTCGGCTAGAAGCTGCGTGACGTATTGTACCACAGTGAGTGGCTCATCTGGATCCCTCACCATGCTAACACCCACATTCCTGACGACAGAGGAGGTATTTGCTACATCGTGGCCTGCTTGTATGCCAACAACACCTCTCCAGCCAGTCCAGCTCCAGGATGGAAAATCCGTCCTTCGAGAGAGTTTGGTGCCTTTCCAGTCGTCGCCTGGCAACCAGAGTAGGGCTATCAAGAACTGGTCTTGCACCAAGTCCTTTCCATTCACACTGATCATTCTGATGAAAGGAACTCCCCAAATGTGATATGTAGGGGGTTTCCTTCGAACAAAGTGATGGAGAATGCCTGTGAACGCATACAAGATGTCCGAGTCATGAGACAGCCGTCTCAAATGATACTCTCGTAGGCGTAAGAAAATATGTTTAGGGAGCGTCCCAACACCTTGAGACGGGAATGCTTGAGTATGTTGCATCAATCTTTCCGCTGCTCGTTGGTACGATCTGCTAACGTTTCCCATTGGTACGGAGAGGCTTTCACAAAAATGTTGTTCGAGACACTGGAAGTAGACTTGGGTTTCCGTAAACACAACTCGTCTGCGAGAAAGAAGTCCCTCTTGATATGTCCACCCACGCCTTCCCCATTTACTCGAAGAAATTTCTTCTCTCATGTTTGGAATAGACACTAATTTCTGCCCTTCTTTGTACACAGTGTTCTGCAGTCGTCGACCGGTCCTACTGACCCCCGGAAGGCCATAGTCAGGGCCGGTACCTGCGGCGTCGATTATGGTTATTACTGCATTATGGTATATTTGGTCCATCCGCTGGATAAGGGTATGCTTTGTAGTTGGATCCGATTGGTCGATGCAATGCCGATCAACCCAAAGATATTCGAGACCTAGCTTTCGAGTCACGATCATAGCATCCTCAACGACGGGCGACATGGGTAGTGATAAGCGGAGTTTGAAAATTGGAGGGCCTTGAGATCGCCCCCAACAGTAACTCAGTGCTGCGAACTGAAGGTTCTCTGGCAACTGAACTATCTTGCGTGACGAGCAGTCTATGACCTTGATGTCCGGCATGGCCAGTGGTTGTCTATGGCCGCAAGTAGTGGAATGGGTCGCTCTGCAGTGTTTGAACCATCCTTTAACGAGCTCCCAGTCTATCGTGTGTCTCTGAACGACACGCGAGTGATAGTGATTTTCGATGTTGGCATGAATCCGATTGGAGATGAGCCAATTTGAGCCCTTTCCGCGAAGGCGTGCTTGATTGTCTTGGACCTTGAATTCAAGGCCGGTGCCCCCGGAGCAAGACCATACAACGATATATTGATCCGGGACTGGCCTCGAAAAGTTTTTAGGGAGAGACTTGACTCTATGAAAGAACTCAGTGTTGGGTACAGCGAACACGGAGTTAAGCTTACGACTTGGCGAAGAGCACACAGAGCGGACAGCCTTCTCGATTCAACAACTTGTGCGACCGCGCAGAGATCTCTCTACCCGCTCCCAGCTCGGCGAACACTATTCTGCATTGGCTGCAAAAGGGCGGCCCAGCGACAGTGTATTCCGGCACAGTGCTCCGGCTGGCCTTATGGCGCGGTGTAGGGCTTCTGTATGCTGAGACTCCTCGATAGGACATGGATGTTGTGGCCAGAAGGAGGTAAGGTGACAGATGGGCATGGATGATATCGCTAACGCTCTTGTGACAAGGGTGGCTGCCCAATTACGACGCTGGCGCCAGAAGCGAAAAGAGTGGCTTACATTGTGGAGTTAGGCATGGTACAACGTCCAGATGGCTCAGCTGCGAATATGGTATGCGCATATATTTGGAGAGGCTTAATCGCAGTAACTCCTTCTTGCGACTCGGCACTGCAGCCTACTACTTGTCATGGGCGTCCCGCAACTTCTCAAAGTGTGCTTTGGTCTCTTCTCCCAGGCGCCCCTCAACCTCTGCCAATATCGTACATACAAGACTGTAGTTGTTACACAAGAATCTTTCCTTCTTTCGTGCATCACTGACGGCCTTGCTGAATTTGTTGAGGTACGCTTCGTACTCGCTTCTCAGCCTACCAACGGATACGCTCACTGGCTCATCGTCCCCAGCTTCTGACGAGAGCGCCAATATACCGTGCAGTAAGTTCGCGAACCGTTGTGTGAGTGGAGTCGGTGCCGTAGTGTTTGCGCTAGCCGAATTTCCGCCGAGCAGTGCTGCCCCAGTACTTGGGCGGTTTGGCAGAGATGCGGTGAGTTTCTGCAGTGAGGTGCAATGCATATCAAGAATCTGCTGGAATCGAGGCCACAGTAGCATATTCGTGGCATTGATATATCCGTCCAATGACGGCACCTTCCTTCTTTGCAATTCAAAAGCAAAGTGCTGGTTCAACCGGACACAGAGCAATATACCTAGCGTGTCTGTTGTTGTCTCAACAAGTTGCTTTGTCAAGGTCTGGCTCATCGCCAACGTGGGTTCGAATATCGCGGCGAAGGTTCGCGAAATCGCGTGGAAATTCTGTGACGGTGCAAAGTAGGTCGAGAGGAAGGTATATTCGAACGATGCGTTATCCACCAGCGCGAGGTTAAAACTTCGAAAGGGAACTTCGAGATAGTGGCTTGCCTTCTCCTCTTCTGCGACATGAGAGGTAAGCGCGTTAGTAGAGGAGCTCTTCAAAGCGTCCCGACGCCGCCCGAGTGAGAAAGCATCGTAGGCTGCAGGCGCGTTACGAGATTGACCAAGCAGCGTGCCACCACGCTTCGTGTGGGGATCCTCGCCGAGGACATCGTACCTGTCCAGTGCGTGAATCTTGAGCTTTTCCAAGGCTGTACGGTATCTTGTGAAATGATTCAGATAGTACCAGCGCATCGTAAAGATGTACGCTTGACTGATCTGCTGGGCTAGCTCTGGCTGGTGTCTTGCAAGGAACGCATACAACTCCTTATACTTCAAAAACGCTTGCTGCTGTATGATTTGTGCGTTGATGGAGGGCGAACGGATCGCTTTAATCTGCGCGACAATGTAGTCTCTTATGCGTTCAATAGCGCGGCTTGTGAGGTTGTCCAGTAAAGGTTGGATATCAGAGAGCGCCCCCATGTCCGGCTGTTCTTTGGCTTTGGCATTCACTATCTTGGAGCGTTTTTCGATCTCTCCCAAAGCGCGCACGAAGCCTTCGTCAACCGGTCCCTCCGCAATCTTGCGCACGACTGCTGGCGATATGCTTATGTCTTCAACCGCAGGGCCCAGCAGCTTCTCAACTGTCTTCCGGTTCTCGAGTTTCGTATTCAGCGCTACAGAGCGGTTCTGAAGAGACTCTATCTCAGCTGAGACAGCCTCGAGATCAGCCTGGAAGTTAGTAAGGTATGTCTCCACAGACTTGAGCACCTCGTCACACGCTATAATAGACTTGTGCAGGTCTTCGAACTTGTCTTTCTCCTTGTCGTCTGCAGACACGATGAGCGCAGGGTCACAAGGATATAAGGCACGAACGTACATTCTTCAACTGATTGTGCGCTATATGTATGTACAGACGTGTCCCGTTGCTGCTCGGAAACAGCAGCCTCAGCGAAGTCATGGAGGCTAAGCTCCCCAAAGTCGATGTCCGCTTCCAACTCATACGGCTTGTATGCTGCCTCACCATTGCCGTTCGTGTTGGTCGGTCGCCTTGGCGTCCCGCCCATTATTGATGCCAGCACTTGCACCGGGTCAGGGACATTAGGTGGGATACCACCCGTGGGGCGACGGCGCAGTGGTGCGCCATTTGGACCGCGCGCTGTCGAAGGGAGGCTCATGCTCGAAGCCCCCGGCGAGACGAGAGAAAGAGATGACGTTCGAGGCTGCAGACCAGGTCTCATGGGTAGAGGGCCGGGGCCTGGATAGCCCCTTCGAGGAGCTGGTGAGTACGAGTCGCGTCGCGGGGGAGGTGTGCCCGTGGGCGTCGAGTACTGCGAGAGCCTGTCCAACCCCCACATGATGATCTGATCTGCTGCTGCTCAAGGGCGCATCGTAGTGAAGCACGCTTGCGCTCGAGAGCTTCCAACAAGTGACAATGTGGTCCGAGCCACGCGCTAACCTCAAAACGAACACGTATCACCAAAATGTTGCATTCGCATGCTGTGAACTACCTGAAAATTGATGGGCCTGTATTCGTACCAAGTGTCAAGTGCCGAGAAGAGTTTGCGTCGATCAAGTCCAACAGGATCTTTAGATTCTTTTTGTCTCATCAGCTAGCTGGCAACAAGCAAAGATGCTGCACTGCTTACCTCTATTTTTGATATGTAAAATCACAGTGGTTTCAAAGGCTTTTTTTGTAGTAGATGGTAATATGGCGCAGCGCATATGTAAAGACTCTCGGAAATGCAAGCGTTCGGGTTGAGCTTGTTTCCCGTCTCACGCGACTGCATGACAACCCTTCTGGCTTTCTTTGACCATGACGGGTAGATGAAACTATCAGTAGCAGTAAAGGTCGCTATCTTGTAGTGGATGCTGTAAATCTGCATCTTCTTGAATCACGGTGTCGACCTCTGCGATGTGTCGTTGCGCATTCCTTGCAGACTGTAGACCGGCGTTCGAAGTCACTGCTGCACTCCGGAGCGCAGCCTTGTACTTCTGACATTGATGTTCGAGCCAGCCAACACCCTTCTTTACTAGGGCTGGAGTTTTGAGGACCTCCGGTCAGCGATTAACCGTGTTTCGTAGCCCTAAGTCAGCTAGATCGTTTAACAAATGTTGTAAGTAGTCGTTTGAGACATGTGGTATGATCCCTGACGACCCTGTATGTAAGTGTGAACTCGCGGAATATATGCAGGCAGAAAGAGCCTGTCACCTCAAAGCCTATCAGTCCGCCCATAGATGCATCTATTACCTGTAGTCCACCATAGGCGGTTCCAGCAACCAGCCACAGGCGGACCATCTTGTCTCGGAAGACCGAACGGAAAGTGGCTCTTTTCTAGTCGGGATGTTGAAACAGGCAACTTCCTTGAACCGACCAAGCTCGCGTTGTGAGGAAGGAAATCAGGCCAATTCGCGGAGCGCTTCGCTTTCTGCTGTGTACGGGCAAGCGCATGCTTGTCTTATATTGGAGAATCTTGCTCGACCATAAAAATTGTAGACATAGATGGAGGTGCAGGTACAGGTGCTGGTGCTGGTGCTGGTGCTAGTGGTCGACGTCTAGAGAATTGGGATTTGTTCAAGACCTGGCGCAAGAAGACACGCTCAAGTTGACTGAGCTCTTCCTCAAGTAGAGATCCCATCGCAACCCGAACAGCATTCTCGAAGTAAGGGTCAAGTCGCACAAGCTCACTGCACAATCCGCCACGTTGTGCATTGGACCCCAGCAAGCGCCTTTAAGTGTCTATTGTACAAGCTGCCGTCTTAGAATCTACGTGAGCCGCAAAAGAGCCCGTGAGGGCAGACGTTGAGCGGACTGGCGTTGCCCTGGGGCGTGTACCTGTATCATCGCATTAGAATGGGGCTGTAGATATGAGGTTGGACTTACGGCCATGACTTCAAGCAAAGGAGCTGGAGCCGAGCTACTGCCACTGCCAGCACCAGCATTTGGGCGAACAGAACTACAGCGAGCAGCAGGTAAGCCACCTCTAGGCGAACCACCAATAGAAGCACCGGTACCAACGCCTGCGTGAGGAGGAGTGGGAGGAAGATCTGGGCCATCACGACCAGCATGATAGGCAGCTGATCGTGCGGCGTTCTTTGCTTTTGCAGCTGTGGATATCCAAGGGGCCATGCTGAAGGAAAGCAAGTGCAGACAGGGGGGAATTCGAAGCGAAGCAAGCGCTTAAAGACGATGTAATTGAGTCTTCTATTCGTATACTAGGAAGGAGGAGAAGTAGGCGTGCGGGTGCAGACTTTTATGACAGTGAGTCTGCTTTCACAAGCTGCCAGGCTGCGGCCATACGATCAATGTGGCCGCTGCAGCAGGACACATTGCGATCAGTCATGACCACAAATTACCAGCGACATGTGCAAGTAATGCATTTTTCTTCCTTCTATGCAATACCGATCTCTTCCTCGTCAAATCCACTCCGCTCCGTCTCTCTTCAAGGCGCCAATCTTCGATGCACTACTCTTGCACTTGTTCTCCCAGTTCCACTTCGCGGGGAACTTCCAACCCGAAATCTTCCCTCCTTCCACACAGACTGACGTCCTTCTCTGTTCTGATTCACCTGTTCTGGTTCACCTGTATAGCATTCAAGACCTAAAGAGATTGTTTGTAGTACACCATGAACATGTTAGGCTGACAGAACTAGTGCCAGAACTGGTAAGATTCGAGAATTCCCGGCTGCGATAGCACGCTGGAAGACCTGCCATGCACTGCATGCATTCTTGGTGGAGTCGAGTGTGTCCAGCCTCCAGCTTGGACCAGCTTGGAAGATGACGCTAAGCGACAGCGGCTTCGTTAGCTAAGCACAGCGCCCCTCTCAAGTCGAATCAAAATCGACCAGCGCAAACCTCTTCTTCCATCCTTAAAGTCCACCCCACCACCCCAGACACCCGTTAAAACAACAGCTTCTTCCTCACCCGTCGCAAACTACTTTCATTCATCGCCATGGCCGACGACGCGCAGGTACGTTCTCCAGGGTGCCGGCATGTGGTTTTACCCCACCTTTTCGGGTCGCCGCCGCTCTATATGCGCGGGCATCACGCTGCCCACAATGCGCCCTTCCAGCACAACGCTGACTTCAATGTGTAGCATGAGCACACCTTCGAGAGCGCCGATGCTGGTGCCTCCACCACCTTCCCCATGCAGTGCTCTGCTCTGAGGAAGAACGGTTTCGTCGTCATCAAGAACCGCCCTTGCAAGATCGTCGAAATGACCACCTCCAAGACCGGCAAGCACGGTCACGCCAAGGTCCACTTGGTCGCCATCGACATCTTCACCTCCAAGAAGCTCGAAGAGCTCTGCCCCTCCACTCACAACATGAACGTCCCCAACGTCCGCCGCCAGGAGTACCTCCTCGTAAGTGCTACAACGTGCCCTTTTGTGGGGTCGCCAAGGCTTACGATGCATAATAGGTCGACGTCTCTGAGGATGGTTTCCTGTCCCTCATGTCCGATGACGGCTCCACCAAG
Organism: Stagonosporopsis rhizophila; assembly: GCA_016767195.1. Lineage (NCBI taxonomy): Eukaryota > Fungi > Ascomycota > Dothideomycetes > Pleosporales > Didymellaceae > Stagonosporopsis > Stagonosporopsis rhizophila. The sequence continues at coordinate 480,544 of CP068492.1, forward strand.
GACGACGTCAAGCTCCCCGATGGTGAGGTTGGTGACAAGATCAACAAGCTCTTCGTCGATGAGGGCAAGGACACTAGTAAGTTGCACCGATCAACAGTAGTCTCCATGGAAAAATTACTGACTTTCACTCAGGCGTCATCGTTCTCACTGCCATGGGTGAGGAGGCCGCCATTGACGCCAAGGAGGCTCCCAAATAAATGAGTGTTGAAAACATCGACTGTCAGCGGAGGGCAAGTCGCGGAGTTTTGACGGGCTCCGACCGGAAATCAGATTGCTCGAGGCTCTCTACAGCTCTGAGCAAAGCTGCAGCTTCTGCGGTTACTTTGGCATTCCTCAGTGCGATTTACCCGCGCTGATGGTTCCCAATACTTGCGGTTCTTCGGACGGATTTGGGGTCTTGCATTGCCATGTGTGGGAAACTATTTACGAATCTGTTTCCCTTTCCTAGATATATCCCTTACGACAAATGAATAAAAAGGTGATGATGTTACGGCAAATGCCTGGTTTACAATTGGCGTTGGGTGAAATCTGATTTCCGCGCTAGTGCGCGAACTTCGACATTGCGCAACTCTGACCTTTGACTAATACGAATTTTACACTGTGACGACCCACGATAACTTTGAAAATGGACCAAGAAAAAGTAGCCAGGCAATGTGACAGTCATGTTACAAAGCTCATTTTTCTGGATGCAGGTCTAAAATAGCGGAACCGCTGCGCTGCAGCCTCCACCAGAGGACCCTGCTCTTACTGCATTTGGTTGGCGTTCTGCGAGTCCTGCCTTCCAATCTTTACTCCACAGCCTCGACATGGGAAGCTTTTGCTGCAACCAAGCAGTTTTAGGCAAGATCTACTGAGCGCTTTCGCATGATGGATTCAAGACTGGAAAAAGGGCCTGTTTGTGGTGTTGAAAACTGCCGGTCGCGGTGGTACGAAGAAGGCGAGGACGGCTACCGTTACTGCCAAAACGGTCACCAACAGTTCGTGAGTAAAGTCGCCGCCAAAGAACGAGCCTGTATTTACACCCAACAGGGTTTAGTACGCGCTGCAGATGATGATGACGACTTCACACTTGCGACCACTACTAGAACACGCAAGAAGAGGGATACTGATGACCAAGTCAAAATCGCCAAACGTGAGTGTTGACGAGACTTACTTATTGTATGTGCGTCTTTGCTGACGATGCGAACAAGACTTCAGCGGACGGCAAGGTCTCGACCTGTACCTCAAGTGTCTCCAACTTGTCTTAAGGCACCAAGTATGGTACCTGGTGAAAGAGAAAGGACTACCCGAAGAGCTGGAGTTGATTACTTTCGACTTGTGGGCCCTTCGAGTTGCCCAATTTGGTGACAAAATCGCCAGCGATAACCGTGCTGACTCACAATCTCAGTCCCAGATTTTCAGCACCCTCGAGACAGACGACAGCGAAATTGATGACGCGAGAGGCCTGCTAAGGACGTCTAGGGGTCGAGAGAAGAGACTGAGTGACGTCCCTAATCTCCTTGATTGTCTGGGACTGTGCTACTTAGGCATCTTAACGCTAAGGTTACCAATCACGCCTGGCGACATCTATCACTGGGCCACAGAAGACCAGCTGGCATATAGAGGATCAATCAAGCTTGTACCTCTGCCGATGCGAGACCGCTTGCCAGCATCGTACCATGCCATTCTGAAACCAAACGCACTCCTCTCATATAAGCGGTTATATGCAGTAATCGCCGGTCTCCAGGTCAGCTTCACGAACGATCATAAGATATTGTGGCCTCCGCTCAATCACCGTCTCCTTATCTTCCGGTACATCAAGGAGCTGGCCTTGCCTCTCGAAGTCTACGATATTACCATAACGCTCAGTAAATTTCTTGGATTCGACTTCGTCTTGACCCAGGACCAGAAGAAAATACTGGGAGTACGCCATCTACCAGAGGCTCAGCTTGCAGGCTGCCTTGTCGTATGCATCAAATTACTCTATCCTTTTGACGGCGAGAAGAGACATCCACGCTCGGCCACTGAGCCCACAGCGACAGTGATGAATTGGATACATTGGCAAGGACAAATGCAATCTGCAAGAGCGGAGCAAAAAGGCGACATTCATCGCTACACGGTCGAGGAGTTGACTAAGCTCGAGGAAAAAGATGTCTTCGGTATGCCGCCAGACCGGCTAGATCAATACCTCGACTTCTATGCCGATACTTTCCTCGATATTACGGAGGTACAGCGTACCAGAGACACAGACGACTTTCGCAACGCAATTTATGGCATGTTTCCCATTGAAGGAAAAGTAAGGGTACCTGTGAGCCAGGACCAAGATGTACCCCCACGGAAAGGCGACCTCGCGATGGTCAGAGCTGTACACGGCTCGATGCAAGCAAGGTCTACAATAGCAGACGATGAAGTTGGTGCTGGTGTGTTGCGTCCAGGCCATGCATACCATCCCTATAGGAAGGAGGGCGATCTGCCAGAACATGCCAAGGTGTTTTATGAAGAGGTTGCGAGACTGGCGGGACTATCGATGGATATGTTGATGACGGCTGTCTTCTACACAGAGGCAAGGATTGAGAAGTGGCGTAGGAATCAGAAGGACGTGGAGAAGCAGACTGCAGCAAACCGCGATAGCACCTGATTTTGATTATGGTTTACAACGGGAATTGACAACTCGAGCGGCGGACAATATCTTACTCAATCCTGATCAAGTTAAAGCCGAACAGAAGAGCTGCACGAATACAGAACTTGAGAAGCAACATTACCCCTGCGCCAGAACTGTTACAACACTCTATCACTGGTCTTGCCTACATGTTCGTATCCGTGATGTTGCAGTTGCAAGGGTTTGTAATGCAGCAAAAATTGCGCCTAAAGTTGCGCCCACCCTCTTTGCATCGCAACGTATGTTAAGCTATATTGATAATTCAAAGCACTTTTGCATGTGTTCATACTTTAGATGTTGCTGCTAATGTCAAGGCCGGCCAACTGGATTTGGTGGGGTGAGGGTGGCAAAACGAGCTGGCGCATTAGGCGAAAGCGGTAAGAGCCGCGCCAAGCTACTGCCGCCCACACTCTCGAAATTCACGCTCGTCAACCTCATCGTTGCTTGTTACTAACCGACCAGTTTCACGACAGTCAAGGTACGCATTCGCATTGCTGAAGGTAGATGCAGAACGTTCGAGACGAGGCGCTATAGATTCGACAACGGTCGCAGCACGTTTGGAAGCAGCTGCTCACCTGCCGTTCTTGCGCCTCTTCTTTCGTCCTGCGCCTGCACGCCTCCCAACCTTTGCTAACTTCCCTCGAGATGCAGATTTTCGTCAAGACCTTGACGGGCAAGACCATCACCCTTGAGGTCGAGTCCTCGGACACCATTGGTACGCACACTCTCTGACATGGACACGCCATCGCACGACGATACGCACGCAAGCAACGAAGCAACGCTGGATCTGCTGGTGGCAGTAGAGGAAGGATAGGAGGAATTGGAGACTAACAACCCACAGACAATGTCAAGTCCAAGATCCAGGACAAGGAGGGCATTCCCCCGGACCAGCAGCGCTTGATCTTCGCCGGCAAGCAGCTCGAGGACGGCCGCACCCTCTCCGACTACAACATCCAGAAGGAGTCGACTCTCCACCTGGTCCTCCGTCTCCGTGGTGGTATCATCGAGCCCTCTCTCAAGGCCCTTGCCTCCAAGTACAACTGCGACAAGATGATCTGCCGCAAGTGCTACGCTCGCCTGCCCCCGAGGGCTGTCAACTGCGTACGTTTCCACCACCACCATAATCGCTATGTCGTTGTCTCCGCGCCACGCCGACGCGATGTCACGATAGTTTACATCAAGGATATGTTGCGACTAACACTCTCACAGCGCAAGAAGAAGTGCGGTCACACCAACCAGCTCCGCCCCAAGAAGAAGCTCAAGTAAATCATTCGCACAACGGCGTCTGGCGAGAACGGGGTCGGTCGAGGTGGAACGAATGCGACGAATGCATGCGACGGACAGTCGAATGAAAACACTGTTCCTTTTGCACATGGAGTCTTTTCTGTGCTTATCACTCGGCTAAGGATGCATGATGATGGGATTGGGGCTTGTAGAGTGAATACGATTCTACTTTTCCTTCTTGCACAGAACTGTCCCTAGGATCTTGAGCAGAGAATATCAGGAAGCAATCACCACCATCTTCGCGTCCTTTGTGTGATGATGTCACGTGGGCGAACTCGTGTTTGTCTTGTGTCGTAATGTTGCGTGTCTTAATGTTGCGTGTCTTGACGTTAACCTGGTACTGCAGTCATTGTGCCTCATGGATCTTGTTTTCAGTGCGTTGCTGAGGTGAAGCGTTATACTCCACCTTATCAAGCAAGCATGCTAAACATACAGAACTGATGAATGACTCGCATTGTGACTACGGCCTCGAACGTACGCTGAACGCTACGCTACGCAACGACTTCTACCAGCCCAGAAAAAAAAAGCCCCCGAATGACTTTTCCACCGCATCTTTCCTCATAACTCGTCCAAAGACATTGAAACCATGCAGACAGAGGTCGCCCTCCAGGCCATCCATGCTTTCCTACCCCAATCGTGCGACAGACAGGAACACACATCAAGGATCAAAAGCGCACACTCCGCAATCAAGAATACGAAAACGCAAGGCAATCGAGGCTGCCGAATGTTAGTGACAAGCATTGTAAAGCAACAAGCTGGACATACCAAGAATGGGGTTGTGGCGATCCAACAGGAGCGTGTGCCAATTAAGCAATTTGGTAGGTGGTGGTGATACATAAAACCAGAACAGAAGGTGGGAGAGGAGGAAAAGGGTAATCAAAAATCGAGATCGGACACCAAGCAGGAAAATGGTATCGTAAACGCCTCGCTATGCAGTGAAGAAATCGGAACATCGTGTAGTTTGTTGTTGTTGTTGTTATTTTGAAAAAAGGGGGGGGGGGGGGGGGGGGGGGGGCAAATAAATCGTGAAGCTCAAGGCCGAAGTCGTCGACGGGAGGGAAAGGTGCGTGTCGTGGTTTAAACGCGGGGCTTCTTCCAGTAGTATTGCTACGAGCTGTTAGGATGTGTAGCGAGTCTTGTGTATGATGGGACATACCTTGTGGGTCTTCCTGACAGAGCGGAGACCAGTGCTGCGCATGCCAGCCTGGATAGTCTCCCGTCTCATCTGATCAGGATCCATCTCAGGAACATAGTAGTACTCGCTTTCCAGCGGCTTGCCAGCTGCATCCTTGCCAATACGAGGGATCTCTCCGACGCAAGAGGTCTGTTCCAGAATACTTTTCAGATCAGACTGGGACAGCTCAGGCAGTGGTGTTGCTGAGCGGCTGCGCTCCTCCCGGCCCTCAGCGCTCTTGACCTTGCTTGCACAAGCCTTGAGTTCAGCAGGAAGATTGCTGTGTATCGTTGACAGAGGATGGGAGTGAACACGGGAGTATGCCAGCTGGTTGATGACATGGTTCTTGATTGGTGACTCCTTGAAGAGAGCAGCGTTGTAGGACGAGCGCTTCGCGGAGGGTGAGACCAGAGGGTTGCGAGGAGGTTGTGGAGTATTTGAGAGGCCAGGTGTAGCGGTCGTGAACGACTCGAGACCATTGAGCAGGTTTTGGCCGAATGGGCCGAAAGAGTGGACAACAGGATCATTCTCCTCATCATTGTCTGAGTAGTCATCCTCGCCGAGCGATGACGTGAAGCTGGCCTTGAGTTCTTTGTCCTTCGCGGCAGACTCCTGGCTTGAGCCAATGGGCGAGACTGTAGGACGGATGAAGGTCTTCTCAGGATCAAGGAGGGTAGATCCCTCGTCCAGGGCGTCGGCATCCTCAAAGACCTGGACACCGCCAGCCGGAGCATTAGGGCCAAGTGCATCGAAGACGGGTTGACGCATGGGGCTCTGGGAGACGGGAGAGCGGGGGATGACAGGAGGACTAGAGTCGAAGGCACCCTGTGTGTTACGACGTGTGGGTGTGGGCATGTCCTCCTCCTCAGACTCCCACGAGAACTTTGATACCGGAATGATGGGCCAAGCAATCACCACACGAGTGTCCTGAACGTCCAACATGATCTCTGTCTCTGGGTTTTCCGAGACGTACGTGTCTCCCTTTGCCAGCTCGAACACCTGACCACCGCAGTGAATCTTTGCACCGTTCCATCCTAAGCACTCGACGTCAATGTGGCCGCGGGGGTAGGTGGCGTCGGGCGCGTGATACGCGGCTTGGACGTGGACGCGTGAGATCAGGCGGTTGGTGGACAGCTGGTAATCTGCAGAGTTGGACGACCTTCCCATGCGAAGCAGCTCACCATTCGCGGGGACATCGACGGTGGGCACGGCGCCGAGAGGGGTCCGCTCCGAAAGGGCTGACACGGCGCGTTGCAGGACCGGCCTAACGTGACGCGGCGACGAGAAATTGAGAATGCCGGTCGACGAGGTAGGGACTGGGGTGGGGTAGTACTTGAGTTGCCGTCTCGCGCACGAGGGCGAGTTTTCCTCGAACTTGCGTTTGGAGGAGCCTGGACGCGGGAAAGGCGATGACGAGAAGTTGTCCTCGCCAAAAGCGGGGAGCAGCGACGGCTTCTGCGAGTGCGTCGACAGCGACTTGGGCGTCGATGCCGAGGGCAATTGTAGCGCCAGCTTGCTCGGGCTGGAGTCCATACTGCCTGCTGAGGTGCTCAAGACGCGAGGCACGCAGCGTGTCGACGTCTATGTGACCTGCGTGGGCGTGATCCGAGGGCGGCTAGCCGAGCGTGATGCCGGGAGCACACGACACGGTCAAAAGAGTGAGAGTTGAGAAAGGTCTCGTGAAGGGCTAGAAGGAGGTCAAAGAGAAGCGGCCATCAGGTCAGACACGGTTTTGAGGCACGTCGACGCGGTTCACGGGTGTGGAGACGAGAGAAAGTCAGGTCCCGGTAGCGCGCGTACGAGGAGCTCAGGCCGTTTGGACCACCTGGAATTCACCAAGCGTAGCGTTCCCCTCGCAGCCTCGCCAATTGCAACTTGTGATTCAATTGTGACCATCTGCCCTGCTATTCTGGCTTCACTATAGATACACGCTGTTCCCTTGTCCCTCGTCTGCTTGCACACGCTGCTTGCACACGCTGCTCAACGGTGGTCTTCGGCGACCATATCTCCGTTCGTTCATAAGCCCTGTGCACGAGCACAAGGAAAGCACGCCTATTACATCAGGTGCTCGCTCGGCTGTGTCTTGAACTTGATTTTCGCTCCGTGAACCAGCCCCTTCGCCCTGCATACCTTTGCTAATTCACCGCTATCAATTGGCGGCACTCCACGCGTCGAACGCTCAGTCTCCACGTAGCAGGCATATAGACGTCACTTTCGCACAAGCGGCAGTGTGGTTTGAGTCTGAGACATCAATTTCCGAATGAATCCTTATGGCACGGAAAAGGAAGAGTCAAGCTCTTAACACGTACTAAGGTGCATGTCTTCAGGGCGCGCTGCTGCAATATATGAAGCAGAGCGATCAACCCGTAAGACCAGCGCAACACCACACATCAGACAGACGCAGTCAAGCCGTGCTATGCGCAGCTACGGTGGTTAATCATCTGCTGTAATCCAGTAAGCCAGCTGTCCAGCCCAAGTGGAACTGGCAAGGGCTAGACGCATGCAGAGCAGACGTCACGCAATGCAGAACTTTTCCTGCATCGGGCCGTGAAGCTGAACCCGGAGGATGCGCGCAGGACGCAGCTTGTTATATTAGTGGAGCTATGAGGCAGACGCGACGGGCGATATCGACGCGTCGAAACTTTGGTAAGGCTGGTGCACGGTGCCGCTTTTGTTTCGCTTGCCCGAGTATGGACACCGACCGGCTGTATCAGAGGCACAGGGGATGATAAGAGGGCAGCAGTTATCCAGTGCTTTGAGTAGTGGACTTCTAAAAACGCTGTAATGATCAGCTCTAGCACTGCAGTCTGTATGCATCTCAAACAATCTTTGTTTTCGGAGCTACCCCACATCTTAAGTCAATAGCGCTGCACGTGTCCGTACTCGAGAAGGAGTCCTTGAATGATAAGGATCAAGCATTGAGCGATTCAGACATGAATAGGCGGTATTGAGGCCACAAGATAGTCAGCGAGTTCAATGCATGGGGGGGATGTCCCAGGACTTGCATGCTATGAGCGTGTCGTGTGCTGGCGCGATGACACTCGACGCACTGATTGGTCCAGATGCGTCTACGATTTTCCTGAACGAGTAGGCGCGAAGCGCGAACCAACTCGTGGACCAACCCAGCCCCGCCCTAGTGGGTCGCGGCTGCTCACGTTTCTCCGAACGCCGACGAAAAAGTTGAATCGCGACTGGGTCTAGTACGGCCGCCATTTTGGAAGAGCGAACTTTTTCAGATCGATACACCGCAACAATGGCCAAGTCAAAGCAAGTCACCAAGAAGGTCGAGAAGAAGGCCGAGGTACCTCTCACCACCAAGAAGCAGAATGAGACCCCATACCAGCTGGACCCGGCGCAGGTCGAACGGGCGGCCAATGCGCTCGTTGCGCACATGAAGAAGCACAAGGAGGAGAAGGAGGCCGTTGGGACCAAAGACCTGATGGCCGATGAGGACGAAGCCGAGCAGAGTGACCAGCCTATCTTCCTCAGCGTGTCGACCAAGAAGCATGTTAGCAACACCAACAGCTTGAAGCCTACAAAGATGTATGTCCTCATACCATAACGCGCGCCGAGCAGATGCTGACAGTTGCACAGTGCCCTTCCTCACCCGATCATTGCGAGCGATGCTAAAATTTGCATTTTCACCAAGGATCCCCAGCGAGCATACAAAGACCTCGTTGCCTCGGATGCGTTCCCTGCTACACTTCGTGAACGAGTCGGCCGCGTTCTTGGCGTTGAGAAGTTGAAGAAGAAGTTCAAGTCATTCGAGCAGAAGCGTGCTCTTCTTGCCGACTACGACATTTTCTTGGTCGATGACCGTGTCATCAAGATTGTTGCCGACTTCCTCGGCAAGATCTTCTACAACAGCAAGTCCAAGCGTCCAATCCCGATCAGGTTGACCGCCGGCGCATTCATCGACAAGACTGCGAAGAAGGACCAGGAGCCTCAGAGTGTGGTTGGCACACCACAAGGCGTTGCAAAGGAGATTGAGACCGCGCTGAACTCGACATACCTCAGCATGAGCGCTTCGGCCAACACCTCGATCAAGATTGGCAACGTTTCCCAGTCCGCTGCGCAGATCAAGGAGAACACCGAGGCCGTTGTCGCCGGCATCATCCCCAAGCACATCGAGAACGGCTGGCGAAACATCCGCAGCCTGCACATCAAGGGCGCTGCCACCAAAGCTCTGCCTATCTGGCTCGCCGATGAGCTGTGGGTGGACGACGCCCAGGTCCTGGACGAGCCCTTCCAGAAGAAGAGCATCGGCGAGGGCAAGACCGCACAGACAAAGCGCAAGTGGGAGGAGTGGGAAGCAGAGTTGCTCGATGAGGACGATCTTGCGGAGAAGAAGGCTAAGAGGGATGCGAAGAAGGCGAAGAAGGCCGGGCCTGCGAAGAAGAGCTCATTGAGCAAGGAGAAGAGGAAAGCACTGAAGGAAGATGCGCTCTCCTCGGTACAGACACCGTTGATCGCATGAGCGGTTATGAAATGAGTAATTGCATGTGACGGCGCAACGGCGTTAGGGAGCTCAAAAGATGTGTTGCATATTGGGCAGAATACCATTTGCGAATCTAGAGATTTTTCCGGCATCTTTCTCCAATACTGTTCCCTTTCATGGATCCTGTGACAGCTGTGTTTGAGTCTGACGACCTCGACTTCAAGACCAGTCCAACGTTCCGCCGCTCTCAGTAAGGGAAGGACGATTATGATTGTGGTACTTCCCTCCTCGTGACCTTCGGCCATCTCAGGAAGCTGTTGTCTGAGCGCTCTGCGCCATCAGCCTCGCACGGGCGCGGCACGGTTCCCATTGGCTGAGGCGCGTCACTGACGACATGCGCCTCTAGACCTGCGCCTTCGTAGGCAACACAATTCGAACACATCACAATTCCTCAGGATGCTGGGATCGTTATCGTTGTCAGCACTGCTTCTCAGCGCGAAAGTTCTTGCTTCGCCCTCTTCCAAGCCCTCCGGTGATCCTCTCCCTCTCCTTATTTGGCACGGCCTAGGCGACAACTACGCAGCCGAGGGACTTGCAGAAGTCGCTTCTCTCGCCGAGGAAACAAACCCAGGAACGTATGTCTATATCATCCGCCTTGATGAAGATGCCTCGTCCGACCGTACCGCAACCTTCCTGGGCAACGTCACCGAGCAAGTAGCCAGCGTCTGCGCCGCCATCTCCGCCGATCCCATCCTCTCTTCTGCGCCTGGCGTCAACGCCCTTGGCTTCTCGCAGGGCGGACAGTTCTTGCGCGGCCTAGTAGAGCGCTGCGGCGGCGATAACGGCATCAAGGTCAAGAACCTGGTTACGTTCGGCAGCCAGCACAACGGCATTGCGAAGTACCAGCTCTGCAAGCCCACCGACTGGCTCTGCAAGGGCTACATTGGCCTGCTGAAAGCGAACACCTGGGGCGCTTGGGTGCAGGGTCACCTCGTGCCTGCGCAGTACTTCAAGGCTGTCGACGAGGCAACAGGCGAGCCGACGGAAGAGTATCTGTTGAACAGCAATTTCATTGCGGACATCAATAATGAGCGCGCTCTGAAGAACGTCACATATGCGCAGAACCTTGCACAGCTGGACAATTTTGTCATGTACGTCTTCGGGAACGACACGACAGTCATTCCCAAGGAGTCTGGTTGGTTCGCGCAGACCAACTTGACGAGCGGGGAGGTGGTTGAGTTGAGGGATAGGCCAATATACAAGGAAGACTGGATTGGGCTGAAGAAATTGGATAAAAAGGGTGGGCTTCATTTCAAAACGACCAAGGGTGAGCACATGACACTTGGGGACAAGCTACTGAAGGAGGTGTTCAGCGAATGGTTTGCGCCGCCTAAGGAGAGCTGGAAAAAGATCACCGAGGATGATATGCAGGAAGTCATTGAGTTGTAGTTGCTCCCACACTTTACAATTGTAATTTTTCTTGCTTTGAGAAGCCATATGTGTACGTTGTGGAAAGATGGTAAGTAAACAGCGGTCAGCTTACTAGAACCTGCAAGTTCCACGTCTCTGTATCGCATTCCCACCGACTGCCGACCACTTCTTCCTTGATTCCTCAAGAACATCACAGCTAGTCACCTTCGAATTCTTATCCCTCGACTGCTTCCTCAATCCATGCCGCCCAATCTCGCTCCCAACATCCTCTTCAATTGCCTCGCCCTGACCAACATGCTCCCCACCTTTCTTCACGTCACTAAGACCATCCCTCCTCCTTTCCGCCTTCCACTCCATAACTGACAAAACGGTGTCCCTCAGTACTCTTGCCACATCCTCCCCCCTCCCGAACTTCACCCACAGAAGCAGTTTCTGCTTAAGATCCACCTCCCTCGACGATACCCTCAGCATCCGAAACGCATGCTCAGCCGTCACGACAAACCTTTCATCTTTCAAAGCCTTCAAATCCAGCGTCGCGATCACAATCTTCTCCTGAGGATAGCACTGCTGCAACCACGCCGCTCTCGCCCGCGCAAGTTCGAGGTCTGTCTCCAGAAGCACAAATGGCGGCTGCAGTTCTACTGGTCCTGTATAAATTGCAGTGGTGCATGAGTCACGGATTAGAATCAGGCTAGACTGCAGCCAGGAAGAAGCGTAGCTTAGGCTCGAAGAGGCGTCGAGGTAAGCGGCCGAGGGTGGAAGGGTGAAAAAGGAGGAGGGGAAGTGGCCGTGCGTGTCGAAGTCGCGTGCAAGGTTGACGAGGAAACATCTCATGGGTGGGTCGGGGTGGGCTTCAAGAAGAGTGTCGGAGGAGATCATGCAAGTGAGTATCGAGGTCAGAGCGTGGTAGACATTGGCGTTTGGGGAACCTGTTGTGATTAGTTTAAGCAGTGGCTGTTTGCTGCTATATCACATACCTGACGAAATATCCTTGGTCGGCTCACTGTGCATCGTCACCGATTCACTGTGAAGACGTTGAATCCTGCGCCACCTAAACCTCTCAAGACAGAAGAGTCTCCAGAATCGTCGCCTCTTCTCGGCTTTTTCTTCACTACCATCTCGCGGCTTCGCTGTCCGCTTGGGCCCAACCCGCTTGAGACTTTCCAGCCAGTTTCGAACAAATCTCTCGCATCTGTGTTTTTCGCTCTCTTTGCTTGTGACGGAAGCGACTTCGAAGTTGTGGTCGCAGCAGTCGCAGTGTAGTGGTCTGTATCGGCTGCGAAGGAACTCAACGACAGGAGATAGCATGATTTTTTCTAGTAGGGATCATTGAAGGGAAATCTTCTGGAATTTATATTTACGTGCGAATATAAAAAGTTCGGTGTGGGGTTTGGCCCGGATGCGCGTTCCAAGGGTTGCCATCTGCTCCCTGATCCAAGATAGCAGCTAACATTAGAGTCGTCTTTGCCCGGTGATACTGTCGATTTCGTTCATTTATGTAGCTCTTCTCCGTGCTTGAGTATGTGGGCCCCCTGCTCGTGGGGTTGTTGATATGTTAAACATGAATTTTCTTTCAATCAGCGTATACTTGACGTTGTCCGAACCTAACACAATATAATGAAAGCACCAAAGCTGTGTCTACCTGATTCACTTGTTCTCAGCAGTTAAGCTATGCAGAAATACTATTGACTAGCCAAATTGCCATGGCTATATGGTATGGCAATAGAGTCAGTCGCACGAGAGAGTACGACAAGTCCAGAGGTGCACTGTACGACCTCACGTCATGTGAAATTGTCAGCAACCACATTAAGTGTCGCAGAGCGCAACGCAAACCTACCATTTCAAACAGCAGGAGTGTGCGTAAGTGAGCTACCAATACTTTGGTCCATGGGTTTCTGGTGTGGTCTCACGTCGTGCAGGCGGTAGATGATACTGCAGAATTTCTGGCAGGCACTTATCCTGAGGTCCTGTGCTACTCTCAGGATATTTAATCACGGAATAGCTACCTACAGGGGGTTTTAGCCTGGAAGGTTCGTGCTGCTACAACAACTTTGATGGTGGCAGCTCGTAACGTTACTGCTGCGACTAAGACAAACGGCGTCAGCGGCCGCCTTCACCTCCTTCCTTACGTTATTTCGCGGCCCCACAAGTGCCAGCCCTAGAACTAGTCACTCACTTCAACGCTGTCAACTTCTCTTCATTCCTCCAGAACCACGCTCTTTTACTGTCAACCGACACCCACTCTCGATTACATTTCATTCCCTTTGACTTTCTGGCCACAGCAGATCCAAACAGCCCACAAGAGACACCCGCAGCTCTCCCAACATGAAGGCCACGAAAATCTCGCTCGCTCTCGCGCTCAGCACCATTGTGTCCGCTGTCCCAGCTATGCAGGCTGCGCCCAAGCTTGTCGTCCGCAACACGGCCGAGAGCACTCTCGACTGCAGCTACTGTACCGGCATGCTCAACTTCTGCTTCGAGGTGAGCGGTTGCACGCCTTTACTACCTCGAAGCTTCAACACTGACCTGATGCAGAATGGTCACACCCAGGGCCAGGAAGGCTGCAAGCAGACCTGCCGTGAGCACGTGTGCCACCGCACACCAGAGGTGCGTATAATACCTTTGAAACACGAATATGTACTGACATATTGATAGTGCAAGAAGTGCCACGGCGAGTTCGATCATTGCCCAGATCAGTCACGCTTTGTTCACTAGCTTCTCGCGCCTGTGGCAGCTGTACCCCAAAACTACTACCCTGGTGACGACCAGTCACATCTCGAGACTATGAGTGGGACTTCCTACGGGTCAATGGAGATGCTCAGATAAGTTTTGCGATGGTGGTGAATTTCGATCTAGGATAGCCTAGTGCAGTATGCAGCAAAGTATGGAGATCAGAAGCAAACATGCAATGCTCGTGATGTTGCCATAGCTCTACATGAGTCGACCTTCGTCAGTCCCGGTACGTCTTGAGTCCTTTAAACACCTGTCAGAGTTCGCGATAGTGTGTCTTTGTGAGCGTATGTCGCTTGTTCATTTCTACTACTTCCTGGACAATTCAGAGATGACCCAAACCGCGAGGTGATCATTTCCCATTCAAGGGTAGAGCGGTGTAATGTGAATGCAGCCCGACTGGGTGGCCAGCGCTGACGTTTCTCCTCCTGCTTGCTGATCCTTCTACTTCTTTTAGGCATCTAAAGCTTTGAGCATCTCCTCGACGCTCACGAACTTCTCTCGCTCCTTGCCCTTCTTTTCTCCGCGAGCTCGTTCAGCCTTGTCTATACTCTTCCAATCAGCCCAACTGAGCGGTCGTACGCCACGTGCCTCCACTTCCCCCTTCACACCGTCCCATCCAAGGTGTGTGCTCTTGTTGACGCCATGCGCATTGTTCAAGAACGGCACGTTATTCTCCCAGTCATGCGCAATCACGTCTGCGGAAGTGAAAGCGTCCTGCATGGTACTGGCAATGACGCCTGTAGGACCGCGCTTCACCCACCCTGCACAGTATAGGCCCGCAATGTGACCGGCTGTAAGGCTTCCAGGACCAGCGTCGGACGACATCACGCGTCCGTGTACATCGTTCGGTATGATGCCAAGTTTCGAGTCGAAAGGCACCCCCAAGTCAGTGAGCCCGGGCAGCGAAGTCGACTTGTAGCCTACAGACCGGAATGCAAGAGACGCGGAAACAGTGACTTCATCATCGATCGGCTGTACCCGTGCGGAGGGATCCAGCGGGTCAGCACCTGGGACGAACTCCTGCTTTCTGAACGTCATGGACGAAAGGTGATTCGATCCTTCTATTGCGTTCATTGAGGAAGGTGCTCTCAAGAAATCGAGTGCCCATGACCGATCTACTTCGTCTGGTGTAGCCGTGCTACCTTTGAACAATACTTCAGCGATGCGCTTCTGTACTCTTGGCAACTTCTTTATTTCGGGAGGGTAGAAGCATTGATCGATGCCGTGGAAGGCGATGGAGGGGATCTTCATCAGCTCGCGAGCTTCCTTGACGGTAAAAGCGACCTTGTTGGTGGTTTAGTACAAACCTTCGCAAGTCCACGGCGCACGTACCTGTAATGGCCCTCGTCTACCTACCACCCGCACATGCTTGATCTTGCTTTCTGACAAGGTCTGGATGGCTTGCTCCGTAATGTCTGTTTTGCGGAGGTGGTCTAGAGGTGCGAGGAGGATGCGCGCCACATCCAGAGCTACGTTACCTTGTCCAACGACCACAGCATGTTCTCCGCTATGCAGGTTCGGCTTCAAGTTCTGGAACTGGGGCAGCCCGTTGTACCATCCCACAAACGCTCTCGCTGAGAACACGCCCTCAAGGTCTTCACCGGGTATGCCTAGTCTCCTATCCTCATCCGCACCATAAGAGAACAGTATAGCATCGTAGTGCGGCTTGAGTTTCGCCAGCTCGATATCGTGGCCGACGCGTACGTTGCCGATGTAGTTGAAGCGCGGCGACTTTGCTACTTCTTCGAATGTATCCTGACAATTCTTAACTTCGGGGTGGTCTGGAGCTACCCCAAACCGTACGAGACCGTAAGGCACAGGCAGCTGCTCGTACATGTCGATAACGGCATCTTGTACTTTGTGCAAGAGGCGATGGGCGGTGTAGAACCCGGCTGGCCCAGACCCGATGATGGCTAATCGCAAGGGTTTGTGTGGTGGTATAGCAATGCTGTATGCCTTGCGTAAGGCTGGAAGGAAAGGCGTTTTTGGCTTTGTGATGTCATGTAGCGATCGTGCTGGCCTCGAGTGGATGTTGTTGTAGTTTCGCAGCTGAGCGGCGCCATTGTCACGTGTCGCATGCGTAATTTGACCTGTTATACGGCGCGTGCAGTTGGTGCAGACGTATGGCGATGATAGGATGCGCTTGGAGGATATCATCGTGGGTAGAGTCAGAGGCAATGGCGGTGTCATTGACCGAACAGCTTCTAGCTGACTAAGAACGCGCTGAACTACAATGCCGACTTAAACATGTCAGTTGAAACGATACACATCCACTTTATTAGTACTCATGCACTTTGCATCTCTGAGTCCATCTCTGCCATCGATCCTGAGTCACGGCCATCTCGATTTGTCAAGATGAGGTCGAGCCTCGGCCTGTTCGTGCGTCAAACCACCGACACATGGAAGACATGCTCTCCACCAAGGCACGAGTATCGCCGGCGCCCCACATGTTCCCGAGTGCTAGAACACAAAAGCGTTGAAGCGATTTGGGCCAATGCAGGAACAAGCCCGTCCTACCCGCGAATCAGCACGTCATGGGCAAAGCGGCACGACAAGTTCGCAGCCACGTTGTTGTCCTAGCAACGAGGTATTTACTACATAGCTCCCCAGGTCCTCGCGCAACCCATGTGTTCATCGCAAGCATTCCTGTGCTAAGCGACCGCTCTCACTTTCCCCTCTGAGGCCGCGCAGGGAGGGCCCGTCATTCCTTGCCTACCTAATCGCAATCATGGGCCGCTGGCAGCCCTATCTCTACTCGGCGCCGGAGAGGCAGTCGATGAACGACCCTCGGGATAACTTCAACCCCAAGGCTGTGACCATGGCCAGTCGCACGCCGCCCTCGCCCCCGAAGAAGAAGCAGGATGGCCCCCTGGTGGACTTCAACAAGCACCCGGACAGCTACCTGTTCCTGCCATATGGAAAGACGGACGCCAAGCCTATGAGCCCGAAGACGAAGATGTGGGTTCAGATTGCGCGATGGACCCAGCTCTCACTCCGTGTGTGCAGTCTGTTGGGTGCGGTTGGACTGCTCCTATGTGCCATCTTTATACGTGGTACTCAGGACACCGAGGGTTGGATCATGAGGATTCCGGTACGTAATTCATGAAGCATACACGAGACACTCAAGCTGATCAGCATAGCCCGGTGTCGACATGGTGGCATGCCTGTATGCTATCTATCACCTCATTCGCAGTCCCAAATCGCGGGCTCCAGCAAGCTCAGCCAGCTACCACTTCTTCGCGTTGGTCACCGATGCTGGCTTCATCCCTTTCTATGTCTACACCCTGCTTCTGTCGCGCCGAAATGCCGACATGGAGGCTGGAACCACTGGCCGCTGGAGGACGATATTCCCAACGGATGATGAGGCCAACAAGATCCTCCTTACGACCTGGCTTACCGCAATCACCGCTGCAGGTCTCCATTTGATCTCAGCGTTTCTCGATATCTATCTGGTCATCATCTTTAGGAAGATCTCGAAATTGCCACCTGACATGAATCCGCTTGAGGATAACTTGACTCGGAGGAAGTCGAAACACAAGCACAAGAACTCTTCGATATCCGCCGTTACGCCATTCCTGGGCGACGATAAGCGCTTCAGCGCCCAAAGCGCAATCTCGATCGACAGGAACTCACAGTCCGACCCACTGCTTTCACAAGATGTCCCAAGTCCCACTAAGTCGCAGATGTCCTTCATGCACACTCGTAGTGACTCGGAAACAACATACTCACCGCACACTCCTAAATCAGCTCAACAATCCAAGGAGCGATTCTCCATGTACTCGCAACCCCAAACGGCGCGCCAATCTCGCACAAGCTTAGCCCATCGCGACGATCTCTATCGCCGGGATGACAATGTTGATAACGAAACCTTGGCTCAGCGTAAATCGTTTCTTGCCCAGCAAGCGAATCTGCAGCAACAGGAGAGGAACAACTCCTACGTCACATCATCGTCCAAGCAGCAGTTCTACACGCCTCCCTCTACTGCTCGCAGTGACCAGCCCGCGACTACCGGTGATCTCGCTCTCGAAAAGAGCAGCCGGGAAGACCTGCAAAACGACAACTGGTTCGTCCATCCTGATGACAATGTGGAGCAAGGCAAGGATACTCGCTACTTGGCACCGCAGCAGTCTAAGTTTGGCAAGAACAATGGCTACACTACAGTGTCCTCCTATGATGTCTCGGATGTTGAGGATGAGGGCGAACGACCGATGATGCCTCAACCATTACGCATGAACCCACCGACTCCTCAACCCACCCCTCCTCCGATCCCCACTTACAACAACAACAAAAACACACCACCTCCTTCGCATCTCAAACGTACACAGACAACTACCTCTATATCGACAGAAGCCACCTTCAGCCGCTCACAATCACGTGGCAGCACGCCAAAGTCACGCTACTATGGTGACCTCAAGGCTGCAACGGCGGGCATCAGAAGCGGCGACTCTGCTTCGAACTCCCCAACATCACTCAAGAAGAGTGCCACTAACGAGCAGCCCAACCATCTCCCAAGTGCGACCGCACAGTACACAGCCAACTCTTCGCCGGTCAAGAACAACTTCGCGCAGAACGCTCCCTTCAGTTTGGACAAGAAGTCATATACCAGTGTCCGCAAGACTGGCGAGTTCAATCACACAGCTGTGAAGGCAGTTTCGCCGCGAGTTGTTAGCAGGTCTGGCATCGACTACGTCAACCCTTACGAGTTCGACGACTCCGATCTCGGTACGCCAGGCCGCAAACGCGATGTAAGCGGAAAGATCGCAGAAGAGGGTCGTGGTGGAGCGTGGAACAACAACGGACTTACACACCGTAAGGCCAGTGGGGTGGGGTACGCTTTCTAGTCAAGTGAGTATAATTGTATGCACTAAGGATTGATTTTTTTACGGGATTGCACGTTTTTTGCTAGTATCTATGTAGATACGGATTGGACACCAGGGACATTGTATATGATATCAGGATCTACATAGCGCTGCAGGGCGAAACTTGACGAATGCACTTGTTACTCGAGCACAAACCTCGGCTCCCGACGACCTACAATGTGACATTTCTATGAGACACCAACGCCGCACTTTCCGGACTTATGTCAACTTCAGTCAGCAGACAACATCAATTCAGAGTGCTAATTCCAAGCCACCACCAGACCACGCGTTCGTTTAGGCCGCTGCATTTGTGCGCCAAAAGCGGTTGCTGCCGTCTGCCTGAACATGTTGGAAGCGCGTAAAGTGGAGCATCATCAAGTGATTGCGTCTCTAATCCACGCACGTACGAGCCAGGAAACAGCGCAAGACGAACAGCTCTCCTCATGCTTGACGCTCTGTCGTGCAACCACCTGCTGGAGCGGTCCATCACAGATGCTGCAAATCCTTCACGAACCGTCGCGGCGGCTGCATTGCATGCGCTTAGCCAGGGATCTGGTCAAATCACTTGCTCGAGCGTGCACTCGCGCCGGGAGCTCGCCACCGCTAAGCACACGCGTTCTGGGGCGGCACTCGTGATCGCGCGGCATCCTTAGGCATACTGAGTAGAGAACCGTTCCTCTCCCTTCACCTATACACGACGCGCTGTTTAACCTTCCCTTGTTGCTTTTCGCAACTCCGTGTCCCCTGTCTTGCCTCTCTGTCCGGTTGTCCGCAGCTCGGTCCTCTCTCTCTAGGGCGACGCGAACGGCTGTCTTAACGCATCAGCACGCGCCCAAGCCTCCGAGAACACGCCCGCGGACCTGCACATATCAAACACCCCCACCATCAGGGTATCTGGTCCTTGTCTGCATACATTGCCCAGTTATCCTGTTATTTGTGTACCAATTCTTGGACTTGGGTCGGGTGTACATTGCATTCCACACGTTCGCCCTTACCCCGCTGCCACGATGCGTAAGTCGCGTCTCTAGCACGATCGCGATGGCGTCCACTTACGACATGCACCACAGAGACCGACACTACCCACCCCATAGACATTGCTGCCACCCATAGACTGGATTTACCAGAATCTCAGGAGAGTGTGGATTCTACCGTCTCTAGCATATTCTCCGCACCAGCTTTGGCCTCAACCTCGAGTAACATATCCTCGGATCACGATGCAGCATCGCTGTCTGAGCCCAATGACCGAGCAAGCCACAGTAAATCAACAGTAGAGCCAATGCCGATTTCATCTAGTCGCGGTAGCCATGCAGTTGAAAGCTATGTACCCCAGATCGACACAACCGCTGCGAACGCGTCGCAAACCGGTCACACAACAGCGACTCCTGTGTCGCTAGCCTCTCCCACGGCACAGGGGTTCAAGCGGAGTGCAGATGGGTCAGTGAAAGGCCATGAATCAACTAGTCCAAAGGCGAGGGTCTTCGCACATAAGCGCAATAAGAGCATAGACACACACTCGAGCACACGAATAGGAGAGGTGCGTGCCTGCCTTTCCAGACACCGCTTATAAACAGCTGACTTATTACCAGCTATCTGCCCAACTCAAGACTCGTCTCTCGTACGCTATGGTCAAAGTACAGAATGGCTGGGAGAAGCAGTCGCTTGAAGAGTTGGAGGAAGTGCAATCACAACGAGGATCGCCCAACTCCGCACCTGGCGGGTCTCGTGTCACATTCGACTCACCATCTACTACAGACTTTCGGCGACGGCCGAGCGCAATTTCTGACAATTCTGACCAAATCATCCTGTCCCCGGTCTCTCAGTTTGTGGAGTCACACGCCCTTGATTCAGGTCAGTACCATCTTGCCTTTTATAACACATGTTGCTGATGATCATTAGCATATTGGCGAGCTACGAACAAGCCAGCAATGAATGCTGCTGCCAACCTCATATCCATCACGGGTGGAAACGTAGAACTGGGACTTGCTCCAGCTCCTGAGCTTGAACATACAAGGAGACGTCGTTCGAGCGCAGCACATCCACCTCCATCAATGTTAGGATCAGCGCAACGGAAGAGCTACAGCGACGTAAGTGTTGGTCAAAGGGCGCCCATGACGCCTCGAGCAGGCATCCTTCGCATGCCCAGTCAGCAAGCGGAAAAGGACGCGGTGGATACTCTACTGTTCATGAGTAGCCCTAAAAACTCGCAACATTTCCCGCACACCAGCCAGGTTGGCCACAGCTCGCTGCGAGAAGGCGCGCCTCAACGGCGCGTCATGTTTGAGGCATATCCACCGCAAGACAGGCGAATGGTCTACCAACCTCCAATGGCCACATCAAGCCATTACTCGGCTGGGCCATATGCTCCACAGCCGGCACGGTAGCCGGTGTGAACACTCCACATTGCGCCCTTTAGGACCCTCCAGTATCTTTCTCGAGGCTTGGCGAACGCATTGCATTGAAGGCGTTGAAGTGCGGCGATACCCAGTTGCTTTGTTGCATTGAGGCGTTTTCCTATTTCAACATGTCAGGAAGATAGCAATATTTCCATTCTCATCTTTGCGATCGTAGCCTCATGGGTTTCCCACTGGGCGAAGTCTTGTGTTTTCATTTTTCTTCAGATCTAGAGCCCGATGGGCCTGCCTCAAACGGGCGAGCATTTGTAGATGAAAGAGCGACGTTTTAACGACATAATGAAAGCATACCTTCACACTTTTTGTACCAAACACCAAGCGGTGACCTGAGCTTTGGCAAGACCAATGCTTTGCCGAGTCTACTCCGATTTTGCGCCTGAATGACGAGCCCTGTTTCCCAACACAACAATCTTGCTGTGTGGCTGCACTTGGTGCACCACATATGATGGCTCAGGAGCCAGAGCACACTCACAAACAACGTCCTCAAAACTTTCAGTAATACTTCGGAGTGTTTTTATCTTGTCACTTCGCATTATGGCCAAGCCGCAAGACCCGTTACCCAGACATCTCAAGAGCCTGAACTTGATTTGACCACATCAACGAACCAATTGTGAACCTACATCGGTCCCACTTCTTGGTCGGTGTTCCTGCATGGTCCTCGCAGCCGGGGTTGTGCGGGCGCCCGCAATGAAACAATGCGCTTATGAGGTCATCCCTGCTTTTAGGTCGCATCGAGCGTATCAGCCCACAGAAGCTCCAGCTTCGCGTGCGACCTTAGTCATGATGTGGAAACAGTATAAATACTCCAGAGTCCCACCTTGCCTGCCACATTGACCTTTTCGCTCGCCATCCTTTCCCCAGAACTTCCATTTCTGGGTATCCACGCGCCTGACGTGCAGGTGAGCTCACACGAATTCTTGTGGGAGCTTGAGCACCGACCACCACCGACCTCCGATCCTCAACCTCAACACCGATAAGCGTTTCCATCTACGAAAGGGAGCAGCAGATATGTCTGTCTCGGCAGCACTTAAGGCGAGGGTCAGGAGACCGAGCTATCTGAAGAAGATTGCGGAAGCTGAGGACCTGATTCACCACTTTCCCAACGATGCATATATCGGTGAGCAATCACATCACACCCACAATATACGACGCCGCCTTCTCTAACGTTGTTTGAAGGCTGGTCGGGCTTCACTGGTGTGGGATATCCAAAGTAAGTGGAGCTACTTTGCGTTCCGGCAAGCCGTGTTGAAGGTGCTCGAATGCTCGCCCAGAGGAATCGGGCCCTGCGGAGCTGCATTGTGTCTTGGCGAGTCTTGTGAAAGACTTCCGAGTGTCCAATTGGAAAAGATGGATATCTTGGAGTTTTTTATTGTGGAGTTGTGACGTGGAAGGGGCTGCGGTTATGCCGAGGGGGAACGGAAGTTTGAAGTTGAGCAAGATCGCCGAGCCATCTCCGATGCAGCTACATCGCGTCGAGACTATTGCTTTACAGCCGCAAATTGTCCCCGACCTGATACTAACGGCAATCGTTTAGGAAAATTCCGATTGCACTTGCAGAGCATGTCGAGAAGAACAATCTCCAAGGCCAGCTTAAATACAACCTGTTCGTGGGTGCGTCGTCTGGCGCAGAGACTGAAAACCGATGGGCGAGAAACAACATGATCAACCGCCGATCGCCGCATCAAGTCGGCAAAGATATCGCCAAGGGAATCAACAACGGTAACATCAAATTCTGGGACAAGCATTTGAGCATGTTTCCCGTGGATCTGATGTACGGATTCTACACACTAGATAAACCGCAAAACCGTCTGGACGTTACCATTGTAGAAGCCTCCGCGATTACAGAAGACGGTGGCATCATCCCCGGTGCCTCTGTGGGTGCCACACCAGAACTTGTTCAGATGGCAGACAAGATTATCATCGAAGTCAACACCGCCAGCCCCAATTACGAGGGACTCCACGACATCACCATGACAGACCTGCCACCCAACCGAAAGCCGTACCTTGTCATGTCTCCTGAAGACCGCATTGGTACACCTCACGTTCCCGTTGATCCCGAGAAGGTTGTAGCTATCGTTGAGAGTGACTACGCCGATCAGACACAGCCCAATGCCCCCGCAGATGCAACTTCAAAGGCCATTGCTGGGAATCTCATTGAGTTTTTAGAGCACGAAGTCAGCAAAGGTCGTCTTCCCAAGAACCTCCTCCCCCTCCAGTCTGGCATTGGCAACATCGCCAACGCCGTTATCGAGGGTCTGGCCACTGGAGGCGCCAACTTCAAGAACCTGAAGGTCTGGACCGAGGTTCTGCAGGACTCTTTCCTCGACTTGTTCGATTCTGGTAACCTTGACTTCGCTACAGCCACATCGATTCGTTTCTCGCCTGAGGGCTTCGAACGCTTCTACAAGGGCTGGGAGGACTACGTACCAAAGCTTCTGCTCCGTTCGCAGCAGGTCTCAAACTCGCCTGAGATTATCCGCCGTCTTGGTGTCATTGGGTATGTCTGCGCTGCAATCAACATGAAAGCGTATAGCTAACTCGACAACAGCATGAACACACCCGTTGAAGTTGACATCTACGCTCACGCCAACTCCACCTGCGTCATGGGTTCCCGCATCCTGAACGGTCTTGGTGGCTCTGCTGACTTCCTCCGCTCCGCTAAGTACTCCATCATGCACACCCCCTCCACACGCCCATCGAAGACCGACCCAACCGGCGTATCCTGCATCGTACCAAAGGTGACCCATGTGGACCAGACCGAGCACGACCTGGACGTCATCGTAACCGAGCAGGGTCTCGCCGATGTCCGCGGCATGTCTCCCCGCGAGCGCGCCCGCGTTATCATCAACAAGTGCGCTCACCCCGACTACAAGCCTATTCTCCAGGATTACTTCGACAAGGCCGAGTTCGAGTGTCTAAGGAAGGGCTGGGGTCACCAGCCCCATCTGCTGTGGAACGCATATGATATGCACAAGCATCTGAATGAGCATGGTACCATGAAGCTGCCCAAGTGGGATTATACGAGTTCTTGAGGCCGGTATGCGTTAAGCATGATTGGGACATGTTAACATTGTTATGTTGCTCTTAATATAAACTATGAAAGACGATTCACTTCAGTGTTTCGAAGTCATTGTGATAGCGAGAAGTATTCTGTGATCACTACTGCTCATGACAATAGACGCACACGAAGGTGATACGACTCGAGACATTCTCGGAACGGTATTCTAGCACTCATTCTCGTGCTCCTGCCAGTACGACCATGGACATACAGGTGGTAGCTCCAATAGCCCATATTTTGAAACGAAGCGGTGCCTGACCTGGTGCGAGCTTTCCCGTACCAGACTAGAGGATATAAACATAGATGTGCACCAATCGACTTGCTTGCCAGAGTCCTGTCAGAATATTCATCACATGCGCCGAGACACCCACAGCATTTCCTGCGGTAATTGCATTAGAGAAGAACGAAAGTGCCTCAAAACTGTTCGCCGAACTTGCTTCAGCTCGCAGCAAGCGTTTGGAGTTAACGTTGTGTTAAACTTCTAGTCATCATACGAAATTCGACATGTGTACTTCTTCATCCAGTTCGGCTTTCTTTAGGGTGTCAGGGAAGCCCCTAGGGTTTGTTTTTTCGAAAAACTTCGCCCCATGTCCAGAATGCCCCGAGTAGAATCGTGGAAGGAGGGCAAGTAGCTACGCAAGTGGGATCTATACCAAGGTCCCACGTCAGATGTAGATGTCAGAAAGATTCAAAAGTCACTTGCGGCGAAGTAGGACACGTTCTTGTCGAAAAAAAAATCAAGCTGAGTAATTTTGTCATAGTGCTGTACAATGTGTTCCTAGATTTTGAGACGACCAAAGTGTTCTCTCAAGACATTTGTTCAATAAAGCATGTTTGTTAAGTACACAATGTCGCTGTAGCACGCCTGATATTGGATTTTCGAGATACCGCATGCATTTTCCAGAGGATGCAAGCATTCGGCCCCGGGCTTGACTTCGTTGTTCAGCTTTGTAAGGTAAACGAGATGTAGTGTCTATGCATTAACATCATGTCTTTGGAGCTTTCGAGTACAATAAAAAAGGCACACGAAATAGGAAATTACAAGGTGTGACCACTGTAGCATGTTCAAGGTGCAATGAGATCAACATGTAAACACGGGCCCGCACGGCTGTGGGGATTGAAAAGATTCGTAGCGCATCTACAGCTAGGTTACTTCGCGTCTCTAACGTTGGAAAGACACTTCTCGAAGCTATAATTATGGTCCGGGTCTGACAAAGAGGCCGTCAAACGACCGCAAGCGCGGAGCGACTTTCATCAGACGAAGGATGAGCGGCTGGGATTGGGATGGATCTTGTGAACGGCCAAGAGGCGCTAAGGCGACTCAAGCAATTCGTCCTCGCAGCCGCCTCGCATCCTGCCCTTGTCCACCACTTCTCACAATTCATATATTGCGTTGAGGATCCGGATTATACAGATGATTCTACAGTCGATTACACGTCGAACAAAGCACATCCCATTGTGACACCGACTTCGTTGGCCCAACATATTTTGATGGCGCGAGTCTAGATTAAGATTAGATAAGATCAAGCGCAGTCCATGTAGAAAGTGGAGCACCACGGCTGAGGAGAGCAAAATTCTGCAGGGCCAGCGCGTGGTTTGTCGCACTTGATTCCCGTGGCTGTTTGGCGGAAGGTGCCAAACCAATTCCCTTCGGGTCGGAATGTCCGACAACCACGCTATGGGAAGGATCTGATTAGATTAGTGGATCTAGACTAAGCAGTTGACGGCTAGCAGGCATGAGGCCTCCAGCAGCAGTCACCACATTTCAAGCTCTAGCCCAGGCCAGGAGACTAACCAAGCAATGGCTGAAATGTTGGCTCGTGGTCGGACGGCAGCTGTCCCGTAGGTCGGCAATGGGACTGCGATATATAGACCGTCCCCAACGTGAATTGGCTTCTCATACCGGTTTTCTCGCAGGTTTCTTAAAGCTATAGCAGCAAACATGGATCCTATTAGTACGGCGCAAGATCATGTCGAAGTCAGCCATGAGCCCAAGAGGGAGATGAGTACCTTCGACCTCGACGAGGATGAGGCCATCCGCAAGGTCGAAGCTGCTACAACTGTTGATCTGAACGCGCAACAGGGTGTTAAGAACGTCGAAGCTGTCACATTGACCTGGACAAAGACCTCGCTCGCATGTGCCTTTGCATGGTCAGTTCTGTCTATTATAAAACAAAGCATGTCGCTGACAGTCTGATATAGTATGTGGATGCTGTACCTCACCAACGCTTTCCAGTCATCGATCACTGGCAATCTCACCCCCTACGTGACCAGCGAATTCGAAGAACACTCCCTCCTGACAGTCATCACTATCGTCTCGAACTCCATGGCCGCCGCTGTGTATATCCCAACCGCCAAATTGCTTGATCTCTGGGGCCGGGCTGAAGGTTTCTGCATCATGGTCGGCTTTGCTACGCTCGGACTCATCCTTATGGCCGTATCTAAGAGCCTGTACACCTACTGCGCCGCTCAAGTCTTTTACACCATCGGTTTCGGTGGCATGATCTACTGTGTGGATGTCATTACTGCCGATGCATCGAGTCTGAAACATCGAGGATTGGCTTTCGCCTTCACATCCTCTCCATATATCATCACTGCCTTTGCTGGTCCGAAGTCTGCTGAGGGGTTCTACAACAACGTCAAGAACTGGCGATGGGGCTTCGGTGCTTTCGCCATTATTGTGCCGGTCGTGGCATCGCCGCTTTTCCTAATCCTGAAGATGAACTTGAGGAAGGCTAAGCGTGAGGGTGTGTTAGCACGCGAGAAGAGCGGTCGCAACCTCTTCCAGAGCATTGTCTTTTATCTCCGAGAATTTGATGGTAAGTCTGTCTTCCAATGCAGGAGAGCACCACTAATGATGGCTAAGCACCTGGATCGTTTCTTCTCGCTTGCGGCCTCGTCATCTTCCTCCTTCCCTTTACGCTCGCCGACTCTGCGCCAAACGGTTGGAGTACTGGCTACATAATCGCTATGCTGGTGGTTGGCTTCGTCCTCCTCGTCCTATTTGGCCTGCACGAGCGCTTCACAGCCCAGGTCCCCTTTCTACCCTTCAACCTGCTGCTGGACCGCTCTGTGATCGGTGCCTGTCTGCTTTCATTCACGTACCAGATCTCTTACTATGCATGGAACAGCTACTTCACGTCTTTCCTGCAAGTCGTTAGCAACCTCAGCCTCGCCGAGGCCGGATACGTCTCGTCTACGTTCGATGTTTTGTCTGGATTCCTGTTGCTCATCTGCGGTTTCATCATCAGCAAAACAGGTCGCTTCAGGTGGCTGTTGTTTATCGCTATTCCTTTCTACCTCCTCGGTCAGGGATTGATGATCCACTTCCGCCAGCCAGATACCAGCGTTGGATACCTTGTCATGTGCCAGATCCTCATCGCCATTGGTGGCAGCATCATAATCCTTTGCGAGCAGCTTGCCGTTATGGCTGCAGCTGATCATCAGCATGTCGCGTCTGTACTGGCTCTGCTGAACATCTTCGGCTGGCTCGGTGGCGCTGTCGGCAGCACAATCTCAGGCGCCATCTGGACCAACTCCTTCCCCCAGGCTCTTGCTAGGCTACTACCCGAGGAGGACCTGGAGAATCTAGATTCCATCTATGGCGATCTTACCGTGCAGCTTAGCTACGAGAGGGGCACTCCTACGCGTCTTGCAATTGAGCAGGCTTACGGCATTGCGCAAAAGAGAATGCTAATCGCTGGTACCTGTATTATGTGCCTGACTCTGATCTGGATTGTGTTAATCAAGAACTTTAACGTGGCGAAGATGCAGCAAACAAAGGGTCGTGTGTTTTGAAGAGCGTTGTTGCACTTTGTTGAAGGAATTGTAACGGGCTTCGGTGCAACCTTTGATAGGACTCAGTCACCTGTAGCCAACAATACTTCAAATATTATATCATTTTTACACTGCATGAGCTTCAGGTCTACTAACATGCCTAGGCACTGTACCTATTAATACGCTCAGAGGAGTATTGTGTGTGCAGGAACAATTTTGAGCAGCAGTGGGCAACAATGCACAAGTGCGCTTGCGAAGGCCGGCCAGCCATTGTGTGCTCACACAGATTCAACATGAACAATGAGACTAGACTCTCATATATCGGCCAAAATATCCGACTTTAATTCCATGTCCAAACAGATCCAAACGTGACGTGTACTCAGACAGAACCATGCATTCCACACTCATTCTCATGGCGCTCGCAGCCCTAGCCCAAGCCGGCCGCATCACACTCCCACCGCCCATCCTGATACGCGATACGGTACAAAACAGCACGTTCATCGCTCGTTTAGACCAGGACTTTACTCGAGTCGATGCTGGACCCAAGGTCCACTATAAAGATACAGTTGCGTGGCAAATGTACATCGCTTTCCTGGTCCTAGGTATTCTGATTGCTGTGCTAATGCCTGCCGCGGTCTATAGTCCCGACATGCTGTACTGGTACCGTTCGATGCGGGCGAAAAAGCAGACTGAGCAGCGGAAAGTTGACGTCGAGGTTGCGACGCTAAAGATGCAGGACATGTTGCAGCGGCCAGAAGGTGCGCATTTGCGTACTGAACGATATGGGTAAGTGTGTAATACATATGGTAAGAATGGGACGTTTCAACTCCTTAGACAAGATCAGCTTATCAAGACCACTCTATTGATGGTTGTTACTATTCAAAATGCTCATGCTATACTCTTGATGATTCTACTGTCCCTCAGGTCCCATATCGAACAACAAGAACTCGGCCGGCTTGTCGCCCACACTTTCAATCTCGATGCTTGCAGGTCCCTTTACGTTCTCGATAAATGCACCATCGCCCTCTGCAAGTACCGTCTCGCCAATCTTGATCTGCGCACCTCCAGTCTTGGGCTGTGCCCTCTTGCTCATGATGACCTGCGCGTACAGCTTTCTTGGTCCATCGGCAACAATCTCATGTGTGACCTTCTTGCCCGGAGAAAGGATACTCGCGTCCATACTCAGGTCTGCGTGTAACCCAATTGCGTGCTTCGCGTCGCCGAGACGGTCTGTGCTCTCCATGATCCTGCATAATTTGTCTGTCTTCTGCTCGTCGGTGAACCTCTTCGTCTCGTAGTGCGGTGTCAGCCCGCGCTTGTTAGGTTTACTCCAGATTTGGAGGAATTGACATTCCGTGTCGTGGCGGTTGTATTCCGAGTGTCTGATTCCAGTTCCAGCATTCGTGAACTGCACATCTCCACGCTTGAGGTTCTCCAAATTACCCATGCTGTCCTTATGCTCGAGCGTGCCGCTGACAACGTAGCTGAAGATCAGAAATTCAGCGTGTGAGTGCGTCCCGAATCCTGTGCCAGCCTCGACTCTGTCTTCATTGATGACGCGCAGCGGGCCCCACGATTCGTGGCGCGAATCCTGAAACCCGGCGAAGGAGAAGGTGTGGTACGTATACAACCAGCCGAGGTCCATATGGCCACGGTTCGACGATGGTCGCTTTGTAATCTTCATACTCGCTGGGACGGCGGTGGACATTGTGCGGGAGTTGGGGTGGGAAAGTACGGTGGGTTTGGAGACGATGGAGGAGAGGGTGTTGCGGAAGGAGCTGAAGAACGCCAGGGCTATTGCTGCTAGTGCGATGAGCGCAGTAAAGGTAGTAAATGTCCTTGTAGATATGAAACTGGAAGAAGTTTGTGTAGATGTAGATGTGAGTTGCTTGGGCGGTGTGGTGTCTGACATCAGAAAGAAGAGTTCCTGTCAACTCAGCGACGCGAGCGGTCTTTATATGATTATAAGTTAGCCAGAGCAGAGGTTAGTGAGGATCTCAAAAAGGTTCTACAGCTAGGCTTGTTCCTTGTCGCCTGCATTTGCAATGGTGAGTAAGGCGTTGC
Organism: Stagonosporopsis rhizophila; assembly: GCA_016767195.1. Lineage (NCBI taxonomy): Eukaryota > Fungi > Ascomycota > Dothideomycetes > Pleosporales > Didymellaceae > Stagonosporopsis > Stagonosporopsis rhizophila. The sequence goes on from CP068492.1 coordinate 510,411, forward strand.
TAAGGGTCCTGGGGAGGTGGGGGTCCCTTAGCGTTTCCTGGCTTACTGATCAATGACGATCAAATTGTTAGCGGTACCGTGGGCCAGTAACGAGATTCGTGCAAAAACGATTTTTAGAAATCGTGATCAACACTAATACTGCAACGTACTATAACTCCACTATTTTAGGCCTAAATCTAGTATTTAGTAGTTTAACTAAGAGGTCTTAACAAGAGGACTTAGTTCTAGCCTTAAAATTAAGAGTATCACACGCAGGAGGGGGGCAGGAGGGGGGGGGGGGGGGGGGGTGCAGCCTAAGCGCACGGATCAGGAGCAGAACGCACAGACTTACACCTTTACCAGCACTACGTAGGTATAAGATCCTAGTATTAAGGGGCCTTATAGAAGAGGTAAATTGCATTACTTCTGTCTACTTAGAATCTTTCTACAAGATATGCAGGGCAAGGAATGTAACTGTAAAGATAAAGGTTTTAACGCTTTAACTAACACGATTATTATAGGCCTTCCCCTATTACAACCTGTCTATACAATAGACCTGCACGTAGTATCTTAGACCTTAAAAAGGTAGAGCAGGTTAAGGGCTATTATTTAAGCTATTAAACAGTTAATTTAAACTACAGGTGGTGGAGATATAAGGGGTTGAAAGTTGACGTTTTGACGTTCAAATCGTTTTTGCACGAATCTCGTTACTGGCCCACGGTACAGCGGGCAGTCATTGGCTGCGACCACCGGAAGCGGGCAGCCATCATGCCGAAGCCACAGATTGCCTAGCAATCAGGAATTGCTTTATCCGGCGAGCAAAACGAGCTAGCGAACCAGGCTGACTGGGTTGCTTAGACAGCCTGCAGCGAAACCAATATCGTCGTTAGCGGGATATCTGCAAAAGTTGGACGCAATCATCTAAGCGGGACACAGACCATGGCTCTCACAAGCTTCAATTCAGACACATTCATTGAGAAATGGTCGGACGAGGAATACAATCCAATCCACAGCGGCAAGCCTCTGGCACGATGTATAGGCGAAGCCTTCGGCATACCACCAACAGACCAATATATCTACCGCGCCCAGGGCGAAACAACGCTGCACATTACCGAGCGAGCAATATCAGGTAAACGAGAAAATGGCATGCACAACTGGTACCACGACGACTCCGGCGCACCAATTGAACCGCCACACCCCGCGCAGGAAGAAGTAACGGCATACACATCTCTCTTCGACCCGTCTCTCAACCTGCCCAAAGCCCTCAACGGCTTCAAATCCCAATCCAAGGCCAACACAATCCGTAAACAAGTCGCGGACCACCTCTCCTTGCGCTTCCACAACACCACAACTGGGCTACTCCCTGCGAAAAAAGACCGCAAGCACAAAAATCCCTACCTCAGTCTGTGGACCTACTCAAGCCAGGAACTCGAATGGGCAGGCCCAATCCCCAGCACAAGCTACACCAAGATCTCACACCACATCCTACCGATCTTCTACCACCACTTCGGCTGCATCGTGCCGTCGTACGCGGCGCTGCACGTCCTAGCCAAGCTGGCGCAGCCTGCGAAGCCGAGCAAAGAGAACGTGCTGCCGATTCTGGATGTGGGCAGCGGGAATGGGTATTGGACGTATATGCTGCGAAATTTCCCGCTGCCGGCACCGGAGATGAAGACGTTGGATGTGCGGCCGATTGATAGCGGGTTGAGCGAGTATCGTGTTACATGGGTGAAGGATACCATTAAAATGGATGGGAAGGAGTATTTGCGCCGCAATGCGGGTGGAAAGGGAGCAATCTTATTGCTGGTGTACCCGCAAGCGACGGGGGATTTCACGGGGCCGATTTTGCGTCTGTTCGAGGGCGATACGATTGTGGTTGCGGGCACGCAGAATAAGAACGGGTTCACGGCGTTTCAGGACCAGTGTGTTGATCAGTGGGTGGAGAAGAATCTCAAGGCTTTCGAACTCACGCTGAGAATGCCACTCCCAAGTTTTGCGGGCAAGGACGAGGCGCTGTTTGTGTTTCAGAGGAAGAAGGCGTAAAAAAGTGCATTCCGGAAGCAAGGGCGGCAATCATTTCAGTTGTTGTAATGAAGTATGCCCTGCGCTACGTTCAGAGCTACGTTAAGATATACTTCACGTTCAGACATGCCGGACTATCAGCCTCACGTATCACAGAGCTCCCAAGCTAGGCCATAGAAGTGTCGTCCGAAAACAAGCGTGGTGTAATGTCATGTGTCGCAATCATTCAATGTATTGGCAGCAATCTTGTGCTATCCAGTCTGATAATCATAATGTAGCATCATATCTACCACTTGGCCTCCTTCCTGGCCAAGAACTCGTTCAGTGTAGCAACAATCTTCTCGAGCGCCGAGAGGTACTTCTCAAGCTGCTGCTGGACCTTGGCTTCGTCGCTGCCTAGCTTGGCATAGAAGTCCTTCCTGTATGGTGTGGCGCTCATGGCGGCGCTGAACAGCGGCTTGACGACGAAGGAGTGGTGAGGCTTGAGGGTGTTGCCATAGGCGTCGCGGAAGGAGTCAGCAAGCTCCTTGTTGGGGTTTGTGAGGTTGTGGCGGAGGGCCTGGGCGGTGAAGTCAAGGCCGCTGTACAGTTCCATATTAGCGACTGAGAAAAGGCTATTGATATCAGGAATCTCACCGGTTGAGCCAGACAAGACCCTCAGTGGCAGTGTGCTTCTTCTCCTTGAGCTCGTTCAGGACAAGGTCCTGGAGGGTCTCGGAGAGTGTGGGGGCAGCGAGCTGGCGGTCACGGATTTTCTGGAACGGATCAGCTCTAACCCAAAGACTGCTCGCAAGGACAAGGGGGAGCAGCTCCTACCTTGACGTTGCCGGACATGTCGTTCTTGACGGGCTTGAACGCAGCGGAGCCAAGAACATCTGCAATGTCAGTTAGAAAGAGGGCCAATCCCAAACTCGATAGTACGGCCTACCGAACAATGTGGTCAGGCTCTCCGCAGCCTCGAGAAACTCGGTGGTGGAGATAGCATTGTCCTTGGAGGCATCAACAGGGACATCCTCCCAGCTCTTCTTAACGCCGTCGAAGAAAGTTGCCATTGTGTCTGGTTGTGGATTGAGGGGGTGGTGTAGCTACAGTGGGGTTTGAGGGAGAAGATCTAGAAGTAGGAAGAGAGGGAGAGGGACGGTTGTCGAGGAATGGAGCTCCAGCAACACGAAAGGTGGTCTAGTCTTGTCTAGCGGTGAGCTTCGTGGCTTCCAGCGTGAACGTGGGGCTCGTTTCGGCAGGACGCGCGATAGCGGGGCAGCCAGGGTCTCGCTGCGAGGATGCAGCCGCCATCACGCATCGGGCATGATCAGCGGTCTCGGAGCTTGCGAATGTATCCGGAGCATCTTTAATTCGTTCGGCCTTTGAATGTCCGGGGGAGAATGTTAGGCTATACAGACGTATATAAATGTCTTTGATAGCTGTAGTGGGTTGAACATACAGATATCATATTCACAATCACCAACATGTCATCAAACACTCGCGAAGTCAGCAAAGTCTACCGCATCGCCTCTATTCCTGGTGATGGCATTGGTGTGGAGATCACCGAAGCGGCCGTCCAGGTCCTCACCAAGCTCTCAGAAGTGCTTGGGGGATTTCAGTTCGACTTCACAGCGTTTGATTGGTCCAGCAAGGCATATCTCGAGCGTGGCTGGTACATGCCCCCTGACGGCATCGAGCAGCTGAAAAAGTTTGACGCCATCTACTTCGGCGCTGTTGGATGGCCAGACGTCCCAGATCATATTTCCCTCTGGAACCTGATCCTTCCTATCCGCAAAGAGCTCAACCAGTATGTTAACAGGCGACCAAACCGCATCTTTGAGGGGTCCAAGAGCCCGCTGGAAGGCTGTAAAATCGGCGATCTGGACTGGATGTTCATCCGCGAGAACAGTGAGGGGGAGTACTCCGGTCAGGGCGGTACTAGCAACGAGAACGCACCGCACGCCATCGCAACCGAGCTCACTGTTTATACCCGCGTGGGCACAGAGCGCATTATGCGCTACGCTTTCGAGACTGCGCGCTCACGGCCGAGAAAGCACCTCATCCTCTGCACAAAGTCGAATGCGATGAGGCACGGCATGGTGTTCTGGGACAAGATCTTCTACGAAATTGCCAAAGAGTATCCGGACGTCACGACCGAGAAGATGTTGGTTGACGCCATTACCGTGCGCATGGTTCTGCATCCCAAGTCTATAGACACTGTTGTGGCGACCAACCTGCATGCTGATATTCTGACCGATCTCGCTGCGGCTTTGTCGGGAGGTATCGGTATTGCGCCGTCAAGCAACCTTGACCCCACAAGAGCCAATCCATCCATGTTTGAGCCCATTCATGGCTCTGCACCAGATATTGCTGGGAAGGGCATCGCAAACCCGGTCGGAGCTTTCTGGAGTGCAGCAGAGATGGTTCGGTGGGTCGGCGAGGAGAAGGGCGCCGATGCACTCATGAAGGCGGTTGAGAATGTAACAGCGCGGGGTATCAAGACCAAGGACCTGGGTGGAAGCGAAAACACGAAAGGTGTTACAGAAGCTGTATGTAAGGAGATCGAGACGTTGTTCGGAAGCTCCTAGATTTCTATTAGCACTTGTCCTTGATACCAATGAATGTACACGTACCTGTCCATCTTACTGCTGCAATGATACAAGCCTCTGTATTAACGAAGCACATCCACTGTAGTATTCACTCCAGAAATACCTTCGGTACCTCCGCTCTCCCTGTCAATACCCTACTCCTCCCTCTCTTCTCGCGCTCATCCCCAACATCCTTCCAATCGAACCAACCCCTCCAGATCTTGACCGCCCTCCCCTCTATCATCCCCTTAGCAAGCGGTCCAAAATCCCTACTATCAAAGCTGTTCCGCCAATTGTCCCCCTCGACCCAAACATGCCCATACGGCACCACAACACTACCCACCTCAAGCTCATCTACACCCGCACCGATTGCATCCTGATCCGCTTCCGGAAGCCCATCAAACCCAAGCGCACGCTCCGTCCGCACAATCGCAGGATCGACCGCATATCCACGCTTGGGGTACACGACATCACCCGGCAGCGCAACAACCCTCTTGATACTAATCTCTTCCGGCCTGTGAGGCTTCCAGAACGTAACGACGTCGCCCCTGCGCACGCCCTCGCCCTCTTTCTGCTCGCTATCCTCAACGAACACGCGGCCGTCTTTGTATTGCATTTTCGGCGGACGCTCGCGCACGGGGGCAATGACGACCCAGTCTTCGACGCCCGTTTCGTGGACCGTGGGCGAGAGCGTGGGCGACATGGACGAGCCGCGGATGACGTCGATGCGGAGCAGGTTATCGCGGATGAAGGTTATGGCGCAAAGGCCGGCGATGACGTTGGTGCTCCATGCTAGAAGTCGAGCGGTGCGGCGGAGGGATGGGGATTGTGTCCATCTGGGAGGCAAGGGAGGTGGAGTTGGTGCTGAGGCGTGGGTAGGTAACGAGCGCGGGAGTGCTTGACGTGTGCGTAGAGCGGGGGAGCCCTGTGGTTTTAGAGTAGCATAAGCTCTAACAGCTGCTCTGAACGGCGACTGAGAAGGCATGTCGTGCCCCACCAATCGGTGATGGAGGGGGTGTAGTCGCGTGAAGTAATAAAGTTCATTACAACGCGACTTGCACCGAGGTCGGCCCATCTACACACGGCCATTGTACGTTATCACGTGTAGATGCATCTTGATCAGATTAGATGCGGGGAAAAATGAATACGGATATCAACTGTCTAGCAGAATCAAACGGCAGCCTTAATGTACAATGACTGGTACATATCCACGTATATGCAATCGCTACCATCCCGTCATTCTTAAATGCTCATAAATCACGTCAAGTCTAGTTAAGGGCCTTGATGACAGCGTCGGTGTACTCGTAAGTCTTGGCCTTGCCACCGAGATCACCAGTGATGTACTGCGAAGTCGTTAGTCAAATGATGTGCGTGTGCGTGGTATGCTCTTTTTCACATACCTTTCCAGCAGCGATAGTCTTGAAGATAGCCTGCTCGATGTTGGCAGCCTCAGCGTTGAGACCCATGTGTCGCAACATCATGATGGAGGAGAGGAGGAGCGCAGTAGGGTTAGCGAGCTGCTTGCCAGCGATATCAGGGGCGGATCCGTGGACAGCCTCGAAGATGGAGCACTCGTCACCAATGTTTCCAGAAGGTGTGAGTCCAAGGCCACCGATCAGACCGGCGCACATGTCGGAGAGAATGTCTCCGTACAAGTTGGGCATGACAAGGACCTTGTCGTTGTAAGGAAGAGGGTCGGTGACCATCTTCAAGCAGGTGTTGTCGAGAAGCTCAGCGTCGAACTCAATGTCCGGGTACTCCCTGGCGAGCTCGCGGGCGGTGCTCAGGAAAAGACCGTCGGACATCTTCATGATGGTGGCCTTGTGAACAGCGCGGACCTTCTTCCTGCCAATGTCGCGGGCGTGCTGGAAGGCGTAGCGCAGGACGCGCTCAGAGGCCTCACGGGTGATGAGCTTGATGGACTGGACGACGCCATCAACGACAACGTGCTCGATGCCAGAGTACTCGCCCTCGGTGTTCTCACGGATCAAGACAGTGTCAACGTTGTCGTAGGGGGTCTTGTAGCCCTCGATGGACCTGCAGGGACGAACGTTGGCGAAGAGGTTGAAGGTGCGGCGGAGCGTCAGGTTCAGCGAGACGTGACCCTTGCCAATGGGCGTCGCGAGAGGACCCTTGAGGGCGACGTAGTTCTTCTCGATGCTCTCAATCGACTCGTCGGGGATGACCGTCTTGCCATCCTCGTTCAGGCGGGGTGTGACGTCGCAGGTCTCCCACTTGATGGGCACGTTCGCGGCCGAGTAGATGTCCTTGACCGACTGCGCGATCTCGGGGCCGATGCCATCGCCCTCGATGAATGAGACGGTGTACTTGCCGTCGCTGCCCTTGGTGCCCTTGAACTTGGCGACCTCAGAGGGCGCCGAAGAGTAGGTGCGGAACGCAGCCTGCAGTACTGTCAGTTAAAACATGCTTGGGCACTCCCGGCCGGTGTGGATGTGCCGACTGCAGCATGAAAGCTCACCTGTGCGAATGCGGGCGTCCTGGCCTGGCGCAGGCATTGGCGCGCGGGGCCGGCGAAAGAACGAGCAGCCAGCATCTTGACCGAATGTGCGTGTCCCTACGACTCAATTGGAGCTACACGGAGGCAGTGTAGCAAGAGGTGAGGCTGAGGTGGAGGCCGGAGGTGATGAGGTGCAGGCGCAAAGCTCGGGAGCAGAAAGAAAGCTCCGCAACTGCCAAGACGACGATTTCCTGCTCAGGCTAGCATTCACCCAAACATCACCACCATCACAGCCGCAAAAGAGCAGTCGTACTATCATTCCAGCGACTCGATCGGTATTATACCTGGCTCTGCATCCTGGTTGCTGCAGACGCAACAATTGCCTTACAGCGACTGTTATCAGATCTTGAGATACATGCCAAGCAAGGTGCCACATGTGCGGCCGAAGGTCTTCCGGTACATCCTCGTGCTCGTTCCGCAAACGTCCTTGCAGCTTCCACTGGTGTAACTGTGGCCATGCCCTGTAAATATCATTGTGCATCTTCCGTCTTCAAAACACAATGGTGAGTACTGAGCAGTCGACATAGCAACCATGGCGGTCAGCGCCCTCTCGGACGAACACTCGGGGCGTAGCCAGTGCCCGCATGCAGGTAGCCGCATGTACACATTTTAGAATACCTTGCCATTCTACTGCGTCCTTACTAGACAGGCCATCTGGACAAGGCTTTGATCGTCAGGTGCTGCCATGACCAAGTTAATCGAACTTGTGCGGACGCTGGCTGCCTCGAAAGAAATGGCTTTACCTCTATCTTGTTATGCCTAGGGTCACTGAAAGGTTGGAGATGAGAATGTCAGAACAGTGTACGAAATAAAACAGTCTTCCATGTTAATACAATGTTTTAGAAGATGAAGCATCCGCGCTACAAGGAGCAAAAGTAAGGGGTACTTTGCTTAACGTATAAAGAAGTGGAGACTCGTGTGGCAAGAGTGGTCTGAAGACCGGATCAATAACACAGCGGATGTGCTGCAGCAGAGTCTATCGACGACTGGTCAGGATGGAGGCGAGGCTCAACTCCATGTCGAGATTGCGCATTCCCTGGCCCTCTTGTTTCATTGACCGTCATCGCAGCATGCACGTGTTCAGAATTTCGATGAATCGCTCATAAATATTGCATAGCAATATCCACTCTTGCTTTGACTTTTCGCTTGAATGATAGGCCATCGACAAGTGTACCACCTTCCGCTGTCAGCGTGCGCTTTCGAACTGCGGAAGTATGAAGTCTAGCAACTATGTTTGTTCGGCGACTATAATCGCGTGCAAGGCAGCGTTCCACTTGGGACGGGAGGTATGTGTTGTGCCATTCTTGCGGAGGGCATGGTCGTATAAATATTCAGGCGGCCCACCAAGGAGTGTTACGCATTGAATAATATGTCGCTTCGAATGCGTGGACTGTGACGTCTAGGCTTGCGCAAGTAGGATACGACGTGCGTGTATTTGGTGCACCTGGCATAGTACACGAATCAGTTGGAAGTAGTGAGAGAGATTGACACAGACTGCGGCACAGCATACAGAGGCCGGCAGCGGTGTCAATCAGGAGGTGTGTAAAGCCTTTGACTGCTGTGAGAAGTGGTCAGAATGTCGCCAATGTCAAAATAAAATATGAGATCGAAAACGGCGCGGAGGACGTTGAATGCTAAGCCGGAGTTGCAGATGCTAGCGGTACGATAGACAGTCGTTGCATGCTTGCCCCAGACACGCAGTGCAGCGTCCTAGTCTGAGCCGAGATTGTTCATGACGTCGAGTGCGTGGCATGCTGGCGCTGGTGGGTTTTCAAGGACGGTATGAAGAACAGCTAAATGAAAGATTGCCAAGCAGGATAAAACGCCATCAGGTTCTGAGGCAAAGCTGAAATTGCATCGCGATAATCAGGCGGCCTGGCAAGCACGCCTTCTTGAGTTGGCCAAGCTCTGGGTGCTGGGTGACATCACAACCGGGCACCCTAAAATTGTGTGGGGTCCGAGAAACAAGGCAAATCGAAGCTGTTGGCGGACTGGCGCAGTCGATTGCCGGCTGGCCAAAATTGGAACGCGGCTAGACGGCAATGGCGGCCCTGGCTCTTGTGGGGAAGGAGGCTGTTCCCTGTTACCTGGTGAGAACAGCCAATCTCGTGTCTTCGCACTCACGCTGCTGAATGCCTTCGCCACAACGACATCGAAGGTCCTTGTTGCCGACGCAATCTCCTGAAGATGACTCGGGGATCGCTCGACCGTCTGGCTTAGCAAAGAGAATTGTTCCGAGACCCGTTCGAGTGCATTAAGCCGCAATGACATCATCTTTACCGCCGGAGCTGTTTCAAACCTTCAGAAAGCCGCAACCGATGCGACACTCTCCACGTCCCTAATAGGACCGGAGCTCCATGCACCCCTAGCTGATGCTGATCTACTACTGCAACTTGTGCACTCAGCATGGCAAAAAACCACGCATTGTTTCAGGGTGGGAGATTGACAGTGGCTGGTAGTGCTGTAAATAGTACCCGTAGAGAAAACAACACAGTCAGACGCCTGTCTGAGCTGCCAATGCTTTCGGAAAGGGTAATCGAACGCCGGGAGGGCCTAGACCTGGCAAACACCAGCCTGCGTGGGCTCAGCAGCTGGCTGGAATGCGTTCCCGTTCCAGCAGACTTTTGACGCTTGCCGCGTAACATTGCGCCATGGGCACCCGACAGTGCACCACGGCGCATTTCTCGCCAACATTGTCCAAGCAACGTAAGCGGTGTTGGCATCAAGGACTCGTCATGGCCAGAGGCGGCGGTGGTCAGAGAGCTGATCCCCCAGATCAAGCTTTCTTGTGCAGTTCTCCACAAAAAGCGACGGGTAAGCAAGGAACGTCCCAATCACGTCTGCTTATTTCTCTGCGCAATGGCCGCAAGCGGTAAGGTGCCACTTGGACATGGCAGGCTGTGGCGGCACTAGCCAGTAAATGACTTTGCAGTTACGTAGTGGAAACAGAAGGAGGCGGTGCCATGCGGTACAGCAAGGGAGTCCCGTTTGTTTGTTGCTGAAGCTTTGGGCTACTATGACGCCTAAAGTGGAGCTAAGACCATGCCGCGCTGTCGATATAAGAAAGAGCCCTTCGCCTTGCCTTACCATTTCACTACTCACCACACGATCACTTACATCGACTCAATTCACTCAATCACTCATCCAAATCCCAAACAACCAACCACATCAACATGCGTTTCTCCACCATTGCCATGATCGCCGGTGCCGGCCTCGCCTCCGCCCAGGTTGAGTCGTTCCTCTCCTCGGTCGCCTCTTCTGTCGCCAGCGAGGTCACCTCTGCCCTTCCCGGAGCCAGCGGTGCTTCCTCTGTTCTGTCCTCCATTCAGTCTTCGCTCGGCTCTGAGGTCTCCTCTGCTGCTAGCGCTGCCTCCTCCGCCATCTCCTCCATCGAGGGTGGTGCTTCCTCCGCTCTTGCTAGCATCAGCTCTGAGGCCGCTACCGCCACCGGCTCCGCTGCTTCCTCTTTGGCTAGCGTTGCTTCATCCCTCCGCTCGTCTGCCTCCAGTGCCGCCTCTTCTGCCGCCTCATCTGCCTCTGCTGGTGGTGCTGCCGCCACTCAGGCTCCCATCGCCATGGGCGCCCTTGCTGGTGGTCTTTTCCTCGCTGCTGGTCTTTTGTAAGCGGCTCGCAATCACAACGACAATCGTCAACCATCAAAAGTTTCACAATGGCTTTTTCGAATGGATAATACCTTGCTTCGTCTCGATCTGAGATAGGCGCGGGCGGATACGGAATGATACACGGTGTTAGGATACCTCGATCAGATCGATCATACTTTTATAATACGAATTTCATGGATAAAATTCATGGCTACTGCAGTAGTCCGTAAACTTCACAATTGCTCCTCTTTCGTGAACTTCTGAATTGTAGCTCACATCTTGTATCTCCATATATTGCTGATGCTTTCATGAAATAACTGAATCTCTTGATTCTTCTGGTGTGGTATCTCATATCATCGAAGCTTCTTGAAGCTCCAATTCTGCACGGACATGCCATTCCGCCAAACCCGCCGTTACGATGGAAAATACCTCGCAATTTGCAATTGCGTCTAATCAAACATCTGTTGACTGTCCTATACCCCAAAATGCTACACACCCTCCATAGCATCAAAGCCTCGCAAACAGTTGCCTGCAGTCCTTGGTTTACAGCAGTTCACCCACACTCACATAGCATATTATGACGTGACGTTGAAACCAGGCCGCGCGTCGTGTAGATCTAGGCTATATGGGGTTAGTACTGATCTTCGGCTAAAACGGCTCGTTGCAGGTGGAGCCGCTTGCAGGCATTGCGATGTGCTGGCTATCACCTCAGAGAAATTATTGACAACCATTCGAAAAGCCTTGGAGAGGTGCTGTTCAGTATAGCTGTGTCGCACACTCTGCCTTAGAACGCGAGACTGACAGACACAGCGAGTGTGACCCTGTTACAATACCAGGACAAGCTGAGTTCCAGGCAATACATGATCTCCGTGCGCATCAAGCAAAACCGAAGGGTTCACAGGATATTGGCATCTGCAGTTTGCCTTGGTCACCGACATGTCTGATCTCGATGCATGTCGATAACCTGAGATTGTTCACAAGGCGCCCGAGGCAACGAGCGTTAGCAGTCTCGGTGACCGTTCACGAATAGGCCCGCGGTCACCTTGGCGGCCCGATAGGGAATGCTCCGAAGCCATCTTCCCCAGGACATTTGGAACAAGTGCGGCGCAGATTTGGTATCCCAACAGTCTATCTAGTGGTCTTTGGTACCTTGGGTCTGGCTCCCGTTCCCGTTCACACCGTGCCTCCTTTTAGATCAACACTCTCGCCTTCCTTCTCATTTCCTACTTGAAGATCGGCTCCTTTTCACGCTCGGACTTCTTGAAGATGAGATACAGGACGGAGAGATGAAGTCGCACGGAAAGGAAGATTCCGTAGAGAGTGGCGATGTATGAGATCGAGTCCATGTGGAAATTTCTTTGACTGGAGAGCGCTGCTTGAATGAAAGGCATGGACCAAGATGTGTAACAGACCTTCTCAAGGCCGAGATATCTTCACGTCAGGTCTTTACCATGCCTTCACACTTACTGCACGTTCACTGCGTGGTACAGGCAAACAGCCGCCGCTGTGTAACATGATACCGGCAGCGCCTCAGCAACGACCTATTGCTCACGCCTCCAATCCTCCATATACTTAGGATAATAGTAGCCGTCAGCGCGCTTCTCCAGCTCCGTATCGCTCGGCAACCAGAGGTCACACTCATGAAGATCGTATAACGGCGCGGGAATGAACGCTTGTGGAAGAGGTGCAAGCTCGATGTCAGTGATGGTAGAATTCGCACCATGGTGCCAAGCAGGGAGTACGGGTCGAACGTTGGCGGGAAGGGGCTCATAAAAACACCATGTAACTACGCTCAGAAGTGCCAGACCTACAACGGCCCATGTGATGATCTCGACCTTGTGGTCATCCCAGTATGACATGTTCGCGTTTTTGGATGGAAAGTGTGGAATAGTGTCTTGGGAGAGGTACTTGAACCTGCGCCGCCAGGCCGTGTCCTTAAAAACAACACCCGTTTGCCGTTCACGTCTGCTCGTCTGATGCACAACACATTGAAAATTGGCAACTTTCAGCAAGCTGCCCATCGCCTCGTCAAGCCAGGCTTCTTCGGCCTTTTGAGTGCGCTGTCCAACGCCAAACTGGATCCTTGTCAGAGAACCTACCAAATACTCCCACCACTCTAACAAACTGCAGCGCGTGGCACAGTCTTCATGCATGCCAGCCATGACGAAGTGGTTAAGAGAACTTTTCAAATCATGTCCTCATCAAAGGTGATGAAGAATCGTTATATTGGTAATCTGTCTTTTTGCATGAGTCTGTACCGACCTGGAAGGGCGAAATTATTGACAAGGAGAACGAAGTAATCAGCGTTAAACGACGAGTGGTTACTCATAGCATTGACGATATACTTCTGGTATTAATTTATCACTTGGTATTGACACGCAGCTTTGATCGATACTTTTCGATGCATGCTTCCAACTCATGGTCCCGCAATCAATTTTTCAATGATACCAGAAGGCGGACTTGTTGTACTATTCATCAGTCTATAAACTGCGATCTCAACACCGCAAGCAAACTCAGACTCCAAATACTGTTCGATAGTACAAGACATTGGACCATGCTCTATCACCGGTGAAAATTCCACACCGGACGATGTTTTGAGTATATTTAGCGGTGCGAACAACTCCCACCATCACCCATCCAACCTTCCGGACAGTCACACGAGACTGTGTGCCTAGGATTACAAGGATCGTGGCCCTGCAAGTCTCCAACTGTGACGCTGTCACTTGCCCGACTTTCGGGCGAGACCCTTGGCTCGAATGAGTCGCCTGTAGAGCAATAGCAATTGAAAGGGCGCTGTGAAGCACGGTCTGGATTACTATTGGCGCCAGTGCGTCCACTTCGATGCCATGCTCTGTGTTGAGGAACTTGTCCACCGGCTATGCAGAGCTTGACCCAGTCGTACAACATGTAGAGCAAGACAAGCAATGCACCAAGAGAGATGATACCGAAGAGTACGAAGAAGATAATCTGCAAGGATTCCATGAATGATCTGGCTGTGATGTCGTATTACTGGAGTAGGGAGTTGTTTGTAGCTATGATTCAATATGATGCATTTAGCAATGTAAAGTGGTCGATCAACCAGATTCTAGAGAGCTGCGCAAGATTTTATGATTCAGATGACAGCAAAATGAGGTTACTTCACCGGATCAAAAGAGTGAAATGAAACGCTGCTCTCGAGCGAACGACTGCAAAAGCAGATCTATCGCACAAATTGTCCATGGAAGCCTGATCATTAGTCCCAACACTGCACACCAACGACCAACGCTTAATCGTACTGGTAGCCAAAGCAATCAATTTCCTGGTGCTACATTCCCCTCAGAGCACCTAGACGATCGGCCGCGATCAAATCACAGATCATATAGAAAGTACACCCCATGTCGCGCATGGCTTGCCGGAAGTAGCTGCGGAGACGTATGCGAAAGTCATCGCTCAGGCTGTGGAAGCTGTGAAGGCAGTATACTTGTTGCTAAAGACGCGTCATCGCACGCGTCCGAATGGCAGACTTGGACCTTTAACACACAAAGTCCCAGAGTTGCTCAACTGTAGTTTTCGTGGACGTTGACGGCAGGGTGGCGAGCGAGCGAGATGCGAACGACCACAGCCCATTGCGCTGGAACGATTGATTGTCCCTTCGACCGTTGACATGTTATCAGCCGATGATCTGACTGACAACCGCAAATTTGGAGTGTTCGGTGACAGCCACGTGCTCAAAGGTGTTGCTCAGTCGCGTGGCTCGCGTGGGAAGCGCTAGCGTGCTTCTCCTATTGCAACGGTGGCTACTCACCTCACCTTCAATCTACACGCACACATACTCTCCGCTGCGCTCTTTTGTTGTTGGATTGCTGCCCGCGCAAACTCGAAGATGCACTGAACGAATATCAACCGGACCGCGTAATGGTTTGTTCCGCACGCGAGTGCAACCAACAGCGACCGCCGATCATTTCGCAAACCCCGCACCCGATTGCGCTGGAACGCCCCGAGCGGACATGGCCCCACTGAACGAAGCGCTGTCAATGGAAACATTATTGTAAAGGTGGATGGTGGTTTGACGCCGTGTTGTGGGCTACATGTACCTTCTTGGCCGCGAATTTCGCATAGTTCATCTAAGCACTGGCCGGTTGGCGCAATGGTAGCGCGCAGCCCTCCTAAGGCTGAGGCTGTGGGTTCGAGTCCCACATCGGTCGCTTTCTTTTTGTTTTCACGTTGTCTACTCTCTGGAACAACTGCTTTTTTGCACCTTGGGTCTGCGTTGAGATTCGGCTTTGTTGCTGAACCACAGGCAACGACATAGCCTTCGGGGCTCCCTGTTTGCTTACATTCCAGTTGACGACAAGGTACATCTAAAATCATTGCCTACTGACATCTTCCACGACCAGTGTCAATCTTATAAAGAAGAAGTACTAAGCATTAATATCATACTCCCCCAGTGATTCCATGGGCTCCTCTTTGCATTAAGGTGCTCCAACGAAGTTCGTGGTTAACAACTTATACGTTCCAAGAATGACTGACAGCTCTACGAGACCGCTCGCTTGCTATTGCCTCACTGCGCCAAATTGATCACACGTATTTCTACCATCTACTGCCATCGCTTCTACTGGAGAGATCAGCCTGGGGAATGCTTCGGCAGCAAACACAGAGTGTATTGGCACTGCAACGAGCGTATGACAATATCCTCTCGACTGGCGGTAATACAGAAAGTAGTCGTTACCCCCTGGTGTGGGCTTTATGTGGTATGTATGGCCAGGAGGTGTTGAGCCGATGTCTTACAATCTGTCTGAAACCTCGCCTCTGCATTGGGGGCTGCTTATGAAGTCAACGATAAGAGTCAGTATTCGATGTCTTTGACCTGCAGAGAGAGAAGAACATTTTACATTTGTTTCCAACTACTTCGATCAAGTGAAAGAAAGTTTGCCATCGATATCGCACAGGAGACATCGTCATCTGCTGAGATGTTCACAATCAATTGCTTCAGTTCACATGTCCTTTCACTAGAAGGCACACGATACACTTCATCCTCAGCTTGTATATGTGCACCCAGCGCATCTCACTGCATGCCATGGACTCAACATCATCCTGTCCCGAATTCTTTGACTCGTTTACAGACACCACCATGTCCGCGCCCGCTACCACCCACGCAGAAGGCCCGGACGAGCTCCACCAGAGAATCAGCAAACGACGTGGTGCTTACATAAAGAAAGCAGAAGTCCTGCGCAAGCGCATCGAGACAGAAAAAGTCAAGCTGCAGGCTCTTGGTGAGAAGTACGACTACAAAGCCGACAACAACGCTTTGAATAGACGGATTTGGTGCATCTCTGATTACATCAGCATGGTGGTCAAGAATTTTAATCTTGCTATGGCAGAACACCGGCAACACATGGCTAGTGAGGATCTCAGTGATTTGAGTAAGGTGCTCGAGATTGAGAGCAGACTTAGAACTGTTGAGGTTGCGTTACAGGGGGGTATTGAACATGTGATGCCGGAGAGGAGGCCGGGGGTAGTTTTGGACGACGCAGGAATGGTGGACTCGGAGACAGAAGATTTGTCTCCTATGGGCACTGCTGCTGATGTTTCAGAGAATGTTGAATTCGTCCAGGAGGAGTGGTTTGTGCGACTGCTGGCTGCTGATCATCAGAGGAAGAACTTGCCGCCTGTTGGGTACTTTGGGACGTAGACTGCGTAAAGTAGGTCGGGGCTTGCTAGAAGCACTGAATAGGTTTTGTCTGCCTTGAATTCGGAGTAAGTTTGGCTCAGCTGATCATCTTCTGGGTTGCTCCAAGTTGTTATAGAGAAAGAAGGGAGAATTCGATATGATAACGTTGAGGAGTGGAGGGTGCGAGATAAGATGGCGGGATCCTGGAAGGTGATGATGACTGGGATTAGTTGCAGATGAAATTTCGGTGATCACACTAACTTTGTCGTTTTCTCTAAGAACTGTTGGAATGAACGCTGTCCCACGAATTCTATAGATTATAGGGGCATAAGAACTGAGACATTAATGTCTCGTTGCCATTGTTGGTTCCAGGTGATCACAGAGTGATGTCGAGTTGTTGTGAGGCTCAGAACGCAGTGGATGAACAGGAACACATGTGCACGATAAGGGATGAGGGGCAAGGTGAGCGTGAGGGGGCTTGGTCATCCTCAGCGCTGATCAGTTCGAGAGTTGACTGCTACTGCAGAGCGCCGCGAGCAAGAGGCGGGCATTTTGAGAACAAGGCAATCTGAAATATACATACATATGATAGAATTGAGTGTTCCACCGCCATTTTAGATGTATGCCGCCAACTCCTGGTATCTTGGGTGCGTGATATCATACAACATAATTCCAACATAATTCCTACATTGTCCAAGAGCCGTGTTCAAAGAATCGGATATGGTAGCTCCAACAACATGTCATTTGCATGTTGTTTGAAGGTAAGCCGGGAACTTTCAACTGCTCAATGCTTTGTGGTCTCCTCAGCCTTCGCGGCCTTCGCCTTCTCCGCAATATGCTCAGCCTCGTGATGAATATTCTCAAGAATATGCTCAGGCAAAAGATCCTTGGCCCTCTGATCCGGCTTGTCAGTCGTGGCTTTCTCTTGCTCAAGCTTCTTCTCCATGAGCTTCTCCTTGGCATCTATCGACTTCTCGACCTGCTCGACTGCACGCTCAATCTCGACCTCCATGTCTGGCAGATCGAACTGCTCGGCGATCAACTTGCCATTCCAACGCTGGAGCACCATGACGTCTTCACTCTCGTTGTTGGTCTGCTGGTGCACTACGGCGGAGACTTGGTCGGCTTCTTTCTCAGTTGGCCGTGGGGCTGCACGCGAGATCTGGCGAGTAGGGTACATGAGGCCTGCGGTGTAGGCTTCATCAAGCGCCCAGGAAGTGTTGGGGGTGGGCTGGTTGTGCTTGAGAAGGAATTCGAGGTATTTTGATCCGGCGAGTGCTGTGAAAGTCAGCTGACGTCAAGAGGCAATGTTTATGGATTTTAATGGCATACCTTTCCAGTGCGACCATGCGCGATAGAGCACATAGAAGAACGGTAGGTTGGGGACAACAGGCACCAGCATGAATGGCGCTGTGAAGGGCATGATGACGACGCTCCATATCAGCTTGTTGCGGTGCATGCCCTGCCGTTCTTGCGCCAGTTTGGTCAGAATCTCGGTGATCCTCTCTTGCTTCAGATAGCGCCCAGGGAACAGAAGCTCATGCTTAGTTTTGCCTTCGATGATGTCTTTCTTCCGGCGGTCGGTCAGCGTGGGCAGCGTCTTCAGGCCCCATTCTTCATATGGGATGCGCTTCAGCGCCTGGTTGCCGAAGAGGGTGACCTTCTTCTTCCAATTGCCTACCGCCTTCTCGTCCTTCTCCCAGGCGGCCCAGGTCTCGTTTGCCTTGAGAGTGACCTTGTCGAGGAGCGAGCGGTCTTTGGGGGCCTTTTCGTGCAGCTTCTCGCAGTAGACCAGCGAGCGGCGCGTCGAGATGGGCAGCAGGAAGAGGCGCATCGTGGACTGCCTGTTTGGGAAGGCGCAGTGTGGTGTCGCAGGCAGGCGTGTTAGGTAAGCGCGCACAATGGCGCAGGCGGTGGTGCAGGGCTCAAGCGGGTGCCTGACAAGACATGTCTCTGGGTGCCGAGTCGCGTGGCACTTTTTGTGTGCGTCTACAGACTTCGGCCGGGGTTCTGGCAGAGGCGAGGCTTGAACTTGCTTGCGCAGCTGCAAGGCTGTGCTAGGCGGGCGATTACATCAGAGCGCGCCCGGCCAGCACCAGCGGTTCCCGGCGGTTCCTTGCTGGGCTCCAGGGGGCTAACCACAGAGGGCGTCATCCCTGTTTCTTCGCGCAGATCAGCGACAAGCAATCTCTCCCTGCCACCGCCGCACGCCCCCGGGCCTCAACGCTCGAAACGTGCGAAACGCCTGCCATCGCCCCTCGTGACTGCTGCTGCCCGCTTTGCTGCGGCCCTCTAACATTCTGCCTGCCATGCTGTCGCTGCTGCGCACGCTGACCTAATTGCTGCTGCCACCGCTGCTGCTGCTGCTCCCACTCGCCGCCGCCTCGCCAAGCAGGCCAGAGCCGTCTCTCTCTCTCGCTGACGCGCGCCGCCGCCCTGCCTGGCGTGTTTGCGGACGGACGCTGGGGCAGGCAATAGCCCAGTCACGGGACTCGCTTCGTGCGACGACGAGGCCCCTCGAACCCTACGCCCCAGACGGCTCATCCAGGAATGGCCAGCAAGCCCATGGCCGAGCGCCCCAAAAGCGACCATGGCTCCAATGCCCCCGGCAATGGGCAGCGCGAGTCGCTGTCGTTCCTCAGCCCCAACGACGCCTTCTCCACCACCACCACCACCACCACCGCCCCCTCGCACCCGCCCACCGCCAGCTCCACCCTCGCCGGCCGCTCCGGAGCCAGCTCGCTGCTGCCCTCGCCCCTCCCGCCGCCCTCAGCCTCGTCGCAGTCTTCGCAGCACCGCCGCGTCAGCGTCGTCTCCGGCCTCTCGCGCGACGACCAGAGCGAGAGCGCCGCCGTGCGGAAGAGCCACAGCCACAGCGTTTCGAGCACGCCGCACACGCTGGCGTCCTCAAAGGCCACCAGCTCGACTGCCGCGGACAATCGCGAGCGCCAGCGTGCTGCCCGCTCTCTGCCGCCATGGGTCCAATCCGCCGATGAGGACGAGATAGCCGATGCCACCTCGTTGCTGCTGCCTCGCACGCCCACCTCGGTCCGTCCTGCCTCTCACAACTATATGCCCACACCCAAATCCAACGTGCCTGGCCGCAAATTTGACCATGTTCGCGAGGGTGCGCCCGTGACCCTCACCACCCCCGTCAGCCAAAATGCCTCAAAATGGAAGCAGTTCGCTGCAGCCTCCAACTACGAACAGCATGACCGCCCCATTTCGTCGAGAGGACAGATCGTCGACGATGACTGGATGGCCACAAACATGCCGGATCTGGAGAAACCGTGGGAACCCATCGACGAAGAAGACAAGGAAGAGAAGATCAGGGGCGTCTGGATATTCAGTCCTGCGAAGAGGAGGCGCAAGATGGTCTTGTTCCACCGCACCGTGATGAACCACCCCATGGTACCGGCATTAGTTCGTTGCATTGTGCTCACATTTTCGATTCTAGCTCTGTCCTTGGCTGGCGCTATCTTTCATAAGTCAGATTCAGCGGGCTGTGATAACAATTCTTCCACCTGGATGGCCATCATCGTTGACGTCGTTGCTATCGTCTACACCTGTTACATCACGTACGACGAGTACACGTCAAAGCCCCTTGGTCTGCGATCGCACAATGCGAAGATGTCTCTTATATTCTTAGATCTGGCCTTCATCGTGTTCGAATCTGCAAACCTCAGTCTGGCATTCCAGGCTCTGACCGACGACAAGTGGGCGTGTAGGGAAGCCACAGATCGTACCAAGCCGAGTTGTGAATATTCCAGGTCGATTTGCGTCCGGCAAAAGGCACTTACCGCGACCTTGTTGATTGCGCTGCTAGCCTGGCTGGCTACTTTTAGTATCAGTACCTTGAGGTATGACTTGATCGCCCGATGCACCCGTGTGAAATCGCTAACACTGTCAAGGTTGATCCACCGCGTCGCTAGGTAGTGCCTGCCACGCTTGACATTATCACATTCCGCATACACACTTGTACCATCATACACATCTCTTTACTTTCACTGATATTGCTGTCTTCACAGGAAAGACGCATACAAGCCGACGCTCAGATACCGCATTGCACGGCGTGCTGGTACCTTTGTCCTGGCGCAGACTGACCGTTTCCGTTCCCGTTCGCGCGACCTTGCATCTGTATCTCCTTAGTTTTGATTTTGCATATGCATGGCGTTGGCGGCATACCATGGTCTTGTTGTTTCTTTGTTCTCAGCATGCATACAGTCATGGTCACAGTATTGGTTAGATAGATCGTTAAGCTGTTGTTCCCTCAGCACAACTGAAATATAATGCGATGACCCAACATTTGTGCATCACTGTAATTCGTACACCACTAAGCTTGTGACCGCGCTTGTGACCGCGCTTGTGACCGCGCTTGTGACCGCGCTTGTGACCGCGCATTGTAATGGCTTCGATCCAACTTGAGATCCTCAGCATCGCCCACACCCTCGTGCCCTCCCCACTCACTTTCAATCTCACAGCTCACACCTCCCATCACTCTTCTCCAACCTCTCCCTTCCCCACAACACCGGCCCGTTATCCCCATACATGGGATCCTTCTCCAGCCACCTCACCTCGGCAACCGCCCTGGCCTTGTCATCCTCCCCTTCCTTCCCATAACACATATCCCAACTACACCCCCTCGGATAACTTCCCACCATCTCAAATCCGCCCTCAATATCCTCTGCCAACTTGTGCGCAACCCCCGCAGGCAGAATCACGACATCTCCAACCCCAACCTCCTCTTCTACAGCCCCAGGATTTCCCTCGCCTCCAAACAGCAATCGCGCACGTCCCCGGACGATGCATAGGATTTCGTGCGTCGTGCTGTGGTAGTGTGATGTGCTGTACATCGTGTATCGCCATTGGGGCGTTATGTTGTTGATGGGTAAATGGGATTCGAGGGCGCGGGGAGAGGTGGAGGTGGGAAAGCAGGAGTGGTAGATGAGTAGGGGGTGGGAGTGTGAGGCTGTATTGGGGAAGTGGGCGTGTGAGGGGATGTAGTGTGCTGAGATGCGGAGGGAGGAGAGAGGGGTGAGGGAGAGGCGTGTTGCCATTGCGAGTGTGTGATAGATTATGATGGTGGTGGTGCTGACTGCTGTAGTCAGTGTCGATGGCCGCGGCTTTATGGTGTCTCTGTCGGGGTAGTTCGTTAGACTGAGCAGAGAGAAAAAGAGGTCTGAGGGTGTGGCTTGTGATGATTGGCTGTAGGCTTGAAGGTGTATGAAATTGTACGAAATATACTAGGTCAAGTTGACATGGATGGATAACGTCAACGACCCCGCAAGACGTCATAGGTGCTTCTGTACTGTTGTGGATGGAATGTATCAACCCATATTGTTTGTGCGCATGTTCTAGCTACACAACCGGTAGCTCCACGAAGAAGTAGTGTGGTTGAGTGATGATGGAGGTACAGTACCGTTGTTGACTATAGTGATATCATAGTACCGAGAATGGCGCAAGAGTGTCTCGAAATCATAATCTGAACACGTATGTCCCTTCTCCATGGTGAAGAAGCCTTACAATTGAAGCTGAGATAGTTCAGATACAAAAGTTTGACGGTTGAGTACTCTCTTCAGCTCAGACCAAGACAAAAGGCGGCCCCACTTTTGCGGTGCGGTGTGTAAGCGTTTCCTAGTGCAAGGCTGAAGTGAAGCCCCCCATGGATGGCCAAGCGCGGTGTTGCCTGAACCATCAACGTGATTCACCCAAGTTCGCCGCGTCTACTCACCACCGCCATTTACCACTGGTTGCCTTCCCATAGTCTGTCTCTGCACCAGGAAAGAGTGGTTGCGCGCTAGGACCAGTTCCTTTCGCCTTCATAAACGGCCGCCCGCATCGCGACCTTTGCCTCCGCACTTCGCACCTACCACACGACCGCCTCAACCACACAGCCGCAACCCTGCGCCCTACCAGCAATAACAACTTCACCCACGACCTGGAAGTTATCGAGAAATCATAACCACACCACGCGCGCGCGAAGACGTCCACAGCTTGTGCCCCGCGCACGCGACGCTCGTCATGGCTTCCACAATGCCACCCGTACCGGCGAAGGACGATGTCAACGCAACGTGAGTGCTTTTCTCTTATTCGCTCTTGCTTTATTGGTTAGGAAGGTACCAGTCGTCCCCCAGTAGCTCTGGACTCTATTGTTGCTACCATCTGCTTGTTTCTTCGAGTTAGGGGACACCTCCACCCTGTACCATTCTTATCGAAGCTCGAGCGACCTTTTATACACAGCCACTATGCGATACATTGCTGTGGAAGAGCTTGCTCCGCGCAAAGCACACGGAATTCACCTGTCGAAGGATACATCGGAGCTGCTGGAGGCTTTGAGAGTGCTGGAAACGTTGAAGATTGCACTTCATCGCGAGTAGCATGCTGACTCACTCACAGTTGGAAATACCTCGAAGCCGGTGTCGACAAGATCATGACCAACCTGCGAGGTGGCATGGATATGAAGACTTACATGGGCTTGTACACCGCCATCCACAACTTCTGTACCGCTCAGAAGGCCGTTGCCGGCTCGTC
Source organism: Stagonosporopsis rhizophila (assembly GCA_016767195.1). Classification (NCBI taxonomy): domain Eukaryota; kingdom Fungi; phylum Ascomycota; class Dothideomycetes; order Pleosporales; family Didymellaceae; genus Stagonosporopsis; species Stagonosporopsis rhizophila. Next base: position 533,283 of record CP068492.1, read on the forward strand.
GTTCGCAGCGAACAACAACCGCGGAGGTGCCCACCTTCTTGGTGAGGACCTCTACCAGCACCTGATTGAGTACCTAAAGGCGCACCTGGCTGGTGTACAAGCACAATCGAAGGAGCACGTCGATGAAGCCCTCCTCACATTTTATATCAAGGAGTGGAACCGGTACACAACTGCTGGCCAGTACAACAACCACCTGTTCAGATACCTGAACCGTCATTGGGTCAAGCGAGAGATGGACGAGGGCAAGAAGCACATCTACGACATCTACACGCTACACTTGGTTCGATGGAAGGAGGACATGTTCACAGGCACGCAAGAGAGCGTTATGCGCTCTGTTTTGAAGCTTGTCGAGAAGCAACGAAACGGCGAGACCATCGAGCAGTCCCACATCAAGTCCGTTGTTGATTCTTTCGTGTCACTCGGCTTAGACGAGGCTGACAGCTCGAAATCGACCCTCGATGTGTACAAGGAGTACTTCGAGAAGCCATTCCTAGAGGCCACGGCGACATATTATGACAACGAGTCAAAACAATTTTTGGCTGAAAACAGCGTTGTGGAGTACATGAAGAAGGCCGAGGCTCGCCTCGATGAAGAGAAAGAACGTGTCCCGCTATACCTGCTCAACGAGATTATGATTCCGTTGATGCGTACGTGCGAGCAGTCTCTCATCACAAATCACTCGCAAGCTCTGCGTGAAGAGTTCCAGATCCTGCTTGATCACGACAAGCAAGAAGATCTCGGGCGGATGTACAAGCTCCTCGCGCGCATTCCTGAGGGTCTGGACCCACTGCGCAACCGCTTTGAGACCCATGTCCGGAAGGCAGGTCTGCAGGCCGTAGAGAAGCTCGCAACAGAGAACGAGACTCTGGAGCCCAAGGTCTACGTTGAGGCTCTTCTCGAGGTTCACACCCAGTACCAAGACCTTGTCAACAAAGCCTTTAACGGCGAGTCTGAGTTCGTGCGATCTTTAGACAATGCGTGCAGAGAATTCGTCAATCGCAACAAGATCTGCAAGTCTGGTTCTAACAAATCGCCTGAGCTTCTGGCTAAGTACACCGATACTCTGCTGAAGCGTTCTGGTGCCAAGATGAGCGAGGAAGACGACATGGAGAAGCTCCTGACCCAGGTCATGACTGTCTTCAAGTATATTGAAGACAAGGATGTCTTCCAGAAATTCTACTCGCGCATGTTAGCAAAGCGTCTCGTTCAGACGACATCCGCATCTGACGATGCTGAGACCAGCATGATATCCAAGCTGAAGGAAGCGTGCGGTTTTGAATACACCAACAAGCTCCAGCGCATGTTCCAGGACATGCAGATCTCCAAGGACCTGAACACCGCCTTCAAGGATTGGCAGTCCAACAACCTAGACGAGGCCGACGTTAAGGCCAGCATCGACGCTAGCTACCACATCCTCGGAACTGGTTTCTGGCCGCTCCAGCCACCCACCACACCCTTCACCGCGCCACAGCAGATTGTCCAGACATATGAGCGGTTTGCACGCTTTTACAATCATAAGCACCAAGGTCGTAAGCTCACATGGCTCTGGCAATTGTGCAAGGGCGAAGTCAAGGCGAACTACTGCAAGGTGGCTCAATCAAAGGCCTCCCCAACCTTCCAGGTCTCCACTTACCAGATGGCCATCATGCTCCTGTTTAACGACAGCGATACAGTGAGCTACGATGACATCGCCGAAGCTACCAAGCTCAATAAGGAGACCCTCGATCCTAGCCTGGGTGTTTTCATCAAGGCAAAGGTCCTGATTGCCGTGCCGGAGAACGCAAAACCGGAGTCAGGCACGACATACAAGCTGAACACCGGCTTTAAGACGAAGAAGGTCAAGATGAATCTGAACATCGGCATCAAGTCTGAGCAGAAGGCGGAGGCTGAAGATACGCACAAGACTATCGAGGAGGACCGAAAGCTTCTCATGCAGGTATGTATATTCGTAGCCCCGTCCCTATGAGCCCTTTGACTAACTCGATCTAGTCGGCCATCGTGCGTATCATGAAATCCCGCAAGAAGATGAAGCACCAGCAGCTTGTTTCGGAGACGATCCAGCAAATCAAGAACCGATTCATGCCTCGCATCCCGGACATCAAGAAGTGCATAGATATTCTGCTTGAGAAGGAGTATCTCGAACGCCTAGAAGACGATGAGCTCGGCTACCTCGCTTAAGCAGCCTGTGTTCGCTAGCCGGCGTCGAGTGCGTCTTTTTGATCATGATTCATGGAATCTCTCTTCTTTCACGATTGGCAGTCTATGATTGCCCTTTGACTGCATATATGGCGTTTAGGAGCGGTAGTGGCTATGTGTGGGTATGTATGATGGGACGGGTACCTGCGCGATTGGTGCGTATCCTCCCTCAGCCTGGCCGTAGATGCTAGGCGGTTGGACCTAAAAGGTGTCAACATATAGCTAGTCGACGAAAGAATAAGCACATATTCATCCAAAGACAGTATTTCCGCGTGTTGAACGTGCTACCAACTGAAGAGATTAAGCCAACTCATTCTGGAAGCCCAAGTGCACGTTGCCGATCACCCTTTACACCTCGCAGAAATTAATTCAAAATCGAGAGGCGTTTCTATTGAACGGTCTATCTTCCGTTCTATCAAAATCGCTTACTAGAAGGCCGAGGATATCCCCGCATCAACCCCTCACTGTAGCCGATACCACAGCACACATGGACGTTCAGTATAAATGTTAACCTTGCTAATTTTGGAAATGCAAACACACATTCAACTCCGTCATACAGCTTTTGTCAATCTGCAGACGTGCAAGAGCCGCTCTGTGACCCGTTCAAACTCACCATAGACTACAGATCGGATTTCTCCTTCCAACCACGAACATGCCTGGCCGTCTTGCCAACAAAATCGCTGTAATAACAGGGTCGTCATCCGGGATAGGCCGCGCTATAGCTCTAGCATTTGCCTCGCACGGCGCGACAATAATCTGCTCTGATCTGCGCGAAGAAGCACGTGTTCCAGGACCCTCAGGCGATGCCGATTCCTCACAACCCAGTACTGTCTCAGCCATCACATCAGCAGGTGGCACCGCCATCTTCGTGAAATGTGACACCACCCGAGCCGAGGACGTGGATGCCCTCGTCAAGACCGCAGTGCAGAAATACGGTCGTCTGGATATCATGGTCAACAACGCCGGCATCGCGGTTGAAACGGGGACCTCCCACGGCTCACGCCCGGTCTGGGACTACGATGAGGCTGCATTCAGCAAGACGCTTGAGGTCAACGTGAAAGGCGTGTTCTTGGGCGTCAAGTACGCCACTGCTGTAATGAAGGACCAGCAGCCCGGCCCCAACGGCGACCGCGGCTGGATCGTCAATCTCGCATCCGTGTTTGGTCTTGGCGGCGGACCGAGTTCCAGTGGATATATCACGAGTAAGCATGCTGTTATGGGGCTCACAAAGGCTGCGGCGTGGGACTGTGCCCCTCACAGGATTCATGTCAACGCGCTATGTCCCGGGTACACGCAAACCGCTTTTACAGCGCCGCTTTGGGAGGACCAGGAGGTGAAGGAGCGGATTGAGGGCATGCATCCTTTCAAAGGTCTGGGTACGCCGGAGGATATTGCGCGCGCGGCGGTGTTCTTGGCGAGTGAGGAGGCGAGTTGGATTACGGGTGTGGGGTTGCCGGTTGACGGGGGTTATAGCAGTATGTAAGCAGTGAGCAGTGAGCAGTGGGAGGATGGACGAGAAGAGTTGGGTAGAAGCGGATCGCTATGCTTGCATTATCTATATTATGCCATGCTCCCAGAGAACGCCGAATATGCGAATCCATCACCTCAAAGCCTTGCATTCTCAAAACTTGTTCGTGTGCTGTCTTTCCTTGTTTCGACCCTCTCGTTGCTCTCGGTCTTGATCAGCGCTCGCGGTGCGGTCTCTAGCCCAAGATCGACGACCATCTTCTCCCAGCCGACCGCGCACCGTGAGGCCAGTTCTTCAACAACGCTATGGTCCTTCCTCTCCATAGCGCGGTTGAATAGCTCAAAGCTGACCCAGCCGTCGTAGCCGATCTCATTGATGATGGCGTGCGCAACGTCTCTGACAGGCAAGTAGGCACCATATGCTGTCTCACCGTAGAAGAGCCTGCAGTTCCTGCTCCAACTCATGCGACTCGGCTGCTCAGCGTTGTAAAATGAATGGCCAGGCTTCAAAGGCGTGTCAAGCCTTTCAGCGTCGACAATCTGAATAAAGAAGATCTTCTCACGGTGCGGCTTGATTCGCTCAATGAGCCTCTCTATCGACTCAGCGACAATCTGCTCCGCATTCTCGTTGCATCCGGTCTCTGAAGTAGGATCGGCATATATCCTGCCGAGAATGTTGAAGCTGTCAAGGCAGATACCAAAGTTTGGTCGGTCAACAAGCTGGACTGTCTCCCAGCAGCGTTCCCACTTGTCGCAGTATGTGCCCCAGCATAAGCTCTCGTACGCAAAGCGGATGACTGGTGTTTGTTGAAGGCCCATGTCTGCTATTTGTCTGAGGTCGGAGACGATGAGGTTGAGGTCTGATGAGATTTCGGATTTGGGCAGGAAGGTCGAAGGGACTTGGATAATGTCGGTGCCTAGGACGTGTGCCAGCTTCATCCAGACCTTCATCTCTTCTATCCTCTCGTCGTGCTTTTGCCGGTCTAGGAGGCCCTCGTAATGCATGAAGGGCTGTAAGCAGATGATTTCCAGTCCCAGCGAATCGCACAGATTCCGCACGTAGGCGGCTGCTGTGAGGAGGTCGGATTCAGACTTGGATGGTGCAAGGTCGCAAAGGTCTTCGTAGAATAGCTCGATGCCTTCGAGACCGTGTTTTGCAGCCATAGCCATCTTATGCTCGAAGCTGTGGCCGGCGTAGCACCGGCCCAGCGACATGGTGGAGATGCCTGGTCGGCAAACCATTGTTGTGGATGTGAATGGAATATGGAGCAAGGATAGCACAATGACAATGGAATACAATGGGATTCGAGTATGATCTGAACACAGACTTGGAACCGCAGGTGATTGATAGTGAAACTGTATGTACGTTGCTGCAGGAGAAGGGAATTAACGCTTTCGAGGCGGGCAGGAGCTTAGTAGGACTTAAGTTAGCGGCTCTAGAGTTTACGCGGACAACGGTCGGTGAAACGTCTGTAAGATCATCCTGGTCTGCATGTTGATAAGATCTCTCGAGAGAGCCCCAGGTAGCCGCGCTGAGCCATGACGATGATTCGCCACCTGGATGTGACTTTACGCAGAATACCGCGGCTACACGCATTTGGACTAGACCACTGGGGTATCTTCGGCGAATGCGATGCGCTGTGAGTGGTACAAGGACTTCAGAAAGACACGGCCAGAAACATACGGTGCATAAAAGTCCTGTAATAGGTACGTACGACTGAAATTCAGGTACATACGTTGGTAGTGGGCTGTGTACTGTGGGGGTCGAAAGCTCTCTGTAAGCACCGGATAGCCAACATGCAACGAATAGCCAGAAAACGTTCAGCCTCGACGAGTTTGCGTGAAACCGCCGGGGATGAATGTTGCAGCACCTATTACCGTCGTACGATACTAGCGTTAGGCATTGCTCAGTGTTCGAATTCGATCCTTTCCATACGCGGCCGGCAAGCTGCATAGGAAGCTGGGTGTGGAACAGCTGCAGGAAGTTGGAAACATTACGCGCCTGGGCGCGAATAGTCTAGATTACGAACGCGACGCCACACTTCACGCACAGTCCTCTCCTGACTTTGACGTCCAGTCTCTGTGGTTGAAGGCCCAGCTGGTCTGCGGATGTCGATCAGCATTTGCAGCTCAATAGGTTGGAAATTAGCTTACCGAATGGCGAGATATAACCGACTGCCCAATTTAACCTCTGGTATTGGGCATGTAGCCTCGTCAGGTGGTGGATTCGCGGTCGTCATCAAGCCTCCTGCTTCAAGCAGAATCGCAACACCTGCTGCGACGTCCCTAGAAGCTGTCAGTAGACGTTACTACAAGTATAGCGGGAAACTCACCATTCCCAGCAACCTCCCTCCCACCAAATATCAAAAGATCCCATGGCAACGTAAGCCATATCCAATGTTGCACTTCCCAAACTTCTGACCCCATGGACCATGCCACCTCGTCCTGATCTCCCGCCCAGCTCAGCTGCCATGTTGACAAAACTTTCAATCTTGCGGTGCATGTTGCCATCTGGAATGTCCCTTCGATCCTTACCCCATTCGCATGAAAAAACGCAACCTGCTGGAGCATTCTCAGGCATCGGTGCGATTGGGTTACGGATGAGTGGCAGTTGCTGTGTCTCATTGAGGAAGGCTCCGCGACCAGCGCATGAAGAAAAGAATTGGTTGATGAAAGGTGCATAGATCACTCCGATGAGAGGCTTATTTTTGTGAATGAATGCAATCGAAACACAGAACATTGGAAAGAGGTGGATGTAGTTGACGGTGCCATCCAACGGGTCAACGCACCATGTAGGGCTCTCGTCGATGATGTAGTCGCGACTTGCGCCTTTTGAATACGATTCCTCGCCCACGAACCTGGAATGTATCAGACGATGTATTTGAGTAAGTTCCACAGACTGACTTACTTGTGGGAGGGGTAGTTGTTTGTGATCTGACTCTTGATGAAAGACTCGACATCCTCATCTGTCTCGGTCACCAAATCAACCGCGTTCATCTTCTGTACGTGCTCGTCTTGGGCTTTGGTCCTGCCGCTTCCATCCATTCTCAACTGCGCGGCATCCTTCAACATCTGCCCCGCTCGCTTTCCCAGCTCAACAGCGAATACATAGATCTCGTCCAAATCTTCTCTAGAGATTTCCGACATTATGGACTGGCGTCGTCGTGTAAAGATTGGTGGCAGATGCTCAATGATGACTCCATATCGGTGAAGTGTGTCGATGACTCGGTTACAGATGCCGTTTCATTCCGCCAGTTAGCGGCGGAGATATGATAAGGAGATAAAGAGGCTCAACTCGAGGCATATTCGCCCCCGAATGTAATTCTCAGCTGCCCTAAGCACAACATCACTCAACCTTGCCCACATACACAAGATATTGCTATATGCATTTTCTCTTGCAACATGATAGCTCGGCTACTGGAGGAATTGCACTTGCTGAATTCACCCGAATAGATCTTTTGATTTTCCCAGACGTGGGGCCAGACCCAGAAGGTTTGTCGGTACGGGGAAAAGAGCTCTTCCGGCAGCTAGCTCTCTTCCGACACCTCGATTGACTTCCGAATCACATCACTTGTTTGTGCAGTAGTCTGAACATATGATTTACATACATCAGCAGAACGCAAGACACTCAATTCAATATTGCGATCGCGTCATCTTTCACCATGGCCAAATCAATCCTCCTTATCAACGGACCCAACTTGAACCTCCTGGGTACCCGTGAGCCTGCTACATATGGCTCTACTACGCTTCCTCAAGTAGTCGAGGCAGCCGAAAAGCAATGCGCCGACAAATCCATCACATTTGCACACCTGCAGTCCAATCATGAAGGCGTGATACTGGATCGCATTCATGAAGCGCGTGGGAAAGTGGACGCCATCATCATCAACCCGGGGGCTTTCACACATACAAGCGTCGCAATCAGAGATGCTCTGCTGGGTGTGGATATCCCTTTTCTCGAGGTTCATATCAGCAACGTCCACGCGCGAGAAGCCTTCCGCCATCACAGCTACCTGAGCGACAAGGCGGTCGCGGTGATCTGCGGGTTAGGAATCTACGGCTACGAGGCTGCAATTGAGTATGCGTCAAGAAATATCAAGCCCAAAGAGAACCCATAGACTATCGATTCAATTTCAATTTAGACGGCTACGCCAAATGGCTTTATTCATCGTTGTCGTTCGAATGAATTCTCTATGTGCTCGCTCCCACGGCATTTCGCGTCTTCCAGGCACCAGGAAGACATCTAGTGCACCAACAGGAGTTTTTGTTGTCACATACCAACTGATCAACAGAAATGTGTTCCGAGCAAAATAATGCTAATCTTGCACAATTTGCGCTCGCTTCCAGTATAGCTTCATCTGTCAGTACCCGCAGTATATCAAGTCGCTCGCCCAGGCATTGCTTGTCGGGGAAAAGACCTGCAGTAATTTGCTAGGATGGTAAGCGTGTGATGACTTTATCTACAAAGACTCCATATGGATTTATCGACCGTGCTTCAGACGGCCGCCAGCTGGGTGTCTGTGTAACATGTCAAGGCTGGTAAGGTTAGGCACAGAGGCCACAGGCGATCACCTAAAGATCGGTCCTGGATCTGTAGTTATGGTAACGTGATGGAGGGGCATGTTGTTGAGAAATACCCCAATGATTGTTCGAGATGTCGATATGGGGAACGGGCGCTAATACGCCCCACTCAGCCCCACCAACGCCGCGAGCATCCTTGCACCTGGGGCTGTGCGGGTGGCGGCTGCCCGGATTACGACAACTCGACCGAACGCTCAGGCTTCCCTTCTTCAACGCACGCCCCTAGGCTGCAGCGACTGTCATATCCCTCGAAATCTACGAAACTTACGAAATCCATGCTTGGTTGTATCTAGAGGCTACCTGAACTCGTTTGCACGGAAGCGAAGTCTGTCCCTCAGTGCATCATGCCTGCGCCACTTGCGAAAGGTGAGTACGAGCTCTCAGTTCCACTAATGCATGTCCCTGCTGTGTAGCCTCTTTTGTTCCCAACATGTATCTTCTTTCCTCTCAACTGTCCTCGAACTCCTGCCAACCTGCTTGCAGGCCGCGGCTCGCACTCTGCTTCACCCAGCCCTCAGCTCCACTATTCCCGACACCCACCGCACTGGCCTAATCACCCCTTTGCTGCAGGCCTTATAATCGCAGCGTCTGTCCTAGTCGCTGCTGGCATCGCAATATACGAGAACCCACAAGTACGACAATGGGTCGACCAATCTCGCCGCAAGATCGCCGTAGCCCTGCACTCTCTTGGCGATGACATTCAGCCTCGCCGGCAGAGCGAATCTTCTTACGACTTCGAGGAGAGGAAGAGAAGACGAGAGGATTTGATTAGGAAGAACCGCAACGAACTGATCAGGCGCGCTCGCGAGGAAGGCATAGCAGTTGACCTCGATGAGCTAGCTAGGATTGGGGCTGAAGATGCTGCTTTGGCGGAAAGACGGTCTCGCGCCAATAGGTCGAAGAGCTTCGATGAGCTCGTGGGCAGTGACGGCATGCTCAGACAGGACGCATCAGCAACCGGCACTGACACTATAAAGGATGGGCTCAGAAAGCGAGGTGTAGCTGGCTTTGCAGCTGGGACAGCCGCAGCTGTGGCTATGACAAACCCGTTCGCTGACGAGAACATCCTGTTTGACGTCGGCGACGACGAAGACGAGGCTCCCTCTCCTAAGCCATTCATCTACGAAGAACCCACTACTCGCTCGCGCTCTGCTACCATCGAAGCTGGGGCACCACCAACCGAGGCGCCTATCGAGCCTTCCTCCTCCGCGCCTCTTATCGACCTGACTTCTGAACCTCAATCTGTCTACCTGCACCCCGAGACTCATCTCCCAACACCCGCGCCACTGCAAGCATCTGAGATTGAACAAGGCGCCCAGTCTTTTTACTCGTTCACTTCTTCGAATGACGGGGATGAAGATTTCGAAGAAATGTCTGCCGGCACACTCACTCCGCGCTCTGAACGCTCAGGTACCACAAGCGCATCCATCGTACCCAGCCACGCAGACGATGTCGCGGTACTGAGTATGCAGAGTGACGCAGACCACGATGCGAGGTCGGAGGTATTCTCTGAGAGTGGTTTTACGGACGCTGGTTACAGCGACTTCGAGCTCGGGGACAGGACCGGCGTTATGACGCCCAACTCGTGGACAGACGTTGGCAGCGACAATGAGAGCGAGTGGGATGGTCCTCAAGGCAACGGGCACGTGAGCCAGATCCACCAGTAGACACGTAGACACTCCCTATTTCCCTATTTTCCCAAGGCAAAAGAATGACGGCAAGGCGTTTCGGGTGGACAACGGCACACGGCAAGGACACTAAGGCGTTTCGTAGTCAGGTAATCGGTATTGTTGTTGTTTCGTACATGTACATACTTTGGTACAAATTATTACTATTTTTCAACTCCCTGCCTCTGCGGGACGTCCCATCTTCCTGCTCTCAATGCTTCCAAGAACTCATCCCAACCCACGCTTATATTCGTAAGTGCGTCCCTGATTGCTTCCACGTGCTCTGTCACCCCGGGATCGAGGTACCCGCTACCGCCATCGAGCATGAAATGCAAGAATGCGGACGCACTTGAGCTTGAAATGGGGAGTTCTTGGCTTGCTGCCCCTGCGTTATTGGTCCTGTCCATAGTTGATGATCGGGTAGGTTTCTGATATTGTGGGAAGAGGGGGTTGGTGAAATCTGCGCGATTGAGTTCGAAGCTGTTGCTGGAGAGTGAACGTGCGATCTGTGGGGGGGGGGGGGGGGGGGGGGGGCGAATGCAAAACACCCTTGAACTTCATGAGGCTCGCTCTGCAGGCACGAGGACGTGACCTCTCATGTGGCTGCAGAGTGTGAAGTGAAAGGAATGACGTCCTTCAACTTGATATAAGAAAGTGATAGGGCAGAGCGGTGGAAAGACTTGTTGGTCGCTCGTTTGTACCAAAGACCTGTAAATTCATTGTTGGTCTGTAGTTAAAAGATATAACTAGCACTCTTTCTCTTTCAATAAGACAATAAGACAAACTCAGGTTTTGGAATTTGTTTGTCACTACAAGCGCTCTATTCAGTACCTCGATCTTGCGTCTGATAAGCTGCAGGTCTCCCCTCCCTTTGACGCTGCAAACCTATCCAGATCCTGGTTGAGCACCTCAACTATATCTGTCAGAAGTCTGACCAGCTTTTCGAGGTACTTGGCTCTGTTATCTAGACCTCCTGTGATGTGTAGCGCGTTTTGACGAGTAAACAATGTACTGTAGGGCAATGAGCCGGTCTTTAGCGCGGACGGATGACATGATGAGGAGATGCGGTGTAAGTTGCACGTGGGGTGGGGAGTTGTAGTATCGGCGGGGTGGACATATGCTAGGAGATTAGAGCGGGTTTCACCGCTGTGTTGGTAAGAGTCATTTTGTTTGCATTGTGTGCGTGGCTCGAGAGGCCAGGAGTTTTACTGTCACTCGGCGGAGTTGGCTGTTATGCAATTGCGTTAAATGAGAATCTGCTGGCTTCACGCAGTCACTTGTTCGGCTCTCTACTATGATAACCGACCGGTCATGACGCGGAAGGAGTCGCTCAGAACGAGGTTTTGAGTCAATGAACATAGCAAGAACCCCAGAGGACGCTTCTCGCGTTACCAACAATAGTGTGTCTACATGAGCGACTCATGTATTCCCATTTCGAGGCCGCTCACGTCTTTCCATCGCACTAGCGACCTGCCTTAGCGCAAGCGCCCTCTCAACCAGCTCTTGTTTCTTTCCATCAAGCTCTCTACGACTGTTCAGGTCTTGGGCACCGTCCTGTTCAAATTCTGCGTTCCTATTGCCAGTCGCAGTCGTCATTCGGTTAACAAACACTGTGTTCTCTGGTGTCGACTCGCTGCACTGCTTAGTGTGCTGTAGGTTCTTGCTCCCTCGATCCTGGTCGTTGTTAGAAGACATTGCACATCGTATGTGGATGAACTTCTGGAGAGAAAGTCAAAATGTGCAAGCCGCTACGCGACCGTAATGGCTGGCTACATTTAATTCGAGTGATGTGCTGGAAAACGCAACGGGGAGCGCGCTTGTGATTATAGTTGTAGTACTGGCCATGCGAACGAGTCAAGTCTGGGGAGTGGATAGCCAGCTGCGGACAAACGTTTGGGTTTGGTAATACGTGTCCAAGTCTTCTTTAGAATGGTCGAGGCAGGCGTTTGATAGTGCAGACCAAAGGTGATGCTCAGGCAGGATATACTTGCATGCTAATAATATATGTTTGTATATACGCTAGATCAGATTTTAGAACTCTCAACAGTACGAGCACATGACTCAAGCTTCACGGTGTCTGTCGAGTTCCTCTAGAGCTGCTCTCTTCCGTGCGTGCTCGCTGTGTATGCCCCAGAGACACACAGCGATACCAAGCACGCTCGACAGCAGCGTGACATAGTATGCCTTCTGATAACACTGCAATCCTTCTTCGCAGTTTCGATTACCGTCCGGTTGCACAACTGAGTTGGAGTCGTACACGGCGCCATAGAAGAGGTTGTACACATTGCCACTGACAACAGGCGCCCACGTCAGGAAACCCCAATTGACCGAGAAACCGTCAGGACCAAAAGTGTCGACCACAACAGCAGGAAGGACACCGAATGTGACGCCGTATGCAAGACCGCACAGGCTGGAGACGACCCAGAGGTAATTTGGATTTTCGATGCGGGTCGCGCAAAGCTGATCGATTGCAAAGATGAAGGATGCAATGACAACGCACCAGAAGCGCGAGTGGCCGAGGCGCTTGACGATAAAGTCAGAACCGATTCCTGATGACAGGCGGCCGAAGAAGGAACCGAGCGAGATAATGGAGACGTGCAAGAGCTGGCGGTGGGCGACGAAGTCCTTGCTTGCAGACTTGTCGAAGTGGTTCCACAGAGCTTGGACGTCATGGCCAATGTTACTATTCGAGTCAGTACAGAAATTACAACATGACAAGGCATACACTCACTTGATAGTCATAATACCAACACCTGTCAAAAGGCCCATGAGAATCCAAAGTAGCCAGAATTCCGGTTTGTACAATAGCGCAAAGCCAGTGATGTCTAAGCAGTGTGAGTGAGATGACTTCTTGCTATGTCTGCTTGCAGCGTCATCCTCGGGATCGATGTCTCCAGGACCAGAAAGGAGCGAAGATGTTTCGGTCGACGATCGGCTCGGGTCATCTTCATCTGTTGGACGTGGTTGGTATATGATGGGGGGAGTATATAGGCTACGACTACGATCCAAGAAAAGAGGTAGCACTTACTGACTTCTTCAGCGGGAAGTACGGTGGCGCTGTATTTGCTGCGGTTGGAATTGGTTCTATGCAAAACATTCGAATTGCGGCGGGTCCTCTCGTTCGTGGGCAGCACTGCGTAGCTGGTTCCACTCTTGTGGTCTACGACGATAAGGAACGGTAAAGCGACGAGGACAAGCAGCGACGTGGCTAGCGATAGCATGGTGAGCAGACCTGAGGTATTACCAGGGAAAGCAATACCAGCGATGAGGGTGTAAAAAAAGGCGCTCAATCCGAAAGCTGCCAGAGGGAACGCCGTTGCCGACCCGCGGTGTGTTGGCCAGTTCAATGTCGCTGAATGAGTTAGCGCATGCTTTGGACAGGTACAGTAGCATGCCCACCCGTCTTCAATGCGGCCTGAAATGCAGCGCAGCTGCCAACTCCAGTGACAAAAGAATAGAAGGATATCATGCCAACGCTCGTGGACCCAGCACCGCCGTCGTAGGCTACAAGGAGTTAGCTTTATCCGGACCTTCTTTCGTAGACGCAACGTACCCATCTTGATGGGATAGTATCCAAGCAGCAGACAGAACATGCCAATGATGGCTGAAAGGCGAGGGTTCACCCTATCCGTTATGAGGCCAATTGGTATCCCTGAGGCATACATGCCCATGTTCGCTGCGGTTCCCTAGGAATTGATGAGCCGTGATCTTTGAAGTAGACGTGAGCGATGGCGTACAATGACATTGCTCTGGGTGGTCGAGAGCTGAAGCTTGTCGGCAAATTGAGGTGCCCACGCTGAGTATGCATACTGTGAGGCGTCAGTACTGGTGATGACAGCTGGACGCTGGACTCAGGACTCTGACATACGTTTGTTCCACATGCCAGCGCAATGGCCGTTGCAGCGACGACAGAGACGACACGCGTCTTCTTGTGGGGCGTGGTCTTCTCCAAGTCGACCATGGCAGGCAACGGATATCGGGCGTTAAGGAGTCGCGGCAGTCATCGAGCACAGGATTGAGATTGGGGTTGCGCAATGGCAGCAAGTGGGTCGAACAGATAACGGCAATGCACGGGGGCCGACGTAGCAGCTGAGGGACATGCGTTGTTACGGCGGATGTCAGCTGGAACAGAGCATACAAAGCGGCCGAGACAAGGCCAGACACAGGATGCTGCAGTAGGTTCTTCCTGACAGTAGGCCTGGCAACAAAGTGACGACCTGTCGTGAGGCTCGGACATAAGACGCCAAGCTCGGAGGCAGCCGAGGGCGGGAACGTCACTGGGCTGGCTGCAACGCCGCAGCCTCAACCTCGCGCGCTCTGCCTGCCAGGCGTCTCTCCACCTCTCCACACCAACCCCACAGCATCGCACGCAACTGCAATCATGGGCGCCGCGCTGTCGCTCCCGTTCCTCGCCATGCCCGCCATGGGCACCGTACGTCTACATATACACCGCCCACACCACAGCACGCGCTAACATTGCCAGATATGGAGTGTCGCCGCCTCATGTTGTGGCGCCGCAACCTGCTCTGCTGTCATGGGCTCCTGCGGAGGAAAATGCGGCAACAGCATCGCAACCCGTATCGCCTACGCGCTCATTCTTCTCGTCAATTCGATCGTCTCGTGGATCATGCTCACCGACTGGGCCATGAAGAAGCTGTCGAAGCTCACCCTGGACTATGTCGACATCAAGTGTCACGGCGAGCAGTGCTACGGCTTCGTCGCTGTGCAGCGCATCAATTTCGCTCTCGGCTTCTTCCACGTCCTCATGGCGCTTATGCTTGTTGGTGTTCGCTCCTCCAAGGACGGCCGCGCAAAGATTCAGAACGGCTTCTGGGGCCCCAAGATCATCGGCTGGATCGCCATGATTGTCCTGACCTTCTTCATCCCGAACTCGTTCTTCATCGTGTGGGGCAACTACTTCGCCATGGCTGGTGCCTGCCTGTTCCTGCTCGTTGGCCTGATTCTGTTGGTCGACCTGGCACACAACTGGGCCGAGTACTGCCAGGAGAAGATTGAGACCTCTGAGTCGAGGGTATGGACTGGAATGCTTGTCGGCTCTGCGCTGTTCATGTATCTTGCGTCATTCGCCATGACGGTCGTTATGTACATCTACTTCGCCAAGAGTGGATGTGGTATGAACCAGGCAGCCATTACTGTATGTATTGCTACACTTCATGTAAGTGCTGTTGCTAACTTGCACAGATCAATCTCTTACTCCTCCTCGTCACATCCGTTATATCGATCCACCCCGCCGTCCAAAATGTCAATCCTCGTGCCGGCCTCGCCCAATCTGCCATCGTCGCAATCTACTGCACCTACCTGACCCTCTCCGCGGTAGGCATGGAGCCCGACGACCACCAGTGCAACCCGCTCGTCCGCGCACGCGGCACCCGCAAGGCTACCATCATCATCGGCGCCATTGTGACTTTCGTGACCGTCGCCTACACTACCACACGCGCCGCGACCTACGGCCTCGCCCTCGGCTCGCAAGGCAACTCATATGGCAACGGCTATTCACAAGTCGGCACCGATGATTACGAGCACGGTCTCGTGACCCAACAGCCCTCGTCGCGCCGCGACATGCGCCAAGCTGCCCTCCGCGCCGCCGTCGAATCCGGCTCCTTACCCGCCACGGCACTCGACGACTCAGACAGCGAAGACGAGGACGAGTCGCCCTCCAAGGCACCACGCGACGACGAGCGCAACGCAACACAATACAACTACAGTCTCTTCCATGTCATCTTTTTCCTCAGCACCGCCTGGGTCGCTACCCTGCTCACGAGCAACTTTGACGAGAAGGCTATGACGGATTTCGTGCCTGTGGGACGCACATACTGGGCCAGCTGGGCGAAGATCATTAGCGCGTGGGTGTGCTACGCGATCTATGCGTGGAGCCTGGTCGCGCCGCTGGTATTGCCGGATCGGTTTGATTACTAGGAGCAGCGTTGTGTTGAGGAGTTGGCGTAGTGTGGACTTGATTTTGTGTTTGTACGAGTAATTTACTATGCATTGCGAGCGTCCAACATCTGTCGTTATCGTATTCTTGAGAAGTCGTTGTGCACTGTGAAGATTAACCACTCCTTGAGTTCTACCTCCAGGTCTGCAGGTCTGGCTGGTTGCACACATTGGGTCCAGTTTCAGCACCCTTCTTCTGCGCCTCGGAGGGCTAGAGACCATTGATCGCAATGACCACCACCAGTTAGCG
Source organism: Stagonosporopsis rhizophila (assembly GCA_016767195.1). NCBI lineage: Eukaryota > Fungi > Ascomycota > Dothideomycetes > Pleosporales > Didymellaceae > Stagonosporopsis > Stagonosporopsis rhizophila. The sequence goes on from CP068492.1 coordinate 549,396, forward strand.
CAGCCGAGGCAGAGTAGCTGAACGTCAGAGGAGTCTGATACACAGATTGAGGCCGATGCGGCTTCGTCCCATAACCACAGCGCAGCATAAGCGCCATCAAACTGTGCTCCGATGACAGCACTACTATGACCAGCATACAGCAATGCCGGAGCTTCCCATGCTGTCCATCCACGCTGTGCCAGGTAGGTGTACGATCTGCGCCGTGTGTTCAAGTAGAACCTGTAGTCGTCCAGAAGTGGTGGAATCCCACACAAGCTTGTGCTATGATATGGTAGGTTGTGGTAAAATGATTGAGTGCAGTTGGCGGGCGGGGTCATCATGAGGAATGGTGCGTGCGGATCCACGGCGTCCAAGAGTCACTCGACGAAGCTGAGCGCGTGTTCAGGTAGTGGTACTGCGAAGCGACGTGGTCGTGGCCCTGAAGTCCAACGTGTTAAGCCGCGCAGCCAGCTCCAGCGCATGTTGTTGCTCACCGCAACCTTCCAACACCCACAATTTTCTCCTCAACCTTCTTGAGTAACGCATCCTTTCCCTTGACAGCCTGCAACCGCTCGCCCTCTAACTGCTCCAACTCCTTTTCCAGCTCCTTCATACGCTGCACCTGCTCAGCCTCACTCGAATGCACACCAGGCAAATTCGCAATCAGCAGCTCAATTTGCTGGCTCTTAACCACGAGATCCTTGGCCATTTCCTTCAAGTCCTCCTCAAACTGCTCTTTTGTGGGCAGCGCCGGTGGCGCCTCGCTAGTCTGCACTGGCTGCGTGGGGTTCTGTGCTGCGTTCTCAGACTTGTCGGCGGCTTCTTTTTCGGCGAAGGAGCTGAGTTTTTGCTGGCCTTCGGGGACGCTGGGTGGAGCGCGTGTGCGGATCTGGAAGAGCTGGGATTGCATGATGTTGAGGAGCTGCGGTGATTAGTGCTTGTGTTGCTATTTATGGAGGCCTCGCGCGTACCATGTCCACTTCATCTTGCATTTGGGTGAGGATATCGGCCATTGTGCGCACCGTGAAGGTCGATGGAGGTTGATTTTGGAAGGCAAGCTGTATGTTTGGCGGAAGTAGCCGTGATGGCAATGCGATCTTCCTTTGTGGGGTAAGAAACGTTGAAGAGGTCCACGACGGGAGGACGCGTTGTAAGGCTGAGCTAGTCGACTTGGCGTGAATCCTACACGAAGTGTCAACCGTGACGTGACACTCCTACAGACATACACTCGATTACCCCACACACTTCTCCCTTTTCCAAATTGTGTAAAAATGTTCTATTTACTCACAGCGCCTCTACCCACACCGTGATGCGACCTCTCTTACGCGCAACACGGCTACGACAACCATGGCTCCTGCCCCGACACCCCCGACGCGCTCCGCAAAGTCTCGTCCCCCGCCGCATTGCAACCACGTCCGCCACGCACGCCGCGCCTATTGACTTGCCTCGACTAATCGTCAAAAATGGCGCCAAAGACCATAATTCACTGGAGACTTTCATCGAATACGCGACCCGCACGAAGCTCTCTCCGCTAAAGACTTACTATATTGGCACTCACTACGAGTACACCACTGCACTGTCCCTGATGCGCTTGGGCTTTTCTCTGCTGCGAACAGGCGCCAAGAATGACGCTGGCATCGATTTAATCGGTCACTGGGTCCTGGCGCCTTTAAGCGAGCCGCTGCCAGTCATTCTCCAGTGCAAGGCACGTCAATGCACCCTAGGCCCCAGCCATGTTCGCGAGCTGGAGGGTTCGTTTCGAGGAATACCACCGGACTGGAGGGGCAAGTCTGTTCTCGGGCTATTGGTAACAACGTTGAAGGCTACCAAAGGCACCATGAACGCCATTGCACGAAGCCCCTGGCCGATGGGGTTCGTATTGGTATCTAGCCAAGGGCTTGTTCAGCAGTTTGTGTGGAATCGGGCGGCGAGTGATAGGGGCCTACAGGGCGTGGGTGTCACCGTACGGCACACGCCGCGAGCACTGCTGGCCGAATCGGAAATACTGGATGAGGGGGAAGACCCGTCGAAGCACAAAAAGCGACCGTCCAAGTTTGCGAACGCAGGCACGCAGAAGGACATACAACTGACCTGGATGGGGTCGCCCATATTTCCGGAGCGGAGCACTCTGAATCAACACACAGTCCGTCTCATGCGCAGGATCGAGCCTGAAGTGCCTATCAAGTCTACTGCGTCGTCGGAACGAGTGAGACGTGGACCCGGTCGGCCGAGAAAGGAAGTGGCCACCTCTGTAGCCCCTATCAAGATTATAATGGGCCGAAGACCTACGAGACACCTTGCACCTGCTCCACGGGGTGGTCAGATCGCCATACCCCGTGCGCCGCGATCTCCTGCGCCTCAGCCTCCTGCGCCTCAGCCTCCGGCGCTTCAACCTCCTGCGCTAAAGAGAAAACGTGGTCGGCCAAAAGGCTCCAAATCCAAGAACAAGACGGCCAAGGACACAGGCTGAAGGAGACAGTGGTCTTGAAAACACCGATCTACGAGAGGATTTTCAGCCACAAAAGGGTAAGGCAGGGAACACCGCCCAGAGTATCAAAAATGTGTCTACTTCCTGAAACACGCTTCCAAAGGCCGACAGACCACCACCACCTCCTATCCAATTCTCCCCTCATGTGCCACCAAGGAGGAAGCTCAAGCCCGCCCTGCCTCATATACTGGTCGATAGTATCTAAGCGATCGTTCAGCACTCGCATTCTTGCTATAGCTTCCGCCAGGTCTCGAGTATCCATAGCAGCTTGGTAATTTCCAATGGATTTAGCCAGCAGTGTTGGTAGCTCATGCGCCCATTCGTCGAAGCTGTCAAGAAGACTCATGGATCTTTTCTGGTAGTAATCGAAGTCGCGCTCAAACTCTGATTGGGTAGGGCAGCGCGCGCCGTTGTCTCGGTTGCTGCGGACGAAGCGTATTGTATGAGAGCACAGTGCAGAAGGGATGTTTTAGGCTTTAGGCTTGGGCCCACATGGTCCTTCCATTGCTGCGCGGTGTAATACTACAGAGTTTTTGACGTTTGTGAGCAGTCGCTTGGTGGCACAACGAACAAAGATAACCACACTACACAACATATTTCTACTCATTGCTTGTCAGTACCGCGTCAATTCACACTACCTACCGCAAAAAATGCACTATTTCGTATTCTCCCACCACGAACTCTCAACAGTTGTCGTCACCACACAATACAACGCCTGGCCGACTTAAACACATATTTCCTCATCTAGCGCTACCCACTTTTCCACTTCCGGTGAACCTACACTTCTCTCACGTACTATTTGCTTCGGCTATACCCCAGAGTCTCTCTCTCCCTCTCTCTGTGTCCCTCCCGCCATCTACCCGCCACCGGGCTCCGTGACACCAAGATATACGCCCAGATGCATTGTGTGACACGCATGGTCCCACCGTTCACAGGCGTGCGGCGCGACGGTGGTTTGTGCGACAGTACGGGCGCGAAAGCCGGCCCATTGAGCGGATGCAATGTACGCGTGAGGCCTGTACGGAATGTTGCGATTGGGACGAAGAGAAATATGGATGGGAGGTGCGGAGGTACAGGTAATGGACGCTGGGCTGGCTATTGTGGGATGGAGTAGCATCGGTCAAGGGTGCCGACTGGAGGTGATGGTGGACTTCAAACTGGCCATTCTCTGGTCAATTCGGGCGCTTGAAGATCGAAGTATGATGTTGTAAGTGCTATTGTGCCAGTGAGATGAATACTGCTGACGCTGCTGAAGCTTTGAAAAATGCGACGTCGATCATTTATGACGTTGGCCTTATGTGAATCCGTGAGCCATCGCAGAACACTTAGGAAGTCCTATAAGAGTTTGTATATGTGCTGCGTATTCGGCTTTTTGGGGACTTGCCATGTGCGTGAGAGCTTGGGGAAGAGCAGCCTGATCTTCTCTCTCATCTGCGCGTTCTTTTCTGCCGCGCTCTTTGCCTCTCCATCTCCCTGTGTTCGTATCCATTAGTTGGTCTCGATTGTCACCTTGCGCGTCTCTGCTTCTTCCACTTTCACACAACGACATCGTATCATGGCAACAACATTATTGCCAGCACGACTGCTTCCACAACACCAATCACATATGCCTCAAAGCAAGGAACTACTCATGGTGCTATGTTATAACCCATCAGTGAACTCTAGCCCCGCAAGAACATCCATCAAAAGCGCTCCGAGCGAGAGTGATGCCGTGAGCTACGCTTTTCACGCTGGCTCCGGACCAAGCCATTTACAATTCTTGCTAGATTTTGTACGGAGGGAGAATAAGCGGGAGCGAACTTTCGTAACTCTAAGTAGCTTCCCGCAGCGAGTGCGGCGCGAGCGCGATGAGGTCGAAGTGAGGCTCCATGAGGTAGGTCACTGCGGTCTGTTCGCACCATGCTCGGCATTCTTTAATGCTAATTTGACAAATTGCCAGGGCGAAGATAGTAGATGACTTCATTGCCCTACTAGAATGCAACAATGTAGCGTACGATCTGGATGGCAACGCCAGCCAAAATTCAGGCGCTGAAGGTGCTGATGCAGGTGTCTACACTGCATCAACGTTTGCAAAGGAGACTCGAAAAAGTGCAGACCTGAGTTCACCAATCATTCAACAACCATCCATAATAGTGCGACTACACAGAGGCACTGTGAGTGTCGTGAAGAAGCCGCAATCATACGAAGTGGCATTTGACGGAATAGAGAAATTGCAGAGAGAATATCGACTTGATATCAAGGCACTCGCGAAGACAGCCAAAGAGGGTGACCTCTTCTGGGCCGAGCTGCCACTACGTTCTATGACAGCAGGCTCAGCTCCACCATTGAACGAGATTTTCCTATTAGCATTGCGACGCAATAATGCCACCATTGTCGATCTGGATACTTGATCATCCGACTACTACCCCATGGGCTGCGATGCCAATGCAATTTGAATCAGAAATTCACTGTCAGATAGCAGAGTTCTGGATTTGCACACCCATGCGCTGCAAGACGGTCAATAGGGTGGACATGTCCATGGTGGCAGTACAAACAAGCCTCACAGATACGCGGCATTCATTGCCAGAAACCACATCGCCACTTCACTCCTAGCAATATCTTGCAACTCCCGGCCTAAAGATGCCATCTATTCACGTTGGGCCGGCCTTATTAGATACAATTATTGACTCGTGCAACAAAGCCAAAGCTGCAGGTAGAGAGCGTGGCTGACGCCGATGTGGGTGCCATAAAGGTAATCGCTGATAAAAAGTCGATCTGCAGGGGAAAGGGTCTGGAGTCTTTAGTGCAGATGATGGCTTCGCGGGTCGTAGCGTATCAGAAGGGTCAACTGGCGAACACTGGTCCAGACCACTTCCTTAGTCTTTTGGATCTAGGGAGAAAGAAGAAGGGGTTGGATCCATGAGGCTTGTAAGGCTAATGCACAGTTTGTACAGGCGTCGGTAGCTGACAGGTGGCCAGCCAGGCCGTTATATCGATGGCCTGCAAGATGTGTGCACCCTCTATTTTATGGCATTCATTAACAGCAAACGGCTTCTAACTCGCTACTTGCGTTTTGCTAGACAAACAAATAGTCTGGAAGGCATACATTATGAGAAAAAAGTGGACGCCTCGCCGTACCATATTTAGGGGGTTGCATAAATTCCGCATGCCATTATACTTGCTTACAAACATTCATAAGATATGATAATGACGATGATCCTTCAAGTTTGATGACAGCCATGAGATCTCTCACACGCAAAATGTTGGGTGTACCTGTTGTCGAACGGGCCGCCGTTCTCACGTTGTGCCAAGTCCCACACTGGCTTTCTCACAAAAGCAGTGGAGACATATTCGTATGCCCTGCAAGGTCCTGGAAGGGTTGTTCTCCACCGAGTCGGCAAAGTACTTACACGTGTTCCGCGATGGGTCAAGCTCCATCGCTCATTAACCGCTGAGCAGTCATTGTTTATTGGTGGAGCTCATTGCATTTTCCCGGCACCTTGTGTCCTCAGCAGAAGTCCCCACTGTAAGAAGGATGCAAAAGTTTGATCAGTACGTAGCCTCTCGTATATAGCCTTGTCTAGCGTAAGCATCGTGACGGCACGTGTTAGATGTATCAGGTTTGCAAGCCTTGCCGATCGTGAAACCAGCATGTAGGCTCATACGAGAGTTCCGACAATTGCAAAATTCGACCTTCCATCCAACTTTGTGAGACGGCACCATGGTATTCGCCATACGTAGTTCCGCGCTTGGTCGCGTTTGGGAGAAGACCGATGAGTAGTAGAAAGGTGACAGCAACGGCAGTGTTGAATACAAGTCGCAGGATTTGATTTACGGCTCTTGGGACCGACCTTGAATGTACTACCGGGTCTCGCCGCTGTGGCACGAGTCAGCTCGCAATGGGCCCATTAATGCCTTAAGCCTGCTGACTGCGATGAGCTCTCCATGCAGGTGTCCTGGCTTCTAGCCCTCGTGAAGATGCTATGTACTTGAGACCCCCTTGCTGCATGCGGCACATTTTTCAGATGGCTCGTAAATTCAAAGTGCTCGTTTTTTTTTAAACAGAATTGATGCAGTTGGCCTGATGCTGTCTACGACAGGTTACCTAGGAACCACCCCGGTCGACCAGATGCAGCCACTTACCAGTTTGTGCGCAACCCTATCTTTCAAATTTGACTTTGATGCCTGGAAAGCATCTCTATTCCACTTCAAGGATATCTACATACCGTAAATTTCGATCAAAGGGAAAGAGTTATGTGGGTAAGCAGTTCTGTTGAGCCTTGAGACTTGTCTGCCATTGCTCTCAGAGCATCAACCATGGTGTTTGAATACCACGGCTCGGTATGCATCAAAGTTTGTTACGATGCTGTGCGCGTCAAAGCCTTTACTGCCAGCATCATGCACCTAGCTTACCAACGCGTTCACTTAAGAACCGCACCGCAGTCCACTTTTCATCGTGCGTTGTTTTTTGCGGCACAGGCAGTCAAACAGGCAAGCATAGATCGCCTGGCACCCTGTAAGCGCTCTCCATTCCATTTCAACACGGCGTACATGTGATCGGCCTCAGATAGACACATCCCACCCTGTACGAACGGACATAGGAGGTAAACTCTTACTGTCAAGGTAAGGTGGGCAGACGTTTCTGGCAGTGCCATTTTGCGTTTTGAAAGCCTAGATGAAGGTTTCGACATGAAAATCTGAGTACGAGTATGGGGCTCTTTGTCAAATGGTCTACTAATCAGACCCGGTTTGCTGTTTGGGTGAATTTGTTCGTACAGGTATGCACAAAACTCAAGAGCCTAGAAGTCGATATATATGGCCGAGTCTGGCCTCTCGGTACGTCAGATTCTTAGCTGGTCTGCAAAATTAGCGTCTTGCGCCTCAGGTGCTCGAAACACGTGTTGCATTGTCCTTCTGCTAGTAGATGACAATCTTGATCCTTGTCTACACCATGTCAAGCTTAGCCCCTTGTGGAGTACAACGCCTCGATTTACCTCGACCGTCATCGTAGTCGGAAGTGACGTGTCCTGGCAAGCTGTTGCACGAATTTTTTGCAAGCTTGGAGCACCGGTAACAAATGTCTGGTGCACAAAGTACTGAGTGTCTAAACCAGAACTCATAATTCGTTCGGAAGGTACGTGTGGTCCAAGATGCTACTTGCAGCTCTGTCCGTCCATCTCACACATGCATATGTGTAGTCCTTAGCTTCAATCAATCAGAGTTCAAGCCAACGACCGTTTGATTCAAGGCTGCTGTCAGCGAGAGCATCCTATAGGGTGGGAAATGTTCCGACTCTTGCCAGTGTTCCTATTGGTCTAGGTAAACATCTCCGAAATGTTGTGGGGAACGAGAGGGGCAACCGCATGGTATGACATTCCCCCGGAAAGATATGATAAGACAGTGTACGCGCCTATGAGCCCCCAGGTCGAATAGGAAGCCTAAGGGAACGCAGCCATCAATCCGCACCAGACCGAATGAGGTTGGGCCAGTAGGCGCAAGCTGAGGTGGCATTGAACGACTCGAAGTCTGAGACCTGTCGTTGCTTCGTCTGGAGTGGCAAGCACGGCTGTCACTCGACTCGCGCAAAGTTACTCTGGCTGCGTCGTCTTATTCATTTCGAGCCCACATCTACTAGTCTTCATCATGCGTGTTGTAAGTCCCGGGGGTCGCAAACGCGTTGCTAACGCTGGGCCCGCCCTTGTACGTGTTGTCATGGTTGGCAATGCTCTATCTAGCTCTCATCTTCTTGTTGGGGTACTCGTTACACCTCCCTTGACGGCTTCTACATATATATCTCATAGGCTGGAGTCAGCACCCGAACTGGCGCTGCCCACAACCCACTCTTTATACCATGCAGGTCGCCAACTACCCTGTGAGGAGTTATCTTGGTTGTTTTGGTGTCTGAGCAGGTGCCATGGCGTATTGGGAGAGGACATAACGGAAGACAGCGCCGATGAAAGAGCCGGTCTGGCCTTCTGTTTCCACCGTTGGCTTAACCGTATACAGTGAGCGGAAGGCTGCGGGTCGCAATTGGGCATCCGTCTTCGCCACCCCCATGGCTGTTGTTCTAATTCTGCATCCGACTTTTACCAACAGCGTCAGCTTGAAGCCTCCCTTTTACCAGTTGTTGCGGTCCACAAATATGGAGCGATCTCATTGGTGGCGGGGAACTTCGCCGTTGGGGCGAACGTGAACTAAGTTGCCAAGGTGCATGTGGGCCAATGCAGTTTCACGCACGACCAGGCTCGATACCCTTAGTCGAGATGATCTGCGCCGCCTCGAACCCTAGGCCCAGGACAATCGCAAACGGTCGCCAGCCGGAGGGATCCTTGCGTGTCCATGCATGGGATATGCCGTGGAGGGAACAGCATCCACCCAGTTGCGGATGGGCAACATCCCAGCCGTACGGGCCAGGACCGAATTCCCATCCGATAATCCTGCGGATAGGATTGCAACACGGCCATTTCTCCCGTTCTCAATGGGACCAGCGTTACTTGCGTGCTATCAGCGCGGTTGCATCACGATCAGCAGTCGGCTGAGTGCGTCTTTTGGTGGATTCTTTGCGCCTAGTTCCAGACGGCACTGGAAGTTGATATATGTTGCGTCTCGCTTCTCGGGCTGCCCAAACTAACCTAGCCGCCTTCCTTACTACCCTTGGAACCATGAGTCTAAGACCCGCCCGTAACTTGTCCAAGTTCTCAAGAGTGTTCTTACCCCGCCTCGTTCTGAAGTGACAGTATCTCCACACCTTCATTCATGTCGACGGCAGTATTGGGAATGCAATCTCTGGGCTCTCACCGCCGAAATGTCGACCTGGACTTCGACATGATGGCCAAAACTACTCACATGTACAACACATCGGACCATTGGACGATTTCTTCGCAGGATGATCACGCCTTCACGTCAACACCTGAGTACACAGGCTTTCCCATAGCCGCCACTCAACAAGCAGAGAACCGCTTCGTTCTACCCTCCAACCTCACGCACTCCAGTCCGGAATGCCACAAATTTCATAACAAGCCTAGCTCGGAGCATTCATTCAACAATTATAAGGCTCCACCCAGCATCAATGCGCCTCTTGAGGTGAACACTTTAGGGATGCACTCCTCTCCTGCTATGTTCACAGCAAGCAATACTACGATAGCTGCGCATTTACCCGCAAGCATTTCGCCTTTGGACACACGCTCAGACGTAGATTATGCGTCTCCCGGCTCGGACACAAAACCATCCTTCGAGTCTCAGATGCGCAATATCTCGCCATTGAACTACGCAACGTATGCCAACGGCATCGAGTCCCCTTTATTGAAGCACCGCTGCGACAGCACTCAGGGCAACTTTGATTCGCAATCATCACCCATGCCGCAAGCCCAAATGGGACGGAGACGTGGTTCGGAGTATGCCAAGCCCGGATCTGCGCGAGCCGTATATCTTGAGAAAAACCGTAAAGCTGCGAGTAAATGCAGGAGCAAACAGAAACGACAACAAGAAGAGCTTGTGGAAACAGCACGGGACGTGGAACGACGTAATAAAATACTCAAGGCGGAAGTGGATATGCTTAAGAGCGACATGCGGGATCTTATGGAGCTCGTAGGTCAGCATTCGAACTGCCCTGACGCCCGATTGAGGCTGTACGTACAGCGTGAAGCCGATCGACTAGCACATCGAGGACCATCTCGGTCATCACCGTTCTCAGCTGGCCCCTTCTCTGGTCCTTCTTCTACAGGCAAAGCTTCATCGCTGGAGGATGATTGAATGCGACAGCAAATCGAATAATTCATATAGAGACACGCTACTCTGTGAATTGGCTCGACTCAATCTCTCCACAGAAGCACGCGTACGTACACATAGCAGTCACCAGACAGCCAGGCCGCGGTTGCACCTGAACGCAAGAGCTTCACAGCCCCAAGCCTCAAAGTCTACTATTAGGCAGCGCTCGGGAAGCGCTTGGAGCACACCAAAGGAGTTTATGAAGCTCCTGCACGGGGATCAACGTGCTTCTGGTACGAGAAGTGCGGTGTATTAGTGACCATACATACTATGAAGATGCGAGGTTGCGCCGCTGTGAGGGTGGTGTTGTCTTTTGCTTTTACGGCCGGGCGAAGATGACATTAGCAATACTCGCAATTCAGCAATTTTCTGGTATGAAATTGACCAGCTTCACAATAATGTTTTTAAAGTCTCTAATTTTGTTCATGAGCGATCGTCCATTGGAACACTTTCGTCAACTAGTAACGTTAACACGCTATTGCTCAGCGCCTGCAACATATTGAGCAAATCTGCTTACGCAGCACTGTGTTATGGAAAAAGGCTTTCGACTCGGTTCTTGGTTGGGTTGGCAGCTATTGTAGCGCGCGCAAAAGGGTGACTTAGGCAGCGCGGACTCGATCATCTGCCAAATGAACTTAAGCCTCTTTGTAGTCAGCAAGATTGTGTTTGCAGACTATGAGATGTGAACAGCTACTCTACGGCTGCGATACGCTTTCCGTCTTACAACTCTTGCCGAGGGCATGACGTCCGATTCTGCGCCATGATCTCCCTCTACGGAGATCCTGAAGCACCTACAATCATGCCAACATGTCTTCGCGCCAATACTACGTGAGATCTCTCACAACCGTATCGGTGGCGCGATTCCAACAGCGAAAGCCGGTGCCGCATTACGCTGAATGACACCACTTTCAGCGATGTGGAGATAACAGTGCCAAGTTGCACGCATCTCTGAAATCCTACATGAGGATTACTACCCATGTCAAGCTGGAGACGCAGACTCCACTCGGCAGGTCGAATCTCGGTGATATTCCACAGCCGCAACTTCCAGCCTGGTCACCTACCCTGCAGGGCGATGCAGAAAATGATGATGAGGTGCAGCAGCTTACGACGCGCAACTTGTATGCTACCTGGTAATCTCTTAGTTATTCGAGAGGGGCTTGTTTCTGGGTAATTTTCTATCATGCGCGTGGACGTACTCCACCGCAGCTTGTCATATCGAGGGCCTTTGAGAAAGTCTTTCACCTGGGGTTATTGCTGTCACGAAAAGGTTATATAGCCACTCTCGAACGAAGATTGAGGCATCAAACCTCAATTAGACGTTTTGTTGAGAAACAGGGTGTGCAAAAAACCTAATCTGGGGATTCGGGGTATGGAGTCAAACACAATGGCTTCTGGGGACGTAAACTGCATTAATCGTTACTGATTGTTGACACAGGATCCGCATGGGTAGTTGAGATTCCAGTATTATGCCTTTCTGGTCAGGTCTTCTGTGGAAGCCGTGGTGGCGGCATCAGGAGACATAGGAAGAGCCAGCAAGACTGTCTTAGCACTGCACAGCGATGCCAACCAGGTAATCAACTCAATCCATCATGTTTCTTTGACAGCATATCTATAATTTCATTGCAAATGGTGTCCTGGGTACAATAGTCTACCAACCCAACCACTGCCCATTATTAGCTATGCCCATCGCTATTGGTCTTGCAAAATTTTGTTGCCAAGAAAACAGAACGTTTTTTTCTTAGACGTGTGTCAGATGAACTAAGGGCTTTAGAGCTTTGGATTTTTTCAACAGAAATTTGCGTTCTTAGCCACATCAGTTAGCCAGAAGCATATCAATTATACAATGGCATCCTTTGCTAGCTGCGGTGATGTTGTAGTGCTCTAGACCCAGCAACCTGTCGTAGTTGTCAGTCAAATCGTACTGTGACGAATAATGGATAGATAGAAGTTCGAGTTTTGCGTAATCTTGAGATCCACACGTGCATTCTTCGAAGCTATTATAGAATAAGATATATCTGCAAGTGGGGACACGGGCCTCATCAATCGTTGACAGAAAGTCTGGCTTGTAGCCTCATCTGAAACACATCTTATCTGTGGACTAGGCAACCGGTAATTATTGATGTTGCATAATGGTAATATAGCCATAGCATGTAATCATTCCCCACAAAAGTTGCTAGCGACAACCCTATCATAGCTATGTCTTGCGCGATCGCCACACTTTTCCGCGCCTCTCTGTTGCTAGACAAATGTCCCTATCCTTGTCTCGGGCTTGCCTTGGCTCATATCACTGTTGTTGCCCAGATAATCGTCACGAGCATGCTGTAGCTCAACAGTGCCGTGAGCTGACTTGCGCTTCTGGTAGATATCGGTGACCTGGCTGGGATGGACCCAGTTGAAGAGAACCATGACGAGGAACATCAAGGTAGCATCGAAAACGTACAGAAATACCTCGTGGCTGAGAAGATAACCAGCGTTGCCTTGAATGTACTCGATGACACGGAAGATGCTTCGCACAAGAATGAGCGCACTGGTAGCGTACAAGACGTAGAGGTGTCGTTTCCAAGGTAACTCAAGGGCAGCTTCGCGAGATAGAACGTCAATATTCGGAGTGTTGGATGAATCGAGCCGGTTCTTGCGGAATAATGCGCCTGGCGTATAGCGTTTCTTGATAGGACTGTCTTTCAACAAGCGTCGATGAAAATCTCCGGCCACGCAGACAAACAAGCTGAAGAAGATGAGTTGAACGAAAAGACCACCGATGATGATCTTCTCGCCAAGCTCCATAGACTCGAGAGTCTCCCCTGCCATGATGCCTCCACCTAATGAAAAGTTAGCTGAGCAAGCACGGCTTGGTCCGTCACTTTGACTTACCAGAGCCCTGCATCAGAAAGCTGAGCACATCGCCGGCGACAAATCTAAGGGGATTTCAGCTTGGGGAAGACAATTTGGTCACCACCTTAACTTACGTCTTCGTAAGCCACTTCTGCCGAATCATTGAATAGCGCTCGCCATCCACCATGAGAATGACCCGCCCAAGTATGATATAGATCGAAGCTGCAAACAGCGCTGGAGCGACAAGGATCAGAAGTGATTGCATGATGAAAGGCCCAAGAGCCCAAATATTGTCCTTTGACAATACCCGTCCAACGAACCCGATGGTCTCAACTGTGCATAGAGGTTAGTACCCGTCGCTAGACAAGAAATTTCAGAACCTACACAAACCGCCAACAACGAGTGGTATGAAGTACCATGTTCTCTTCTTGATGAGTTGGAAGATATGGAGTATTGTTGTGAGAGCAAACAGTACGACGAAGATGATGGCTGCGACCTGGGATGGATAGTACCGATACAAGACGAAGGCGTTCGGGTCGTCGAGCGCAGGGCGAGGCTCATCTTCAGCCATTTTGATGGCTGGTGCAGCGTCCAAGTCTGAAGGCGTGTGGGTAGCGGGGCGCAACCGTGGGACGTCGATGACCGTTCAACAGGTGGGACAGTGTCGCAGCCTTATAGTCTCCAGCCATCATTGCTCCGGCGCCGATAATCTTACGACCGTATATCGTATAGCCTGGATTCGTGTACACTTTGCCGCGCTAAATGACTGGCAGCCGGAAACAGGAAAGTGGACTTGACATTAGTCGGGTCAGACCATCTATTACTGGCGGAAGCGACCATCGTAAAGCGTATATGCAGCCAAGTGCCTTGGCGTCCCCACTTGATGGGAATGTCGCGAACCACATTGTACATTGGAGAGGCACTGCCCTCCAATATTCACTGCAATGTCGAATTACACTGGGGATAGTGGTGTATTCAAGTCTCTGGGTCAGCCAAGAAGAGTTCGTTCGCAGCTTCCGCCTGTTCCGGTATACGGTTTGATCCCATTGTGCTCGATCTGAAGTTTCCATAGGCATCTTTCCGAGCGGCAATTGAGCTCATCTGCACCCACCAGATGCAGCATCTCAGAGATGCTCACTTCGCAACGACTTCTTCGTGAAGGGAGATTTAGGATGGACTCTATAGCTCGTCTGAGCTTTCGATCGAAATAGAAGCCGCGAGGCTATTCAAGTGTTTCTAGCCCAAGCTGCGCAATGTCTGACAAGCATAAGGCGGTATCTTCAAGAGAACGGCCTGACTGTGCCAAGCGTTGCTCTGCGAGGTACTGCTGCGGCATACTCATGTCCCGGTGCTGGGATGATCGGAAGAAACTGGAGTGGACACCACACTCCAAGTCCGTGTGTTTATGATCTTACGCGGCCATTCCAGCCACTTGAGCAGCTCAGGCGTCGTTGCAAGAAGCTGTTCGCAAGCTGCCAGAAGCCATTGAGGCCATCTTCCAACCCACCAAACCGGACGAGCTTGGGCCAACAGCGCCGCGAAATAAGTGATGATGATGCAGGCAACTGGATTGTGAGCCGAGACCAGGTGCATAAATTGCTCTTGCAACTGAGCAGCCCAACCAAGAATCAGGTTGTACTCGTCACTTCGGGGTGATACGTGCCGAAGTCGAACAGACGCTTTGTGTAGTTGCTCGGTCTCTGTTAGGCATGTATCTCTGTCTTGCGCATTCAACAAATAGCCGGTCAATTCTCTTAAAGCAAGGATTTCCGGAGTCTGATCATCTTTGCCTCGTACGTCAATGGAGTCTGTATCATCGCCATCAGCTACGCAGACTACATGAGAGAATATACCGGTATCTTTGATCTCCAGCCAAAAGGGCATCACCACGATCTTGATCCCCGCTAGTAGACGGAAGCAATGGTGAATTCCGTCAATTGGATCCTCTGGCTTTTCCAACTGTGCGGATCCAAGATTGTACGTGAACAGTACTGTAGATGTCATGAACATGGGAATAGCTCTCTCAGCTGTCGGTGATTCAAGGTGTCTCCGATAGATGGCTAACCCACGAGAAATGTGTGAATGGGCTTGCAGTAGGAGGCTTTGTCGATCTGAACCAGCTACGGTGACTGCCTTGTGCACAGCGGCAAGAGCCAAATAGCCGTGAAGTAGTGGAGGATGTTGAAATGCAATTTCAGTACATTCATCACGCCAGTGGCTGTCCTCTTGCATGTACATGTCGTAAGGCCGTGAAGATTTGAAGCCTTTGGATATCCAGTGATGCAATAAACGGAGATCCGATACAGGGAGATCAGCATTGCTAGGTTCGGAAATGATAGGTTTAAGTTCTGGCTGTTGCTCCACAAGCAATGGGGACAAATGGCTGCTTCCGTTCGATTGTGGTGAGGATGCTGAGGCTGAGTATTGGTTTGGGACGACTGGCCAATTGCAATGAATTTCCAGTCTTACGCAATTGCCACATCTTGGCCTAACCTCGTTGCACTGAATGCCAGATCAGCATCAATTACCGGAGACAAGCTGGATTTCGTTCACAAAGTTGGCTGGCACATCTTGCAAGGTTGAAAGGCTGCTAGGCCTTGATTGGCTGTAAGATCTCACCTTCGTATGGCGGGCTTTGCAAGAAAGGCACCCCCTTCTACTCTTCGTGTGTGACTTGCGCTTTGCGACGCGAGCCTCGGTATTCGTCATTGGATTGTTTGGGTGCGATGTCAGGTGTGCTGTGACCGTGAGGCGAGTGAACGATTGGGGGACCGTTGGACTAGCTCGGTTAGTCAGCACAACACCAGCCCAAGTCGGTATGCGCGCTGCACAGGACATGACTCGTTCTCGTTTAGAACACCGCTCTATTGACTGGACAGTTGACTGTATGCAAAGCCCTTAGATGTTAAAAATACAGACACTTCAACTTCACCCTGAAAGCACTACTCACGGCTCTACAATTTCCGTTGGCTCTCGGCACTGATGTCCTCTGCTTTGAGATCCCAGCCCCACCATCGACCGGAGATGGATTGCCAGACAGCGCTGCGCATGTTGATCCTGCTCCTTGCACGCTTTCAATTTCCTTGTCAATCATCTCAATTCCAACTCCGCATCTCGTGGTTGGCGTCGGCGTTGCGCCACCCAACATTTTCCCGACTCACTTGCTCTAACGCACTCAATTGTTTCGTGTTGTTGCTTTGTTGTGGCGCAGCCGCAGTCGACGGCGCTATCGGGGGTTTCTTCTGATTCGCAAGGCGCTTGTCCAAAGCAGCCTGCTGTTTTGCCCGCATCTTCGCAGAGTCAGTACCCTGTTTCTCAGCAGACCGCAGATGTGTGCGCCTCACCTCAGCTTGCGCCTGTGCTCGCTCCTCAGGGCTCACATATGGCTCCGGTGGTAGCGTAAGCGGCTGAGATTGTCCAGCACCCATTGTTGATTTGACTTCAGACTTGGGCAAATTTCGAAGCGTCCTAACGATTGTACACCAAATCTTCTCGATCTGCGGTTTGATAAGTGGATGAGCGTGTTTTGCGAACTTTGACTGCTTCAGGAGTTTGCTATTTCAACAATAGAGTATCGCGAGGCCACCCACCAACCTGGTCCAAGCATCAGGCACCAACGCTAATTAAAATGTAATTCGCGGCGCGCAAATACGAACGTCTTTGTGATGCGCAAAGTGTACCCTAGAGTTTACCGGGGTCGCATACCACTGTCGATAGATTTGCTCGGCCGCTGCGCTATTTCTCACACGACATGACACGACACTGTGCTACAACTAGGGCTGAGCAGCATGCACCAAACGAGCCACGTACAAGCTTTCCGCGTTCTAAACACAATGCTTGAATCGAACGGGACTGTTGTGATCGCCTGATGCAAAGGCATCGGTGGATGTGTCTTCGAAGGAGAACAGCGACAGCCTCAAAGCATTGAAGTCGGCTACCTTACAAAGGTCTAAGATGCAAGCAGAATAAAGCTTTCATCGAATGCCTCACTTTCAGACGAGCTACTGCAAGGTCTTCTACTAGGTATTCCAGGGCTGGTCTCTCATAACGTTGTCAAACCCAACAGAGTTGAGCAGGCGATAAGTACTGTTCCAATTGTAGACTTACCAACAGAGTAGGTTGTAATAGTTCTTCTTGAATGGCTTTGCTTAGTGAACTAGAGCTGAGTCTCGATACACAAGAGATCTAAAAACTTCATCATATCACTCTTCATCCGAACATAGACGTGGCTATTGAATTAGATACTCTCGAAAGCTGCATTATGCTCCGCTGCAGCCGACATAGCCGCCAGACCTAGCCTATCTTCTTTGCAGTGATACCCCCGGAGCGTCTGCTTGACGGAATAAAGGTTTGTACGCGTCCTAGGAACGACCCTCGCAGCCGCAATTTGGTTGACACCCTCTGCTCCCATTACAGAATTGAGACCCTTTCACACAGCATGTCAATCGGGCAAGACTTCCAATCTAATGTAGTAGCTCATGTCTAGCTAGTATGCAACTTGGCCGCGGTGGACTAGTGAATGATAAACAAAATTGACAGGCATGCAACGTTAATTGCAGCTTTTTCAACAAAAAGTGCACAATGGAGACCCGAAGGATTCTCGGATTCTTTGTGGAACCTGTACGATGACGGGAGATACTCCTGCTGCAAACACGGCCTGCATGCGTACAACAATGACAGCACAAACATTTGCGTGAGATCTGGAAGCGCGAGCCAAGGAGTACTGTCAAAGTGAATTCAGGCTAACGAAAGTACTGTGAGCATCTTGAATTTCTTCCGGCGTGCAGGATGACATGCTAAGACGATGCTTAGCTGTTGTATCTTCTTCATCGATTGCGGACAGCGATTCACCCACCTCAATCTTCACTTTAAATTTTCCACCGGCGATAATGACACCTGAACAATCGTTTGTGACGTCGTTACTGTCGCAGGTCGAGTCTTCAACGCCGGTTGGTGCCATTTTCAGGAGGTGTCGTAGGGGCTGTAGCTGGCTTAACTGTATAAGGTGGCCGGCAAAATGTATGGACCCTGGTCTGGTAGACGACGTCAAGGGCCGCTCCTGGTTGGCTGACCACTGCTTATAAATAGTCATAAGCAAGCCACAGCCTAGCGTACCGGACTCAGGGGGGTTACATTTCGCCAGCGATTATACTCGTGCTAGTTGCATCGCTTTTCAGGCGCCAAAAATGAAAGAGCAATACCACGGCCCATACGATACCCTAAAAAGCGGAGTTGGTTGACAGCGACGGTATTCTAGCCACCCATCAGCTCGAAGACTCACAAAGGTCGCACGAAATAAAAGCTGGAGAGGTCGCATGTGCTCCCACGATGGACAAGCCAGGACTAACAGCACGCGTAGAGCTTTCTGCTGAGCGCCAGATCTCAAACTAAGAGCCACACTGTTCCTTCCTCTCCTTTGTTCTTCGAAATTTTCCGGTGCTAAGTTTGACAATAACCAAGTACATCACGTATAGCTTTATGAGCAAAATCTCGAATCCTATATATATCATCCCTCCGACTGATGGCTCATAGCTTAGCATTGACCATAATCAAAACACATGAATGGCCTCTGGAGAACGAACTGTGGACATGTTGCTGCACCACTGCCATTGTAATGTGGTACTGTCAGCGGCGCAATACGGTTGGTGATACTGGCGCTCATCTCCCCGGTCGACATCCTTGCAAACAGCTTCGCAACACACACATTAGAGATACATATCAGCAGCATCATCAAAACTACGTTCAGATTCACGACCTAGCGGTTTCAAGCATAGCCTAGTTGTGATCTGCCTCCAAATCCGAACCCGAATCTTTGACCTCAGACACCGTAACTTTTACCCTTTCCGTGATTGGCCCTTCTGTGTTACCTGGAGAACGCTCTGCAAACCCGGTGCGCTGCAGTGGCACTGAGTATACTGACACGCGTTAGCACAGCGACTCAACGAGATTCCATAAAGGAGCCCCTCTCAGTTCACCTAAATCATTACCACTGTCAAAGTCTTCGATGTGTTCGACCGAAGGGGCCGGGTCCGGGTTAAGCTCCGTAGTACTCCCTAAACCCTTCACCTCGTCAATGCGGAAAAAAGTTTCGCCATCTTCAAGCGATTCAAAAATGTTTCCGCCTCCAATGCGGTTCTGATCGTTGCTCGCTTCGATCCTTCGACAGATATAGTCACTACCTTCTATATTCGTAAAACCCTTGTCACCACTTAGACGATTCCCTCTGGAAGTTTCTAAAGTGCGTAACTTGATTTCCCCCAAAACTTCGGAAAGCTTCTGTAAGACTGTACGTCACTTCAGCTCATTTACTTGGTATGCTTGTAGAGCGGCCAACATACCCTCAGCTTCCACCATACGTTGGCGTCTTTGCAAGTCTTGAAGGTCTTCAGGCCAGTGGCGCTCGACATAGCTGTCGATGTTGTCCGGTGTCAAAGGCTCTTGAAGCGCTCGATGACGTTTAGCCTGTCTCAGAGACAGAAACAGCCGCGGCGGATTCAACCTCCTCGAAGCAATCTCTAATCAGACTTATTAGTACTCATACGCACTCGGTTCAATATTTTCACTCACCATCGGCGTCAAGACCGAGAGGATTGGTGTGTCGCCTTGCCCGTGGAGACTTAGACTTGTTCGACCGGATCGGCTCCTTAGATTGGGGGATATAATGTTGAATTCTGGGCAGAGCCGATAAACGCACCAGGAGTTTTGGTTTGGGGCTGGGGGTCGAGAAAAAACCAGTCTCGGCAGGATTCGTTGGCGAAGTTGGTTCTGCTTCCATGTTTCTATCCAAGGTCGGGACTTCAAAATCAGCAACACCTCTCTGCTTGAGTAACCTGGTCATTCTGTGCTTCTGTGGCTTCAAAGAATTTGGCAGCGTTCGTGTTGTCCTTAGGTCGTACTCATGGCAACTGGTACGCGGAATATGATCATCTGATGAATCATCCTGCTATTGATGAACTCTCACTTGCGGTTTCTCCTCAGGGACGCACTGGATCTGCAACGAAGACTTTCGTGTGAACCTCTCTGGAAGATTGGACTTCTCGATTGCTTGTAGCCGAAGGAAGCGCTGTCTCAACCGCGGATCCGGAGAAATCCAGTCTTTAAGAATGAATGACGGTACGCGGATTGTAGATATGGTACTTTTCCCATGCTCTTGTATGTCAATTTCCAGTTGAACTATAGCCCAGCCCAGAAAGTCAAAAATGAGCGCTTCATACTCACTTTCCGCTTCTTGGCGCACTCGAAGGTGAGCTTTCAAATTGCGTATCTCTTTTGATACAGCCTCCATGGACTGATTTGATCTTCCAGCCTCCAAGAATTCGACACGTTTGCAAATGATGCAAATCAAAGACAGTTCCTGTTCGAGATATCGGCTCAAAAGGCTCAGGTTGCTATATAGTCGAGTACGTCGCGGTCGGTCTCCCAAATCCCACATACGTGGAAGCATATAGTTGCTGGAATCTGGGAGATGCATGGTGTTCTGCGCAGCTTGCAAGAGGGATAAATCGTTATCCAGTTGCTTTTCTATCTCTGCTTCCTCTGTCGTGTCTTTAGATTGTTCTCCTGAGCTTTGTGGGTGTGACTTCAAAGCTTTCCAGGCTCTAGCAGAGTTGCTAGAGTTATCTTTTACTTGTTGTCTCTCTTCCCATTCCGACGTTCTCTCAAGCGGCGACATTGGCAATGTAACGGACGAAAGGAGGTCCAGACGCTCGTTCTTGGAATCGATGTCGGTCTCGCTATTCTTCTCAACAAGAGATGCTCGATTTGGTGGTACATCGCAGTCTTCAGTGGTATTGTACCACCAATCGCCCAAAATATGGATGGACTCCCGTGTTTTCGCTGCGTAAGCGCTGAGTGAACGCTTGCGTGACACGTGCCGTGCGTCGCTGTCTCTGGAATGAGATCGCTCGTTGCCCTTTACGTACTCTGTGGGCAATCTGAACGCGTCGAGCCACTGTCGCAAGTCATTGAAGGCAGTAGTAACGATACTCTTCTTTCGTTCGGTTCTGACATCGTGAATGGCAAAGATCGACGACTCGAGATCGGGTTGTTGCTCAGCGGCTACATCCTCGGTTCTCTGAGATGAAGCTTGTGCTACACCTTGCGATGCGAACAGCGTTCCTGTGGCTGTGCTGTGTATTGTATCCAACAGCATAGCAAAGTTGACGCCAGAGTCTTGCCTTGGCTGTCTGGCGCGTAGACCGTCCAGTACGTGGTTTGGAATCTTGTCACAACCGTCATAATCGTAAAGGTCTTTGTTTGATAGATCCTTCGCTTGCATAGTAAATTGATGAGGAACTGCCAGAACTAAGTAACACAAGAATAACGGCCTGGACCATGAGGTGGACAGCAACTAATAGCGAATGATTTTGTGGGTATGATATTGGTCTGTAGCGATAAAGTAATCGGGGGGCGGTGCGTTGATTGAGGACGTCACGTAGCCGAAGCTGTTATCTCGCCCCGCGCCACGTTCAGCGCCTGCCACTGCAGCCTTCACTGCCAGCATGGCAAGAACGCCGTACGCAGCCGCAATGCTCCAGATATGAGATCGCTTCTCTTGACAGTCTCCACGAAGTTGCTACATGAAAGTGTCATCGTTGGGTTGCTTGTGTACTGTGCGATGTCACGCCTCCTGCCACGGAATGCCATAAGTATTCTTGCAACCACAGTATGGTCAGAAATAATAATGTACACTTAATTCCTCGAAAACAAAGCTTCTCATGCGTCTCGATCACATTGTAGCTCCTGCCGCAGTGTCTCCACCAACATCTAAGATTGCTCCCTCTTCAGCGTTCTTTGGCTTCACCAGGTTGATACTTACTCCTGCATCTTGAGTGTAGATCCTGAGACCCAATACACAGACTGCATTCCAAGGTCTTGATCTGTTATCTTCAGGAGAACGATCGCGTGGGACAGGTCTTGGTCTTGGCTCATCGCCATAGTAGCCGCGAGGAATCGGTCGATACATGTGAGGTGGAGGATGCCTTCTACGGTGTTCAGCTCTTGGTGGGCCACGATTGTACGGCTCAGGGCCTTCATCGGGCGTATGCTGTGCCTCGTTGTCATCAGTGGGCGCGTCTCCACCATTTAACCCGGACCCTTCTTCTTGACCAGCAAGATCTGCTTCAGAAGCTGGATTTGCCGGTTTATGTTTATCCAGCTCCGCAGTTGCAGGCCCCACTGAACCTGTGTCGCCGCCCTCAGCAGCAGGTGAAGCAGGCTTTCCTTGCTCGCTTTGAGCACATAGTGGGGCGTCGTCGGCCTCCGGTGCTGCAGGATCCGTATTGACAGGTTCAGGCTCAGGCTCAGGCACTTCGATCCTAGGGTTTCCTTCAGATCGCTTCTTCTGTCTCTTCCAGATTTCATATTCCTCTTTCTCTTCCTTCTTCCATGCTTCAAAATCAGCTTTCTCCTTATCAGTAGCCTCTTTCTCCATCCTCCTCTTCTCTGCAGCTTCTTTCTTCTTTCTTTCCACTAGCTTTTGCTCCTCCTCAGTGAGCTGATCAAGTCCCATGGCATTAGCAAGGTCATAGTTCAGCCCGATCTGTCTCAGTTTCTGAGGATTACGCTCGGCTACCTTTGTAACCACTTCATGAACATCTGGCGAGTCTGCGTTTCGCTTCGCCTCGATCTTTGGCAGAACCTCATAAACACCAGGCTGGAGATCAACTTCAGCCGATATACTACGATTACCAAACCAGGCACCCCGTGCACGGACGATGTAATCCCCCGGCTCAGTATCTTTCTCTTGCAGTATGAAGTGCAAATCGAAATTGTATTTGCCTTCAAGACCCCGAAAGTACCGATCATCGAGCTGGGTAAGTCAGCACATGCGTTGCTGTGGCGAGTAGGACCTCCTTACCTGACAGAGCTGGACTACAACTGTCCCCTGTTTCTTTACCTCGAAAGCGAACTTCGTATTGAGAAAGCCGGTGACCCATCCTACAGGCACGCTCGTCCACTGCTGCACAATTGTCCAATTATGATCGAACAATCGCGTGCGATCGAGCAGATCAAAGCGCTTGAGCAGATCTTCGTACGACATCCAGAAGAGGCCGTCATCGCCAAATGTGTGGTCCAGCTTCTTCATCCAGTATGGATTCCATTCACTGGACCCGTCTGACCAAGGGCCAGTCCATTCGCCCATAGCTGCGTTGGCTCTCTTGCCCCACGGATTCCTAGACTCCATCAGCCAGTGGTTTGCGGTTACATAGATGTACGTACCTGATGAGGACAAGTCGGTGCTTGGTACTTCCATCTTCGCTATCGACCTCAACAGCTTTGATGACTGAGTAGGCATGACTGAGAGCCAGCCCCCGCCTGGCGTCAGAATCATCACCATACGATCCAGGTGACGATGCAGAGAAGAGGAAGTCTTTGTTAACCACAGTAAGCTCTTTCCACAAGCGCTCTTTGCTGAGAATCCGGTCTGTCAAAATCTTACTTGTCACTCCACCGGTAAGATCTTCCACTGCCTCACCAGATATCCCGCCGTTGATAGCATCGTAGTCTCCATGTACCTTTGCGTAGGCCTTTTCAAGGAGTGGCAGCCAAGTCTCGTTATCATGAGCGCATGAAGCAAAGTACAGTGCCTCAGATCCTGTCTGATGGTTCTTCTTATATCTTGTTTCCTTGATACCAGTGGGATCGTATGTGTCACCACGAGCGTCGAAGTCGGGTTTAGCCAGGAAGAGATTATCGTCAACAACAGTCGTGATCCATTGGCCGTCCCTGTGTATGACGAAACCGTATACACCACACTCCTCATCCCTAGCCACGCACACCTTTCGTATCAAATCAGGATTGCTGCAGATCGTTGCAACTGCAGCAATGAACCAACAGTCGCCGTTAGAACCTTGAACAACATCGCTGCTTGTGTAACCATCGATCTCAAACTTTGGGTCCTCAAAGATCCAATCGATACGGTGCCACGCCTGCGGACCTGGAGGCTGGAGATTGGAGCGATTGTTCAGAAGTACATCTGTGGTGTTCTTGAGGTGGAAGGGCGCAGCATCCTGGCACAGCACATCGGCCTCGATGAGGGTACGTAGCGCGAAACCTAAGCGTCCTGGACTGACAGTTTGCAGAGAAGATGAGGACTCTGGGTCCTTGTACCATCGCATAAGGCCTTCGAGGCAATTCAATGGCTGATCCGTGATGTCAAAATCTGGGTCAGTGAACTTCTCATTCGTTCGGTGGCATTCTCTTATTATGCGTTGTACCCGAGCTCGGCAGTCCTTAGCTGCAGCCTCGTAGGACTCAGCCGCATTTTGGCCTTTGGTAGTCCCCTGCTTGCGGGGTGATGGAAGTAGGTTGGTATACAGCGATGGAGGAAAGATTTTGGTAACTTTGCCAGGCTTTTTGGTGATAAGATTGTCCCAGAAATCATTGATCACCTCTTGGGGAGCACTTTTGCCTTCGTTACCATCGCCGTTGACAGAACTCATATTTGCTGGTCTCTCAAGATCAGTGTGGTTTACTACCAGACCGACACACGGATGCTCACAAGCGGGCCTGCCGAAGCCTCACGATTTTTTCTCAGCAGTACAGCGTTATCGAGCAAATGAAGAGAGGGTAAGAGAGAAAGACAAAAGCAGGGCTGCTGCTGGCATTTTGATGTTCATGATCGTACATCAAAATGGGGGCCAAAATATTAATTGGCTGGCAATGCACTTGCGGCTGAGAGAGCTGACAGAGGCGTCAGACGATGAAGAACTGCATGGTTGCCTGAGATTGCCGGTGAGTGCGGCAACGCGTGAGTGAGACCTAGCTGACGCAAAACGTTCCCTAAGCATGCAGAGACACGTTGAACTCGAATGACAATTAAATCACCAGATAAGCGTATTGGTGTTGTACGTGCTGAGCAGTCGCGTCGGTCTGTGCGAGGTTGGTGGGGCAAACAATGACCAGCTCCTGCAAGACCCTGCAAGCTGGCCAAACTTGACAGTATCCTGGAGTAAGGATGTGTGTGCGAGCACTGACAGTCATCTGGAGGCACAGCCCTCTTTCACCTCTTTAGCGAGACCTTGTTCAATTGCGTGCATGCTTAGTGACTGGTTTAAGGCTTCTCTGCCCAACCTCGCATCTGCAAGATACATGACCCAATCGCTTCGCTGACCAACAACCCCGCAGGAGCGACGGCTCGCTCTTACTTCCAACATTGTCCTCCTGAACATGGTACGAGTCCTATGCGTAAGATGGCTACGGATCCCTGGCATGGTGGGCCGTCCTCCGATCGGTCCGTTACGCTAAAATAGGATAGGAAGAGGAGCTTCGCTCACACGGCTTAAGCAGAAAAGTGCTAATGCAAGTTTACGGCGTGGGCACCTCTGATCGCCGAGGTACCATCAGTGTCAATGCGCAGATCGAGGCGGATCTCGCTGCCGGCATCGAGGCGAGTGCAGATACGTGGAGACTGCCAGGGATTGCCAACAAAACGCCGGACAGGCCATATGGAGATTGTCAAGCGACGCGAATTGACAATTGGTATGGCGCCCTAAACCCAGATTGCAATCTAGACAGTTAGCTGCACCATATGGACCTGAGGTTTCGGACTTGATGTAAACGTCTCTCTATTCAGCTGCCAAAATGGGCCTCCTTGGATGCAAAAACCGACTATCCCCACTACAGACGTGAGCTTTGTACAGAAGACTACCGCTGAAGCCCCGGGAGAGAGTATTTAGGGTACCGGATGAGGATAAAATGTGTGAGAAACGAAAGCATTAGGTCAGGAGTGCATATCGTCCGAGATCTACCAGATATGCGGGGACTGGAAAAAATGATACAAGAAGTAAAGCCAGCCAATAATGCTCAGACCGAGAACCCATGCAAGAGAACTAAAGAAAAGGGAGCTCGAGTGCCATCGAGCTGTCGCAAAAGGCCCGTTTCTATACTGAGTCCGTTCAGTGTAGTATCCTTTGCTTTTGTGCAGTTGCAAATAACGCCTGGTGATGGTGGCCGGCCATCTCGAGACTGCCGCCCTTGGATCAAAGGACCGCCAGATGTTGAACCGCCGAAACGCCGTGCTAAATCAATAGAGCCGAAATAAAGATGTTGCTGATCGTAGATGCAAGGAGCCGAAAAAGGAATATCGTTGATAGTCGTGAGATGAAACGCGAGTCGCCGATGAAAATGCGAGCTGGGCGTGATCGATCCAGGTAAGCCAGATGTTCGGATCCTAGTTGGTCGATCCCCCTGCACGCGGCACGCGCTTGTTTGCCTGCACCGACCGAGTCAGCAACGCGAACTTGTAACTGTCAAAGGAGCCGTCGATGAAACGCCGCAGGCTTCTCCCGTTGAGGTTTAGGTAATCGCAGCCTTGCATTGGCATTCGAGAATGCCAGGAGCAATGCAATTGGGACTTTTCATTGTTGCTTACCTATGCTTTCGCAGCACACGGCCGGCAAGTCTTCAGCTTGCATGCGGCGCATTCGTAAATGAGAGAGTGGGGACCAGAATGGCACATGTTGCAGTTCCAGACAACAACGGTTGTATCGGACTTGACGACCTTGAAGTTGTGCTGGCAGTTTACTGGGGCGGCCATTTTGATGTGAAGATGGCGAATTGAGCGAGTGTCGTGGGCACTGGAGCGAGGGTTGAAGCTGTATAGATCAGCGGATGTAATCGAGGCGACATTGGAGTCCATATGTACTTTGGGAGATGCGGAGGATTCACCTGAGCGCTTCAGATGGAAGGAGTGTTTGAGATGGGCGTGGGATGCGCGGAATACCGAGGGCGTTCAAGGGTGCTGTTGGTCGTGGCGGTGGAAAAGCAAACAACTGCTGCACAGGAAACAGAACCAGATCGAGTTGCGCTGATGGAGAGAACACTGCTTGCTGCTAGACTGAAGACGCTAATTGCGCGGATCTGGGTCCGTCTTATACTGATCCCCAAGCTGTCCCGGACGCAAACCATGTTCAACTAGGTTCAAGCTTGCCAGAATCTGATACTACGTCCACCATGTTGCGGTAGTGTACAACAGAGAGAAGCGTGCCGCCGCGCTGCGGGCCTGCTGCCCTGCACAGTGATGCTCCAAAGCGGACGACTGCCAGACAGATTGAGGAACAGATACACCAGAGGTCGCACAACAAGGCCGAATGAGAGGTGCCTCTCCTACTCCTCCAATATGAGGCTCTCGAAGGGAGCAGCGTGGTGGAGCTGGTCAAACGCGGGCTGGCTGTTCCGCAGCCGCGGGCATGGTAGCATCTCTAGGTCGCGAACCCTTGTTCCCAAGGCGCATCGCGATGTGAATGCTCCGAGATGAGATGATTCGAGGCGTAGCGCTGCCGAATCTATGTGTCACACGAACCGTGCTGCTTGCGTCCGGTCGCGAATGACGGCTCTTGCTGCGACTTCCCAGAAGAAGGAGCGCGCTCTGTCTCTTGCTGCTTCGGGCGCCGCCCTGGCCAGAAAAGGCTACAGCCAATGCGGGCTAGTGCAGCCCTAGCGCGAACTGGCTCGGCAGTTTTGGAGCTGCTATTGCTGCCGCCGTTGCTCAGCGCATCGCCAGACGTCAGACGTGCATCCTTCGCGCTGCTTCGTCGGCGCAACGCCTCGCCAGTGCTGCCCAAAACCAACGCCGCGTCCTTGCACTGTCCAACGCTGGGCTGGGGGAGTGGGGGATGGCGGACAGCAAAGGCCGCCAGGGACCTCGCGATAGAGGCGGTCAGTGGCTCGTACACACTGCTGCCGAAAACGTCGTTGTGCATGCGCCTTCGACCACCGTTCCTTCTCCACTTTTCGGCCTGTCTTCTTTGCTTCTTCTTGAAACCTTCCCTGGCCAGGTTTGCGGTCCCCCGTCGAATAGGTCAGGTCTCCCTGCGACGCCGCCCATAGGCCGGACCTAACGGCGTGCGGCGGCAGCCGTGGCTCAGTACCGGTGCCGTTGTAAGATCTCTACAATACACTCATGGTTACACGGCCTTGTGCGACATGATCCCTGTCGCGCCGTCAGCCTTTCCTTCCCAGGTATTCCAGTTCCTGTCGCCTACAGCCCCTTCTGGAAGACGCGCAGCTAGTTGCTGCAGAAGAGGGGATTCGTTGCCGCCTCCTGCACAATGGGTCCCCTCTACCTGGTTCATCTCCTCGCCGACTGGTGTCACGCAGCCTCATCTCTCGAAACGCCTTTGTCGTCTTGCAGTAGCGTTACCGATCTGCCCTAGGCCATCCAGCAGGTCGATCTCTAGCCTCCGCGTGCTCTTGCAAGACGCACACGGCTACCAAAGGGGCAACCCTTCCTTGACCATCACTCAAGAGGCTGGTGGGAGATCCACTGCCTACTTTCCTGGTAGCGTTGACTTCTGAAGCACTGTGATGGACCAATGGCCCATTCTGCGACCCAGTGCCCTTAGCACAGCACAGACAACCATACGGAGTCGCGTCCTACGATGCCTGCGCAAATTGTAGCCGGATTGGCATCCTAGATTGATTATCTCGAATGCCTTGAGGCAGGTTTCAGGAGAAGCTCGGGCTGTGTAGCCAGGGAGAATCTCATCTTATTCTCGCGACCGTGGCTGGTGGACCATTTTCTGCGACGATTCACTAGGCACGCTTGACGCTCAACCTCATTACCGCAAGTGTTAACAACAAACCTCGTTCACTGGACGCTCCCGACTGATTTTGGTGGAGAACTATCTGCAGTCCACCAACATTCGGCCTGCGACACTCCCTCTAGATCATGCACTCCCGTGAGTCCTCGGTCTCGGACAGATAGTGCGACCAACTTCACCAAATCAACACCATGTCTGTTACCGAGTACTAACCATGGTCTTGGCTGAGATGCTATAGCCAACGTACAGTGCAAGACTATTTTCGAGGGTCTGCTCACAGATCCTCGCTTCATCTTCCCTTGTTACACGGGATCGATGTGAACCTGGCGCTCGGTTCCACCAATGCGAGATCGGTGTCACCATCGAGTCTGCTGTGTGATCTCGGCGCCTATGGCGCTACCCCAGATGGATTCATGTGCGTCATCCCCTGAGCATCATCCCGCCAATCTCTGCGAATCTGGAAGTTGCAGTGATCTGCCAAGAATTTGCTTGTCTTTTCCCCACGCGACACACCGAGGCCCGTGCCGCTCCTGGAAAGCTCTGACTGCAATGGGAGTGGCTAACAGGGCAAAACAAATACAACAACCCTGGCCCGCCGCCATCAACCTGTTACCCGGTTTGCGGGTCTGAGATCATGGCAGTCAGACACTGTTGCAACACTCCCTCTACTACCAACCATGCGGTCTCTCGAGTGCATGTGTTATACTGTCAGCGCGGAAGTCTCGGTCATGGACGCGCACTGCTTCACTCCACCCATCTGATCTCGGACACTGTACATCTGACGAGACCCCTGGTTGAGAGGCCAGCAAGGTCATGACTCAGCCCGCTATTGAAAGAGTCAAAATATGTTCATTGATCCACGGAATGTCGGCCTTGAATCACCCGTGTCGAGGAACGTGAATTTCACAAGGATGACGCCTTTGGCAAGGGCACAATTTCGATCTGCATCCAGTTTGATCTTGAATGTATACCTCAAACCGGGTAGTCGGGAACACACCCAGTGGGCTCTGTC
Organism: Stagonosporopsis rhizophila; assembly: GCA_016767195.1. Taxonomy (NCBI): domain Eukaryota; kingdom Fungi; phylum Ascomycota; class Dothideomycetes; order Pleosporales; family Didymellaceae; genus Stagonosporopsis; species Stagonosporopsis rhizophila. Next base: position 578,998 of record CP068492.1, read on the forward strand.
TGGTCATTGGTTGGCTTGCTTAACCATCCCAGTGTTGTACGTGCCGTTTCCTGTCACTACCTTGTGACAGCCCCGGCTCAGCGTCACAGCTGAGTGCCTTACTAGGATGCAGCTCTCGGACGAAGCCGCAATCTTGCGCAGTGGCAGACCGCATCGCTCCACAGGTGGCCATTGTATACCTGACGCGTTACAGATGAGGTTGTCTTAACGCTAGCCTTACAAATGCAGCCCTACAGCCTGACAACGTTTGTACAGTAGGTGTGCAGGACATTGCGGATTACAAACCGGGATTTCTACTTCACGCCGCCTCAACATGCGTCAATGGTAGTACGTAGACGATCAAGCGCTGTATCCTTGTGCACCGCGAGACCGTCTATCAGCTGCCTCCATTGTACTTGGTGTATCGTACATATGGTAATCACACTACACGTTTGGAGGGTGATCAAGATCACGATCACGTCCTTGCCGCTTTCGTTACCGTCTTGAAGAGCAGAAATAGACATGTTTTTCGCTTGAGACTTGGTCCGCTCGCACTTCCACAATTCCAAATCATGTGATCTTCACACTAGACGCGTCAAGATTGCCAACGTCGCCCAGGCCGCGGCTGAACATAGTCATCGTCTTTACAGTGGATCTACGTTGCAGTCGGTAATGGTACCTTGCGGCTCGCGTGACCTGCAGCAAGGCTGCAAATGGAGCTGCGAAATAAAGAAGGACATGCATGACGTATGTGCATAGCCTGGAGGCTGCAATTCCATGTGAAAGGTAAGTCTAGGCAGCGTAAAATGCAACTGCCAATCGGTATGTCTCCAGTCTGGTCCAGGACGTTACTTCAACAATAACAAATAGAAAGCCAACCATGACACCAAGCAGGCGGTGAGTATGTGCAACAATGATTTTGGCTGGGATCCTGGCCGCCACACCTCCGACCTCACGGGTCCTGCACGGAAAAGGCGTCTGCAGGTACCGCGATAATCATACCCACTACAGTAATCCTGTTGCTGTTCCTGGACTCGATCACTGCTCCTGGCATAGACTTCGCCGACCACTCGATAGCCGCCAATGTCAATTTCTTCGTGCACCCGACTGTTCATTTGCCACTTCCTGGCTCCAATGTAAGTAGAAGACAGGGCACGTTCCCAAGGTCTTTTGCTACAAGCCACCCGTCAATCACTTGCAGTCAAGTTCCACAGCTTCCAGCGTTGCCGCACGAACGGCCACTATCTATTGCATCCAATCGCCATCATAATAAGCAGGAAGTCTCCCAAATGATAATGTGTGATCGTGTTTCGAACCTCTTGCGCTTGTTTGCGGCCATGGGTTCAATTTACGCTCATACAGGTCGATCGAGAGGAATCTTGTCACGTGGCCATTCTCTCAGCCCACATAGGCAGCGCTGAGCATGAAGAGATGCAGATTCGTTCGACCGCGTTTTGAAGGCGGGGACGTTGGGGCACTACACGCACGAAGGCGCAGCGTGCTTTCGTGGGCGGCCATTACTGGCTACAGTATTCATGATTTGGTCGCGTGCCGGCAAGCCAGTGCTCATAGGTTGTCTGATTGATGCGGACATTAGCTTAAGAATGTGTGGTGTGCAGGAGCACTTGTCCTGTGACTCTCGTACACATTTGTTAAGATGCTCAGACATCGTCAACTCACTCGACCCACAGCCCTGCATTCGAGTGCCGTGTTCCTGACTCGTTGATCTGCCCTTTCCGTTTTCAGACGCCAAGCCATTCACCGCCGACACGCCGACCTCGTCACAGGCCATGCTGCCAAAATTTACAGGGCCCCAGAGGTCACCTCTGCGATTCGACCACTATAACGACGTCGTACTACTCGGTTCTCCCACCATGCGCGGTGCCATTGTCTTCGGCGGGTCGTCGCACCCCAAGCTGGTCGACGGTGTGTGCGATCGTTTGGGCATGAAGCCGGGCTCCGCGACACTGGGCAAGTTCAAGAATGGAGAGACGTCTGTGACGATCCGTATGGCTTACTGGTCTGCTGCGTCTCTTGCGTTCTAATTGCTGGCAGACACCTCGATTCGAAACAAAGACGTGTTTATTATCCAAAGCGGCAGCGAGAAGTGCGTTTACTAGTTTCCAGACCTATGCACATGCTAATTGCATGTAGGATCAACGATTCTGTTATGGAACTGCTGATTATGATCTCTGCTTGTAAAGGCGGCTCTGCAAAGTCGGTTACAGGTACTAAACGTCTTATCGGCCGTGCTCTCAGACACTAATCGTGTAAAGCGGTCATGCCATATTTCCCTTACTCGCGCCAGTCGAAGAAGAAGCAGCACCGTGGGGCTATCACAGCTCGCATGGTTGCAAACCTCCTACACATCGCTGGCGTCAACCATGTCATCACCGTCGACCTCCACGCCTCGCAAATGCAGGGCTTCTTCAAGTGTCCTGTCGACAACCTCGTAGCCGAACCTCTCCTCGCTCGCTGGGCACGGATGCACGTGCGGGACTGGAAGGAAGCCGTTGTGGTCAGCAAGAACCCTGGCGGAACTAAGCGAGTGACGTCGCTGGCAGACGCCATGAAGCTCAGCTTTGGCATCGTCACAACTGACAGACGAAGGGCAGGTGGAAGTCGACCGTGGAACGAGAGTGCCATGTTCGACCAGCTGAGGCTCGATGGCCCTTCAGATTCACGCGAGGTGGAAGCTGCGCTTGACGCAGATGCGGAACTGACCCCAATCAGCAAGATTTCCTTCGATCCCAAAGCAGACGTCGGTAAGCCTAAAGCAAGGACAGGACGTACGCCATCGAATCCACTGTCCCGACGAGCAAACGGGGCCTCTGGTGAACACCCCCTTTCCAAGTCTATGCGGGCGAGTTCGATCGTCGAACCTGAAGTGCCTCTGGAGCCGGTGAGAACCGAAGCTTCGAATCAAGCAGAAGAGGCAGATGGCGAGAAAAGCCAAGGAGACGACGAGGACGATGCAGAGGAGGAGTACACTGACGAGGTATGTACGCTTTGAGGCACGACGGATTTCAATACTAAAATGTGCAGCGTGCGCGAAATGTCATCCACGGACGCCTTGTACAAGGTCACATCGTCGACGACACACATCCCTCGCCCTCCATTTCTGCAACATCGCATACCAACTCCTGGCGCGCCCGGCCTCCATCCGAAGGCGAGAATGAAGACATACCTCCACACATGATGAACTCGTTCATGTCCACAACCTCCTCAAGGAGGGAGAACCTAGACAACGAGCATGGCCACGCTCTTGGCGGAACATACGATGCTGCAGCCTCATCAGAAGACGAAGAGGAGGATCTCCAGAACCCCGAGATCGAGACGATGGTCACACTTGTCGGCAACGTCAAGGACAGGCCAGTGTTCATCGTCGACGACATGATGGACAAATCGGCATCCTGGATCGCCGCAGCCGAGACCGTAGTCAAGCGCGGAGGTGCTAGGAAAGTGTACTGCATGGCTACCCACGGTCTCTTTGGCGGCGACTGCCTTGAGGAAATGTACAACTGCGAGTGTATCGAGAAGATCATTATTACGAACGCGTTTCCCATTCCAGAGCATAAAAGGGAGCAGGCCGGTGACAAGCTGGTCATTCTGAACGTCGACAACCTGCTTGCAGAGTCCATCCGGAGGAACCACCACGGAGAGAGCATGTCGCAGCTATTCATGCATTACGACTAGAAGTTCGAAAGGCACCCAAGCACGAAGTAAAAACCCTATAGTCCGGTGATCTGTCTTTGACATCCTCATCACGGCATGGCATTGGGCAAGGATGTGGGTGCTGTAAACATGCAGGCATGACGTACATTTCGTGCGATGATTGCCGATGTGAACAGCCCGTGAGGAGGCGGACGTACGTACGTGCATAGTAAAGGACATACTGACACACGATACAATGATACCATTTCTTGTCCTTGTTTGCACACCTCTCTCGTCCTTGCTAGGCCGTTCCATATACTTCACTTTCCCAGTCGCTGGCATATACGCAGTGATGATTCGCCCTAAGCATTAAGGTACAAGTGCAGTTGCTGCCGCTGGCGTCCTTCTCGCTCGTCTGCAGACGTTGTTCACTGTATCGTGTGGCAACATAGCTCGTCGGCTTGGACATTCCCAAGGAACGAAAAAAAGATGCAAGACGGTGCTGTAAACGGCATTTTGGAACAAAAAACGGCGTGATCATAACCACAGCCCGTAAAATACGTGTATTCACAGCGTTCCGAACATCTTCAGCTCCAGCTTGTACACGTTTCTTCCCTCGATTTAAACGCCTCAATCTGCCCTCCAAGCATTCCTCTCCTGCTCCGCAACCTCAGCATCAAAGAACACTCCCCCGCTATTTCTTCTCTCCCCGTCCGTTGTCTCGTCATAGCTCGCTATGCGCTTGTGTCCTGTACTCGTACTACCATTCGAGCTGTGCAATGTCGAGCCATCCAAGCTTGCTCCTTTGTCTCTCTTGAACTCTTCTGCCCGCTTCAGGTCGCTGGGCAGGGGGCCTGCACTGGGCGGGGGCGAGGTGGCGGGTGTTTGCGTTGCGGAGGCGGTACGTGTGCCCCAGCCTTTGCGCTTTTCGCTCGCCCAGGAGCCCCAGGAGGAGAAGTAGGCGCCGGCGCTGGCGCGGGCGTTGCTGAGGTCTGGTGCTTGTGATTTCCCTAGTGATGGTTTAGCAACGTTGCGGGCTTATGTTTGTAGCGGTTGATTTACACTTGGTGGCTGGCTCGGGCACCTTGCCCTCTTTCTCCTGCTGGAGCCGTAATTCCTCAGCCGCTACTCTTTGCTCTTCCTGGCGCTCTCGCTGGGCTTTGCGCATGGCCTCTATATCTGCCCATAGCTTGTTGTATGCCGTCGAAACCTTTGCCTGGCCGGCAGCCACTCTTTCGCCAATGACCTCTCTTGACTTTTCTAGTCGTTCGTCGAGATGTAGCTCTGCTACTTGCCTATACGCCACGCTAGAATCAGCACACAGATACCCATCGTGACAACCTGGAAAGTGGTGTTGGAGCAGAGACTGGGACTCTTAGTTGCGGAGAGAAACAACGGAAAGCATCGACTTACGCTGCTAGTCTTCTCTGGACATCTTCGACCGACAGCCCTCCTGAGCAGGGATGTTTGGGATCAATGATGTCGAACAAATGCGAGTCGGTGAACTTGTTCCAAATACGGAAATTCTCAGTTTGCATCCACGTCTGCACCCAGTCATTGGAGAACTCGCTTGCTGGATCACCGTGAACCTCTGGCATCAAAGGCTCATTACTTGGGTGCTTTTCCATGTACAGCTTGTACTTGACCGAGCTGAGCATGGCGAGGAGGTACTCTTCAAACTGCATTCGAATGAACTCTTCACTTCCGGTGTATCCATGGTCTTTGGGCCGAGCGGGATTTGTTTCGTCCCACGTATCATTCACAGTCTGCGTCAAGAAGTCTATCCACCGTCGATCTGGCGTCGACAGGACCGACGCCTGGCGCAACGAAGTCGATGTTATGTTGACAGTGTGGTCGTCGAGGTTGATGAGTATGTCGCTATAACGATCTTTCTGTTGCAGCAATAGCGAGTTTGTTGATCCAACAATGTACGATTTTGTGTTCGCATCAGCGAGCATATCTAGCTGCTGTAGCGGTGTATAGGGGCCGAATAACGAACCCTTGCCGAATAATTGGAGAGGAAGACCCATGTATGCAAGCACTGATGTGGTAAGCACTATACTCCTTGGGTTCAGATCTTGTGCTTACAAGATGAACGCTCAGATGTTTTGAGACTCGTAGGCATGACAATTTTGTCCTCAGCCGAGTTGAATGTAGGATCCGCTGAGTCCTGCAGGTGGCGCATGAGGCCGGGTATCAAGGAAATAAGAGCAAATTGCATCATGCATAAACGTTCACAATGAGAGCCAAAGAAAAGGACCTGTGTATCGTCAGCCTTATTCTTACCGAGCCCTTTACGACAGAACCACTGTTGTAGTGTACATTACTTACTTTACGTTGGAGCAGAGCGCATTTGAACAGAACAAGAGTCTGCCACTTGAATTCATGTATGAGTTCGCGGAGCGATATGCCAAAGTAGTGTTCGGCCTGACCCTCTTGATTCTCCAATAATCGCGGTAGGCTTTCGTGGAATCTCTGCAGTATCTCGACATCGGTAAAATCCCTACACAGACATCAGCCAGTACTCACTTTCTCCTTCATCGTCGTGTACGACTGCTTGTACTCTTTGCACGACATACCTCTGCGCAAACCATGCTGCCGTGACTACGCCTAGTTGTGCCTTTATTGCACCAAAGTGTTGTGGGCTGTCAGTCACGACCACCACAGCCTTTTGTACTGTGCTCCTTGTGACTTCGGCGGGTCGATCGATCAATTCGCTTGCTGGAAGCTGGCGTGTACATGATATACCGAAGAGACTTGTCGCGGCATGAGAAGGCGTAGCGGAGCGTCGAAGAGTGAAGTATGAGTAGTCTTCTGTTGAGCTGCACAAAGTCAGTTCTCCATTTGGGCAAGCATGTGAACGCAATATTCATGGCAGTTGTTCTGCTTGTTGCAACACTGGCTGGCACAGTAGGTACTCACGCGTGCGCACCATCACTTAAAGCCATAAACGGCAGCAGTGGCCAGTCATGCTCAACTGCTGGGTCCTCTCCCTCGTCAACACCGATCCAAGCTTCAACCTCGGGGCCCCTCGCGTGGTGAAAGTCGATGATGCAGACCAGCGGGGCGAGCGCGGTCGAGGGGGCCATAGTCGCCATATCGCAAGCATTCGAGGTGTCTGAGAGCTGGACTAGGTCGAGTCGAAGCCATGCGTCAGGCTCACGTCCTTCAAAAGTGCGGGACGCGGAGGTGTTGGCGGTGACGATGGATCATCAGCCCTACGAGGCTAAACCGCTTTGAGACGCCGCGGCAAGTTTGAAGCGTGACGGGCCGTCGACCATAGCATACACCGCCCATCAGTGGTCTGGGACACAAGTGTGCCGCATAGTTTTGCAGGTCGTGATTGGAGGCTGGAGTGACAATGAGAGGTTGTGCTTGGACGGGCTAGGCTACTGCTGACCCCAAACCAGGATAGTGCAGACACCAGCCGCCATTGCAGTCGATGAAGATAAAGTTTTTTATTTGAGTCGTAAGTTGTGCTTCTATTCTTCAGGATCGAACATAAGAGGAGGAAGGACATCGATGCGAAGACATTGTCTGCCTGCCGCGAACTGCCACTTCACCATGATCGATCTCTCGTCCCTATCAACGGGTTTGTATAACAGACTGTAATCCAAGCAACACCAAAATCACCTCCCCTTCTACCGCGCTTGTGAGGACAATGACTCCGAATGAAGAATATTAGGAGAAAAGACTATAGACTCGCCGGTGCAAGGCAAGTCGCAACACCAGACTCAAATGAAGTGGGCCTCCTCTTGAAGAAGTGAATCATGTCAAACAAGCACGGCGTTGGTTCAGCACTCCCCTGGGTATCTCAGCTGCCGTTCTGCTCGTCCTGTGCGGCGGCATCAACGTTATGGTAATCAAGGATCTCCGAGTACCTGCAAATGTCAGTGCCTGTTTGCGCCGCAAAATCGATGCGAAGACATACATCATGATTTTCCAGGTGTCAACTGGGAGGTCAGCATCATTGAACGACCAATCGAACTTTTCCTCTGCACTTGGCTCATCGGTAGGGTCGTGGTAGGGGGCGAGGTACGGGTGAGCAAGGGCCTCTGTCGCCTTGACACGTTTTCTTGGGTCAAAGACCAGCATGCTCTCGAGCAGATCGATGGCTACAGCCGATTAGCAAGACGATTGGCAGGAGTAGTGCAGATGTGAGCGTACCCTCCGATTCGGCATTCCTGAACTTGTTGGCCAGAGGCTGACGCTCGCGCTTGGGTAGCGACTGTACGAATCGCAGTGTCTAGCAGTGGTCAGTCAAATATTGTCCAATGTTCTCGCGGCTTTGTCTTACGTTTTCGCTACAGATGGTCTGAATAACGTCATCTGGAGGAGTACCAAGGAGCTCTGTGATGATAGAGAACTGGTTGACGTGGTCCTTTCCAGGGAACAAAGGCTTGCCCTCGAGCATTTCCGCAAAGATGCAGCCTGCACTCCAGATATCAACCTCGACATCGTATTTTTGCCATGTGAGCATAATCTCCGGTGCGCGGTAGTAGCGGGTGGAAACGTATCCAGTCATCTGGGGATCTTGTATACGAGCCAAGCCGAAATCGCAGATCTTCAAATCGCAGTTCTCGTTCACGAGGATGTTGCTAGGCTTCAAGTCACGGTGGACGACACCAGCGGAGTGGACGTATTTCAAGCCACGCTTCAAAAGTCAGCAGAGCATCCCAGAGGGCTGTAAAAATGTCACATACCAGGATCTGGTAGAGAAAGTATTGGATAAACTGCTTCTCTAGCGGCCTGGAGGTGAGCAGGCGGTGGAGATCGGTGCCGAGCAGCTCGGTGACGAAGTAGCTGATTGAGTCAGTAGGCGCCCCGAAAATAGGTAGATGGGCAGCTTACATGTCCTCCAAGGGGGAGATGAAGATGTCGCTCAAACTGATGATCTGCGCTGCTGTCAGAATCTGTCGACCGTGCAATGCGGGGTGCTGTCCGTACGTTCTCGTGTCGCAGGTGCTTGAGCAGCTTCAACTCGCGGTAGGTGCGCTTCGAAAGGACAGGAGTGCTGAATGGCTTCATGATCTTCTTGATCGCCACGGCCTGGCTGGTGAGCTGGTCCTTCGCCGAACTGCATGCTAGATGAGTCTGCGATCAATTCTCGAGATGGATCAGACATACCAGACGAGACCAAAAGCGCCCATGCCCACAGGCTGCAGATCAGTGTATCTGCACGTTGTTAACTACGCGCACCCACGCAATGTGGGGTAATCGCCGCACCTGCTTGTGATCTCGAACGTCGTGCCGAAAATCTGGGCGCGCACAAATTCAGCCATGGTGGAGTGCAGTCGAGTGAGCTCTGCGACAGGCGCAAGTAGAAGGGATTTCGGGGAGGCGAGGGCGGTGGTGGTGGTGGTGTGGGTGGAGGGTAGCGTCTAGCAGGTTTGTAGCGGACGAGACCAAGACAGGGCTGCGTTCGTCTACTAGGTCGGTGGAGTCTCCGCGGAGCGCTCGACTGGACTTGTGCACTACTGCGAGGATGTACGTCTGCAACTGAAGAAGAGGTAACTGGCAGAGCTGGATTTAGTACTGCTGAGGGTGTCGCAAAGGTGGGTGTAGCAAAGAACGCGCTCGGGAGGGCAAAACAACGCAGCCGAACTGAGCAACACAAAGACGGATCGAGACTCGAGGGTGGCAGAGTAGCGGGATGCGGATCACTGCCGGGTCAGGGGCGACGACGTACTTTTAAATAACTACCTGCTGAGCACAGAATCGAGGGGCAGATAATAACGCGGTGTGCATCCCATTGACACGGCCTGGCCTGCCCTGGCAGCGCGCACCGACACCAACTACGTCATAAACAGCAATCAGAAAATTCCATGGAAAAGCCGCCCAATCTACGACAGCCTGTTCCCATGACTGATGCCGCCCTGCAGCGCCAGCTCACGACGTGTAGCGATGATGCGCCTACATCCACCAAGTACACCCACTGGGGAGCTGCGAGATACGGCGTGCAGCGTTTTCCTGTTCGCTGAGCCCCCTCCCCCACATGCCTCGTGGTCCCAGCCGCCTGAGTGGCTTCCGTTTCCGTTTAATCACGATCTCGACATCTCGATCGGGTAGTTAGCGCAGCATTCGGCGACCATGACTGCGACCCCCATCTACGGGCCTTTTGCGGTGAGCGGTTGCTTGCTGTTGACGCGTCTTGCTCGACGAGATATCAACATGCGTAGATCTTGAGCGGATGTTGGGAGTGTACTTGTGTACAGCGCTGTTCACCCCACAGCGCTCGAGCAACGAGGCAAAGAGTTGGAACAACCCTCCCGGCTCCCGGAGGTGCCGAGTATTGACGCTATGGGTACTGGACTATACTAGTCGAGCATTGTTGGGTGCCCTTATCCACGAGCCAAGCTAAACAGGTATTCAAAAGCACGACATGATGGGGCAGTTGGATCTGAGCAGCTTTCTCAATGTGAGGGACTCGTACATAGTATATTTATATTCGAAGCACTTGCTGAAATGTGTGGCGTCAACCACGAATCACGATCCATCCCCCGAACAAAGTGAATTGACTCCAGAGCAACAAGTGCATGTGGCATGCAAAAGCCGTGGTGGTGGAAGTCTTGCAGACGTCACATGCTGCTACCATGGATGGTATTCACCAGCTAGCAGCCTAACGACTACAAGAAGGTTCATTCACTTAATGATACTAGTGGAATCAATCACGAGACTTGCAGGCGGCTTTATTTGCTTGAGTGACGTCTGAGCTCATCTGTAAAACAAAGGAACTGTGTCGGAAGAGCGTTGCTTGTTACAGTGCCTCGTGTCGAGCAAGGTTGCTCTAGACGACCGTGCAGTGTCGCGGGAGAGCAACGCAGCGTCCGGAGATCAACAACGTGGCAAAGACAGATGACAGATCTGGGGGCGCACAAGGAGGCTGGATGGCAACTGGGGATGGTTTGTGCATGCAGTACACTGAGTTGGCCTAGAGTCAAATAGACGTGAATGGTATGCAGATTTGCAGCACCGGCTTCATGGGCCGATAGGTGGAAGTGCACTCTCTTTGTAAAGGAAGGTGAACCCTGAAGATCTTCCAGACATGCGGGCATGTCGTGGTGAGTGCGCACGAATTGCGCTGCAGTATGCCTACCTGGAGATGCTATTAACGGCAATTGAGTTTTGGTGCTGTGGGCACAGTGCTGCTGTGACGGCCCTTTTGACACGCGATTGGCGAGAGGATGTGTTTGAAGGGCTAGTACTGTGTATGGTGAAGCTGGTGCGGTCCTTTAATTAGATGCAAGCCAAGGCCAGATGCGGTGGGCCAGGGCGCTCGACAAGACGAACGATGCAGAAGTCGCACGAGTGCTTTGCTGCTGCCGGACCAGGGCAGCTCCTTAGAGTCTCGCCCGCGGCTGCAGAGAGGGCAGGATGATCTGATTCTGAGCTGCGGCGGTGGCACCACGCCCTGCTCGGTGCCGTCAAACGAGGCTCAAGGCACGCAGGCTGTTCAGCTGAGGCGGCTAGCAGCGTCAAGGCGAGGGTCGATGGCCATGGCCATGGCCATGTGAGATGTCCTGCAGCGCCCAGTGCCCAGTTCGCAGCAGCCAGCGGTGCGAAACGCGGGCGGCTGTGAGGGCCTCCAGGCTCAAGGCTCCAGGCTCCAGGCTCCAGGCGCAGGGCGCCTCTGCAGCGGGAGCAGGGAGCGCAGTCCGAGTCTCCCAGCGCGGGCCTGCCAATCGCAGCTCGCGCCCGCAAGGCGGCCACGGTGGTGGGCGGTGGGCGGTGGGCGGTAGGCCGTGGGCGGTAGGCCGTGGGCGGTGGGCGAGCGGGCGAGCCTTCACCCAGCAGCAGCAGACGCGCAGCATCATCAGCTCCCAGCACCACCGCACCCGTCGCACCCGTCGCCAGACTCGCGCCGCCTGCACCCGCACTGCTACTGCTCTCTGTCGCTGCTGCTGGCTCGCGCCGCCCGCCCGCCAATTGCCCGCCCGTCGATGCCAGAGCTGCAGTGCTAGCTTGCCGGGCCCACACGCCTGCAGCGAGGGAGCTCTCGCAGCGCATCGACTGTCCGTCTCCTCGACGACCTCCGCCTGCTCTCAGTGCTCTGCACGCCTGCACGACTGCACGCCTGCACCCGCGCCGTGAGCCCATCACCGCCGCGCCCCCCCTGCCCTTTGCCCACCGCGGCCGTTGTGCAGCCCGCCGACGCTTGCGCGCTCCCGCCCGCCCGTCTCGGTGTCTCAGCACCGTCGTCTGCACCGGCTTGACGAGCAAGGCGCGACTGGCCGCACAGGCCCCCTTCCCCAGCGCGCACCCAACGACGCCAGCAACGCAGCACGCAGCACGCAGCGCTGCCCTCCAACGCCCACTCGCTCTCGCAGCCCCCCGCCCACACCCACGCCCACGCCCTCGCCCTCGCCCTCGCTCTCGCCGCTCCCTGTGCAGTGCCCGCCCTCGCCGCCGGCCCTCTCCTGCGCTGCGCCCGCTGCTCGCCCTCGACGCCTGCCCTGCCGCCCGGCCCACCCCGACGGAAGCATTCGAGACCCAGCACCCCCGATCCATCTCCGCCCGCCACGCCGATTCCAGCACTGAGACGCTGTCTCGCCGCCCGAGCAACGCCTGCAGCTGCCTCCCTTGCCACGACTCGCCGCGCCCAGAGCTGCCCCGTTGCACCTTCCCGACCTCGCCCACAACCTGCGGCCGCTAGCCGTTGCGACCCGCAGACACCATGGGCATCTGCATGAGCTCCAGCCCCGAGGATGGCGAGCAGAAGAAGCGCAGCCAGGCCATTGACCGCAAGCTGGAGGAGGACTCGCGCCGCCTGCGCCGCGAATGCAAGATCCTGCTGCTGGGTACGCTGCGCCGCGCCGCCTGCACACGGCACCACTTCGACCGCCATGCTAACACACACCACAGGCTCCGGCGAAAGCGGAAAGTCGACCATTGTCAAGCAGATGAAGATCATCCACCAGAACGGTTACACCCAAGAGGAGCTCGCCATGTACCGCCTGACCATCTACAAGAACGTCATCGACTGCGCAAAAGCCCTCATCGGCGCCATGCGCCAATTCGAGATCGAGCCCGAGATCCCCGGCAACGATGAATACTGCAACTACCTCGTCGAGTACACCGTCGACCCCGACCCCGAGAAGCCGCTGGACGTGCGAGTCGGTCAGGCCATCACCTCGCTGTGGCGCGACGGCTGCATAGGCAAGGTGCTTGAGCACTCGAGCGAGTTCTACTTGATGGATTCGGCGCCCTAGTATGTTTGGTCCATGCATCCGGGCCCACACACCACTAACACTCGCAGCTTCTTCGAGGAGGTCGAGCGAATATCAGATCCCAACTACATCCCCATCGAGTCAGACGTCCTACGAGCACGAACCAAGACCACGGGAATCTACGAGACAAGATTCACCATGGGCCAACTGAGCATCCAGTATGTCGCCCGGCTTCAGCGACACTGAAGCATCTCGGCTAACACAAAACAGCATGTTCGACGTTGGCGGGCAAAGAAGTGAGCGCAAGAAATGGATACATTGTTTCGAAAACGTCACATCCATCATCTTTTGTGTGGCGCTCAGCGAATACGATCAGGTGTTGTTGGAAGAGAGCTCACAGGTACGGACGCTAATTGACTCGCTGATCCGTGATCCCGCCACTGACTCGTGCATCCAGAACCGTATGATGGAAAGTCTAGTCCTCTTCGACTCGGTTGTAAACAGCCGATGGTTTATGCGGACATCGATCATCCTCTTCCTCAACAAGGTTGACTTGTTCAAGGCGAAGCTTGCAAGGTCACCGCTCGGCAACTATTTCCCTGACTACTCGGGGGGTAACGATGTCAACCGTGCTGCAAAGTACCTCCTCTGGCGGTTCAATCAAGTCAACCGCGCGCACCTCAACTTATATCCCCAGTAAGCCATGTCTTGTTCCCTGCACACAACCATTGCTAACCTTTCACCAGTCTGACACAAGCCACCGACACCTCCAACATCCGACTCGTTTTCGCCGCCGTCAAGGAAACAATACTGCAAAACGCCCTGAAAGACTCCGGTATATTATAGCGTCGTCCTCTTTCAGCCTTCCACCGTTTCTGGCGCCACACGTCGACCGCTGTGCATACTGCGCCCTCCTACTATATAATACACGAGCCCACCTTACGACTACCGCTCCAATTGCGCCCGCCCATGCCCGAAACCCACCATTCTCAGTTCAGCCCACGACATTAAGGATTTGGACACATCATTGCCTCTTCACCATTTACAAGAGCGCAGCAGCATTGGAGTTCACCGGCGTTTGAAGATTCCCTGGGGATATTTTTGTTAATTTGCTTTCCACCCCCTCCCTTTTTTGCGCACAGCCGCGTCCGCGTATATTACTACTACTACCCCCTCCCAAGTCCTGTTGTCGTTGCTGCTTCTTTCCAATTCCCCCGTGCTAGCACTCTCTCTCTCTCTCTCTTCCTCTGTTGCGTGTTGCGCGTTGCGTGTTTTGGAAGCAAAAGTTGGGCTGTTGGGTACGGTACGCTGGCACAAGGTTTCTGCCCCCGTACATAAATACATCGGATCTGGATTCTCACTTCGTCTTCAACTTCAAAGCTCGGAGCAATAGGCAAACTTGTACGGTATAGTCTCTCGCCCTCTCTCTCTGTCTCTCTCTCTCTGTGTGTGTGTGTGTTCGCTCGGTTCATCCTGGCTTGGCCTGATCTGCAAATGCTGGGCCTTGCCCCGTCGTCGTCGTCGTTTCTTCCTCTTCTGTCTTACTCGACCAAATCCTGTTCTGGCTCTGCGGTGCGCGAATCAAGTCGCGCGCAAACGAGGCCAGAGTTGTTACTACCATCTATCATCTACGTAATCAGTCGACAGCACGACGAATCAAGCACATCACTGTATTGTTGTCCTCCTTGACCCAAGCACTGTGAGCGAAAGGAAGGCCTTTGTTTGAAACGGCAACGTGCAGCGCAAGTAGCAAACGGGGTGTATCTGAGCGCGCGCGCAGAAGAGAGAGCGCAGATGAAAGTGCACACGTCTTATAAGTCAACAGCTATGCAGCATGTCAATCACATCACAGCGGGTCTAGGGCACAGAGTGATCGCAGAAACCTTTCGTATATTGCCATGGCCAAAGTGGCGACCATGAGAGTGCTGCAGCAGCATTTTGTCAAGTATCGTACAATCGCAACCCATGTGAAAGCAAGTGTAGAAGTAGTTGCAAAGCAAGTAGTAAGACGAGTGTGGAAGCAAGTGTGGAAGCAAGTGTGAAAGCAAATGGGAAAGCAGAGTCCATCAAAGGCAACACAAGGGTAGCAACTGCGAGTGTCAGTAACTGCGCGAGCATGAAGAAGCTGGAGACTTACCTTTGATGGAAGGACGAGATTAGGCATAAGCCGTGTGACTCCTCGGACGCCTCGTGAATCATAAACCAGTAAACCTCCGCGATCGCACCTCGAAGCTGACGAAAGGTTAATATGATGTGTGCAAGGGAAAGGTGAGTATGCTTTGGTCAATACGTACCTCAGAGAGCTTTCAGTATTTGGCTGCGGAACGCACATCATCCTAGGCGGGCTCCTATTTGGGGATGGGCATGAACGAAACCTTTGCTTTGGTGCCGCTAGTGAGCAAAGCTGCCAACAGGTCATCAACGAAGGAAGCTTGCGGACCAGCGTGAGGCTCAGAGACAAGCTCGCCAAACTCGTCCTGGTACTGGGTGACACGGCGGTGGAGAGTGTCGTACTGCCAGTCGCCGTAGTAGATTTGGCGCGTGTCGAGACGGGCATGGAAGAAAGAGAGTTTCTTGAAGAGCTTTGCACCAGACCAGCCAGGGATCTGTTCACCGGGAGCGAGCTTGCGGATTGTCACCTTGGTCAGATGGGGAAGACGCTTCAGGAGGGTGGTCAGCATCTTTTGATACATGCCAGAGAGGATGAATGCGCCGTTCTCATACACATCCTGAGCGTGAGCAGCATCGATGGTGCGCATGATCCTGAGGTCCATGTTGGTAGGGTTGATCTCAGCCCAGATTTGCAGATCCTCCCATGCCCATGCGTAGCCATACTCGTGCTCCTTCAGGCCTTCTGCCAGCAGAGTGATGGAATGAACGAGGTTTGCGACACGAGGGTCCTTGACGGCTTCAAGCCAGGCCTTCATATTGGCGAAGCGTGGGTAGACTGTGATGTCATTGATGCGCTTGCCCAGAGCGTACTTCATGGCACTCTCGAAGCATTTACTGGCGAGACCAAAGTTAAGCAAGTCTTTCCCATCAACAATCATGACAGCTATCTTGCCCAGAAGCTCGACTGGGATGTGCGGCAATTGCTGGATCGCCGCCACATCAGCATCAATCTTACCTCGATTTAAAGAAGCACGTACACGACGAACGAACGCGGACAAGGGTAGAAGGGGCAAATAGGGAAAGCGGGAGGACGCGAAGGCTAGCGAGACCTTGCTTGGGCGCGGGGGAACTTGGATTACCTCTTTCTTGTCTGTCTCAGGCTTGGCCATGTCGCTCTTCTTGGAAGGCATTACGTATCGGTCGCAATTGTTCAGGGTATGATTGTAACTATAAACCTGCTTCGTCTGAAGGTGTTGCCAATGTAAGGCTGGTCAAAAGAGTGTCGACAAAAGAGTGTGGTAGAAGGGGTTGTAGTGGAAATTGAGGTGACTGCGATGTCGACTGCGTGATAAAGAGCGTGTGGGCTTGGCAGCCAGGCAGCGATTGGCGTGACACCGGTGAGGTGAAGATGAAGATGAGCGGTTGTTACTGGGTGCATGTCGGGCTGATGCAGACATGGGGCGGCACTTGTCAAACGTCATGGCTTTCACCTGGCTTGGGCGGAAAATAGAGGAAGGGAGAGGATGCTGGTGTAGCAGGCTGAACCTTCAAAATCGTGACACTCGTGGCTCTAGACTGGCACAGCAAGATCGTGACACCGCTCGCAGCTGTCAATTTGAGCAGTAGGGTCAGGTCGCCGACGCCCGGCCTGAAGGCGAAACTCGTAGCCCAGAACACTGCAACGCCGTCTCACGTTTACGTTAAGGTCGATTGCGTTCACGAATGCCCGAAGTTGCATAAGTTCCTATTTTTCTTGCAAGGGAAGCGCATAGCAACGCCTCGTAGTTTGCTCGATGGTTGTATACAGCTGCTGTCATGTGCGAATTTGCCAGTGCCGTCGGCGCGGTATGTCTGAGGACTTCCTCAAGGAGTCGCAGTCGCATGGATATGTAATTGTCAGCCATGTTCAGCGCTGAACAGAGCACAGTAATGGTTGTGGGAAACTTGAGGAAGGTGTCGATGTCGATGGATGGTAGCTGACGTCCGGACAGCCTCAAACGCTAAATTTCACCCGCAACACGTACGCAAAGCATTATGGAAGGCGCGATCGACCGGACAATATTCTTACATATATCCTGCAACGAGCTTCTTTCGAAATATCTCAATGGTCTAGTATGATTCCATCACAGCTTCTAGCGATCTTGGAGGTTGCCACTGAGTCTGCTCAACAGCTGCTTCACCGGACACAAACGACACTAAGAAAGAGGCGGACCCACATAGTTTGTCCCTCCTGCAGCAAAACACCACCTGGGCATTGCGAATTCCCACCCGGTCTACGAGTATCCATGCACTTCACTCGCGCCGGCCGGGCTCCTCTTCATCAGGTCCAGTCGGCACCAATACCGCCCATAGCATCTTGCTGTGGTTGCGGCCCACTTGCCTGTTGACCGTGAACGGAACCCAAGGCTTACCACCCGCAGACCTCCAATAAACAGGTATAATGCGCGAACTACAATTCGAATTCTAGGAAACGCTATACTCTAGCTAAACGTGGCGGACCCATGCGTTCCTCTGCATGATCTTGGAAGACTGAACTGCATCATTCAGGACAGTCTTCAACCCAGATCTTCAGCTTCTCTAGCCGCCATGCAATAGTGCAAGACTATTGTGAATCCATTACGACTCGAGATAAGGCTGCAACTGAAGTCGTTTTAACGATGTGAGATCCTGTGAGCACGTGATGCGCCATTGAGGTATACCATCCGCGTGTGTACACTGTGATCGTTAATTGGAAGGAACGGCCAGTCAAACGAATGCGGACTGAGGTGAGACATGGCGGGTACGAATTAGAGCCAAGGACTGGTGTCATTGCCGCCAAACTGAGGGCTGACGTGTACGAAACTTGCCGTGAGGCTTAGGGAGGCGGACTGGCAGAAGTGGGCCTATGTTGAAACGAGTCGTGCATCTCACAGCTTGTCGATGGCAGCAAAGTTGTTGTCGCCTGTCAATCAATGTCGAGACTGCACTGACGCGACGCAACGGTGGCACGGAGACCGTGTAATCTGTGTGAGGTCCCGGATGCTCCTGCCCTCGTATGCGATAAGGTAGTTCGGACCGAGGCTCGCTCCTTTGACCGAGTATTTGCACATTCGCAGTTCGCCGCCTGCTTCCTCAATCACACCATGGCACCATCACGACTCTCGCGCATCGGGCTACCCTCGGCTTACACTTTCTTCTCACAAGCACTCGCGCAACGCCAAATTGCGAGCGAATTCGCGCCTGCGGCCAAAATGACCCCCCGCACATTGCGATGCACGCACCTTCACTGCCGGCTAGCCCTCTAGAACCTGTAGCAACGACAAGGAACCTGCTCACATGCCCTTTATCGCGGGATGCACACGCAAGGAGGCTCATGCACGCCGAAAGATCATCATGACTAGCACTTCACTGTAGCCTATCGCAGCACAGTGTGGGCGACGTGCAGCGCTAATGTCATGCCCTTACAATTCACACGACATGGGCGTCGACTAACCCCACGACCATAGAGCCGTTATGTTGGACGAACGTGGTAGGTTTACTAACTCTGGCCCGCTTTGGATTCTTCTAGCGCACACTGACTGACTGTGTCCGCTCATGAAAGCAGTCCGCAAGGTGGGGTTTCGAAGATTCGTGCAATTTAACCTGTTTTTCATGTGTAAGCCGGACGAGTCTTCAGTCCCCTGTTGTTGGTGTTGCGTATTTGAGCTTGGGATCTCCTTTCAAAACCTTGTTGTGCATCTTCACCACCTCATTAGCTCGCAACCTGAATCGTTGTCAAAAGCACCCCTCCCGTCCGTGTTCCTGCTAGGCTTTCCCTCAAGCCTCTGCTGTGTATCACAATTCTCCACTCTGCCGCGCCAAACTTCCCCGCCAAGCAATTGATCTTCGGCGAGAGATTCAAAACATTGAAACGACAAGCAGCTGTCCTAAACCTATCTGGAACTTCTTGTCGACCTCCAGCCATAAGGGGCATCACACACGAAGATCGCATTTCGGACCCTTCGCGCAGCATTGCCAAGGACGATCGAACCAAGCAGTGCCTCAGACCATAGACGAATCCACAGATAAGTGCTTCGAAGTCCCTGTTCAGACGCTAGCTGCTTGTACATTCGACCAAGCACGTTTTGCCAAGTCTTGCTGCGATCCACCACCTGCATACCATCCACCATCTACACCGGAACATCCCCTACGGCCCGGACCACTAGGATCAATAGTACACTGCAAAGCCTCACAGCCAAGACCACAAGTGCGGAAGCAACTGCGACATCCCACGCTGCAACCCCAGGTTGCACCTTGTTTGAGGAAGTCCGTACCTTCATGCATGTCTAGCCGCTGCACTGTCCGTACACAACTCCACTAGGCACGCAAGGCACAGTATAAAGTGACCGGAAGTCCGCTCCCACCAGACTGCACAGCTCCATCAGCCAGTCAGAACAGCCAATTTCCGCACGCACTAGCCCACATTTCTCTCTGAGCACCTGCGGAACCAGCGGAACCTTGGCAGTTACAATCCACAACAACCCACTCATCCCCACCCATACATAAAAGCGCCGGTCGCCCTGCTCTCCCACATCAAACTATCACATCAAATTACTTCATCCCATAACCAACACCTCCCCAAAAATACCATCTACAACCAACAACCTGGCGCAATGTCTTCTTCTAGCCAATACCACATCCCTTTCCCCACGAACTTTCTCTCGCTCAACACGCCCATCAAGCGCGCTGGCGATGTCCCTTCCAGCACCATCAGCAACAGCGAGCTTTCAAATGCCGCCGTCGCTCAGCTGCCCGAGCAGCCTGCTCACGGGTTTCTTTCCAACCGCCCCAGCGGCATGCCTCGACACCAGTCCGTCTCATCCGTCAGCAGTGTCAGCACGGCCACAGACTCTGTTGGTGGCTCGCCACCTAGTCTACCCGCAAAGGATGCCCGTTCACCTAGCGTTAGCGAGGCGTCTTTCACTCCTCTCGCGCTTAACACCCGTCATACGCCGCTCCCTCCGAACAGCTTTCGTGAGGTTGGCGAGAGGGGCGTAAAGAGCTGGTTTTTGACCAACAGGCGCTAAGCCATTGCACGCTGCAAGCCGATACGAGCCTCAAAGTGCGCAGCACGAGGTGTTTAGCAACTGGAAGATTGAGGTTGCATCAGTTTGACTGACTGCCGCGAGCGCATGGGAACCTCACGGAACAGACAAATGGTTATGGGCGTTTTGACTTTACGATACCTTTCCTTGATCATGTAAAAGCCACACGCGGCACAAAAACCTCAGACTACATAACGGCCTTGGGAAACGGCGTTTGGTTCCAGCAGCACGAGCCACATTTCATATGCTTGACTACAATGGAAACTCACATCTACACATTGTCCACCTTTGCTGCACCTACGTGACTACAATCTGCACCATGCTGACCAACATTTCTCAATCAACCCATGGCACCATCACTCACATCTCGAATCTGGAAATAACAAAATGCAGGTTTCCCCGCTCACCCGGCACACCCCAGCACCTTACGAAGCGCGTCGTCGGAAGCGCACCCCGGGCGCTGCATCGCTCCCGAGCCTTCCCGTTGCCCTACGAGAGTTCCCGAAAAGCTTGTTTGGCACGAATCCGGGGTGCAGTAGGGCTCGGCTGATGCGCGCCGTTGGATTCCTTGTGGATCGCGTTGCTTGCAGGATCATTTAGCCGGCTTGGGGTGTGGATGGTGGTTGTGTTCAAGGGTCAATGCACGTGATTTGGGTGTTGGAGGATGCAGATGCGGCCTTCGGGCTTCTCGACCTTGGTTTCAGGGTTCTGTCAGGGTTCTGCCAGGCGCTCCACACCTATTTTCTATGGGCTTATTGATGAACGGGGACACTCTAAGGAGAAAACGCGCTGTGGCTCGATGCGAGCACCCACATGCTTGTCTACAAGTTCGCCACCAGCAATATCTCCACCAAAACAACCCATGTACCTTACAAGACAGTGCCATCTCATAGATTGGATGGGAAAATGACGTGGTGCTGACAATCGGTCTGAGTTTTATCACGCTGCATCAGACTATTGCTATCTTTCAACCCAGCCGACCCTTCCCGCCACTATATTTTCCCTCCGGCCCTTCTAAGTGCGCGTCTAACACCGCCGTCTTTCCATTGAGAACACTCTTAATAGCTTCAGGGAGTAGCTTACCCAGTTCCTCCGCGGTGCTCGCGTGACCAGCCCAGATCTCACCACCAGACGCAGCCTTGGCAATACCCGAGTAGTCCGGTGTGGGGGCAAAGCTGATGTTGAGCTCCTCATTGCTGACCTTAGACCCCTCACCATCAGGGTGAACGAGCAGCATTGACCGCCTTGGCGCGTTCCAGCCCTTGTTATTCAATACAATGGTCAGAATCGGGATGTTGTAGCGCTGCGAGATCCAGTATACCGACCCAGGGACTGAGAAAAGATACGTTCCGTCGCCCACGATCTGGCAGACGAACTGCTTCTTGCCTTCTGTATCGGTTGCGAGCTTGATGCCCAGTGCACCGCCGCCAGACCAGCCAAGACCGCCTCCTCCGCAGTTGATCCAAGACCCAGGTAGTGTGGCTTGAATCTGGTCTGCTACAAAGCCAGTCTGGGTAACAGCTTCGATGGCCCAGATCGTATCGTTGGGACAGAGGGCTTTGAGCTGAGAGCATAGGTAGGGTGTTGCGAAATGGCCTTTGTCGTCGACTTTGGCTTCGCTGGCAATCGACTCCAGCTTCTTCTTGTGTGATTCTTGCAGAGCGGACCAGCGCGATGTGAAAAGCTCGCTTGAAATCTTGTCCTTATAATGCTTGTCCAGGTGCTCATTCAGCTGTGATAATGAGACGTAAGCGTCCGCACGATACCGCTGGATGGCGTTAAGGTAAAAGACGGGCATCTGCTGCTTCAGAGGATCGACATCGACATGGAAAATTTTGGCCGTGTCTTTGGGATGACATTGAGTGTTGATCCAAGGTACGTCGCAGTCCATGACCAGAATGACATCCGCCGTCTTGATGCTAGGGTCATTGCCATATCGTAGCCCGAGCCATGCAGGGTGATTTGCGGGGAAGCACATATCGCTGCCTCCTGTGTCAAGCACGCGTAGACCCTTGACGTTGTCCGCCAAGTTGACCAGCTCTTGCACGGCAGCATGGTTCCTGCCTGTAAATCCTGCGATAACAAGCGGCTCCTGCGCGTTGACCAATGCTTCTGCAATGCTCTTCACGCCGCTAGGAGGCAACGCGGATGGCTCGACAGGGCGCCAGTAGTCGAGCTGCAGCTGGTAAGGCTCCAGGTCTTCTTCCATTGCTTCTCGCGCACCGTAAAGGTAGACCGGCCCCTTGGGATCGCTCATGGCAAACGACAATGCGCGATTGACAATCTGCTTCACATTTTTGCCTGTCTTGATCTCGCCAGTGTATCTGCAGTACTGAGCCACAATCTGCTTCTGATCTGGCACGTCCTGTATCCAATGGATATACTCCGTCCTGCTTCCTCGCATCTCCCCTTCGATTGTATATGGCGACAGGCCAGCAAAAATGAGCACCGGTGCTCGACCACAGGAGGCATTGTGAACGGCCGCTCCAAGGCCTTGAGTGCCGACGTCGACGTGTACGATAACGCATTGCGGCTTGCCGGTGAATCGAGCGTAACCGTCTGCCATGGACATGGCAACCATCTAGCTGTGTCAACACAAGTCGCGATATCTCCCAAAGGTCACCCACCTCGTTTGGACATGTTATGATCTTAGGAAACTGGCCCCTTTTCTCATTCTGGCCCTTGACAATGGCCTCAATGATAGAGGGATGGTCAGACCCTAGATTGACAAACACATTTCTCACTCCAGCTTCCCAGAGAGCCTCGAAGAAAGCGAATGAAGCTGTGTATCTGGGCATTAGTCAGACATAATATGGCAAGAACTACACCCATCGCGACTTACACCATCTTGGCTGTTCTCAAGCGTTCAGCACCTTCGCCTCGAAGATTGTGAATCTGTGAGACTCAAATGTGTGTACATAGATGCACGGCTAGAGGGACTCTTAAAGCCAGTGGTGGCTGCCACGCCCTGCGAGCTTGCCCCACCATAACGCGGGGAAAGTTGCTGTGGAGGGCAATTGGGTGGTTACGGGACGCAACTTCGGTATGAAAGCTTCGGCAGTGCCGATGACGGCGTCGGCACTTGCGGCGCCATTCCGCTGCGAGATAACGATAAGCCACCCTTCCATCGGCTGCTAAACACTGTTTTCTCCTCCATTACTGGTATAGAGACAGGAGTTTGAACTTTATGTTTTTTGACATAGAGACGTTGATCGAGATTCAGCGCTTGCAGGCGTCTGAGGCAGCAGGCTGCACGCTGAGGGATACTCTGCGACATCAATGGCTTGAAACGCGTTTCACACAACAGCGAGGGCGTTCTCCCGAAGCTGTACAAAACCTCGCACTGTAGGACTCTGGCGCATGCCCATTACACTATCTTCTTGATTCATTTACTGCTCGTCATGTTTCTTTTTCGGTCTTTCACCCTCCCTTTGTTATACGCAGGCGCGTTAGCACAGACTTGCAAACTACCTATACCATCTATCCCACATCTATCTGGAATTCCGTCATGGCGTTCAAGCGAATTCACATGTCAAGGGTCTCCAGACATCTTCATCGTACGACCAAGCGAAGGCAAGGGTCTCGGTGTCTTCGCCCTTCACGATCTTGAGATTGGTGATATTGTGATGCGGGAAGCACCAATACTAAAGATCAATCCTCCAGACTACGTAAGAGGCACTGGATACCCAATGGCTCTGGTGACTGAACTGGTTCGAAAAGAGTTTGATAAACTCTCTCCGGCTGCGCAGGTTGAGGTAATGTCTCTGACATACCACGCAACTGCGGTAGAAGAAGCGACCATGGACAAGCTTGGAATCATTTTCAGAACCAACGCATACAATACGGACGAACAAATCGGCCTATTTCCCAAGATTGCCAGGATAAATCACTCGTGCCGCCCGAACACGAGCTACTACTGGAGTAAGAAATTGAACAGGAGGGTTGTGTACGCAAGTCGGGAAATTAAAAAAGGCGAGGAGTTCTTCGTATCCTACATCGGTCTACTGTCAACACACGAGGAGCGACAGAACCGGCTCAATCGCTATGGCTTCAAATGCACTTGTGAAGCATGTGCGGCAAAACAAGCTCTTAAAGCCGTCAGCGACCAGCGAAGAGTAGAAATCAGCAAAGCGTTCACGGATTTCGAGCCCCAGTTGACGCTCGATGTACCGAAGTCAAAGTCAGCCAGGAGACAAGCCCGAAAGAACGCCCAAGCAAGCTCGCAACTCGCCGAGCTTGTTGAGAAGGAGGGTCTAGCGGATTACTACGCAAAAGCGTACAGAATTGCTGCTATCAGTCATGCGAGGATCGAGGATTGGCAACCAGCCACAATCTTTGCTAACAAAGGATACAAACTCAAACACATGGAAGATCCGGAATCCCCTTACACAGCGGAGATGTATTCGCTCACAAGCAGCTTCATACAGAGTTGGGAAAGCGAGCTGAAGAACTCAACATCGAAAGATGCGCCAAAGTAGACGTATGTAACGTAACGGTATCTAAGTTGCAATACACATCACAAAAGTCTGAAGTTTTCGCCTGTAGTCCTTCAGTGGTGCCAGAATGAGATAGTCTTTGGCGTACCTCAAACCATCCGCAAAGGTGTACAAAAAGGCTCCACCGATAAGCACGAGGCTTTGTAGCAGGATCTTCATAAGCAAATATCTCGGTTTGACATCATGATGGTGTCGAGGACGTTGTCACGGAGGGGTTGCATGAATTTTTGTATGTCTGGGATTGCGGGTGTAAAGACCATCCAGCTTTGACCAGATAAATGAACGCAAGCATATCATCATGATCTATCATTCGAGTCGTAAGTGACGTGAGTTTTGGATCATCTTTCTCGATTAGTATGGCCACAACTTGATTGCTTTTACGCTTCACCAAACACAAAAGCTTTCCAATTCTTTCCCAACCTCTCAACGCCTTCTTCCAACCCCCATTCCTTGATCTTACAGATCCGCCTGATGATGTCTTCAAGTCTTCGATCCATATCATCACCCGCAGTATGTAAGTCGCTCTCAACCAGCAACATCTCATCCGGGATCGCTTTGATCATTTCCTCAAACTCAGCGGGCGTCTCCTCATCCAATGCATCACCCAGATTGATTGCAGTACTGAAGCTTGCAAAAAACTGGATCGGGATCGCAGGGTTTACGTATTGCTTGAAGTTACTGACGCTTCCGGAGTATGAGTGTAGACATATTCTCGGTGGGTATGGCTTTGGTCCAGTCTTTTCCTTCTTTGCTGTCTTGTTCACCTCAGCTTTGGTACTTGGGTCATCCTCACCACGCTTCTTCTTCTCGCGCTTACTGAGCACTGCTTTCTCGTGCCCCTTCCAAAGCTCGTGCAAGGACTCGTACACCAGGCCGTGTGCTTGCACACCATGCACACTGACTGCCCGCTCCAACTCTGCTGCAAGCTGCAACTGCCTTTTAACAATCTCCTTCTGATGAGTAGGCTGGCATCTGAATGGTGTCAAGCGACGGCCCTCCCGTCCTCCAGGTGTCAAATCGGAGTTGCGAGTGGCCCAGAGATCAGGTAGCCACGCTTCTGGGATGCGGAAGCTGCGATCCAGGCCGATTTCACCAACCAGTGCGTAGGGATTCTCTTGAAGATATTTCCGTGTCTGAGAGAGGAATACTGAGAACGGGGTGGGGTCCGGTAGAGCGTGGAAGATGCGAAGGTCCTCCTCGCTGGGATGTGTCCTCGAAGGCTGTAGGACTTTCTGATAATGCTTCACTTTCGCATCGCCCGTCAGTTTTTGTAATCCATCGCCTTCGAATTCATCTCCTCCTGAGATATACATTTGGTGGGAGAACCAAGGATGCCATCCAAAGCATGGCACTATGCACTCTTCCTTTGACCAGTCCTCCACTCTTGCAGATTTGATGCCGTGTTGTGCTGCAGCCTGGAGCACAAGCTCTTGATCCTCGCCCCGTGTTGCCATGACAGTAAGGCAACGAGCTTTCATGTTTTGGATTTTGGAGACATTAGACATCACGTCCGTAGGATGGCAATGGGCGTCATAGACACCAAGATGCCAGGGAAAAGTACCATCACTGCCTTTAGAGGGAGAAGACATGCTGACCTAAGCGCTGTAGGAAGACTACTACAATCTTTGTAAACGAAGACTTCAAGACGTCGAGCAAAGTCGCGATGATGCTTACAGTATGACGTGGTGTGGAATTTTTGAGTTAGTCCGCCCCACTTTCGGTGCCATCACAACTTGCAGGGCAAGCCTCCAGCCACCAAGAACGCAGAGCACCATGTTAAATCAAGACTGGAGCTTCAGTATCATTTCAAGATCCAGAGTACTGTACAATAATGGGGAATTGATATAAACACTTTGCGTAGATTTCTTCACCGGATAAAAGCATGTTCACATATGTATGGGCGATTCCGCATTGGAAAAAGGCATCCACAACTTTACCATTGCACCATCCATGATCACTAATTACCAACATAATCTGCTGAACAGCTTGCATTAATTGACCATGCTTGCCATGAAACTCCCTTTCAGCAAGTTTCGGCAAGAATCCGAGTGCATAGCCATGCCTGTCTACACTGTGCCGAATTATCTGCAGCATGCTGTAACCTAACTCTCCGACTCACCTCTCAGACTTTCTCCCAACGTCGTCTCCTGCGAGTCATACATATCAGCTTCCATGTCTTGCAGTATATGGCCACCATAGCTCAGCCCCATGGCAGGGAGAGGTTCCAGCTGTCCATCAGTGAGCTGTGGGGAAACATGTGGCTGTCGAGATCGTAGATTTGGACGGATTTGTAGTCGCCATAGCGCTCTCAACCTCCACTGTGGCTGGTTATGTGTCATGATGCAATAGAGATGGGCTAGAATCATGAAGGACACTATTATACCGAAGGAAACCATACCGATCAGGTAATCGCTTTGGTGTATGCTGAGGGCTGAGACAGTGTTGGTGTGGAAGTAATGTGTCTTATTGAGCACTTCCAGGCCAAATCGATCCGTAAGTAGGATAGGGGTCGGGGCTACTGAGAGATTGGGGGGCATTGTGGCGGAATAGGTTGATAGTAGGTTGATGAAATGAAACCGGTGTTGGATTGAGCTGAAACAATTCATGGGTTAGCTTGGAGGTCAATGATGGGTTGGGTGAAAATAAGTTTCATAGGCTGTGCGTGTACTATGCATGTGCTCTGGGCGAGGTCAGATATGGACGTTGTTGGTGAGAGCTCGAAAGAGGTTGATGACCAGAATGGGAACCACTAAAAACAGTGCATCTTGCGTCATGCAAAGACTTACATTGTTGGCTCAAAGTTCGGCACTCCTTGATAGAGATCGAATGTGACCAATTTCTCCACAATGTATACACTTTTCACCGCGGAAGACGAGTTTAAATCACAAGCCCACGAATGCAACCCCCCTCGTTTTCAATGATAACCATCTTAGAGTATGAACAGCACGAATTCTACTGGCAAAGAAAAACCATGTCCTCTCGTGTAGTACCCACTTCAACAGAGCCGACTGTCGTTACTGTTCCGGCAATCCGCACGGTCGTTTACTCTATCTCCGGCACTGCCACTACCTCAGCAATTACGACGACGGTGGCGGACGTTCCTACCTCTGTCCCAACATCGACCGGTGTCCCACGCTTGCCCATCGAATCCGTTGCACCAGTGACAATGGGCAACAACTCAGCCCCTACAATCACCGTGATAGTGCTGGTCGCGGTCGTAATTTGCGCCTTGATTTTGCTCTTTGCGTTGTTGTACTTCATCATCCTCCGCTTCCAAGGCAAATGCCAGAATTGTCCTGGTCTCGAAAATGAAATCAAGAAGTGGAAGAATGGTGAATTGAAGGTCATCACGTCGGATATGCTGCAGGAGCGCACGCGTGCCTGGGATCTCGAAAAAGGTGCTATGGACCTACAGGCACAGATGTACCAGGACCAGATGCGCATGCAAACTCTTGCCCATCTAGAAGGCCAAGTACATCATGCACAGTCTTCATTTGATAGCTTAGGATCTGAAGACACTATCGCCGCCTGCAATAAGGAGCAAGAGGTGGTAAAAGACTTCCGAGTTGAAGACGAACCGCAAAAACCAATCCCTACAAATGTCGTTGCGCCAGTCGTTCAGTTCGACGCGGATTTTGAGTCGACTTTGGTCAACGATGATTTTCCGAAGACGTACAGCATGTACATGGACAAAATCGTCCGCCCGCGTCAGGCCGCAGCCAAGCGATTATTGGATGAAGCGTTGAGTGAGGGGAAAGAACACGCCATCGATCGCCATCTTGACATTGCCTCTGATCCAGCAAACCGGGAGTCTGTTCAAAAGCGGGCTGTGAATAAGGCAAACGAATTGATTGCGGAGCGAGCAGCAAAAAAAACCATACCTGCTCCTCGAAAAGATGGAGAGTCGCGCTTTAAGGAACATCTTAGCTGGGCTACGGATCGGGCGCAGAAATGAAATTTAATTGCGGGCCGTATATCAAGTATAGACTATCTTGGTGAGTATGCATGTTTGTGTTGTGTGATGTGTGACAAATGTGTATTTCGTGCTATTCTAATGTCAGCCTCGAGGATACCATAATGTGTAGCTCAAGAACATTACTTACGTCCATCAATACATACCGCCGTCATAGGGCTTCTCTACGCGGGGCTTTCCAGTACGTTCCCTACAATCCATATACACGATCCATCCCTCCTCGTGCCACATCCTCAGGTCAATCTCCTCGCTGGGCTCAAGTGTGACTGCATTCACGCTAATGTAGTGGTATGGTTCCGTCACTTCTTCGCCGTTCACTTCTCTGGTTCTGGTTGTAGGCTTGGACCTCATCACCAGCTGCTGCTTCGCGTCTCCCTTGCTCTTCTCACCTGCCCACTGTTCGACGTCGATATGCATTGGCTCCCATATTCCAGAGACACCGAAAACACGGACACCACAATTCTTGCAGAAGTACCAGCCGTTCCTTTTTGAAAACACACGATAGTCTCCGAGTTCCTCGATGTTGGTGGGCGAAGTGAGAATGAAATCGTTTTCAGGAGAAATCGGTCGACAGTGGAAAAAGCCCATTTTTTGGCAGGTCGTGCAATTACACTTATACAGACGGATCGATTCCGCTGTACCACCGTAGATGGGCGGAAATCTGAGGCGAATCTGGTATTGCACAAAACCGCAGTGGCAAGAGCCTGGATATGCCTTTGAGTCTGACATGTTGTGAATTGAAATCGTGTCGTAAAGTCTGACGGACAGAAGTAGCGCTTCAAAAGGTAAGATGTGTCCAAATGAAATTCGGAAGGGCGCGAGAACAGGCAACCGCCTCGCTTACTGGAAAGCCGTTGCGAGCGTTGGGGCGTCCAATGATCTACAGTGCATCCCAGTGCTTCTTCCTACACAGTAGACCTATAGTGTTCATGATGGTCAACACGAATAGGCTCGAGGCCTCCGAAAACAGATATTTGTTAGTGCATGTACATTTCCCAAGAGCATGTCACTGCATGGTTCGATTTACCAACCAGCAGTTATTGTATCGTGATTTCAACAGACTCTCAAACTGCGGCAGCGCTGCTATGAGTGTGGAACCAAAAGGGGATTTACTGAAAGGTGTACTTATTTGTGATAGAAAAGTGAGTGTCGAGCGCAGTGGCGAGAGAAGATTTAGGGCTCGAAGTTCGAAGCCAAGCACACCAGCCTCGCCCAAATGAGCGATCGCGGCTCAGAACCTTGGTCAACATTGTCGCCCTTTCGCTGCGACAACACATTCATCGACATGGGTATCGGCGGCGGCATTGCGGTTGCGTTGTCATTCATCAGCTGCATATGGCTTCCTGCTACTTTATTGTGCTGCCTACCATGGGTACAAAAACGTGAGTGAGCGACGACGCAGCTGCATATGCATCCGTGTGAGCCATCATGTGTAGCTGCTGAACGACCTAGAAATGCTGTACCTGCATTGGGTAACAATGTTCCCGGGAAAATGGCTCGATGAGCCCGAAAGAGCTGGGTTCCTAAGTGCGTACAAGCCTACATCAAGTGATGGTTAGAAATACTCACACGCCGCAGGAAACCAGGTCACGCCTTTCTATATTGCGACCAAAGATGGGCACAGACTGTTCACGTGGCTTGTCACACCACTGGGTGTGTATGCCAGGAACTTGCATGGCTTTGTAAAGGAGCGACCCGGTGTCATGGACGTCACAGAGAAGCTTGCATTCCACTTATTGCAAGACGATCCGGAAGCACGGCTGCTGATCTACTTCCATGGCAATGCGGCAACACTCGGGCAGCAACGACGCACCGAAGAATACAGGTCGTACGCCTCTGGGGCGTGTGAGAAGGTGTTCGTTCTGGCTTTTGATTATCGTGGCTTTGGGAAGTCCAGCGGCGAGCCCTCGGAAGCTGGTCTCAGGAACGATGCAGAAGCGGTTGTGGACTGGGCTTTGAATGTTGCGAGGATTGCCCCAGATCGCATAACGCTTCTTGGCCATTCACTAGGCACCGCAGTGTCGACAGCTGTGGCATTGCAGCATGCTGAGATGGGTGTCGAATTTGCAGGCATCATCCTGTGCGCCGCGTTCACGAACGCAGGCAGTGCCTTCTCCTCATACTCAATCGGTGGCGTCATACCCGTGCTCGCTCCTGTCAAGATGATCCCAGCAGTACAGAACTGGTTCAGCCGCAAGATTCAAGATCCGTGGAGAACGGACGTCCGCTTAGCCGCGCTAATTCGTAAGTTGGTGTAGAGAATGCGAGTAGCGTTCATGATGCTGTTGCGTGTCAGAACGCTGTCGGATGCGCAGTAGCAACTAACGACATGAACGACAGGCACCTGCTCAAAATTGCGACTCGTCTTCGTGCACGCTGAAGATGACGGCACGATGCCTTGGAATCAGACCGAAGAGCTCGTTGCATCAACGATCAAGGCTGCGACGGAGCCAAATGTGGATGACGATGGCTCGAATGCGCCAACGCCAAAGTACGAGGTGGTCGATCTGGGCGAGGCTGGCACGCAGGAAATCTGGGAAACCAGTACTGCGCGCATCGAAAAGATCATAGCCAAGCATGGAGGTGAGCAAACCCCGCCCGTTACAAAGAAGTCCAAGAAGGCGGCGTGCTCGTGGCGCGCTTCGGCTCTTCGAGATCGCGTTTGACCATCGCCGATGTCCCTGGCGATCCTTTTGGCACTTCTGTCACTCTCATTGTCGCGATGCTCTAGGCTGCGCCGAGCCCACTTTCCTCGTGGATCACGACAAAGGGTGCTGGTGTTCGTCAAAGGCATCGACACCGCTCGGGGCAGGGTTCAAAGCGCACGAGCACTGAGGGTGACTTCCGGCACGCCCCGGCCTCTAAACGTTCTCGGCTAACTGCATTCTTAGACCACAACCAGATGATGACATGGAGTCCAATCGCGCTCGCCATTCTCCAGACTTTCGGATTGACGGCTGCGACCACGCGTTCGTAGGGTCTTAGGTCTTGGGTCTTGGGTCTTGTGCTATTTGCGTAATTTGGTGCTCACCAGACCGACTCTTTCGCGCCCGTGAGAGTCAGGCCTGTGCAACTTCGCCGAGCGGCCTCAGCTAATCATTACATCTGTGCAGCGAGGCTGTGTCGGAACGCAGACTGTAACAGCCTCAGGTTCACCATGAGCAGTACAGCGGTAACGACGCAACGTCTACAAAAGCAACGCATGATTCATGCAGCCGGTGTGGGCCAAAGGGTCTCTCAAACCCGCTGCTTCCAAGCGCTGGTCGCTTCCAAGACTTCTCGGTGGCCTTGTGCGTCACCTACTTTGGCCCTCTCATGACGTCCCGAAGCGGACGCACCGGATACAAAGTCCACCTGCGCGCTTCACTGCCAGTCCGCATCCATGCTCTCGTAAAGTTCACAGACCGCCTTTGTTCTCGGATTTGCTGTACCAAGACCCGCTTTCAACGCATCCTCCAGTCGCTTGTGTTTCACCTGTTATTATTATATCCACTTCAAGACCGTTGCAGCCGCCGAACTTTCTATAATATATCACTGCTGCGATTCTTACTGCCTACCACCACAAAACAATCTCAGCTACACCATGCCTGCCATCGTTCACCTTGCACCTCGCCTCGAAATAGGCGGCTCTTCTGGAGGCATCTCAGGAACCGCCATCGCTGTAATCGTCGTTGTGGGAATTATTCCAGTCATTGCACTCATCTGGGTCTGCGTCTGGCTGCTGTTCGGCTACAGCCGTGATCGCAACTGCTGTTGCGTACGCCGCAAGAGAGCTGCCGCAGCCCCCGAGCTATTCGACAGCACCATTTCCAGCGAGGCCAGCTTGAACGAAAAGAACGATTACACTCTGCCCCAGAGACCAGTCTCTGCCTGGAGGACTGGCAGCGGGTCTTCTACCGAGCAACCAAGGGACAGCAGAGGAACACTGAAGAAGCACCAGCCCAGGGAGAGCATTCAGAGCCAGTGGAGCAGCAATAGCACCATTCCCGTCGTGCAGGAGCCGAAACAGATGGTGTGAGCTCGGGTTTCAATAATTGCGAAAACGAAGCGCTCGCAAAGCCTCGTATTCGTTCTACAACTACAACTATTGCGGGCCGTGCACCTCCTAAATATGAGAATCGACGGCAACAATACCGAGCGTGCCGACTCCCGTGCACAAGTTGCGGCGGAGCAAAGTAATTTCGCCTTGACTACGTCACGTTTGTAATATGGAGGTTCAAAAACACACCGACTGCAAACCTGCACTGCACGTCCATGATCCAGAGCTAGATTGGCACTCGACGGAATTGTATGACAGCACTCTCCCTTGGCAAGGACCTGCTTCCAGATCTGGAAGCAGCTGCCCTCTTCCGCCGACTTCGGTGTAATTTGCTAAGCGTCAAATCCCTTGGTATACGAGAACAGCTTTGGGGGTTGAAGTTGGCCAGTATGAACGCACCAAGTCCGCATGGCGCAGGAACGCCGTTCCTGGAGATCTCGCCTCCGCTGCTTTGGGCTGCCGGGGTCAACAACCCTGTCTCGCTTCGCACGCTTCGAGCCATCAGAACCTCAATGAAGCATGCTGTTTGCGGCCATGCAAAGAACTCACGTCGTTGCCACGCCTTTGGGGTTCGTGCAAACCCGAACTGGATCTTGACAGAAGGGAGAACATAGGACAATACGCATGACGCAAGTGTGACGCCACAGGCACGACTTGTGCGCAGGCGTGAGGCGTCTGGGGTTTCAAGTGGCGCAGATCAGTATCTAGGGCACGAGGGTCTAGATACGTTCTGGTCGGCGCAGAACAGCCGCTGTATCTTGTAATGAATCAATTATATTTGACAATAAACATTGCCTATCACGTCTACTATCGAATGTTGAATTTGGAGTTGGCTTGATGCTCAACTGTGCCAGTATCTTTGTCCCCGGTGTGCACGTCAGCGCCCAATCAGCGGGGCTGAATCCAGCACACCAGAAGCATGGCGATGTAAGGCGCTCCTGCACCCTCACCGCATCTGCGCTTTTTTAAACTGGTGGGGCACAGATATGGCAGTGAATGTATGGAGGGGTACCTGTACGGCCAATTGCTGGTCACCTGGTCCTATGTTGAGGAAAGTTAGGCGCCGATACGATCTAGCAGGACATTTTGCTCTCAACGCTGTGGACCGCTCCCATCTTTGACGACTACATTGTTACTGCCACGGGGTTTGCATGCGCTTGTAGCAGCTCCTGCCTTGCACAGAGACTCTGCGCTGCCCGCTGACGCCCGCGACTCCAGGCAGCAACCAAACGGACAATCCAGGACCGCCGACTGGCCGTTAAAGCCTAAGGCCGAAGGAGCGCGCGGGCGCAACACAGCGGTTCGCCGTTCGCTCGTCCGCAACGACTACGTCAGCACCTACAAAAGTGTCACAGCAGCGCCTCGGGGACGCGTCCTGAGGTGTGTGCTGTATCTGTCCGCCGCCGCCATTCCACACACACTCCCGCTCTTCGCCCGGCTTCGCATGCTGCGGCTCTATTTCAGAACAAGACCCGCCGCTCGAGGCGCTTTACACAAGACAGTCGGTTTCGGTGGCGCGACCTACATCAGCCTGAGTCTTTCAACACCCATCAGGATTGGAGAGAGGAACAGCAGCACCATGGCCGCCCACGATGACAGTGCGGGGGGAGAGTTTAGGACCAAGACGCAACAGAGCCCGCTCGCAAGCCAGCGGCCCGAGGGCCAGGCTCCGGGCAGAGTCGCAAAATGGTTTCCACTGAGCGCGAGCGAGGGCTTTTCGCAATGGGTGAGTCGCAGTGCATCAGTCGCTGGTCGCGCACACATTCTTACAAGCAACAGTGGGCGGGTCTGTCTCCCATGGCGACCGAGCACCGCGTCATGTCCTTCATCCCATACCTGCAGAGCCCGCCGACACACACCCAGACCGGCTCCGCCCCAGCTTCGACATCCCCTTCGTCGGCAGACCTCACAGCAGCGCCGCCCCAGAATCCCGAAGACCACGTCACCACCAACTCCATCACCGATCCCTACGGCCCGCGAAGATGGAACTCGCAGATGGTCGAGTTGAGCGGCAAAGGGCGTGCTCTCAACGAATTCAGCGTCGAGCGGCTGGGTGAGGACGTTGACGAGAACCTCGTCATGCTGCACGGCTACGGCGCAGGCCTGGGCTTCTTCTACCGCAACTTTGAGGGTCTGTCGCGCGCCGAGGGGTGGAAGATCTACGCACTTGATCTGCTCGGCATGGGTCGCAGCAGCCGGTCGGCCTTCAAGATCAACGCTAAAGACAAAGATGGCAAGATTGCAGAGGCAGAGTCCTTCTTTGTCGACGCTCTGGAGGAGTGGCGCATCAAGCGTGGCCTTGAGCGCTTTACCCTGCTTGGTCACAGTTTGGGAGGCTATCTTGCGGTTGCATACGCTCTCAAGTACCCGGGACACTTGAACAAGCTCATTCTCGCGAGTCCCGTCGGCATCCCTGAAGACCCGTACGCCGTGAACGAGGAGATGCCCGATCCGAAAGACTCCACCATGGTCAACGAATTCACACAAGACGCCTCCGCAACACGCGACGGTGTCCAGCCCTCGACAGCAGATAACAACAACTTTCTCAACCAAGCGCAGAAGAAGGCCGATAAGCCTAACCAGCCTCCACGCCGCCGCATGCCTGGCTGGCTCACATACCTCTGGGAAGCCAACGTCCTCTCGCCATTCAGCTTCGTTCGCTGGAGTGGCCCGCTAGGCCCCCGTCTCGTCTCAGGCTGGACGAGCCGCCGCTTCTCACACCTGCCAGAGGAGGAGGCACAGGCGCTGCACGACTACAGCTACGCCCTCTTCCGGCAGCGGGGGAGCAGCGAGTACGCCCTGGGCTACCTGCTCGCCCCTGGCGCATTCGCACGCTCACCACTCATCCGCCGCATCCATGGCGTGGGCAGACAGTGGATTGGGCCGCACGCCACGCCTACCGTGGACGGTGACACACCACCCCAATCATCGGAGCAGCCGCGGAGAGAGAGTGGGTTCCCCATCGTCTTCATGTACGGCGAGAACGACTGGATGGACGTCGCAGGCGGGTATGCCGCGGAGCAGAAGATCAAGGAGGAGCGCGAGCGCGTGCTGGCAGGGAAGAGCAGGGAGGAGCGAGAGAAGGACTATGCGGCGGCAAAGGTTGTGATTATCAACAAGGCAGGGCATCATGTCTATCTCGACGGATGGGAGCAGTTCAACAGTCTCATGCTGGAGGAGATGAAGGAGACAAGGGCACATGATAAGAGCCTTCAAGGGCCGTGAAGAGGGGCGTTGCATGGATGCGGGGGGTGTGCATAGCCAGATAGATAGAGGCATTAGATTCGCCGCGTTTTTCTTTTGATTTGTGTACAATAGCGAATATATCCTGACCACCGACGTGGTCACATACTCAATATTCGTGTACAAAAGGTCCAGACAGTCATGCGTCCAAGTTCGTGTAGTGCTCCTGCAGCGTGCAAGATCGGTGCACACCAACAGTGATGTACTCGTCAACTGCAACAAGAAGGGGCAACAAAAGATCATGTATTCATTTTCATGACCCAGAACTGTGAAAGTGGTATCATCGTCATCATCATCGTCGTCGTCGTCGTCCTCGTCAACAGAACATGGCCCTCCTCCGCATCCCTAATCTCTCTCTCATGCATTCGCTACGCACTGACAGCCTCCTTCCCACTTCCACCTCCACTCTCTCGACTCCCCTTCCTCCTCATCTGTGGCCTGGGCTTACTCTCATTCTGTGCTTCATACCCACCATCCTCAATCTCAGTCAGGCTCGACGCATTGCTGAGCATGCTCGTCCGCGTGCCCGGTCGATTCCCACTCCCACTGCTCCCAGGCAGCTGAGGCCGTGCAGGCTGCCGCGCAGACGCGGCGTTGCCTTGTGTGATGGGTTTCCCGCGCGGCGCAGACGTCGACCGCGTGCTGCCGGCTGTGCTGGTGCTCCAGCGGCGTTCGCGGCTCTCCAGAGGACGCAGGCGCTCGTCGTCGGGCCCGGGCGTGGAGCTGCGGGATGAGGTGCGCGAGTGGCTGCCGTCGTGGCCGTTGAGGACGCTGGGGCGCCGGCGGCGCTGCGAGTTGCTTACGCTGAGACTGTGGGTGTGGGTGTGCGCGTGCGTGTGGGAGTGGGATAGTGTCTTCTCAACGTCACTGCTTCGCCCTGAGAAGCCACGCGCGCGCTTCCACCCCCGCCAGCCTGTCCACCATAAAATGCCACCGTCTTCGCGGGCAATCTCACGCTGGCGGGCACGCACACGCTTCCTGAGTTCCTGACGCCGTTCGTTTTCGCGTTCCCAGTACTCGGTGCGGTACATTTCCCAGTTTTGGCGGAAGTCGGGGGTGAAGGGCTTGGGGAGGAGCAGCAGCTTGATGTAGTCACCCCCAGGCGCAATGTCCTCCTCTGCATACTCCTTCCCATCCTCAACAATCCTGTGTCTCGGCCGGCCCCCGTCGAGCGCGTGGTTCTTCTCGTGCACCACGTTGATGAAGTGGTAAGAGCTGCCGCCCTGCTCGCCGCCCCAAAGGCCGCCAGAGAAGGGCACCACGAAACGCCCCCATTCGACCAGCTCATGCCACCACGGCCCTCGAATGACGACAATCTTGGCGTTCATACCGCGCAGCCCACGGTTCGCAACGCCTATCCACCGCCGTGGCCAGCGCACGCCGCGCTCCCACTGCCCTGTGGCCCAGAACAGCAGCGCGGTGACGACGCCCGTGATGAAGCCGACCTTCTGCAGCATGTCCAGCAGCCAGTACTGCGAGCCGCCTATCCCCTTGCCGTCTTCGCGCGGCCGCAGCCATAGCAGGTAGAAGAAGAAGGCAATCCACACGGCGAGCAGCGTCAGCACGAATGTGTTCTGCCGCCGCCGCGCGCGGAGGGTGAGGTACTGGCTGCGCAGGCTAGCTTCGAGGATGAGCAGATTGAGGTAGATCTGCGGCGGCGAGCTGGGGAGGAGGGACGTCGGGTCGCTGAGGGTGGGTGGACGCGGGGTCTTGAGGTCTATGACATCGTGGGGGAGCGGGTGTCGGAGGGCCGTCGTGTGCGTTGGGGGGTTGACGTATGCGGAGGCCGCGACATCGTCAACAGACGTGTTCGGCGCCGGTGCGCCCTTGACAATCTGGTCGAGCGTCGGCATGGTGGCACGCTGCACAGGGCGTCGAGGCGTGAAGGCGTGATGTGATGTGATGTTATAGCTCCAGCCTTTACATGTGAAAGTCGCAGCAAGTCGCACAGCCAGCAGCGCGTGCCTGGGCTCCCTGTCCGCAGCGGTGCGATTATCGGCGTGCGTCTCCTTCTGCTGCGCCCACCAATGCACAGCGAGTCGCGTGAGGAGCTGAGAGCGATGTGTTTGGCCGCGCGGACAGCCGTCCGGGGAGATATGAGATGATGCGCGGTTCGGCACGCTCGGTTAGCGAGGCGGTGAAGACTAGGATCTGCTGGCACCCTCGAGTCACCCCACAAAGTCTGCTTCTCGTGCATGCACTAAGGGCGAAGAGGCAACTGCCGGGCTCACCGTACGTCGTGTGCTCGAGAGGCTTGCATTGGCATCGAGACGTTGATGAGGGGTTGAAGCCTCCAGTGTGACACGTTCTAAGACGAAGCCGAAGCAATCAACGACAACTCTGACGACCTGCACTGGTGAGATAGGACATGTCGTCGATGCAAGCATGCGCATCAGCATCACATGCAGGTGTATGCTGTCCATGGTCCCTTGCAGTAGCTTGATGTCAAGAGCCAAAAGAGCGGGGCAGATATCGAAGATGAATAGCTCACACAGAGAATCAATGAGGCATAGTCAGAGCCAAGCACTCGAACTTGTTAGAGTCGCATATCGACATTCATTTCTTTCACGCCTCCCTTACTCTATCTACGCCTGCACCTTGCAGCTCTTCTGTGCCTTAACCTTCGGGTCACTCTCACTCGTCACAGTCAACTTGACAGTCGCCTTATCTACAGCACCATACCCGCTCCTCACGGCCACCTTGACCTCTGTGCTTTCGCCAAACTTCGCATACGCCAACGCGTTCGGGACGCCGACCTCCCATCCCTTACCCTCGATCTTTGCATCCAGCCTGAAAATGTCGGAACCGAGGTATGCAGACAGATCCTGGGGATGAGCGGACGTGGTGTTGGTCCCCGCCTTGCCTGTGTTGTCGAGCTGGAACGTGCAGTACAGGCCCTCAGACGACGAGTTGCCAGTTACGGTGCCCTGGCGAAGCTTGACATCGTGCTTGGCAGCCGATGTCTCGCTGGTAGATCGCACACCGACGGTGTAGTGCAGAACACCAGATGAGTCGCGGTTGATGTCCAATACGTACAAGTGCACGCCATTGGCCTCGTCAATGTGCTCAAACTCGCTACCTGAGTTTGTACCAGCGTGGAAGAGTGCATCGGCAAGCTGGCGGTAGTCACCAATACTCCAGTACCTCGCCGTACCGTTGGGGAGGTAGAAGTCAATAACGCGGGCGTCCTGTGGGTTTGCATCGATGACCCACTGGAAGGGTTGCGAGGCGTCGCTGTTTTTGGTCTTGCTGATCATGACACCTGAGTCTGGGCAGAACGAGTCTGCGCCCATTCGGTCAACGACTTCGACATTGTAGTTGTTGTAGCGACCACCATCACATAGCGCGTCGAGAGAGATGTTACACGCTGGTGCCAGGTCCCCCTGCGAGCCAAAGGTGATGTTGAGACCCATTAGGCCCTTGCCCGGGTCGACGGAGCGAGCGGTAATCTCAGCAATAACGGGGCCAGAGGTGGCAAGACCGGAGCGTGAGACCTGGAGAATAGGAGTGTTGT
Organism: Stagonosporopsis rhizophila; assembly: GCA_016767195.1. NCBI lineage: Eukaryota > Fungi > Ascomycota > Dothideomycetes > Pleosporales > Didymellaceae > Stagonosporopsis > Stagonosporopsis rhizophila. The sequence continues at coordinate 618,238 of CP068492.1, forward strand.
CAATGAGGCCGATTTGATGCTTGTCACGCATAGTGTGAAGCGATCCCATTGAGGCACCCTGAACCGGGGGAATCTGCCAGCGGGTGTGTGGACCACCAGGGCCGTTGAAAGAACCACGGTCAAGCATACTGAATGGTCCTGTGTATGCGCGGCGTGGGGGCACGCTGTAAGGGTTGTTGTAGTTGTCTCCAATGCCGAGAAGATGAGACAGCTCGTGGGCAAAGGTGGCCATACCACTCGACTCGCCCTGGGTGGACGATCCTCCACCAGCGTTGGGCCAAATGGTTGAGGCTGCAGCCCAAGAAGTCCATTCGACATAGCGAGTGTCGGCATAATTAGGAAGGGAGCTATTCGCCGGCGGTCCAAACTCTTCTGGAACATCCTCCTTGGTCAGGAACTTCATCTCACCAAACTCTTGCCATGTAGAAGACTCGTCCTGCCCAGCAGACAAGATGAACGCTAGCTCGTAGGCATCAGCTGTCTCGTCGCCAACATCTCTGCGCCAGGCACCGAGAGCATCAGTTCGAAGATCGACTGAGCATGGTGGGCCTTCAGGGCAGGCATCCTCATTGAAGCCGCCATTCTCGTCGTCCACTCCATATTGATAGCTCTTTGCAGGCATACGATAAGGACCGAAGACAGTCAAATCGACACCGTACTTTCCGAAAGAGTCGCCCATCCAGTACTCGTGGAGAGTGTGGCCCTCGTTGAGATCATTTGGTACGTTCAGCAGGTCATGGTAGAACTTAGGGACGTCTTCACGTTTCAGCCCTGCAGCGAGCGGTTGAGGATTACCAAAGATGTCAGAGTTGGCCGCCAAAGTAACAACAAACGGGGAGTCTGGTGGGACGAGTTAGCTATGTAGAAAGCGAGCCAGACTCGTTTTGTGCATACCAGGATAGTCGACAGTAACCATGGCGATGTTAAAGTTACGGTCTCTTCCCTTGCGGGCAGGGTCGCTCCAGGATGTGCTTGGTGGTGCGACAAAGTCGTTCCATGTCATGTTGTCCGGATTGACCCAGTTCTGAGGGTCAATCGGTGAGAAGGGAGTTGTCGGTGCCCTTGACTTCACCATATGCGCAGGAAACGCTGATGCTGTGTCGAGCATTGCCGCTGCTAGGACGACCATAGAGGCCGTCGAACGGCTTTGAGACGCCATTGCTGCAAATGTTCGGGGCTTCAGATACTGGACTTGATCTTCGAAGAAGTTCAAGTTGAACGAGAACAGGCCATTGCGCGGCGGCAAAGATATTAATAGGAGGAGATTCACATCGTGCCTGGATAGCTTGTCCCGCACTGTGAGCTCCTCATTTACCCATGCTACGTAACGTTCGCAGGCATCTTGCCCAAGAGATGGAGAAACGCTTATACAGATGCCTGTTGCGGTATAGCGCAATGCTTGAACTGAGGTCGAATTGCTTGGCTTATCATGTCACCTGCTTATTCCAGCAAGATATTCGGGTCAGTGCCGACAACGGTTATCTTGGCACCTGGGATATAATGAGGACGACGATAGAGCTTTCTCGCTGATGGAGCCGAACGTGGCTGGGTGGAGTGACCTGCAAAAAGCTGTGCCGCCGGGAGAAGCTTTTGGCGTTGTTAGGTGGGTATGATCTTCCTGCCGGCGACCTGACGACACACTTGATGGCAAGCTGTTGTGGACCTTGCAAGATCTCTGCCTTGTTATTTGTCTCACAGAACCAGGATTAAGGTCAAGGTTTCCGCGCGTTATACTATGCACGTACCGGGAAAGCACGCGGCAACTGCACAGCAGCAGGTGCGACAATGAACCTCTGCATTATTTGAACGTACGGCAACAGCTTGTATCCGTATCGATGGGTTCATTGAAGCCAGGTTTGTTCAAGCCACGCTAATTGCTCGGCAAGCCACGGCTCGTCTTTCTCTTCCATTTCTATCTCAAACCCGTGCTCTTCCCCAGCTCGCACAATCAGGTGTATACGCTCTCGGACGGCCGACCCATACACTTCCCCTAACCTCTCTACGAATTTCTCAGAGTCCTCTAACCTCACAGCCTTATCAGCATCTCCATGCAGAATCAAAGTCGGTGGGAAGGAGTTTTGCTCGCCCAACCTCTCAATAGGATGCAACCGCTTGTCCGTGCCAAAAGCCCGATCCCAGCGATGCTGATTCGCCGAAAAGGCATCAGCGAGCTCTTCTCTGGAGAGGTTTATATCACTGGAGACGACAAGTCTTTCGGGCACTTGTGCGAGATGCTTGTCAATCACCTCCTCGCCAACCGCTGGCCTGCCCCACTCTTTTAACAATTCCTTACTCTTACACCATTTCTTCATCATCGGGTACAGCAATAGCAGTGCCTTGAATCGACTTACGGGTAGCTCGAACACAGAGTGCAGTGCACACCAGCACCCCGAGCTATCGCCGCTGAGCAACACTCTGTCGGTATCGATGTCAACATCAGGTGCTACGCTCCATATGAAGTCCGCGAGGTGTCGATCGATCCAGTTCCAGAAGTCCTTGACATCCTCGATGATATCAGCACCTGTGCTTTCAGGCACGAAGCGGTAGTTCGGTAGCACGATGATAGAGGATGTCCGATGCGTGAAGGAAACAAGGTAGTTGGAGAACCAGTCTTGGAGTAGCGCATCGCCGCTTATCAGACCGCCGCCGTGGAACTTGACATGTAGAGGGTGTTTGCCTGGTTTAATGTCTTTGGGTATCAATATGCCAACGGAGATTTCTGAGCTGCTAACATGCTTGTAGGATGTTTGGTAGATGTCGAAGGTGTCAAAGCGAGTTGCTGCTGTGGTTCGGATGGTGGCTGCCATGGTGTACACAGCTAAGCTTTTGTGGATGTCTGAACAGCAAATGTATGGATCACGATAGTGGCCAATGGTTCGTTATGTATTCCACATCACATGCATAGCTCAACGTGGTCCTGTCACGTAATGGACTTTAGGTCCTGCCTCTGAATGGCAGGTTTAAGATGTCGCAATACGCAATTAGTCCACAGTCAGCGCCATCGTAGATTGCTACCTTCCAGAGAAGGAGATTTGGGACGTGCTAAGCTGACTCACTTCACACCAGGGTCCAGCCTAGCGGGATGAAGGTGGAGACTCTGGTTTGTCAGCACGTTCCAAATCCACGACAGTCAACCAGGAATGCTTCTGGGAGTTGAAGCAGCGCTCCGAGGATTTGAACTGAGCTTGTAACTACTTGTTGTAATGTTGAACTCTGCGCTATTGGTTATGCTCTTACTATCAAAAAATTGCAGGGCTAGTCAACAGCACGCGAGCTCATGAGTGCCGTGTCACTTTTCTTGAGCAGGACGACTGAGCCCCTCGTGAGCAAGAGGGACAGGATAAAGATCTAGTCGTACGATTGATGAGATCCTGATTGGGGTTCTGCGTATGTCGGGAGCTGTCTCATCTGAGTGCAGTTGGGCATGAGCACTCCGTGATCATGCACGACGACAACGTCAGAGAGCGGCATGCTCTCCGAGGCTGCAATGTAGCAACACAATATGAGATCGTTCCGAGACGATAACGCGACAGCCTTTGAAAGAAGCACATCCGCAGAGCAGAGAAGTGTATGTACCAATGCATTCATTATTCACATCCTTATCGTCATCATCATCATGCAATTATGCAAGCAGATGTACCGTCTCATCATGAACCAGTAAGAACCAGAAAACAAACCTATAAACAAGCGAAAGCCAAACGCACCCCCAACAAGACAAAGACAGACGACACGATGTCAGTCTATAAACCAAGGACATCCGACCAGCACGATCTTACGCTCCCTCACGCAATAACGGAAACCGGACGGGGTATAATGCCACACAGCGCAAAAACAAAACAGCATTCTGTACAATCTTAACCATGCTCACTGAGCAGGAAGTCATGGCGTCTAAGCCTCAGCGGTGGCCTCGACCTTGACGCCGTTCTCCTTGGGCTTCTCCGCGGCGGCGTCGGTGAGCTCCTTGATCTTGGCGTCCTTCTCCTTGACTTTCTCGAGGACAGAGGTGTTGAGGGTCTTGAGAGACTCCTCACGCTTCTTTGAATCCTCGAGTTCCTTCTTCAGGGTCGCCTGCTCCGTTGCGCTGGCCTCGGTGGAAGCCTTCAAAGTAGCAAGCTCTGCCTCAATCTTGGCGGACTTGTCCTCCTGGGCCTTGCGGGCTGCGACGGCCTCGTCGACTGCCTTGGTACTGGCTGCCGCCTTCTCCTCGGCCGCCTTGGCCTGCTGTTGCGAAAGTTCGAGGGCCTTGGTCGCTTCAATGACCTTGGCGTCCGACTCCTTCTTGAGCTCTTCGATGGCCTTAGCGGACTCAACGGCCTTTAGCGACTCGGCAAGCTGAGCCTCGAGTTCCGAGACCTTTGCGTCCTTCTCGGCCTTCTCCTTGGTGACAGCTTCGATACTGGACTCCAATTTGGCGACCTTTGCATCATTTGCCTTGATCTGCTCCTCGAATGTAGTCTTCTCAGAGGCTGCCTTCTCAGCAACAGCCTTATGCTCTGCAATCTCGCTAGCCAGTGCATCAGCACGGGCCTTGCTGTCGGTGGCAACGCTGTGCTCCTCTACCAATGACTTTTCAGCCTTCTCCTGTGCCAGTTTCGCTGCCTTGAGCTCATCTTGAGCAGAAGCGAGGCTGGCCTTTGTCGCATCGTGTGCAGTAGTGGCGCTCTTAACGGCATCGTCGTGGGCCGCCTTCGCACTATCAAGCTCTTTCTTGGTGGTAGCATGGGCAGATTCTGCCTCCTTGAGAGCCGCACTGTGGTTGGCTACAACCTTGTCGAGTTGGCTCTGTAGCTCGACTGCCTTTGACCCGTCCGCCTTAGCAGACTTCAGCTCACTCTCAAGGCTGTCCCTGGACTTCTGGAGAGCGGCAAGTTCCTCCTTGGTCGACGAGAGAGATGACTTCGTGGTTTCGTGTGCCTTTTCAGCTTCGGTCTGAGCTTGCTGCGCGGCAGCCAGCTGACCCTTGCTCTCTTCTTGTGCGGATTTGCTGGCCTGTTGAGCAGCCTCGAGCTCGGCGATACGGCTGTTAAGCTTCTCAACTTCCTTGAGCGCCTCCTCCTTAGCTACGAGATCCTTCTTCAGAGAAGCAATCTGTTCTTCGGTCTTGCTGCTGGACGACTTAGCTGCCTCGCGTGCAGTGGTAAGCTCCTCGTCCTTGCTCTTGAGCGAGGCTTGGAGGCTCTCGACCTGTCCGGCCTGTTCCTTAGCGGCTGACAACTCTTTCTCCAGAGAAGCAATCTTCTCAGATGATTCAGTGCTCGAGGACTTGGCAGTTTGCTGAGCTTCAGCAAGATCCTTCTCAAGAGTAGAGATCTTCTTGGCAAGTCCAGTCGTTTCGTTCTTTGCGTTGTCACCAGCTTCGACGGCCTTGGCAAGCTCGGCATCCTTGTTCTTCAACGAAGATTCTAACTCAGAGACTTTGCTCTGGAGACTGGTAGTCTGGCCCTTAGCAGACTCTGTGGCATCAGCAGCCTCCTTCTTGGCAGCCTCGAGGCTCCTCTCAAGCTCCGCAATCTGAGCACTAGTAGCCTCCTTCACTTTGTCAGCGTCTGCCTGGGCAGCGGAGCTCTTCGACTGCTCGCTTTTCAGATTAGCAATGGCGCTAGCAAGCTTCTTCTCCAAATCCTGAACCTGAGATGATGATGTCGCGGAAGCCTTCTGAGCCTCCTCCTTAGCAGCTGCTACCTCCGCGTCCTTAGCAGCAAGATCATTGCTCGCCTTCTTCAACGAGCTCTCAAGCTCGCTGATTTTCGAGGACGAACCCTCGGTACTCTTGGCAGCCTCTTCTTTCGCCGCCTTCAGCTCCGACTCTTTCTGAGACAGATTGTCCTGAGCCTCTTTCAAAAGCTTGTCCAAGTCGGCAATCTTGGCGGACGAGACTTCGGTAGTATTGCCCACTTCCGCACGAGCGCTTTCGACCTCCTTCTCCTTAGCCACAAGGCTATTCTGAGCCTCTGTAAGCGATTGCTCAAGCTCAGAGACCTTCTTGGAGAAAGTCTCAGTAGTCGCCGATACGTCGCTCTGTGCCTTCTTCAGCTCCTGCTCCTTGACGGCGAGGTCTTCCTGAGCCTTCTTGAGAGAAGCCTCCAACTCGGTCACACGAGCATCTGCGGAGCCGGTAGCACTCTCAGCCTCACTCTTTGCCTTCGCAAGAGCCGCTTCGAGCTCCGCTACACGGGCAGCAGATGCCTCGGATGCCTTGGAAGCGTCTGTCTTAGCAGTAGCAAGCTCCGCCTCTTTGGCGGCAAGGCTAGTCTGAGAATCTTTCAGAGACTTCTCTAATTCAGATATTTGAGCAGCAAGGGCATCGACACTGCCCCTGGCCTTGTCGGCGGTCGCCAAAGCGTTGTCCTTCTCGGTGGCGAGGGTGGCAATCTTGCTCTCCAAGTCGGAAGTCTTGGTGGCAAGCGCCTCCTGTGCCTCCTTCAGGTCTCCCTCCAACTTAGCAATCTTTGTGGAAAGCTCATCGGCATCTCCCTTCGATGTCTCAGAAGCCACCAGCTTCTTCTCCAGGTCGCTGATCTGTTTCTTGAGGGCATCAATCTCGCTCTTGCTCGACTCGGTGGCGGCGGCAGCATCCTTGCCGGCCTTGTCGGCTTCTTCGGACTTGCTAGCGAGCTCCTTCTGAGTGGTCTCGAGGTCAGAGGTACGGCTGATCAGCTCCTCCTTTGCACTGGCGAGGGCCTTCTCCAAATCGGCGATCTTAGTGGTGTGTTCCTCAGATGCAGATGCGTTCGACGACTCGAGCTCGGAGAGCTTCAGGCCGCGAGCCTCGTGCTCCTGAGAGAGCTTGTTGTGGGCCTCGGCCTGAGCGTTGAGCTTTTCGGTGGTGTCGGCATGGTTGGCCTGAAGCTCTTCGATCTGCTTCCTCAAAGCGTCAACTTCGCCTTGCAGCTGCTCGACATTCTTGCCACTGGCCTCCTTCTCGGCGGTGAGTGCGGAAATGGTCTCATCCTTAGCATCGAGGTCGGTGCGGGGGATGAGGGAAGCCTGATCAGCACGAAGCTGCTCGAGCTCAGCGTTAACCTTGGCGAGAGCCTCATCAGCGCTCCTCTTGTCCGTTGTCAGCTGCTCGAGCTCGGCGGTAGCATTAGCAAGCGACTGCTCAGCGGTGTTCTTCTCTTTGGAAAGGCTCTGGATCTCCTTGTCCTTAGATTCGAGCTCGGCCTTGGGTGCAGACTCAGTGGTCTTGCTCTCGAGGTCGGTGATTGTGCTCTTAAGCTTCTCGATTTCGCTCTTCAAACTGTCGATCTCGCTCTGCAGCTCGGCGACGCGGGCCTCGTGTTCAGCCTTTGCTGCCGCGATCTTGCTGTCGAACTCGCTCTCACACTCGGCGCGAACAGAGCTACGCTCCTTGGTCTTGGCCTCGCGCACTTGCTGCACGACAACACTTACCATGTGCTCCTCGAGATCCTTCTTGTCTTGCAACAGTGTGGCCTCGCGTTCTTCGAAGCTCTTCTCGCGCTCCTTGTGGTCGTCCTCAAGGGTCTTGACGTGCTCATCTTGCTTGTTCGCGACGATACGAGCGTCATCGAGCTGGGCCTCGGCGTGAGCAAGCTGCTTCTTTAGGGCTTCGAGCTGCACTTCGTACGAGTCGTTGGGGTTGGGTGAGGGAGGCTGGGCACCTGTATTGACGCGGCGGATTAGCGAGGAGGCCGGGACATGCAGAGGGGCTGCGTGAAGAGAAAACGGATAGAACGGACCCGAGCCTGGCACAATAGGTTATTGGGCAGGCGGGGGCGAGGGAAAAGAGATGTTGCTTACCTGCACCTGCGCTGGATGGGGCATCCCTCGGCGTCTCAGGCGGCGTGTCGATGCCGTTGTCACCGGTTGTAGGTCGAGACTTGCTCGGTGCCGGTGCATGTGCTTCCGTGGTGCTGACTGCGGTTGTAGGCGAAGTCGGTGCAGCGCCGGCACTGCCAAAGAAGTAGTTGTAAGCCCTACGCATACTGCTGGTTCGCTTGGGTAACCCGGGACGAGTTGAATTCGTCGATTTCCGTCCTCGTGGATTTGGGTGCTCTGCTGCTCCTTCAGTTGTAGCAGCTATCGTATCCTGGGAGCTCCTTTGGCTCAAACCACTGTGGTTTCTGTGTGCCTGGGGAGGTCGAGCTGAATGGAGCTTTCGACCGAACTTGGAAGATCCCGATTCTATATCGGCGAGGATCTGCTTCTGCTCTTTGGCCGTTCCACTGAGGGGGCGTCAGTATGTTATTGCACCGTAAACAATGGGCGGTGTGCGGAGCGAGGGGCAAGAACATGCACAGCAATTCTATCGTTGGGAAGAACGGAGCATGTGAAACTCTGGCGTCGGCAAGAGGATGTGAGGCGGGGAGCTATCTCTTACCAGAGCAAAGCGAAAGAGCGGGGTGCGTGAAAGGCAAAGGTGCGGTGAAGACGAAAAAAAAAGTCGGGATGACGGAAGATCACTCACTCATAGCTTTCCCTCGAGCGCCAGCTAGGCATGATTCAGTTTTGCTATCAATCGCACGGGGTCCAGTAGCCTGCTAGCCTGCCCCTCCTATGAAGAGATTTTTACCGATTCTGTCAAGCGGACGGGGGCGCCTTTGGTCCTCCAGCGTTGCCTTTATGTACGGGCACAACGCGTGCATGTTAGCGTGCTTGTAATTGTATGCAGCCTGCAGCACCAAGGATAGCTGCTGCCCAGTCAGGATGCGCTGAACAGACGCTCTGCACGTTGCACACCTCGCATGGGGCAAAGTCGACATGCCGCTTAATGCAAGCACAACACACAATGTCCCGTTGAGAGGGTCGTCCGAGGCCATGGATGGGACGTGCTCGACGCGGCTCCACTTCGATCTGACCGCCCAGGGGTCTGTGGACGGCAGTCGCAGCATCGATGCTGACGCCTCATACCGTTGGATGACCACGCATCCTCGTCGGCGATGGGCATGACTTGGTGTTGGGAGTGCTGCTTGTTCTCAACGCTGCCACACAGCGTGTTGGTAGCAGCTCGCCATCATAGTGTTCATTACGGATTGAAGCACCAACCCTGCCGACAGAGGCCGAATCGGGTGTCCAATCACGACACTGCACGTAGTGCTATCACGACGACGTCGCCTGAGGGCAGAGGACTATCGCCGAGGAAAGTAGAACGACGACCCTGATGTTGGCAAGGCGGACAGCTCTCTATATCTGGTGCAATTGGCGCTGATTGACGGTCCCGTGAGCTACAGATCGTCACGGGAGGGGCACTTTGTTGCGGTATCGTCTTGCCAGCGCGCTGACACGACGTGGACAGCAACTGGAGCTCAAGCTTGAGCACGGATATTCTGCAACTGTACGCGCCAGTGTTGTGGCGCCATTGAAAGCATTGTAGCACCGACAACAGCTGCAACTCGCCCAACACAGCGCTGCAGGAACACCGCCCCCAAGACCAGGACCCCTCGACCTCATCCTTTCTCGTGAGAGGTTGCCTCGAGCAAACTGAAACATTAACTTCAAGGCTATATCGCAACCACGTCTCCCACGTAAACGCTGTGGACGAGGCGCATGAATCAGTCGTCTCTGCCGGTGCCGAATTGCAAGGCTCACGGCTCCTAGTCTTGATGCGCTGTCACTCGGGCGCTAGTCCAAGCTTCACGCGCTTTACGCAAGCAGCACGCTCCCTCACACCGCGTCGTTAAGGCGATCGCGTCTGTGCCCAGCGTGCTCCAACAAATCTTTCTCCGTTGTCCTGGTGACCCCTCCTGACATGTGAAGGCACAGAGATTGTCGGCGAATTGCTAGCCGAGCGATCGCTGCAGTTTGACAGCGGTGAAGGCCGCAGGCGGTGGAGGTATGACGTCACTTGTCGAAATACCTCAAAGTTAACGAGCATAAACCTTGGAGTACAGGTGGTAAGGTATGAACGTCTCATTTGAATATGTTGGTGCTGCTTTAGAGAAGACAGCCCAATGAATGTCCAATGGTAACGCCGTAGTCATGCTATATCCAAATTCGGTGACAGAAGGAGTATCTACATATCGGTCAAGTTATGATAAACCGACACCAAACCAGTCATGCGCGCAAGATGCAAGAGAAAAGTATCAGTATGCAGACCCAGGCCAAAGACTGCTGTCAGAAGACCGCAAGAGACTTCGCAGCATCGGGTTTGCTCGTCCAGAAACCACAATGATCTCTGGTGATGACGCAGGGAAAGAAGCGGCAGCCCTGTCAAAAAGTCGCTGATTCCGTCCCAGCCGACGCTGACGATGTCGCTCGCGACGCTGTTCACGACGTTCTTGCAGTCGCTGCCGGCCTGTAATGTGAAGAAAGATGTCAGCTTGTTGAGATGAGACCTCATCATTGAGGATCAAACCAACCCCTGCGTATCCGTTCCCCAACCCCACTTGCTGCTGCGTTGGTAGCTGTGGATGTACCGGTGGCTTGATCGTCCGGAGACGCAGTATCCGACGGGACAACGTATGGGTCTGCCGGCGTATCAGCACCAGATACGTCGAAGGCACCAGGCATCGACCGCGAACCTGTTGGCTGGGCTCCAGCAGAAGCTTGTGCGCCTGATGCAGACGCTTGGGCGTTCGCTCCACCTTCTGCGTGCTTGGTAATGCCCTTACGGCAGTGCGGACATGTGTCGTGTTCAATTAGCCATGCGGAAACGCACGAATGATGGAACCAGTGCTTGCAGGGCAGCTCGGTCACTACCTCGCCAATGTTGACTTCATCCATGCAGATACTGCATTCGGCCTTGTGCTCAGGACCAAGCATATCCTCGGATACCTTCTTCTGCGGTAGGGCATCAATGTCGGCTTGTGTGGCGGGTGGGGGAGCATTGTTCGTAGACGTCTGTTCCATGAGCTGTGAAACAATGCGATCAAGGCCCTCTTGCGAGTACACGAAGTCGCCCATCTGACCTCCCCCCGGTATGAGGCCAAGCTGTTGGAAGATGCTCAGGAAAGGTGCTGGCACGTTCTCGCCGCCAGACCCACCGCGGCCAATGCCATCACCGCCTTGGGGCAAATCTGGAGATCCAAGTGCCGCCATCAGACCGGTCATGATGCTGTTCTTTGTCAGTATTTAGATTGGTGGTCTGTATCTTCTGGCTTACTTGGATATGTCATCAACAGGCTCGACATGCATGCCCGCCCCGTCGCCTCGTGGTGTCAATCGTGCCCCGCCGTGGTACGTGAACCGTCCGGTCTGCGTTGCTGGTTGACCTCCACCTTGTGCCTCTTGATACGCTGACTGCCCGGCGCCCGATAACAAGTCCTCACCTTGCCCCTGAGGTCGCGCTTGAGGCTGACTTTGACCAAGTGGTTGTCCATGTCCTTGTATAGCTGCTCGTGTCAAGCCATTCAGCATCGACATGAACCCTCCAATCGAACCCGGCGCAACGGCAGCGCCGAGACCCTGTGGCGAAACCGATCGTGTTATGGTGGCTTGGACGTTGTATCTGCCAGGCCCGATCCGCACGAAGTTAAAATTACTAATGTCTGCCTCTTCTGGGTCGTCGTTTGCGGAGGGGTTCTGGTGAGGGTGTGGATATGGCGGGACCTGGTCTAGGTCTGGCATATCTTCGTCCTCTTGATCACCATCGTGGCCAAACATATTGCTATCCCGTGGGTCGTTATCGTCTTCAATCTGGAAGATGTAAGCGCATGCCCACAGTGTCCAGCTTCACGGTCGTAGAGCTGACGCAAGGTTCTGCGGCCGACTCACAATCTCTGTAAAGTCTGAACCACACTCTGGACATGTAAGGCCGCGCTCGTCGCGGTACCACTCATCGGCGCATTCGTGGCAGAACATCATGTCGCGGTGTCCGGGCCTTTGACTCCCCGCAGGCGCGGGCGTATTCTGGTTTGCTGACTGGTCCATATCTGCGATGGACTGGGGTGACTGTGGCGAAGGGAATAATGAGCTATTGCTTGTTTGTATCAGCAAAGCGCCCCGTGGTGTGTAAGTGTGCAACCCCACAAGTAAACGTCAGGAGGACGTGAGCTATGCGCGGGTGACAGCTCGGGATTCCGCGCTGAGATAGCCGGCTGGCCTGCTATGGCCGAACAAAGGCGGGAGCTAGATGAATGTGTGGTTGTGAAATGAAGCAAGGAATAGGTCTGGGTTGTAGGATGTGGGCAAGTTGCGGAGAAAGTCGCGATGCGGCGGCGAAATCTGGTTGCTGATCGAATGCTGGAGTGACGTCGGTCGGTCACTGCCGTCTTGAGGATGTGGTTGGCGCAGGGCCCAGCGAAATGGTACTGGCGAGCAACACCACTTCGAGATTGCTTAGAGCGCGGGGATAAAATGATGTGACGAAGTAGAGATTTAATTCCAGCTGTTACATAGTTCAAGTTCTGATTATTGCACACTGACTCTTCGTCTTTCGGTTATTGGTGGTTTCTTTGCTCTTCCATTAGCTTCGGTCGCAGCTGTCTATTGTCCTGTTTTGTGGCTGGCTGGCAATCCTTAGGTTTTGAAAACAGAGTGGACGTCTCTTGCGAGTGGAAAATTCGCTTTGCAATTATGGCATACAGTCTTGGCCAACTCAAGTAGCTCAAAAATCGTAGCAGGCAGGGTCATCCAACGCCTGTAAAACAAAAGCAATGTCGCACCAGCGTGCATCCCGAATCGTGTACATTTAGATCATGTGCGTGACCATTCACCTCCTCCGTCCAGACTTCAGCAAGAATGTGCCCACCAACCCCGCCGCAACTGCAATACCACCTACAATCGCAGCGCCTACCAAGCCCTCCTTCGCGACCTTCTCATCAATAAGACCCTTCAAGCTTCCTGCCTGCAGATTTGCCGGCTCCAGCTCCAAAAGAAGCTCGTTGTATCTCCTTGCCTCCGCATAGTTGCCTAGTTTGTAGTTGCCCAGGGCGAGGTAGTAGAGACATTCGCGACGGCGTTCGCGCGAGCCACGGAAGATCTCCGATAGAAGTCTTACGCCTTCTTGCTGGTCGGGACGCTCGTTGGACTTGATCAGGCCCTGACGTGATGTGAGCTGGTGGGCCACGACAAAGAGTGCGTGATGTGGTGTACCCATGCGTAGTTGAACTTTGTTTGTAGACCAACATATTCGCCTTCCTTCTCGTATTGCGCGCGCAGGACTTGGAGTTCATCTGGCTTTAGAGGCGACTCAACGTCGGCAGCATCTATCGCTGGTCAGCTTGTGCTCAAGCAGCCTTGGGTCTCCCAGCGACTTACATGGAAGCGACGGCGACATGGTGCAATATCGTGTATGAGAGTACAGATGTACAGTGGATGGCACACGAGATGTACGGTAGCGCACAGGTGCACAGCTAGGATTGCCTCGTGAAAACGGTCTGTGACGTACGCCTCCGGTGGCTCTGCTGATGTGTGGCGCCAGCTGTAGCCGCGGCCCTACCTTCCCGTTGCCATGGGCGCACGGCCGTAAGAACAACAAACCGAAACCCAACACCATCACTAGGTCGCAACAGAGAACACTCACACCGAGATTCACCAAGACGAGAAATACTCTAAAGTACTTGGAACTGGTATCAATCGCCCACGCAGCTGAGAGATAGCCATCATCATGCTTCTTGACGAGGATCCTGCCGCCGTACGCTCACCTACACACCAAATAACTCTCCTCAACAAGTACTGACCCTCCCAGCTCATCGCACAGTGCACATCGCACTTCAAAATTGCAAACGACACCGCATCCCTCCTACGCATCTCAGACTCGCTCTCGACACTCTCTCAATTCCGCACACAACACCTGCAGTCTCTCCAGTCCTCTCTCGCCCAGCTCTCGCGCACCCACCAAACACTCAGCGCAAACCACAACCACACCCTCTCACAGCACAACCCGACAAACCATGCAGCGGAGATCTTGAGACTGGACACCGAGAAATTCAAAATTGCGAAGCAGGCTTCCGATCTCGAGATCGAAGGGGAGAGACTGCAGCAGGAGCGCGAGAGGCTGGCGGGCGTAGCTGCGGATCTGGAAGCCGAGGGCGTTGAAGGTGGGGAGAGGGAGAAGCCGGAGAACGAAGATGCCACTATGTGAGTCCTTTTCCGTCTATGCGTCGCCCATTTGCAGGAAACAAGTACTAATTTTTCTCTTTTAGACTCAAACTGAAACTTTATCGTACGCTGGGTATCGATGTCGAGGCCGATGCCACAACAGGCCAGTACAATAAAGCTGTAATTAGGAATGCGGCAAAGGGCGATGTGCATGTTGTCAACATCGATCCTAAGTTTTCACGACACTTCTATACCAATTACTTCTGGCGGACGATGTAAGGTTTGCATGGAATTAGATTTATTTGTGGCGTAGGTTTTGGGGCGTATCTGTGACTGTTTGAGATACCTTGTACTTGGGGGCGTTTTGGAACAATTTCGCGGTAGCGCACGCTTTATCATTAACAAGTTTTACCAAATTATCATGAGTGCCGTCACGCTTGTGGGCTTAATCCGATGTTGAGCTTTGTTCTCCCATATGTCGACATTGGTTTGTACAAATCACAATTTGAAGGAAGTCGTTCAACCACAGTATTATGTTTTCCACTGACTACAGGAGGCACGTTCCGACTCGTCGTTGACAACAATTCAGAAGCCGTTCAATCATGCTGCATGTACGCGCAACGCATCATAATCCAAGCATTACGCAACTCACACACTGCCTACAACCCTTTCTTCGCGAGCTGCACGTCCTCATCGATGAACCAGAAAATTTACCTCTTGCCCTTCTTCTTGCTGGGGACAACCTTGAAAGCACCGGAGTCGAGGGCAGTAGGCTGCTGTTGCTGTTGCTGGGCACTTGCGCCGCCCTTCTTGGCCACCTCAGACCAGCCACCGCCAGCAGATTTATTCTCAGCAGGGCTGGATGCGCTGCGGTCATCGATAATGCCCTTCTCGGCAAGCTTGCGGCGGCGAAGGAACTCTTCGGCGAAGTGGCGGGAGTCAAGAGTGCTGCTTGCGGAGTGAACGGACTCGGTGATGAGCTCAGCATCGGCAGGGAAGCTCAGGAGTGAGGAGACAAAGTCCTCAGCTATGTAGTGTCAGTGCATGCTTTAGTGTTATTTATCGAGAAAACATACCATTGATGCCCTTGTTGAGGTCAGTGCGAAGCTCATTCACAGCCCACTTGCGGAATTCCTCTTCAGCGTTGGCCTTGCCTGAAGCGCCGCCGAGGGTGGTGGAGCGCGTAACAGTAGGCTTCTTAAGAATGGAGGGCACAGCAGTCGAGCTGGTCGAGCGGACGGCAGCAGGCGCAGGGCTGGCAGGGCCACCTGGAGCCTTCACCTTGCCGCTTGCACCAACGGTAGTCCAAGGGCTTGCACCGGTAGCCAAGGCTGCTGCAGGAAGGGCTGGGGTCTGTTTGCTAGCGAGATCGGCATAACGCTTACCAGCTGCGCTGACTGGGGCAGCAGCAGCAACGCTACTGACTACCGTAGCAGCTTGAGCGGCTGCGCGGTTCTTACGAGCCTCCTCTTCTTTTTGGATTTGCGAAAGTGTCTTCTTCGAGGCCGGGGTCGGCTGAACGGGGGCCTTGCCAGCAGCAGGCTTTGCCCACACTGACGCTCCACTAGCAGGAGCGGGCGTGACTGGAGAAGCGGCAGTGCCACTAGCCCACGTAGAGCTGGACGGCAAGCCGGGCTGAATGACAGGCGACTGTGTCTGAGCCTGAAGCTCTTTCTCGAAAGCTTCGCGGCGAGCTGCAGCAGCAAGAGCCTCGCGCTCAGCCGCCTTCTTGGCCTCTGCCTCTTGAATCTCTCGCAGAGACGGACCCCTCGACGCTTCAGTAGGCTCCTTAGCCCATGGCGCAACAGACGCACTTGGGGTGTCAGCTGCAGGTGTGGGAGCGCGAGAGTCTGCATGCAAGTCTCCAGGAACGATGGCTTTCCTTTGCGCGGCAGGTGCCGGAAGAGGGGATTGCGAGGGTGCGGGCGGGAATGGGTAGATGGCGGGCTCAACTGGCTTCCAGGCTGACTGAGGTGCAGGCGATTGCTTAGCATACTGAGCCTTTTGGACCTGCTCTGTCAGAGACAGCGTTTCTTGAGCAGAAGCTGGCGTCTCAACGCTCGACTCCTTTCCCTGCTCCTGAGTATCCTCGTTCTCGGGAGACTCAAGATCGGTTTGCGGCTCCTGTGCCCGAGTAGCTAGAGCAGAGGGCTTTCCAATAACGCCTTCTGCAGGGGGTGCGGCGCGAGACTGATCAAGGTCTGTTTGTACACGCAGGTCATTAAACTGTTGCAGACGATCAGCAGAAGCTTGGGTCGCCTGCTGATCGCTTTGTCCATGCCTCTGCAAAGCATCATGCTCAGCCTGCTCACGCTGCAGACGTGCGCGGTCGTTGAGCATGGCGACCACGTTCTGAGCGTGTGAAGCAGCATCAGGGGGTTGTGGAGCAAAAGACCCAGGGGCTGCACCAAATGGAGGCTGTCCACCACGGCCGAGATTGAGACGATCCATGAGGCCAGATACTTCTTCATCGCGCATATTACCCATCATGTCCACACCAGGACCGATGGGGCCCAGCCCAGGGACCATACTAGGTCTAAAAGCGTTTTCGGCAAGGCCAGGCACTGCTGCACCGGGTCCCTGGGTAGGAGACGGCTGGTAACCTCCCGGCGATGTGATGCTACCAAAGCTCGGTTGGCTGTGCAAGCTATGAGCACTGGAGTGGTGTTGGAGCTGGTTTGGCATGATGCCGCCAAGCTGAGCAGACCTCAGGTTGACCGATTGCTGGGCTGCAAGGTGCTCCTTCTGTCGAGCCATGAGATATTGTTCTTCCTGCTTCCTACGCTCAAGGGCATTCTGTTGCTCTGCAGTAAGAGTGGTGCCAAAGCTGGGAAAGCTGTTCGCGAATGGTGGCTGAGCACCTGGCGTCGTACCAGCACCGCCGGCCCAGTTGTTGCCAGGTTGAGTGGCAGCCGGTCCGTGGGGTATGCCAATCTGGGGAACCAGGAATGGCTCGCGAGAGTTACCAATACGACGAATGAGCTGAGCAAGTGGCTCGTAGTCAGGCTCCTCCTGTTTCTTTACCAGCAGCTCGGGAGAGAAGAACCCAGCCTTGTACCAATCGTGCATCTCAAGGCCAGAGAACGGGCCTTGTGTGTTGCCAGAGGGGTCACGATATATCCATCTCATGCGATCGGGCATGACCATGGTGCGCTGTTGTGGTTGCGGAGGCTGACTAGAAGCAGGGCTGCCGAGGCCTGGTGTTGCAGGTTGCGCCGTTCTGGTCTGGTTAAGTGCAGCCATCGACAAGGATGTGGTTGCCAGATTAGACTGAGCAACAGGAGCTTGGCCGAAAGCTCCGTGGTCCTCGGCGCTGGCTCCTGAGAAATCGTCAAAGAGGTTCCGATTGGCACGGAAGGGCGAATCAGTGTCGCGGTTGGGGGCTTGTCCTCCAAATCTGCCAAAAGCTCCAGTCATACTCTGCTGACGGTCACCGTGCGAGGACCCATCGTCGCCGTGCTGTTCATTCGATCGCATTTGCTCTTGCATCGATGCTGGGAACAGGGACCCCAACTTGCTGGCACGGCCGATAGAGCCATGTCCGAGACCTGAAGCTCCTCCGAATAACGAGCTGTTGCCAAGCCCAGCGAGCGACGGAGACTGCACCTCGCCAACGTTACCGAAAGCGCTGTCAAACCCGAATGGGCGCTCACGAGAAGGTGTGCCCAAGCCTTGCGGGCCTGCAGACCATGCTGATGCGCCTCCCAGCCCCGGCAAGCCTCCAAGCCCAGGCAAGGTAGGAAATCCACGTCCAGGGCCAACGCTGGATGTCTGACTGCGGTCTCCAGCTACAGCTTCAAAGGCTCCAGGGGCCCTTCCAAGGACTCCAAGGCCACCAAAGGGGTTGTGCAGGCCTGACATGTTGGGCTCCACTTGGAAACTGCCCATGCCTGGGTAATGAGAATTCGGAACATCTGATCCGTCCGAGTCGTCTTGTTCTTCGCGCGCGTGATCAGGGCTTCTGTACGGGTTGGTATCCGTAGGGCTCATAGGATCGTGACTTCTTTCTCCTCCACGATGAGGCGTCTGCTGGCTGAAGTTCCCGAACATGTCACGGAAGCCTGTGTTGTCCGTTGTCATACCAAAAGAAGCCAGACCGCCATCATCCCGCCCTTCAGGTCGATGTGGTGTGCCAAATCCACCAAGACCGTGCCTAGGAGGACTAACATCCTCGCCTCGAAGTGCTGCTGAGCCAGTTGGGCGGTCATCATCCAGGTAAGGGTCAGTATCGCTGCTCATCGGACGGTTTGAACGCGCCTCCATCCATGAGGCACTTGGCTTCGACTCAGCTTCACCAAATTTGCCGAGGTTACCGAGCGAGCTCTTCTCCTTCGACGCCTTGTCTAGATCCTCGGTGCTGGCCGTGCCCATCAACCCTTTGAACCTACTTTCGCCTCTTACACTTCCTAATCCAGGTTTCTTTTCAGGTTGCGGGAGACCGAAGCTGCCAAAGGCGCCCATAGGGCCCGAGAAGCCTCCTCCTTGCGAAGCGGCCCATGGCGCAGTGCCGCCGGGGCTAAATGGTGCAGTCGTCGTGCGCTTCAGATTTGCAAAAGGTCCAGAATTCTCAGTACCACCCTTCTCCGTCTCACTTTCTTCGCCGATAACAGGCTCTTTGTAGTCTGTCCTGCGGCGTATCAAGGAAGCAGGTGGGGTGACGGTATTGGACTCCTCGCGCGCGAATCGAGAGGCGGCAGGTGATGCGGGAAATGGGTACGCCTCGCCGGTGTCGCGGCGACGGTTGCCAGGTCGAGTGGTCGTGGGTGAAGACAAACCATACGGTGTGCCAGGCGTTTGCGTTATCGAGCTTTTGCGCAAGGACAAACCTTCCT
The DNA here is from genome assembly GCA_016767195.1 of Stagonosporopsis rhizophila. Lineage (NCBI taxonomy): Eukaryota > Fungi > Ascomycota > Dothideomycetes > Pleosporales > Didymellaceae > Stagonosporopsis > Stagonosporopsis rhizophila. The sequence goes on from CP068492.1 coordinate 637,011, forward strand.
TAGAAGAGCCATCTTTGTTCGCATTCTGAGTCGGCGGTTTGAGCGGCGAATTGACGGAAGACATGAAGACCTGTGTCAACGGTAAGCGTGTGAATTGTCGCAGCCCAGTGACAAAATAGTAGTACCTCTCTTTCGTCGTCTGTCAATTCTGTTAGGTGCAGAGGCTGTATGCTGCCGTCCTTGTCCCAGCACTGGTCGACCCCGCTCTGACCCTCCCTTCCGTGATCGTCCTTGCGCCCCCACGATGCGCCTGACGCGCCGTTTGTGGCATGAGGTTCCCAAGAGCCCATGTACAAATGCGAGAGTTCCTCCTTGATATCGTCGGATTCGCGCTGGGACTGGAAGAGTTGCACAAGTTGATCTCGCGAGTAGCGACCCTCGACAGAGCCACCATTTCGCCCCGGTTGCGCATGTGGCGGTACGTAGACTCCAGAACTTGTCGCAGGCACGGTCGAAGACGCAGAGGGAGCGCCATCTCGGGAGGCGGGGAGGGGTGCAGATCCAGAGGGCGTGGTCGCGTGTGAAGGCCGGCGGAATGTTTGCGTCGCGCCGTTCATGCGTCGAGCCCTAGTAGAGGCGTTAGCATGTAGCTGACCGTGGGTAAAGCTGCCCATGTTGGTAGCGAGTGGAGCGGCAAGCGATAGCGTGGTGCGTAAAGGATATCTGTGGCGACTCGAGACAATGTCGCAGAGCTGTATAGCTGTGGTCTGCTGCGCGGTTCCACAATGCAAAAAGCAGGAGGGGTACACTTACCACTCGGCGGTCGAATCTGTGCGTGCAGAGCCAGGGTTACTGCCGGCAGCTGCTGAAGCGAAGGAAGCAGGTGCCATTGTGGTAGTGGAGAGGGAGGTGCGGAAGGTACGATGGTGTATCGAGGCCTAGCTAGATCTTCGTTGTGGAGACGGGCAAACTGATGGGGGGCAGTTGCAAGAATTCGAGGATGATGTCAAGCGTCAAGCTGGTAAGGGCGTAGCGGGCGACGAGAGTGGCACTCGAGGGTAGTGGTACAGGCGAATGGGCGCGGTAGTCGTGGGATGGCGACAGGCGAGAGGATACCTGCAGCGAAGCCGAAAAGAAAGCGGCACGTGACTGCCACACTAATTTTTGATGATGTCGCCCAAGCCTCGCACGCCAAACAACGCGTCTGACGCGACGCAGTACTGGAAGATCAGTGAGATGAACACCACCAGCTGCTCTGTTGCTATTTTTTGTAATGCAGCAATTCGTCGACGAGGATTCGTGTGTGCGAGCGCGACCCTGACTTCGCTTGCTTCTGACGACCCAAGGAGCAATGCGCGGGCCCCTGCAGCTTGGGGAGAATGCATCCTCATCTGATACCCGGCCACAAATTGCATTTCCGCAAGCCATCTATCGTTCACCCACTGTATGGTTGCTTTGAGTCATTCGGCCTGCCCTAGTATTGTAAAAATTCCTGCTTATGACACTGCGGCTTCCTGGTCTTACGCCTGATGAAATGCATCGGCTGTGGTGTCGTAGAGCAACACTCTCACGTGACTGACACAGCAGTTTCTACATCTCTTATGCGCTATGAACAGCGCCTCAATATCCAGCCATTCTTGACAGCAGATTCAATCAGACGCTCTCGCAATCAGCTTGTGATGTTCTGTATCTGCGCTTTTCTGTCCGACGGCAGTAATAGCGATGATGGTTGTTTGCTTGTTCAGTCAATCATCCTCATAGCTTGTTTGCTGGCTTGGTGGTAGTTTGCATTTTGTGTCAGCGACCAACAACTGGCAGCGTGTTGCTTGCTGCCTGCCTGCCAATCATTCTACTACTAACAGCAATGCATCGTTACTACATGTCACACTTCTGAGCTGATCATCTTTAGTCTCACGCATTCGTCATATGCACAAATCTAGAACGGGACTCAGTGCGGAAACAGCACCACGCGTATATCCTATTTAAGGCAGTCTGAATCTAACATCGATTTATTTCAACTTTCTGAAAATCTCGAGATTGTCTCTTCATCTCGTTCATCTTTGCTCAGAATACTACCCCTCCTGCAGCAAACACCAAACGACTACCGCTCGAGACGTGTTCGTTCGACGTGTCTTTCCAGACTTCAAATCTTCTCATAATTCCTGGACAGACTCCCAGGACATACGCACCATGTACCGCTGCCGTCACGAACACGGCGACGACCCTTACGCGAGTGGAAATGAAAATGGCCGCCGCAACCGCGACCGATTGAATAAAGACATCGAAGCACGCAACATCATCAGAGACGTCAGGAAGAATTGGAATGGCCCGCGAGCTTCATCTTCTCTCGGCTTCAACGCGTACAGCTGTGGCTACGGCTCGCCTCTGAGTACTTTCTGTGGCCTTCCTCGCCCTCCTCCCAGGCATCCTGGCTACCCCACAGCTTGGGGTCCAATGTCATGTTCCCAGCTTTACGAATCCGCCTCAGACTATGATGAGTCTCTGATGTGGTATCACCCTTCATTTCACGAAACAAGGACATTGTTCATGCAGAGTGGACGGCGTGGCCGAAGTTGTGGCCAATCTCATGGCAGGTACCACATGGATGATGACAATGGCCATCTATACGAACATATACCCAGATACTCGTGGCGAAGCACGAGCAAAAGATTCTAACGACATGCGGTGCAGCTACTCATCCGATCTCCGGACGTTCACGTTGATGCTAGACACAGCAATATATGTTCGAGTGCAACGGTCCGGACGATACAGTTCTGAGAACTGAATCGCTGCATGCCCAAGCTCTTTCAATCCTGAATCTTAGTCTTCACATGAACGGATGTCAGTCTGTGATCAAGTCCGAACGGCATTGGCAACACAACATTAATTTAGTAGCAAATTCCAAAAGCCAACCTGCCCCCTCATACTCGTAACACCTGGCACCTCAGCCGTCCCCCCGTCAAGTCTTATACGTAGTACCAATAGTGGTGCGAAGTATTGATTGCTCCCAAACACCACATCCAGTCTAGAGGGGCGCGTTTGCGTTCAACGTCGTTAGTGAACTTGTAGGGGCCACAATGGACCTTCATCCAATCAACGCCACTCATTTGGTTTTTTCCCGTACCATGTACCGACTCATCCACTACAGATGCACCTGCGCCGCTCGGTTTAGACTGCTTATATATCTAAGCGTTCCAATGCTAAGAAATGCTCACACCTGCCACACTTGCAGTCCACTCAAATGCGGCCTAATTATGTCTCAACGAGTACACTCTGATAAATGATTCTTGTTGATGCAAAATCATTGAGTCTCCGAGAAGTGTCCATTGCGTGGTTATAATGTTGATTACAGCGGGCAAGGGCAGGCCTGTGTGGAAACAAGGGGCCGTAACAATGGCTACATGTACATCTAGGAGCTTATCGGGTATCCAATTGCGTACCGAAGGCGCCTCCGTAGGTCCACAATGTCATTGTATCTTCACACTGTTCCACTCGATTAGAGCCTACCTTAGATCTGGTTGCAATAGCAGATAAGGTACGCTGGAGCCGTCGATACTGTCGACCGTAGGAAGCTCACGAACAGGAGCCGAAAGATTCGAGACCGTAAATTGTCCCAGACGAAGTGGCTGCGTAGGCTGGCCCGGTTGTTCACCTCAGCATACAAGAACGAAAAAGGTCGGAGATATGCAGATGGCGCTTCTATCCTGCTGATTTATGTATCAGGGTAATACGGGCATCTGAGAGGCTGCGCTGTGGTTGTTGAGATTTGTTGTTTGCACTTTGCGAAGATGTAAGAAGGCGGTGCTCGGATACGGGCGGTGTTGCGCTAGAGTTTGGGGCGGCGATGGTGCTATGAGCTGTTAAGCAGTCTGTAAGCGTAGCATGGATGATGCTTTGTTGCGTCCTCGAACCCTTTCAGACGCAGTCGTGGTTAGCAACAACGCACAATTGCATGAATGTGTTGAGATTTAGAGGCCAGAAACCGCATTATACTTGAGGCGGATTTGAGCTTGCTACGAAGTCTAGCAGTACTTTCTTTAAAGATGAGGAGCTAGCTGCTCTTTAAGGCGGAAGAGAGCTAGGATTTGCTAGGGGATACTCTTTTTATAGCCGGTGCACCTTACTGAACCAGACTCCTTCCTTTCGCATTCACGATTGAAGCCTGGCGGTCTGTTATGGTGCTGTCTGCACCTAGGTGCGACGATGTCTTGTCCGATCCTTCGAGGCGGATGTGTAAGTTATGCTGTAGGTTGCGGTAGTGGTCGGTCTTTGAAGGGTGAGAGAAAGCCACAAGTTGTGCTATTTAGAGGGGCAGTAGTCAAAAACTGACCCTGTGAGATTTCTAGAGTGTTTCAGGGTTTCTGTTGACTGGAAGTGCTATTGCAATTGCTTGAACGGTTGACAGCGTACTATGGTTTGCGCTCGTACCCGACTTTTGCCCTGTGTACCCGGGAAGGATGCAATGGGAAAGCTGGTAAGATTTGTAGCTCAGTGAGCTATAAAAGCCGGCCATCCTTTCCACAGCAGAACACAAGGTAAGTGGCATTTTACTTGTACTTATAACCATGTGCGGGACCTTGACGTTGGGAATATGAATGACAGGACATGTGATTAAGAACCTTTTTGGCGTGTTCTTTGCTTAAGAGAGTATGATGTTAGATTTAACTTGCGCATCGTCTGCGAACGAGATAGCTGTCAGGAATGACTGAGAGACCACCACTGAGATGAGTGTTACCTGTAGACGGTACCATCTGGTAGAACAGGTTGGAATTTGCAAGAGAAGATGAGACTAATGATGGCACTTGCAGACTGCATCAGAGCTAATTAGTACTCCATGCTTCTGCAGATTACCACATTATTGGTCGTGATCATTAGCTCAGCGGTAAATAACGTAGCGTGTATCGCATATCTAGTAGTCTCAACGTACGCACTGAATGTGGGGATAGTTTGAGTCTGGTTCATGTGGAACAACTGGATTTTCAACATTGTTGTCTTTCGCTGTGCCGACTTATTGGAACCCTCTAGCGCTCAACACCAACGATGTGCTGGCAACACGTACGTTGATACTCTTCACTCAAACCAAGAGTTGGAAAATGCAAATAATGATCTGAGTCACACGGTAAGCATTCACACCTCGAACGAACTTCACCAATAGAATGGGTTTGTCATTCTTCGCTCGATCATGAACTCCGCTCTCCCGTTGATGGCTTGCTGCGGCCTTTGTTCTGTACTCGTTCAGCTTTTTTGACGCCGTCAATGGCTTACATAGGAATGCTCTCGTATTCCAAATCCAGAACTGATCACGTGCGGCCGCGAAGAGGATGCGTTGTACTGTGATACCAGAGGCATCACATGCCGACTCCAACCGGATGCAAGGAGGTTTCTGCGGTGCTGGACAGCCGTTGATCGAGGGAGACGAAGCGTTGTGTGAAACAGAACCGCTGTTGGTGTTGCACTTCGGTCATTAAGAAAGCGGTGTCTTGTATCGACACGCGCGGAGCATTGAGGGAGGCAATGAGCTGGTGGTAGGAGAACGCAACTTTGGGCCAGACTCTCACTGTGTCACAATATGCCTTATCGGTCAGCGTAGTTACTCGGTGGCAAGCTCAGACTCAAGCTGTGATGGCTTGCCGGAGTTCTGGGGTCTGATCTTGCACATGCAGGTCACCCGTGTAGCTGCATGATCAAAGAACGATCCTTCTTCCCCACAACGGCCTCTCCGGCCCATCGAACAACCTCGTCCCAGGTAACTGGAATACTGCCCTTGCGTGTCACGAAGCTACGTGAGATGTAGTAGTACAAGCTGCACGAAGCACCCGACAACCGGGTCTTGAGGGACTAGTGGCAAGCCAGCAGCCGCCACGACTATCTCGGCCTCAACCGAGCTTGGAATGTATAGTGGCAAGAGCCAATCGTACCTGGTCTGGCCGGGCTTTGAGTCCGAGGTACATTGTGAAGTGATGTGGACTTGCAGACGGTTGGACGGAGAAACCATATGCGCGGGAGCCTTATTGAGCCAAAGTAGCTAGGTGCAGCGGTGGATATTCAACTTAGGAAGGAGTTAGTCTACCAGTTTTCTCTGGCGCTTGTGCATAGATGCAATGCACTGTCGTCTCCGCACTGCAGAAGCATTGAGTTGTTGGCCGAAGCCGGGATAGGTGACCGTGAGTAGAGAGGCCTAGTGGATAGCTGAAGCAGACAAAACCAGTTCGGGTGTAGCAGATGTAACAATCAAAAGGAACCATACTTGTTCTGTGAAACCAAAGTCAACACTCGCGATGCCCCAAAGGAATAGCGGGCACGAATTCTCTTGGTGAAGGTTGCACAGATGATCTGCTGGCGCTGCAAGTAATGGGCAATGATGGAAGGGTTTACTATGATGTCTCTGTGTCGATCAACGGCCGGTGGCCTCAGAAGCCCCTTAGCGGGGTGATTGACGGGTACTCGCAGAGGGCCAGCTTTTTGTGCACGGTCGGTGTCCGTCAGGCACGTTTCAGATACTGGTGATGATGGCCCGACGGCACGGCGCGGGTGCCTCGTACCTTGTTGAACCCTAGTAAAGAACAAGCCCCCGGAAGATACCAAAATCTTTCTGCAGAGCATTAGTGGACCCCAGAAGTCTGTGAAGGGTGAATTCCCGGCAGAATCAGACGAGTGAGCAAGAATGCTTCGATGTGAACCACGGACACGACAGGGTTCGGCTCGGTGTGTATGGCGAGCCAAGTTGGGCAGTCACAACAGGTCGCATCTCGTTTTGAATAAGCGTTGAAGGGAATGGTATGCCACTAAGACAAGCGTGAAGTCGAAAGTGGTACCACTCCAGCGGCAACATCTTGCAACGCGATAGAGATACGACAACCGAATGAAGTACCTTTGCTTGTTAAACGACGCTGAAGCTCACTTTTGCACCGTGGCTTCTTCTGCAACTGCTTGACAATGTAGAAGCGTGACTGAAGCCAAAGTGGTGACGTGATCATGATTGACAAGTCGTAGCGAAAGGCGGTCATGAGGGGAAGTGTCAAGGCCAGGGATGGTCTGCAGTAGCTGCTGAGGGTCCTGTCACTTTATTGGGCGCGGAGATTGTGATCATATGGCCAGGGCGACATTCCCTTGTGCGCCATAAGGCAGGGCTGCATGGCGCCCACATCGTCAACCGGCCGTTGCTTTTGCTTCGGACCGCCGTACAGGGATTAAGAACGTGATGACGTTTTGGCGACCTTGACACCAGGAGGGGATCTTAGCAGGTAGGCTGCGCTAGAGCGACGGGGGTTTAATGGCCCTACCTCTGGGCGTTGGGCGGTGGGGCTGCTGATGGGTGAGCAGCACAGCAACACAGCCGCAACCAAACCGCCAACGCTCCCGTTCGGGCCAAGAGCCTCCAGCGCGACGACCTCAGCGTTCTAAGAATACTGCAGTCGCCAATTCGGATTAGGCCACTGCGGAGAACTGGTTGCTGGTGCAAGGGGCGCGGCTGTCTGGCGGTGCAGCGCTACATACCGGTAGTATGTGGTCCATGGCGACTGCCGTGTGGAGTTGCGACGGGAGCGCCGGCGCTGGCCGGGCAAACGAGACAGCCTCATCTCCCCTCGCGGCTGCCGCCACGGGTCGTTGCTTCTGCGAACGCCATGCCGACGTGGCTGTTACATACAAACAATCCATCTGCGGGTGGCAGGTGCGATGCGCGAGCGAGGGAAAGAGCGTGCTGGAGCGGGCAGGGGCGCGTTCCTGCCATGGCGTGGTCGCCTCTGCGGCGATTGAAACGCGCCCACGTAGGACAGACACGGCTCCCTTTGCTGGCGGACCGCCGTCGTCATCGCAGCACCCACGGACGACGCTGCGCTGTGCCTGGCAGAGGCTGGAGGGCGTGGCTTTTGGGCGATGCGCAGGCGGCGACAGGGATGGGAATTAAGGTTAGCTGCAAGCCACGCCAGGAATAGCAGCCCGATCGCTCGCTTGTGCCGTCCAAGCCCTTCTCGCTGCTCACCACACTCCATCTGATACCTCCCTTCACACCGCGCTGCGTGACGCTCTGATGAGGCGCTGCGCCCGGATGCCGTGCATTGGCTGCCATGAGCAGCCCATCTTCCGTCATCTCGGCGGCCACTCAGTGCCCGCGCGCCCGTGCACCTCCCACCTGGCTGGAGGCTCGCGGCGACCCTGACAGACGTCGCTGCCAGCGGCCATGTAGACGCTTCTGGGTCTTCTAAGCTGGCCTGCTCTGTATATCATCATCAAGGCTGCTGCCGCGCTGCGCATTCGCAGTCTTCCCATGTTCAGCCCCTTTCCACTTCGTCCACGCGTGCTCCTACACCGTCTCCACTCAGCCATAACACCCTCGTCTGCACTGCTCGACTATTTGCCATCACCGCGCCCGTTTGAATTTCCTTCACAATTACATCTCTCTCCACAATTAACGCCTCACGGATTGTGTTTCGACGCACTGGCCCCGGCCCTCCGCATCCGCGCTGCCATCCATTGCAGAGGTCTTAGATTCCCATTGCACGACTCAGGCACCGTCCGTCTTCAGACGATCCTTGGCCCATAGCTTCGCTGTGCTGGAGCCTGCATTCTGGAGCTGTCTTGCTTGCTCATCGCTCGCAGCCACAGCTGTCTGACCACATTGGCCACTCACACGTCACCTTGAATCTCAGCTTACTGCTCAGCTTGCCGCTCCGCGCCATCCCCGGCGAGCTTGCAGCACACAAGAGCCACGATACAGTGTTGCTTTTGAGGCTAGCTCGATCTGCCCACCATAGACTAATCCGGCCATTCACGTTTGCCAGAGCCTGCACGACGTAGTGCTTAACGGCCGGAGTTCAAGCAGTTCGAGGGGCGTGCTCCTGCACCTGCTGGTCTACTAGGGTACCACGCTGGTGGGTCCGGTAATCATCAAGAGTCAACCCGAACCCCCAGAGATCACTGTGCACGCTCGTCCTTGCATTGCCGCCTCTTTCGCATCCTCTTCACTGGCCAATCTCACCCCTTACCGCTGGCTTGGGTTGCGTCGTAGCCTTTCACACCCACTGCAACTACCCGCTGGCAGAGATTGCCCACTGCACCGTCACCCCTTCATAATCTTGCTGTTTGCCTACCATACCATACGGTAAGGCTGCTTGGCCCCTACACAACACTGGCCAGCCCACGGCCTTGTCTCGCGCTCTTTGTCTGCTATGTAAGTCACAACGGCTGTCACATCGAAATGCGGTTCATTTCATGCGACATTTGATGCTCAGGAACTCACTGTCATTTCAGGACCTGGCATTTGCTCTGAATCAAGTCTCGCCTGCTACCAGCAACACGCTTCTTCTTCCCTTTTTCGGCACGTCAGATCTGTTGTGATCCAGGCTCTGACTAGGCGAAGAACAGAACTTGCCGTGTAGGACATCGACATTCAAAGTTCCCCTGATTCCCGGATGAATCGACCATTCAAACATCTCGGTCCTCTGTCTCTGCATATCCTTCTTCTGTTACCATCACTGGTCACAAGGCCCACTTCTAGTGTCCTTCAATCTCACTTCAATCGTCGCGCGTACGAGACGGCCAGGCGGCTCGTTGCAACAGCTTGTCAGAAGCCTACATTGTCTCTTCGTTGGTGGCCACATCTCGTTTTGCATTGCCAGACCTTGACGAGCATCTCGATCCTGGTCACCACGGCACCGAAAACCACAAGAATTACTCTCGAAGCTACTCCTAGAAGCTCTAGGAGACCGTCAAACTGGCCTGCATCATCCAACCGAGCTATCAGGTACGACTCTTAGACCTGCTGCCTTTGCACACACGCAGCCTTTCCTTGTTTGCTGTTGCCTGGCTTTCGCCCCCATCGGACAACCTGCTGACTTTATTTTGGATAGCCTGATAGCTTTGGTGCGCCCTTTACTACGAGAGGCGTCGCATCGGACACTGACCGATACCTGTCACAGTACGGTGAAGGCTTCAGGAGTAGCCTCCCGGGTAGAAATCCTGCCTTAGGCAGCAGCGGGTTGTCCATGTCCGACTACGGCAAGAGTCAACATTATGTGTATGGTAAGTGACTTCATGCTCATCTGATGTTCTTGTGTGGTAGCCATTACCCTTTTGGTCCGATGGCCCCTCTAAGCCGCCACGTGAGCTCTATTAGCAGGCTTACTGACCGCGCACCTACTAGACGCCGAAGCCACAAGGTCGAATCAAGTTTCGACCTATCCTGGTAATGCACAGCCATCATTTGCCTCCCCATACACAGATTCATCCACGCGTCCAGTCCATGAGCACTCGAGCTCAGAGATGCCTTATATCCCTGGCTCCACGTACGAGTCACGCGGCCCGAGCGACCTTTTGCCTGCCGCCTCTTTTATCGATGCAAGGTCCCGTCATCCTGCCTCTCACACGACTAATGAAACGGAAATAACGGGCCTCATTACGCCCACGCAAGGCACCGCTGGATCCACCGTCAGTCTACAACTCCGAACGAATTACGATCTCGCTGCAGAGCAGTACACTTTCATATTCATGTTTGGCAAAAAGGCTTGCGTCGCAGACTTGCAGAAAGTGGACTACGACGATGACTGGTACAACTACGTCCTGAACGTGGAGGTTCCACCTTTCCCATTAACAAACGATTGGAACCCGACTATGATGCTGAAGCTACAGATGGAAAAGGACGGTCATCTTCGCCACCAGGCCGATGCCGGCAAATTCACGTATACCGACATGTCTCCCAATCTTGCGTATCAGTCCGCTTCTGAGTTCCCGAAAAAGCGCAAATTTTCTCTGGATTTTGCAGATGATGAGGACTTTGACACCTTAGCTGCAAAGCGTCAGAACACAAATCGCTTTCAAGCAAAGCCGCGTTCGCTGTCGGCTGCTTATTCGACGGCACAGATGTCGCCTTTGCCAGCGCAATCTTCACTCGCTGGTGTATTCGGCCAGACTGGAGCCTACGACATGAACAGAAGCAGCGCCTACTCTTCTCAATTATCCCACAAAGGCTTGTACGCGGTGCCAAGCATGGGACCGGGCGACTTGAAGCCCCCCCAGATGTCGCCTGGCCTGCAATCGTACAGTCACTACAGTTCCCTTGCACAGCCTAGCCGGAGCCCAGGTTCCATGTCTGCAACGCCGACAGGCCTATCAGTACTCCCATCTCCATCCAACATTTCTGCCCCTACTCTGGTTCGAGCGACCATTGCGCAAAGCGGAGGCGGTTCAAATGGTCAGCCATTCAACCCGTACTCGATGTACCAGACAAAAGCGATTTTGAAGATTGATGGTGACCTTGATAAGATGACCGAAGAGTGGTCGCAAGAGGAGGTTGATGCTAAACGCCGGCTCGTGCAGTTTGAACGATCCCAACATGGCAGCACGATTTCGACTACGTTTGCGCCCGTCACACCAGAAGCTCGTCCAGCAAGGAGCATCTGCGTCAGCTGTATCTGGTGGGAAGAGAAGGACGAGTACTATATTACAAGCGTGGACACAATCTTTCTTCTTGAACAGCTGGTCAATGTGCGCTTCACTGTCGAAGAGAAGAACCGCATCCGTCGCAATCTAGAAGGCTTCCGGCCGCTTACTGTGTCCAAGGCCAAAGCGGACAGTGAGGAGTTTTTCAAGGTCATCATGGGATTTCCTACTCCCAAGCCACGCAACATCGAGAAGGACGTGAAGGTTTTCGCGTGGAGGATACTTTCTCATGCGTTGAAAAAGATCATAAGCAAATATGTATGTACCTTGTTGAGGGCTTACAGGATGTAACTAATCACTCGCACAGTCTGCAAGCTACGCCTCAACAGCCGGCGCAGGATCGCTCCCTATTGCTTCAACATCGTCTTACGGCTCGACTGGCCTTGCATATGCGTCTGGCAGTATGCATCGAAATACTCCGCCGCGATCGGTTGCCGCATCGATGGCCTCAGCCGTATACACACCCAGTATGACATCAACGAGCTTATCGCCCAACTTCAAGATGTCAGCAGGTTTCGAGGGATCATCTGGACATGGCATGCCGACCCCACAAAGGACACCATCTGTACAGAGTATGACTCAGTGGGGAGCTGGATCTCATCAGCTGTCGCACTACCCATCAACCCTGACACAAGCCGGACGCACATCCTGGGAGTATGGTTATCTTAGCAACCCCGTGGGAGCTGGCGTGCCATCCGCAACACAAACACTGCGATCAGACGGTGCCCCAGATGTCAGTCAGATGTCCGCAGACGACGCTTACCAACAATATGGAAACCGTACAACGAGGGTGTAGAAACTGAAGGCGGAATATTTGGTAAACTACAATTGATGTCACCATTACAGGGGTGAGAAGGTGGGTGGGTATGCGCCTCGGCTGACCCACCCATTCGATCATGCGGACCTCGGCGCTAACCATATCTGGATCGCCGCACACCACCACTTCACATCAACACCGCCCTGTACGACGTGGATATTATTCAAGCCGCGATGGCCTGATCCCCACGACCGCACTCTGAGCTCAGGATCTTCTTTTTTCATTTCCAACATTTATACGGAGTTTAGGCGATCTCCTTCCTTACCATCTACGGTCTCCACCTGGTCAGCATCACGCACGAACGATACCCCGGAAGATGGCGTTTCGAGGCTCAACTTATATTTTTGCAGCATTTCTTATCAGGCTCTCATGCAGTAGCATGATCACGGCGCACGAGCCTCCAGCCCATGTGATTCCGGCAGGCACCCACTTGCACGCAGGCTGTGCATCAGGCCGGACATGAATTGCATCACGGAGGCGTATGGTGGTTTCCTTTAGGAGTTTGAGTCACTAACGTCTGCACGGTGGTCAACACCTACGTTTCGTTCCGTACTCTGGCGTGGCTTGTTGTGCATTTTCCCAGCTTCTTTGCATATTTAGATCCCATCTGCATGTCCTCGGGCGGGTGGCAATCATTTTTCGGCAGCGAGTGGAAAGGCGTTTTTTCTCTCTCGTTCTTCTGAAGTTGTGGTTCCTGAGATTCCCCTTTCCTTGTAACATTGGTGGTACCGTACAATTAATTCGACTAATGGGCATTGATGCATGCATGAATGTGTTTTGCATCGAGCTCTCTACCTAGCGTGTGAAAGCTTTTACATGTCTTGCTCTTTGCCTTGAGTGCATCACGGCATGGTTTGCTTACGCGCTCCGTACCATATAGCAGGCAGCAAGCAGCGGACGGACTGTGGACACACACCAACTAGTCTAGCGTGTCGCCCTTTGATGTAGTCCTTCAAGCATCCTCGCTCAGGCCAACCATTACGGCCAAAGACGACAAATAATGAGTCTTTTGCGTGATGATAGTCGATCTGAAACTAGGCGGTTGTTCAAAGATCTCGTCGAAAGCTCAGATTACAAGAAGCTAGCTTACTGGCGCAAGAGATAAACAGCGTTAAGAGGTTGGGACTTTAGGACCAAGATACGATACAAATGATGAGATGGAATATATATGTACACATTAAATCCCATAGTTTCAAGAAAACTCTTCGCAAACGCCTTGTTATGCGTACTCCCATGCCCTATCTATGTATGTAACGCCGAATAAATTAAGACAATGCAAGGCTGCACGACGCATATCAGCCTCCACCTTAGCTGCTCCCCAGGATACGCTCGTATGCATCCTCCACCTCGCGTGCCACCTCCAGCAGCGAGACGATGACAATCTGATGCGTGACATTCGGCAACCTATCTCTATGCAGTCCGATCCATTCCAATGGCGGCGTTGCCTCGCCCATATCGCGCAGCTGTGGTGTCTCGATGATTGGCGGCTCGAGGGGCGTGTATTCGTACTTGGACTGTGGGACGTTGACCACGGCTGTGATCTTTTCCTGCTCGGAATCCGGGTTGTCCGGGTTGGGACTCGTGGAGACGGAAAGGGCGCGCTGACGGTTGGTAGCGGTGTTTGCAGCGGTGGCTTTGTCGTTTGCAACGTCTGAAGAGGGTACGTCGAGGGTCTGGCCTGTGCTGATCTTGATGTTGGATTCGGGAAGGGGTTTGCCGAGGCGGTTGGCAAGGGCACGCGAGTGGTTTGTCCACATCTGCCGAATGTGACTGATGCGCGAGTAGTTCCAGCCGACGTCGACTTTGCCCTCCAAACTGCTCCTGAAGATGTAGTCAATGTGATTGTTGTTGGGCACTTGCCAAGTGTGCATCGTGGCTATGACTTTGGGCACGCGCAGGATTGTACCGCCGCGTGCGGACCGAGCAGTTTCGACGATATCCTCTACGGTAAGATCGGAAATTGCTTTGGCTTTCTTGGGCGTCGGAATCGAAGAAAGCGCGACTGACAACTGTCCAAGAGTCATGCCGAGACTGGCATGGATCTTAGAGGTTTCTAGCGCTACAGCGAAGCGTGCCTGCATGTCCCCAGCTTCGAGCATCAATACAAAGTTGTCGAGGAAATGACCTGGGTAGACGCCCAAGTTGACGGAGCGCAGAGTGACAACTACGTCTGTGTGAAGACAGATCGGAGCTCTGAAGGCATCGTCATCTTCCGTCTTGACGGCAATCATGCTTTGAGAAGGGGAGCGCCCGAAGGACTGCGAGACCGACGATTTGCGTCTTAGATATTTCTCAATATCTCTAAGTGACTGCATGTACGCTTGTTGGTTCTCCTGCACCAGTCGCTCGATGGCTTGATAAAGGGCAAGACCCTGTGCTGCACTTGTAGCATGGCAGAAGACATGAACCTTGTCGCCGTCGAGAATAGCAACAAGTCGGTCTTGACCAGACTCCTCGTCGCCACGTACGTTGTACATCAGGAACTCAAAGTTAGCTATGTCGGCTACGGCGAAAGCTTGATAGTCAAAGCCCGACTTGACACGAAGTTGCTTAAAGCCAACGGATGCTTGAATGAGCGGGGTCGAACGTGCGTCCGGTGAAAGTTCAGGCCATCTGATAGACGTCCGTACTTTGAGACCGCCCAGTTCTACAAAGCCGCTGGTGCGACCAGTGCTCTCCAAGACGATCTTCTCAACACCAATGCACAAATTTTGTTCCCAGTCAGTGCCCTTTGTCGAAGAGGCCCACATATTATGTATGTGGAGAGAGGATTTGCCAATAGCCTGACCAAGATCCAGGTCGACCTTGATGTCTGTGATCGCCACGTTGGCATTCCATGGGAAGGCTGTTGCAGCGGTGACTTGTTGGTAGCGTTGCATGAGGTATTCTTGTGGGTCGGGATTTGGACTGGCATTCGCATCTGCAGGCTGCGACGACTGTCTAATCTCTGGTGGGATCCATATTTCTCGAAAGAGCAAGAAATCTTGCAGCTGCCGAGCGTTGATCTGCAGTGCCGTTGGATTGATTTTCAAGATAGCAGAGATGCCGCCAGTGCCGCTGAGGTGCTTGCTGTTCATCAGGGATAGAACTATTGAGTCAACGTCGAGGCCAAACGTCGACTCGCGCGAGTAGACGTGCTGCACAGTGGCATTCAGCTTGGTGAAAGCGGCAGAAGCTGCGAAAAAGTGCCCGTGCTCCTGTGACTTGACACTGTTGACTGTGACATAGATGTCTTCCAATTTCGCAATCGCTGCGACCCGTGCAATTGGCTGACAGCTAAGACTGAATTCTTGCTTGCAGATTCGAAGACCTAGATTGAGACTGGTACGACCTAATAGCGCTGAAGGATCGGCGTTGATGATATTGTTGTCGTCATCAAGCAATCTTGCGGTAGGCTTGACTTGCGTATCGGCTTTCTCCTCTTGCAGCGATTCAGAGTCGTCTTTATCCTTGTCACGCACGACAGCTTTGATACTGTCCGATATGTCGATAATAATGGGAACCACAGTCGGCAGCAAGGTGTTGCTGGATCCGTCCACGCGAAGCTCAGCGTTAAGTGAAGGATCCTGTCCTTCATCTTGATATTCAAGTCGAAGAGCGATACCAGGTGCTCGAAGGGCCAAGCTACTTTTCGATCCGTCCCCAACGAATTGGCTGTATCTGCCCTTCTGTTGCGATCTTTGTGATGCGCCTTGCGACGAGGGTCCTTCTCGGCCGTTGATATGTACCACAGCTCCTGCAAAGTTCGCATCCACTGTCAATGAAGACAATCGCTTGTTGCCGAATGGATTCTTCCTTTGCGCGCCGGATGTGGTAGGTGTAACGCTCCAGTTCGCGGAAGACTTGCGAAATTTTCTGCCCGCAAGCGCGATTGATCGCTCTAGGACATTCGCAGGGAGAATGAACTGGGAGTCGAGCTGCAGATCTAAAGCCTTGCCAGCAGCGTGGAAGGCGAGCTGTCGCGTCTCCTGTGTAGAGGCATAAGCCACGTTGAATTGCATCTTCGGCAACAATGCCGAGTTCAATGATCGTTTCTTCTTATCAGCAGACGTTGGAACCATCTGTAGCTGCGTGCCTTCAATCATCAAGCGCGCTGCATCATCCTTTTGTGTAGACAGGTTGATCCTTCTGAAAGATAGGACCAGGTCCTCGCTTTCAGTATTGGCGAAAGGCGCAACCGAAGTACCGACGACCCAGGTAGCTTGTAGGTCGAGCAGCTCCATAGAGTAGGTCGAGCTGAACAAAGCCCCCGAATCGATACTGCCATTATCGTTATCAGCACGACTCATGATGCTTTTAGCACGTTTACTAGAAAGCTTGCTCTTAGTATGGCGCAACCTCTTGAGGTACTTCTTCTCTTTAGATAGGTCAAGGTCCTTAATCTTGTCCTGTAAATGATTCATGACGTCTACAACCGCTGAAGCAGTATCGGCAAACACATTGAGCTCGAGACCGGAGCTTCGGATACGATACAACCTTCTTTGTGGATCTGATTTCTGTTCGGTGGTAGCCTGGATGATCGCGCTGAAAGTAAGGTTACCGCAGCGGCGGACAGACTCAGAGTCCGATGTCGTCATGTCAACGGTCACTTCGTGAATCCGGATAATCGCTTCTGGAAAAAGCATTGCCTTGTTGTTCGATCCTATGTTCGTGGCTTTCAATTGTACGGATGACAAGCGGAAGGCAAGATGAGCCGTGGAGGACTTTGAATCTCGGCCAGGTGCTGTCGCCACTATGTTCATTCCGGAGAACGTCATCTGTATTCCGAAAAGTAGGTCTTTTGCGTTCGCCGGTGGCTTTACCACAGGACTGCTGTCACTCGGCGGAAATATCTCCTCTATGTGGGTCTTCAGGACCTCCACATCATCCTTAACGGCGTCTAACATCTGCGTTATCTCGGGTTTGTTGAGTGTGGTCGCAAGGGCTTGTATCTCAGAAGCTTGAATTTCAATGGTCTCGATGATACCTGAAGCCATGATGCGTGTCTCTTGATCGTTCTGTGAGACGTTCAGTCTGCCATTGACAGCAGGCAACTGCAGAGAACTGATCACGTGCGACCCCTCATTGGACGTGCTGTATAACCTATGATGACTGGTGTCGAGATCATAGTCCATGCGCAGAGTGATGTCCTTTCCGAGCGTCGGGACCACTGCAATACGTCCCGACTTGCCGGAAACGGCCCAACCGAGGGGGTGAAGTAGCGCGAGCTCGACTTGATAAGCATCCATGAACAGTGCCAACGTGACATTAGGAAGCTGGGTATCACTAGCATCTTTAGGATCCTCTTGGCTCTTACTTGTCTTTCGGTTGCCAATAGCCTGCATCGCTGCGAATTGGCGCATGAAGTAAGCGACTTCGTCTCTAATCACGACATCGGCCAACTCGAGCATGCCTAGCAGATCTTCTTGGATCTTTATAATGATCATATGACTGGCTGCTGCAACTTTGATCTCGTTAGGAATGTTGCTGCTCTTTTCATGCTCAACTAGGGCGAAATAGAGGCTAGGCCGCTCGAATTGCACTTTGGCGAGGGAGCGAGACCGCGAGAATATCTCACCGACAGCTAACTCTAGATGAATATGAGCAGTCAGGACTTCTCCAAGATCAGAGTCGTCTTTGTCGATGTCAATGAACGAGAACCGCATGCGCCGACCAGTCATGATTGTGCGAAGATTGATAGTATCGAGTGTAATTTCCGATCTGTTCGTTGCGAAGACCACTTGAATACTCTGATGGTACCCGAGCTTGGTTCTCTGTTTTGTATGGGTGGCCTTCGTCAAGGCTGTCGTGTCCAACGTGCTGTCATCTTTGATGAACAGCTGAGTGAGCGCTTCCGCAAGCTCACATATCTCCCAATGCACATGGAGTAAAGTCTCGCGGGCACTGACCTGCACTGTAGATGATTTTGAGGGCATTTCGACGGTCACCACTCCAAGCGCATCTGGCTCCTTCACGGGAGGCAAAAGTACGACACTGATAGCAAGTATGATCAGCTCAACCTCGCTTTGCTTCGGACCAGGGTCAATGGTCAATTTTACTCCACCAGACTTGACGTCAAGGTTCAGTGGTGCTGAATTCGGGGTAGGCAAGCTGTCTTTGAGGTGGCCAAACAGCAGCTTCATAGCAAGGCTTTTGTCGACGTGCGCCAGGTCCCAGGTCCGCCACTGATCCCACATCGCGATGATCTCCTTTTCTGCATCATCTGGACAGCCCACGTTCTTCTGAGCACACTTCCTTGTCAGATCCCGCTTCTCGTATGAAGGAAGACATTGCCAAGTGTAGCGGAGACGTGAGATAATCTTCCATGAGTCGTGGCTGCGTAGGTGATCCCTTGCAGCCCGCAAAGCGTACGAAGCTTTTGTCAAGAAGCCTGGATCAGTGTATTGATCTTGCACGCTCGTCAAATACCAGGCCAGATAACGCAATCTATCATCGTGGCGCTCATTAGCAACAACGAATCCACTCGCTAAATCTTCAGCCAGGATTGTTGTACGGTGAACCAGTGAGGCGAGATACTCGATCTTCTTGCTCGCTGCAGCAGTCTCAAACGATTGGAATGAAACGTTCACAGAACTCTCCTTGTTCTGCAAAGACCAGACAAGAACGTCTCGCAATTCCGCCTGGACCGCAACGCCTTCACTGGGACCCTGTAGGGCACGCTCCGTGATTGAGAGTCCGAGCGAACCTAAGGTGGTATGCAACGCTAGCGAGTCTTCACCTGCTCGTTCCCCGGGGAACTTTTTGATGCGAGCGGCCAGATTCAGATGGTTTGCAATTACATCGTACTGGTCTTTGCCACCGACACATGTTGGAGTAGGGTCGAAGCCATGCTGGAAGCGAATGTGGGCAAAAGGAACATTTATGTTAAACTCTAGGGAGCTTCCGATGCCTTCGAGACGCGTTCTGTTAACCAAAATCCTGGTCATTACGTTCAATTGGAAACCATCCAGTAGGTCTTCTGGACGCTGTGGCTGGATGATCTCGACCAGATTAGAGACACACTTGACAAACGCCGGAGTACAGAAGATTCGTATCCCTGGCTCTGCACTGATAAGCAGGGACGTGTGCGAGAAACTTTCATCCAAATGTCCGGTGGACACATCGTTGAAGACCAGATCTCCGTCCCTGTTAACTTGGGAAGACGATGGCAAGTCAGGTATGGTTGGGACGTCAGACAGATCGGGATCAACCTGATCCAGCGAGAAGTACGGTGGGGCCAATGAACTTGAAAGAGCAACGGACGAAGGTGGAAGATTGCGCCTTGCCCGTTCCTGCTCTGCTAGAGGCGTGTAGAGTCGAGCTCTACTTTCCTCGCGATTTGAGGAGCCACCAAGCAAAGTGCGGCTTCTACTCGACTCAACGGTGTTTGAGGTGTGTTCGTGCCTGCGAATTGACCTGATACTACGGGCGAGTGAACTGTTAGACACAGACCGTATTGAACCTGTGCCAGATCGTCGTCCTCTTGTGGGTGACTCGTTCGTCTGCGACTTTGTTGACTTCATGGACACTGTGTCGTTCGTGCGTGGTCCATAGAACAATATTGGTTGTGGTATGTCTGGAAATTGCATGGCGGGTGGGCGCAGATTGGCTTGCGCGGTAGCTGTTCGATCTAGAGTGTCGTCGAACTCGTGTTTGAACATGAAGTTGGCGCGATTGGTGCGCTGGTCATGCTCACGCACGTGCGCTTGCTGCTTCTCGCGGTCTGCGGTGAAATCAAGGTTCCTTTTGAGCATATTGAAGGACAACGTTGTTTGAAAGAACGCATGTGTTTCGACGACCTGCTTCTCACCAGCACGAGTCCGGTGGCGGGACGCTGTTCGAGCGTCAACGGCAGCAATTGTTAGGTCTGGCACGCGAGCCGAGAGGCGCTGGGAGAATAATGCTCCTGCAAGGTCGTTGAAGTCCAAAGTGATGGCGCTCGTCTTGACTAACAAGGCTTCGGGTGCGACGTGTAGCCACAGATGAATGTCTTTAGTCCTTAACCTCAGCAATGTAGCATCATGAATAAGTGGTATCTCGGTAAGAGGCAACGAGTTCTCATCGTCATCCAGAGTGAACCCAAACGAACGCGCTGCTCCAGCTGCAGTCTCAATGAAAGAAGAGGTGCATTCTCCGGATATTGTGCCAACGTCAAAATCCCAGTTACAAATATACGTCGGTTCAGTGGGAGGAAGGCCGAACAAACGATGGCCAAAGATGACCACGGAATCAATGAAAAGCTCTGTCTGACCACTTGAAGGCGTGTAGGCCTGCTCTGGGCTAGCGTCTGGGCTGAGCGGTGGCTCTGACAAGGATATGCTGATGGGGCTGAAGTTTACCATCAGATCCATGTAATAGTTCGTGAAGCGAAGATCCGCAGATGCATACGGCAAATCGGCTCGAATACAGCGGTTTGCTGAATAGAGATTTGATGGTATGAGGACAC
Organism: Stagonosporopsis rhizophila; assembly: GCA_016767195.1. NCBI lineage: Eukaryota > Fungi > Ascomycota > Dothideomycetes > Pleosporales > Didymellaceae > Stagonosporopsis > Stagonosporopsis rhizophila. The sequence continues at coordinate 657,632 of CP068492.1, forward strand.
TGGTATCGTCGACCGAAATGCAGAGAACGACATCGAGGTCGTTCGAGATCTTAGCGGGCTGTTCGTCAGCGCCAGGCCCATCTTTTGGGAGACCAGTGCTAGGAAGGGATTGAAACTCCTCCAGCGTCTTGAAGTGCATATCATCGCCGAAGTAGTTATCCTTGATCTTCATGAAATGATGAATGAGCCATCCATACAGTTCAAGGGTTAATCTGTGCCCTTGTATGTCCATGTACAGTCTGTCAGTATTCATGGCATCAGTGGTGGTGACATATGTATGCGATCCAGTAAGGGTCAGCACTCCTAACTTTGCAACCTTGGGGGAGGCGAGGAAGGTTTTGAGCGTATTCTTCAAGGGCATTAAGACCTCCAAGCCCATATCCTCGCCGCGAACATCGAACTGTATCTCGTTTTGCAATGGCCGGAACCTGTCCAGTGGTATTGTGACATCTCCACGAAGTTGCTGGCCCGACAATATGATGAAGTTGTTGTCGTCGAGATCGGCTGGATTGTTCACAATGTTAGAATCGTTGGTGTTCAGGTACAGCTTAAAATTGTTGAGCTCGACGTGGAGGAGGTAACGGAAAGGCACAAAGACGAAGTAGTCAGGAGGTGGACCAGCGCCCCAGTCAGCCACCAGATCTGTCAAGAGAAACAGATGATCTCTGAGTAAGAATAGCTCGAGATCTTGACATTTGATATTAAACATCCACGTTCGTAATGTGTTCCAGGAGAGAGGTGCTGCCAAGTCACAGTCGAGCGCGATAGAGCCGGAGCGCCATAGTAAACCATGGTTAACGCTAGATGATATCTCGGTACTTTTGATCGACACGTCGAGCTTGTTGCCAAAGCCGTTACTGGAAGCGACCATGTCCATGATATAGTTGACGGTCGAGTCACCAGCGACTTTGACGTCAATCCAGGCAAACGGGCGGACGTTCTGTGCCGCTGTGGTATCTCTTTGCTTGCCACGACGTCTTCTAGATTTTGCTTTTCCCTTGCGTCTATCGTTTGCTGACTTCTCATGCGCTGCCAATGTGTGTGCCTTTCCCTTCCACTTCCAATCTTTCGATGGTTCCCGGACTGGTATACGCAATACGGTGTCTTCTCTGATGAACAAGAACAGTTTGAAGACAGACAGAGCGCGGGGTTCCCCTGTTTTAAGAGGTTCGGCCGGTACAGCATCGACTCGCGCTCCTGGGAAATAGATGTTCTGAAAGATACCTCTGTGGCGATCTGCCCAAGGACCGTAGTTGATGATGCCGCCAAACACCTCGATATCCATGCCGTAGTCTGGTGGAATACTACCGTTGATGTCGTGTGGGCGACTAGGATCCACAAACATACTGTTATCAATCTCAGCAGGTACTGGCCCTGTCACGTCCCAATAGAAGCTGACGTTCACGCAAGGAATATCGGCAATGAGAGAGGTTTTGGCATATTCGATTCCGTCCCATTCGCCATGGCCGTCATTCTGACTATCGTCGAGGTAGCGCGCTAGACCTTGCCACTTTTCTTGGCCCGGAAAATGCCATTGAGAAGCAAAGTACTTGCTATCCCTCATGCCAGTCTTTGAATGCGTGTGTACTGAATCTGACGAGCCGGAGAACAGTCCAGACAAGAATGGTATCTTTCTCGACCATGGCATGCGTCGCTTGTGGGTAACGTCTTTCTCGAGGACGTGCTCTTCCGAAACGCCCTTGCCAGACTCTTGCTTGTACTGTGCAGCTGTGTCGAGTTGAGCAGCCTTGTAGTCCGGGTTTGGCTTCATGTGGACGACTGGATGTGTCACTTGGAAGGAGATCAACTGTTGATATACGTCGAGAGGGCCACTGGAGGATGCGTCGAGAGTGCCGGCGGCCTTTTCAAACTGTGCTGTTATCACAGCGGGAGTATTTTCATTACCAACCACGATAGCGCCTTTAGTGATGTCAATGTGGACCGGGAGGATCTTGAGAAAGACAGGGAGTGTGTCTTTCTTTGGACTTGTGGTTGTCGAGTAACTCGTGTCGACGCGCAATGCATTCCTCTCCTTTTCGGAAGGGTCTTTCTTCAGCTTGGTATGGTGATGCTCCCCGTCGAGTGCGCTACCGTGGGACTGCGATCCGGAGGCCGTGTGTGTGTCGTCGGTCGAGGAGGCGCGTGGATGCATTGTCTGCTCTGCACTGGTCCGATCTGTAGTGGCTTTGCGCTCAAAGGCCTCAATAATGGCGTCATAAGCAGGGCTGCGGTTGTACATGAAGGCTTCGACGCCAGACACCTTGATCGATATACGGCATGGCAACTGCTTGGGCGTCTGCTTGCCTCCCTTTTCTGCTCTGTCCACATTTCTGCTTGGACCTGTCGACGCTGACGGCGGCGAGCCCGAGCCATGGCTACTGCTGCTGCTATGGTCGGCAATGGTAGGGGAGTCGGCTTCGGTGTACACTGCAGCATCACGTACGCGGCGCAGCCAGTAGTTCCAGGTGATGTAGCCACCATGGACCAGGATTGTCTCGTTGTGGGCGTGGTAGCGTATGTCTTTGAAAAAAATGCGGCCGCCGAGGGGCGAGACCTGCAGGCCGGTGATGTCGATGTAGGCGTGGAAGTTGCGCCAGGTGTATGCGCGGACGGCATAGGAGATTAGAGTGGCGAACAGGCGGTTGAAGTAGAAGCAAAAGAAGATGGTCAGGATGCCGCAGATGAGCAGTTCAATGAGGAAGACCCTAGGCAGTCAGTCAGCACATCGCCGTGCTATGTGGGCGACTGCGGGCGCACCAATTGAAGCTGTCGCGTGGGTTCAGCGGTTCTGCGACGATTCCGCCGGCCATGGTTGCAGCGCGGTGTGGAGGACAAGCAGCGATTCATCATGGTGCAGCAGCGTGCAAGGCCATGTCGCGGGGCAAAGGGGCGCGCTGGGTGGGCTGGCGGCAGCTGCCAGTACTCGCAGGGGTGCCGTGGTGTCGTATTGGAGGGCGCTGGACGGTGGATTTGGCCCTGCACAGCTCGAGCGTGCTGGTGTCGTTGGCTGCAGGATGGAGTTCACTAACGGGCGCGGGCGCGGGCGCGGACGCGGGTGCAGGGTCCAAAGGTCCAGGAAAGTCGTCATGGAGCTTGTTGAGTGGCCTGTCAGAGGCCGGGGGGAAGGAGCTCGGAGCTTGGGCGCTCCACAGTCTGGGCCGCCGACGCCTGCCAGACAGCAGCCAGCAGCCAGCAGATAGCAGATGGCATGGAGGAGGCAGCCGCACACGACACTTGACAACGCCTCTCTGCCCTTTGTCCTCTGCACTCTGCGCTCTGCACCCTGCACCCTGCACCCTGCCTACTGCCCTCTGCACGCCATGGCCGCCTGCCATCGCTGAGCGACTCCAGCAGCTCTACCGCGCCCTCCAGCCGTCTGCCTTCCTGCTTACCTCGCACCCAACACCGCCTCCAACATGGCTGCAGCCACCCTTCGAGACGTGCACCCGGACGCCATCGAGGGCGGCACTGGCCAGAGGCTCGGCCACGTCGTCATCATCGTCGCCGGCGTCTGCGCTCTTGTCTCGAGTCTGGTCACCTTCCTGTGAGTCGCATAGCTGCTCGTGCTGCTTTATCCACTGACGTAGCTGCCAGCGCCGTGTGGTTGCAGACGTAAGTGCACCGCTGTGCCTTCTTTTGCGCCTTCTCACTCCAGTGCAGGAAAAACTACCGAAAGCCTCTGCTGCAACGATATGTCGTGCGCATTCTTCTCATGTACGCATGCCCTCCTCCTCCTGCAACCTCCACTGATCGTCCCCAAAGGGTCCCCATATACGCCGCCGCCTCGTGGGGCAGTCTGATGTCTGTCCAGGCGGCTTCCTGGATTGACCCTCTCCGCGACATCTACGAGGCCTTCACCATCTACACCTTCCTGCAGCTCCTGATCAACTTTATTGGCGGCGAGCGCGCCCTCATCATCCTCATGACCGGTCGAGCCCCTGTCGCGCATCCCTGGCCCATGAGCCTCGTTCTACCCAAGCTTGACATATCCGACCCCCACACCTTCCTTGCTGTCAAGCGCGGTATTCTCCAGTATACATGGGTGAAGCCCCTGCTCGCACTGGCTGGCATCATCATGAAGGCAACAGGCGTATACAAAGAGGGCTACATCAACCTCACCTCTGGCTACTTCTGGGAGAGCTTCATCTACAACGTCAGCATCACAGTATGTCTGTATGCTCTTGCCATGTTCTGGGTGTGCATGACAGAGGACTTGAAGCCTTTCCGACCCATGCCCAAGTTCTTGTGCATCAAGGGCATCATCTTTGCCTCTTATTGGCAGGGTCTCTTCCTTTCCATCCTCGTCTGGCTCAAGGCCATCCCAGACGACGTGCCAGGCTACTCTGTCGACAATCTCGCCACAGCTATCCAGGATGTCCTCATTTGTTTCGAGATGCCTCTTTTCGCCCTCGCCCATTGGTATGCCTTCTCGTGGCACGACTATGCCGACAACACCATCTCAGCTGCCCGTCTGCCCGTCAAGTACGCATTGCGCGATGCTTTCGGGCCCTTGGATCTCATCCAGGACACCAAGGAGACTTTTGCCGGTGGAAAGTACGACTACCGCCACTTTGATGCTCGGGACAATGTTCTCGCTCACGAAGAGTCGTCATCCCGTGCTGCGCGCATGCAGGAGGGCATGAGGTATGAGAGGAACGGCAAGGGTAAGTACTGGATACCCAAGCCAGGACAAGCATCTGAGCATGAACCTCTTCTCAACAAGGTATCTCATGGTCGAGCCAGGGCCATGAGTCCTGGCCCACACCGTGCACTTGAGGGTGGCAAGTATGGCACTGCAGACGAAATCGAGGAGCCAACGCTAGAGCCTGAAGACGAAAGACTATTCGACAATGCGCGTGCGTTGGAGTTCGGCGACTGGAACGTAAGTGACGAAAATTCGTCCAACGACACCGTGCTGATACATTCCTAGTACCCAGTCATTGAGGCACACCGCGCCCGACGCGAAGATCGCTTTACAACAGAACCTCCAATAATCACTGCTTCAACGAATCGAAACTATCTGCAACCGACTGCTGCCAACAAGCGGAGACGAAAGAGCCAGATCAAGAAAATCCAAGAAGAGCAGGGTAAGCACAGCAAGGGCAAGCAAAGGAGCGACTCCTCTAGTAACGGCGAGTCGTCGAAACACAAGTCGCGAGCTCCTTTGGTTGGAAATCTACTCCGCCAGAAGTCGTCATCATCTTCATCTGCCAAGTCGGATAAGAGTCAGCTTGTCGATCTCGTGGTCGAAGATCATGATGCCGAGGAAATCGACCGAATCCGTGCACGCAAAGAAGGAGGACCCGCTTGGAATGAGGTTGAGAACAAGCACTTTGTGCATACGTATCCACAAGAGGGCCAAGCTGAGGAGGTTCGTGAGGGCTTTGAGCCTGACGTCCCTGAAGCACATAACCCTGAGCGCGTCCACAATCTAGATTATCCTTTCAAAGTGGGCACCGACGAAGACGAAGATTTCAAGCCCCCTGTCAACAAAGAAGCCGAGCGCTGGGAAACGCGCGTGTACAACGACGAGGAGGATGCCTCGGACGCTGCGAACAAGTCCCAAGAAGACCGGCCCAGTCCCAACTACGGCAGCTTCAGAGAAGAGCGTAATGTCTGGGGGCAGGATTGATTATAGCCGCGGAGAGGGCAGTCACGATTCTCGTTTGGAACAGTTTGCATGTATACTGCGTTTGCGACATGCGCATGTGGGCAGTTATATACCCTTACTTTGTACATGTTGGAGTTTGTGCGTCTTCTGCCGTTGATGTTTGGCGCTGTAGTGAGTAAGGGAAAATCTAAGAATTGCGCCAATTGTTGGGCGTCTTTGCGTGTTGAGAATTCGCCTGTACAGATCACGAATTTGCGAAATAATGGCGACAACACATGCTCTATCTTTCAGATGAGCCGAGCGCTTCATTGCGACATTATGATTATTCGAGCGATTTGCAACCTCTGTCGAGTCCACGAAAGTGCCAGGCTCCTCAACGCTCAAACTGCCTCAACAAGAAGAACAACGACAAGAACAACAAGACACCATACCCGTTTTTACACAGCATGCATTAGACCTTCCATTCAATCATGATGTTTTGATATCCGTCCTCTCGCACTACATAGCCAAAACTACATCATCGACGCGCTCAGCGTCTGAAACGGGGTATATCCATCGAAGCGAATAAAAAAAAAGGGTGCCTGGGCATCCGCATGCGCGGAGGGTATATGCCCAGGCCGACGAAACAAAAGCTAATCTCTTGCAAAGTAACCCTACCAGTGTTCTCTCTCCACGCGTGTGTATATGTGTCCAGCACAACTCCCCCTCCCCCAACACCATTACAACAACAACAACAACCCTACAACTAAAACGCCACACCAACCATGCCCACGCTCATGTGCGGGCTAGCAGGAGGAAACCGTCGTCCGCTGTGCATCCCGACGTCCTTTGCAAACAGCTCCTGGCCGGGCAGAATGTGCTCGACGGGCGACACGGGCGGCCACATCTCGCGGAGGCCGCGCGCACTGCGGGTGCTCCTGTTGCTCGCGAGTGCGGCCTCAATGTCCTTGTCATCGTCTGCGCGCAGCACGAGGGGCGCAGGGATGCGGCGCGCTCGGCCCTGTCCCTTGAGGATGTTGACACGCGCGTGGGGCGTGGGCTGCTGCTCCTCCATGTCCTCGGAGTCGGAGTCGGGAGTCGTGGATCGTGTCGTCGAGTAGCTTGCCACTAGAGTCACGGTCGTAGCACCTGTTTCGGTGCTGTCGTTTGAGTCTTGTGAATCCTGGCGCACGTGGTATGTGGTTCGGCTCTCTGCGGTGCTGGGAGGCGAAGGGAGGGAAGGAATGGGTGGGTATTCGACCTTGTAGAATGGGGTCAGGTCCTTCGCCTTGGGTGTGGTGGGACGCGAGGACGAGCGGCGCAGCCAGTTGCTCAGACGATGGAGCGAAGTTGTAGATGTTGAACTTGCCGTCTTAGGGGGAGGAGGTGTGATTGGGTTGGATGTCAGGGGCCCGGTGAAGTTGCGTGCCGGAGGGTATAAAGAGAAGTTGGGCGCGCGACGGAGGGCGGGAGTGGAGTCGGATGGAGGACTAGGAAGAGGTTTGTTGGCAAGGGGAACGGAGAAGGCAGAGCCGATATCGGACAGAGTTTCCGAGCGGACATGCATACGCATCGCGGGCGCGAAATGAGGTACATGGTGGGATGGTGAGGGAGGAATGCGGTTGCTAAGAGCTGGGTCCTGAATCTGAGAGCGGTAGGCGGATGCACGGCGCTCTTCGACAATGGTGTTGAGCTCGCGAATAGCTTCGTCAACCTCAGTGTTGGTTCGGCGGAGACTGCTAGGCCTTGTGGGTGCGGTATTTGCTCGGCTGCGGGACGGTGAAGGGAGACGGGATATGACTCGGGCTGGGGTGTTTGTTCCAGAGGTGCGCGAGCGTCGCAGCAGTCCGGTACCACGGACGATCGACTCCACACTGGCTTTTGGCTCTTCGCTCCATGACGGCAGAGCCGGTGTAGCCATCGTGCCAACTGTAGAGCCCGAAAACCTTCTCTCATGGGTAGTGACGCTCTGCACACTCTGCACACTCTGTACACTGGCACGTCTCGAACCAGAGCCAACCGGCTTCCTCGGAATATTATGTGATGATGGGTTCGAGAAGTATGGCCCTGTTGACATGTCACCGCCGCGGACTCGCGCCGGCACGGGCATGCTTAGCGGTGACGGTTTGATCGTCCAGTTCTCCTCTTTCTGGAAATCAGGAAGCGGTGATAGTCGTCCGCAGCCGTCATTACCATACATTGAAAGCTGGAGGGGACGAAAGCTGCGGCGTCTGGTGTTGTCGGTAACCATGAACTCTACACTGTCAAAGCCATCAAAGTGGCGGAAGTTGGTAGGCGCACTGATACTGGGTCGAGCATGTGATTGTTTTGGCCGAGCGAGAGTTGCCAGGCTTGCTCGTGATGATGCTCTCGCAGCATATTCACGACCGTTTGTGACCCATTCTGATATATGCTGGCTCATGATTTGACCTGTTGTTGGTCGCGGGGCTAAAGGGTTTGTTGGGGAGACTGGCATGGCTTGAGGCTGGTCGTATATCCGCGTAGCTGATCGACCTGGCAATCTGTCAGTACGGGATTCCCGCTGGTTCTGGTCATGATGTTGCAACATCTGAGAAAGTGTGATGATTTAAGACATCTGGACCTAGATGCACCTATGCAAGGTGGTCATGCAGCCCCGCACGATGTGGATCATTGACAGCAAGGCAAACCGGTGTATCTCCACCAGCTTTAAGCTGTAAGGTAGAATAGCAAGGGCGGCGAATTATTGCAGTCATCGCGTTGATGAAGTTCGCGTTGTTTGTATGACAAAAAAAGGTTTGTTGAACATACCGTTGTGCCCTTTCTTTTCAGATACAACATCATCCCTCGATGCACAGCATCCGCCGACCCCAATGGTCAACCATGAATTCTTTCTGCGGTGGCCCTCCATATTACTCTATGCTGCAACCAGGCAGCTCGTATTCCATCTCAATCCAGGAGGTGTGCTCTTGCGCAAAACAATCGAAGCGGCAACCAAGTAGCCAGCGGGTCTCGCGACGCAGGAAAAAAAAAGACAAAAGTGAACGAATGAGAGAAAAGCACGATGATGAAAGACAGTGACAATTGACAATAGATGAAGGATAGAGAACAAGAAGCAGCCCACAATCGATGTGTTGTCTGCGTTCCAGAAGGTCTTTGTGCGTCTGCCCGCAGTTTCGGCCTACTCAAGTCGGACTTGTTGTCCCAACCTTCAGCAAGTCTCTGGGCTGGCCACGCGACAGGACGACATTCATCCAAGATATAGATGAACGACGCCTGGCGCAATGACTACCCACCATCATGCGCCCAATGGAAAGAACGCATTGCGATGTCGTTAACGTGCAACGCCTGTCGGCAGCATTAGGCTGATGGCGGTTGTGGGATGTGAGGCCGTTCATTGGGTGCACCACGTTTTAACCGCCGAAGACGTGCAGTAAAGGCCAGCCATTCACGGCACAATAGCGCTTACGGCTTGAAACAGACAGATGCCAGAATGAGTGTGGCAAGCTGGGGTGAGCTTGCGCAAGTGGATTCATGCATTGCACAGTGGGTTGCTCCACGGGAGAGCATGTGCGTTTGGAATGTGCGCGGAGGGGCCATGCTGGGACGGCTAGAGCGATCCCGTCGATCAGCGAATGTACCTGTGACAGCGGCAGTTCACGATAGCCACTGAAACTTGAGACGCGTGTCATAAACGGAACGCAAGGCCCTCGTTGATCTGTAAGGTGGAAAGAAAAACCTTTGGCGATGGTCTCTCATGCCTTGAGAAATGCTGGCCAATGAACTTGCCAGGCATTTTCAATTGGACGGGATTTCCAGAAATATGAGACGAATATGCGTTGTTCCAGAGCCAATCAAGTGCCCGAGTCGCACGTTTCTCGATCACATCCGTAACCCACAAGCTCGATTTACTGGAGCCAGCACATGATCGCATCGATCGTTCGTCGCACCTTGTCGATCGAGCTGCACTTCCGCATGTACCTCTTTCAGGCATGTGGAGACTTGTTCAGTCCGCAGGAGTTTGGTATAGCTCTGCTAGTATTAGCGGTAACCATGGCAAACAGTGTTGTTGAGCACGCGAAGCATGCCCGGGCGGGTGATGATGGCTTGTCAGACAACGAAGCACACGGCAGTGCGCAAGGTGGGTTATGCAGTCTTCGTCAACTTGTCTAGCTGAGATTCTGTGCGAGTCCAGCAGGTTCACAGTATCAAAAGTGCCGCCTTGTCTGAACGGGTATATTGAATAGTGCTGTATGTACAGAAGTAGACCAACCACCCTGCCTTATACCGACCAAGTAGAGAATCGTATGCTTGCTATTACCGCTTTAAAGGGAGAGATCGAAAATCGTCATCGTACAAAGCGTCCTACAGCTCCTCCAGGTCATGCATCGCTAGTTTGAACTAGTTATGAGTTTCTTGAATGCTGCCAACGTTTTACACCCCTCTTGCGCCTCTCAAGGGAATAAACCTAGTTCTTAGGAGGGTAGCGCTTGAAAAAGTATCTGCTTGATATGAGCTCATAGGTTCGTTTCGTGAGCCGACGCTGACTTACTGGCTGACATAGTAATCGCCGAGGCCAAACAGACCAACGACACCAGCCCAAGCGGCGACCACCTTGCCAGTCAACTCGCCGCGGCTGTATTTCCTGTATGCGCCAAAGCTAAGCGCAGCAGAGATCACAGCAAGCCCGATGGCATTGCTCAAAACGACAGGGTTGTCAGCGTTCTTCTTCACCTTATCCTTGGCCTTCTCTTTCTTAGCAGCAGCGCTGTCACGGATCTCCTTAGCGGCTTCCTTGATCTCGGCCTCGCGCTCCTGGCGAGCAGCTTGGGTGTCGGTCTTGACAGACTGTGATTCGTAGTCCGAAGGGACCGAGGAGACGTGGGGGCTGTCAACATCGACGAGAGACGAGACGGAGTCCTCGGTATGCGCAACCTCAGGAACGGCAGGCGCACGACTACAGCTGCGTTAGAAGTCAAGATTAAAGCGCTGACTACTTGACACTTACGCCTACTCGTGGTTAGTGATTGCCTAGTGACGATTTTCACATGTACTGACCTCCTCGGGGCTCTGCTTGGGGCCACTGGCAGCAACGTCGGCGTAAGACATGATGATGATGTGCGACGTGTATAGCAACAGAGAATCTGAAGGTACAAGATGAAGATGTCGGCGAAGAAATGTGATGTGCTGATGGAAGAACGTGAAGAGTCGATCGTGTGATGCCGAAGTTGGCAGCTCCCTCACATGCCGACCGGATACCAATTAGCGCGGCACAATACGTCATTCAAGCGTAGCGTCTGCCAGGAACGGGAAGTTTCGTTTCGGCTGATCATCCGACCACGCTGCATTGAGATTCGACTTCGTACGTGCTTCAACTCGAATACTAGAAATCACACGCTTTGCAGACGGAACACTGCAATTGCTCGTGCTATCTCGCGGTCACGATACACTCCGAATGCAAATTTCGTTCAACAACAATCCGTATGCGCCTGAAGGTCTCAAGTAGGGGTTTCTTCCTTTGATCATCATATGATACAAAAATGCACAAGTGTGTTAAAAGAAGCCTCGATGCATGGCTTCCGTCCAAACGATTTCGCTAAAGACACCTACGCTACCGAGTCGCACGTAGTTAAGAAGAAGAAAAAAATGGCTATTACCGAGAGATCGCTCAATAAGAAAGAGATCCACGATAGCCCACTCTACCTCTCGGACGCATCCAACAGAGGCAGTCTCAAGTGCCATGACAACGTGGGTTGAATTTTCAGCAAGTCCGCTGCTGATACCCCATACCGTGCCTACACATCTCACAGGTTCACGCGCGGCTACGCCCTCTGAACAGATATGTAAGCCAAGAACCGTTCGCGATAGTTCTACTCGTCACCGAACACAGTCTTGTAGTTTTCCAGTAAAGCTTGTACAGCCACGCGCTGCTGTTGGACATCGCTTAGCTCTCGCTGAATGTCCATTGGCCGCATGATTGTGGGCGCAAACACGACAGCAAGATTGAGAGGTGTCATCTAGAGAAGAATTAGTAATGCCATTCAGACAACAAGAAAGTCAGATCACATACCAGGTTTTCGTCTTGATGCTCGATGACACGCGATAGGTGGAAGACGAGGAACTGCAGTGTATCGCGATGCGCCTTTGGAATATCCTTTATAGCCTCGGCTAGGGCTTTGGATTGCGCCTCTCTGTCCTCAAGTTCTACTCAGGTGGTTAACACGATAGTTCCAAGAAAAGGCAGAAATATACTTACGGCCTGCTTCCAGGAACTGATCGTACACATCGAATGTGATCAACGGAACGGGCAGTCTGCGGAAGTAGTTCTTCAAGGCTGATGTGATGGAGTGGATATCGAGATCAGGATCCGAGATGTCAAAGTCCGCCTTCGCTTCAAAGCCGCTGCGCACCTGGTTGACTTGCGAGCTGCCGCCACTTTTACGGTATACGCCTTCGACATCCATACCTCGTAACTCCACCTCAGAAATGCAGCGCATGACAACCCCAGGTATCATGTTCTTTTCGAACTCGCAACGAGCAGACAGATCGGATCCAAAAAGAACGGTGCTAGCATCCGCAGCCAGGTTAGTGCTGCTGTTGTTTGCCTGCATAGGCTTGAAACGATCATTTGCCTGTTTGTTGACGCCGCCCTTTGCACCACTCCCACCGAACCACCCCTTGGGCGTCTGCTCATCCTTGCTCTTGATAGAACTAGACATTGATGCAATGTCTGGCTGCTGGTGAACTGAACCATAAGGAGTTCCAATAACCTTGATGTCCTTGTATTCCTCCTGCTTTTGTTCTGAGCCAAATGCACCCTTGAATCCTTTGGTCACGTTGGTTGTGAAGGCTTGACCACCTTTCTTGAACTTGGAGAATTTGTTGGGTTTTCCCTTGCGAATATTGACGACCTGCGGCTGCGCAAGGGTTGCCTCGCTATCTCCGTCGTGAATGTGTGGGAACGATGGCTCATGGGGCAGGCTGTGGGAATCAAGGGAAAGCTCAGATTTGCCGCCCTTGTGCTGCGCGCTGTAGATACCAAGGCCATTCGCTGCTGCGTCAAAAGGTGGTGCGCCCTTCTTGTTGTTCATGGTCTTTTGAATGTTCTCAACAAGCTCCCTGTTCATTGCAGAGAGCTTGGCGTTCTGTGCCGTAAGGGATTCATACTCCTGGAAGCCCTTGTCTTTCATCTGGATCAAGTTTGAGATCTCGTCTGTCAGCTCGGCACGCTTAGATATCAAGTCCTCAATCTGCCCACCAAGCTGATCCTTGAGCTTTTGCAGAGAGTTGGCGAAGTCTTTAAGGATGTCTGACTTGAGCTGGTTAATGTCCATAGAGCCATTGCTCTCTTTGGCATGTTTGAGATGCTCAGTCATGATCTCGAGCTCGCGAATGACCATCTCACGCTGAGTATCAAGAACTGCCATAGTGTTGCGCTTCTCGCGAAGGACAGTGTTGGCTTGCCTGATGTCTGCCGCGCTGTGCATGGACTCCTGCAAGCCGTTCTTCTCAGCTTCGAGTTCTGCAATACGTTGCTGAGCGCGGCGCAGTTCGTTGCGGAGATTGACGCTTTCTTCTTTGGAGTCTGGCGAAGCGATTGTAGGACTACTGATGTCAATGGACCCGTTCGTGGGCCATTTCTTGTGACCTCCTCTTGAAGTGACCGAGCCGCGCTCGCTCAGACTGCGCCCGTGTTTGTGAACAGCATTCGAGACACGACGGAAGACACCTCCTTCTTTCTCATCCTTTTCTTGGTTTCCGAGAAGACGGGCAAAGTCCTCGTCCATGGAGAAATCACCCTGCGCGCTGTAACGGGGCAGACCACTGCCAGACGCATACTCGCTGGGTAAGCTACTAACGGATTCACTGGTCTTGTGTGCGCTGGGTGGATGTGGAGGGACACGCGGAGATGTGAAGTTATCAGCAGATGGTGGCGGTCGTCGGTCCGCTGAACGAGCTGGGGGAACAGGCACGTCGGAGAAGGACTTTGAGGACTCTGGAGGACTGCTGATACCAAGGCCGGTGCTGACATGCGCAGGGGCGCCGTGAGTGGACGAAGTCCTCTTCGGATGCTCAAGTGTGGGGGTGGTTGGCGAAGGCCCAGATCTGTCACCGAATTGAGTAGAGCCCGAAGGCCTCAACGAGTCTCCTCGTGCTGGGCGTTCAACTCGTTGGGTCGAGCTGAAGGACGACCCAGACGCAGTCTCAGGCGACTCCTGATTTCCAATTGGCGGTGACGATGTAAACGTGGGTTCGATCATTGGTCTGCTAAGTCTTGAAGACATCTCAGCGCTAGGGGAACTCGCTCGCGGTGGTGAGTTGCTACTGTCCGAGTCTTTGCGTCTGGCGTCCGCCTTCTTGCTCTTTGGCACCTCTTGCAACCTGAAGGCATCTGTTACGGAAGCAGGAGCCGGAGAAGCATGCTGACTGCGTGAACGCTCATTGAGCGATGTGGAGTCGGCACTAGAATTATCCCACTGCTTCCTGAGTGTGTTGACGATATGGTCCGAAGGCTGCCTCCCTTTCTCCTGGAATGCAATGTGAGGGCTAGCAGGCGCGGGCCGCTCAGCGGACCCAGACCTCGAGTCGTTTTCCTTCAGCTTGTCGCGTGGATCCGCAGCTGGTCTGTTGAAGTAGTCGCGGCTAGTCTTTGCGTCGCTTGGTGTTGACCCAGAGCCCATCGTTCGGTCGGGAAACTGCCTGCTCGCTCGATTCAAGGGAGAGGGCCCAGGCGCTGGGTTCGGATCAAGGGCGAAAGGAAGGAGAATGCCGTCATCGCCGGTATCGGACTCGCTATGTTTGTGTTCCTTGTTGTATGTTGTGGCAGGAAGAAGTATATTGTCTGTAGCGTAGCAAAGGTCAGCTTTTTGCAATCGCGTTGAGGTTAGGCTGCTAGAGTCGGTAAATGCGTACCTCTTCTTGTGGAATCGCCTGCAGGTGGGGAAGTGTCGCGCCTGAAGTTGGAAGACGAGTCGCCCCTTCTAGGCTGAGGAGGTCGTGGAGAAGCATCGGCGGTAGTGGGCTCGGAGAGGACCTCACACGGCGTCTCGACATCGGGTGTGAATGCGCTGCGTTGCGACTGCTGCTCATCGAACTGGGGTGGGAGTGCGGGCAGGGACTTGTCGACTTTGGGTGCTGCTGGTGCGGGGGGTTTCTTGGATTTTTTTCGACGACGCGCCATCAGGGACTCGTGGCAGGACATGCAAAAGATGCCTTGCGACGTGCGTGCATAGCGCAGGTTCTCAATCTTTCTCTTGCAGTTCCTGCATCTGAAACAGTTTGCACAGAAGGCCTGATCTCCAGTGAGGATAGCAAGATCCTCGATCTTGTTTCCGCAGTGGTTGCAGCTATACGTGCAGTTGTTGCAGATGAGCGATCCGTCTCCGAGCAGCAGCAGGTTGGCGTCCGAGTCCAGCAGGGTGCCGCAGGTGTTGCAGCGGAAGCAGTCGATGTGCCATCTGTTGCCCGCTGTGCATTGTCAGTATACAAGGCCGAGTGCAGCGGTGCGGCAGAGGGGAAGGCACGAGGGCCAGTGGGGGGGGGGGCAGGCGTACCGAGCTCGAAGGCCTTTCCTTCCTCGAGGATCTGGGGCTGTTGTTAGCAAGAGCAGCAGCAGCAATGCCCGGGACGGCTGCAATTACCTCTCCGCACCCCTTGCACGGGTACACGACATCATCTTGGTCTCCGTCCTGGTCCAGCAGCGACTCAGGGTAGCCGCCTGGCGAGTCCATGGCGGGCGGGCGGCGTCGTGCGTGTGTGCGCGCGCTGGATTTCAGGGTCGAGTGGTGGTGCTATGGGCGAACGGGCGCGGGGTTGGTGCTGGCCGGTTGGCGGTGGACTTGGATTCGCAGGGCAGGCGTGCGTGCAGGCGCAGCAGCAGCGGCGGCGGCGGCGAGCAAGTCGAGGTGAAGGGGAGAAATGATCAGGGCGTGCTGGCACCAGCGAGCATGGCGTCAGCGACAATGCACGCGCGGATGCGACAGCGACGGCGACGGTGACGGCGACAGCGACAACGACAGCAGCAGCAAGCACCAGCGTTGGGCGCTCGGGGGCAAAGGGCTCTGCGGCCGCTGAAGTTGGCGATATGTGGTAGCTTGACAGGCCCGCTCGCTATGACCAGGCAGACCCTTGCAGCCCTTGGATCTCGCGTTGGGCTGGGCACTCGTAGGTGCACTCGTAGGTGCACTCGCTGGGAGACGGGCGCACAGACTGCACGCCTTTGCTGGACCTGCGTCGGCCGTGTGGGCGGCTCGCTGGCAGACGGGCAGACGGGCAGACGGCGGGCAGACGGGCAGCTGGGCAGCTTGGGGCGTCTGCAGATCTGTGGGCGACGATGGCACAACGGCAGTACGGGGCAGACGTGGACGATACGCGCTCGACGGCAACGCTCAGTCGTGCTGCTGGCAGGTTGCGGGCGGCTTGTCGCCCTCCACACCACCTCAGCCGCAGGGCCAGTCTGCCGCGTCAAGGCTTCTCGGAGACTGTGTTTCACGTCGCCTGGCCACGAATCCTTCGACTTACTCCACACGTCCAAGCCCCGTTGGTGCTAGCGCTGCCATCACTCCCAGTGAACCACCACCGCCCGTCACGCTCTCGATATTGCGACAGACGGGATGGCGACTCGTGCAAAGCCAGGATCGGCAGACCTGCACCTGCGCCCGCGCTTCTCGCCTCCAGCCAGCCGCAGTAGCATGGTGGCTTGGTGAACCACTGCCTCCTCAGCCTCTGCTCGCGCTCGTCCAACACAGTGCACAAATGCAGGTACGCCGTCAGCTTGTTGGCCGTCTGACACATGTCTGTCACCGTCAGGTGCATCTGCGCTTCCATCAGACCGCACCGCCCCCACTCAAATAAGGCATGTTTCAGGCTGCTCTGCAACACTGCGCTACACCACACGTGTCCGCCGACCGTCTGACAGGTAACGCTGGACCAGAAACTTGAGGCTGCAGCAAACGTCGCAACTGAGACCAGGAAGTCATCCATACCTGGTCGACTCTGGAGTCAGCCTTTCCTGGCTGATTTCACAAACGGAGAGGCTTGCAGCTGTCTGTGTTTGCCCTTGTCCTCCCGTCTGGGACAGATTCGTTTCAGCTCTGTCCAATTACGGGCTGAAGACGGAGAATGGCAAAGGGTCATGTACGCGTTTCATCGTACCGAACGTCGCCTCTAATGATCCGCGCTGCCGGTACTTGCTGCAGTATAGGGACGTGGTCCTCCAGCTCATCACTTGGAGTTCCAGTCACAAGCACACAGTAGTACGGCAGACATTTAAATTCTGCCTCATATGCAGCAACTAATGACATCGTACATGTCTAGTCATCCAGTTGAAATGGCATGTACTGCAAGTCAACCACACCAACCATGTTATACAGAGCAAACTTTGTCCATCTTCCTGCGACTACTATATAATGTTATAGAATGTTGGTCAGTCATTGAGTATTCACACCCTACTGAGAATAACCCCCAAAATCGAGCAGAGTACAATACATAGAAACCTTACCCTGTGCGGTGTCATCATATGTCAAGATTGAGTGGCTGCATGACTGCACACAAGAAAGGCTTGCGATGATAACGTATGAGATACTTACCAGTGCAAGTCTTTGCAGAGGCTGGCTTGGCTGTATGAGATTTCTGTGCGCTCTATTTATTGAGAACGAATTACGGCCTCTCTCCTCGGAGGACTGCTCTGCCAGTCGCTGGGTCTCCCTTGGCAACGAGCCGTGTAAAGATACCGTTTTCCATGGCGTTGTATCTTGCCTGGCAGCCGACTAGTCCTGCTGAAGGCTCAGCTAACTCAAGTCGCTACTGTCGCATTTTCACCGTGTTGTGACTTGCGCTGAGGCATTGCAGTACATGGCTCTCATGCCAACATGCATCGATGACTGTTGGCGACCAAGCATTGATGACTCTAGCGTTGGCGCATTGGACGGAACATGTAGACCGACGATTGCGTCTACCAATACACGTTTGCGTAGGTCTACATCAGCGTACAGTAAAGCCTCGAATAGGGTGTTGGCAAGACCGGGCTACAGTGGGGCCGTTGGGTTTCAATGAGCGCAGCTGCAGTAGCTAGCTACAGATACCCCACTCCGACGGTTGAACATGGTTAAACATGGACATTGCACGTGTAATAAGAATCACTATTTAACCACCCGTTTCTCTCTGGCGTTCCAATTTCCAGCAATTCTCGAATCTCCCTTCGAACTATCATTCGTACTTTACCACCCGTGACCCATGCTCTCTTGAGGAACTTACTGACCGAGACGCAGGTACTCACTTCAAGTATGGCAGCCGCCATGCAAGATACGGTCCGCCTGTTGGCGTTATCCTCATGTCATCAAGGTACTTTCAATGCAAAGTATACTGAACAACGATAAGTATACTGCATGAACCGGTGTTCGTTTCTGGACGTCCTCTACTGCTCCTGTCATGCCCTACGAGGATGACTGGATGGTAAGGTAGAGAACTCTGGATTCGTTCTGAGATTATACGGTTTCAACTTGATCTGGATAATACCAGCGAAAGGACTCATGCTTGCCCCTGGTGAGGATCAGACTTAACCTCGTGCAGATTTCACTCCGTGATCAACGACTTCCGACACTATGTCTCCCCCCGCTGCCATATTTGAGTCTGCCTCCCCTGCCATCCTCGGCAGTGGCGTTGACCTCAAGAAGAACTTGGCTGTCAAGGCTGTTCCTGTCGGCCAGGATGGTCAGGCGAAGACCGTGGCTGATTTCGCCAACAACTGGGACAACTTCACGTTCGCTCCCATTCGCGAGAGCCAGGTGTCTAGGGCCATGAGTACGATTCGATCCCCTGAACTCTCCTGTTGCATACGTGACTGACGATGCGCAGCCCGCCGCTACTTCAAGGACCTTGACACCTACGCCGAGTCTGATATCGTCATTGTTGGCGCGGGATCCTGTGGCCTTTCCACTGCTTTCATGCTCGCGACCAAGCGTCCGGACCTCAAGATCGCCATTATCGAAGCCGGTGTCGCCCCAGGCGGAGGTGCATGGCTTGGTGGCCAGCTCTTCAGCGCCATGATCATGCGCAAGCCTGCTCAGCTATTCCTCAACGAGATCGGTGTTCCATACGAGGATGATGGCGAGTGGGTCACCGTCAAGCACGCGGCTCTGTTCACTTCAACTCTTCTGAGCAAGGTGCTACAGTTCCCTAACGTCAAGCTCTTCAATGCTACTACTGTCGAGGACTTGATCACCCGACCTGCTCCCACCAACGAGGACCCCAATGCTATTCGCATTGCTGGCGTAGTCACAAACTGGACACTTGTATCCATGCACCACGACGGTAAGCTCCAATGACGTTCGAGGAAGTACATGTTACTGAGAAACACCCAGACCAGTCCTGCATGGATCCCAACACCATAAACGCTCCCCTCATCATCTCAACAACTGGCCACGATGGCCCCTTTGGTGCCTTCTGTGTCAAGCGCCTTGTTAGCATGCAGCAGATTGAGAAGCTTGGTGGCATGCGTGGTCTCGACATGCGCACCGCCGAGGACGCCATTGTCAAGCGCACTCGCGAGATTGTGCCTGGCCTGATTGTTGGTGGCATGGAGCTCAGCGAGGTTGATGGTGCCAACCGCATGGGCCCTACTTTTGGTGCCATGGCACTTAGTGGTGTCAAGGCTGCCGAGGAGGCCCTGAAGGTGTGGAACGAGAGGAACGCGCAGAACGCGGAGTAAACTGCACAGCCATCGCTAGGTATTTCTGTAATAGAAACCGTCACTCGTTCAGTTGATTCCACTATTCCTTGGATGGTACTTCTCCCAAATTGAAGCAATAGCTGTGTTCGGACAAAAGCTCAATGAGGGCCTTTGATGAGCTCATATCAGTAGGCGGGGTTGCACAAGGGCTGCTTTAGACTCTGTGGCTGCGAGAAGCAGCAGGGGTATGCATATTGCTTGTGACGTGTTTCAGGCTTGTGCAAGGCTCTGTTGCCGTGGTGTTGTTTGTTGTTGTTGTTGTGCGCAATGGTCGCTGATGCGTGTGCGGAGCAAGCAGCACTGCTATGGAAATTGTCGGCGTGCGCGGGAGACTGAAAACAGGACGACCTAGCCGTCCACCCAAAGTAACCAGACGCGGCGCACAGGGACGTTTCAATGCCTCACGAACCATGAGAGGGGTACGAGGGGCACTGGAGCATGGTTGGGTATGGTGATCCACTAGCGTGACAAGGATGGCGGCAGTGTTGTTGTGTTGACGGCACCAAAAACACCGCAAACCGTATGTAACTAACCTATACCTACTGACAATGCCCCGCTGAACCACCGTCTTCCCACCATATCCGCCCCCCGAGGACTTGCTTACCATGGAGGAGCAGACGGCCGCCCTCCTTGCGGCGCTGCAGAAGCAGGCCTCTACTAACGTCGACAAGCGCCTGGACCTGTTCAGCACCCTCAAGTCCAGCATCAAGCACCAGCGCGTGCCCGAGAGCTGCCAGGCCTCGATCCTCGAATGCATCCGCATCGCCATCAGCGCCCAGACGTCTGCGCAGCTCGTCACCACCGGCTTCTCCACCCTCAGTCACTTGATTAAGCGGCTGGTGCTGCAGAAGGAGACTCACATCATATCCGCCCACGCTGCACAGCTGTGCCCGATACTACTGGACCACCTGGGCAATGTGCGCGAAGCTCACCGCAGCGCTGCCTCGGTGCTGCTCGTTGAGCTGTACAATTACTGCCAATTCGAGATCGACGCAGGCATCCACAATGCGATAGGCGGCAGCAACCCCCGCGCGAAAGAGACGGCCATGACTTGGGTCGTCAAGATGAACAAGAACAACAGTCTGCCGTTCAAGAGTTACGTGAACCCGCTTGTCGCGAACCTGGAGGACGCGGACCCCGAGGTGCGCAACGTCGCCAAGAATGCTATTGTGTCGCTTTTCCAGTACGAAGCCTGCCCCTATGAGCATACACAGCCAAGTCTGGCACCGCATTAACTCCATACTGACGTCTGAACCAGGACCGCCCCAGCAGGCGCGCAGGTCAACCTTAAGAAGCAGCTCGCGGCCTACAACGTGCGAAAAGCTACCGTAGCTTTCATAACCTCGCAGCTGGAAAGCGCCACCGCCGACGACGAGCACGACGAACCTGCCCCCCAACCCGTTCGCGAGCGCGCCCTACCCACTTCGAGAGTAAAAGCGCTGCAGCCAGACACCGGCTTCGCAGATAGCCTGGCCGCCGAACAACCACCACCCACCGAGGTCGTCTCTATGGATCCAATTCACGTTTACACACAGCGCGAGCTGGAGGACATGTTCCGTGATATGGCACCGCCGTTCGAAGGTAGGGAGAGCGAACAGAACTGGATTGGACGCGATAAGAACACACTGAAGATGAGGCGCATCATGAAGGGCAACGCGCCCAACGAGTTCCATACAGCTTTCATGGTTGGCATAAAGTCGCTGCTGGACGGCATCCTCAAGGTCGCCAACAGTCTACGCACAACCATGTCTACCAATGGATGTCAGTTGATTCAAGAGCTGGCGAACACAGTCGGGCCGGCGATCGATCCCTCGGTAGAGATCTTGCTCCAATCATTTATCAAGATGTGCGCTGCCACCAAAAATATCGCTGCACAAAATGGAAATGCGACGGTGGATGCGATTCTCTCAAATGTCTCGTACAACAACAGGATCCTACAGCATATCCAGTTCGCCACTCAGGACAAAAATGTTCAGCCCCGTTGTTTCTCGGCTGGCTGGGTGAAGACTCTGATTCGTAAGCACAAGTTGCACATCGAGCACTCAGGAGGATTGGAGAGTTTCGACAAGATCCTGAAGAAGGGCCTGACGGACGCCAATCCCAAGGTCCGCGAGGCCTACCGAAGCACATACTGGACCTTCTCTCTGATATGGCCACAGAGGGCCAACGCGTTAGTACTCGCTAACAAGATGAAAGAAGCATATTCGCTGACCAGAATACTAGTATCTACGAGACCCTCGAAAAGCGCGAAAAGACTGGTTTGGACAGAGATCCGAACAATCCCAATGCCTCCTCACTTGCATCGTCGCAGACCAGCATAACATCGACATTCTCGAAATCTGTTGGCCCAGGTGCTGCAAGGATTAGTTTGAAGGAGAAGATCGCAGAACAGCGACGAGCGAAGCTGGCAGCTTCGAAAGGTGTTGCAGATCGACCTAGCTCTGCTGCCGCAAGCTATGAAACCCCAAGGTCACTGTCGTCTAAATCGCTGGGAGTAGGCGCAAAAACCATGTCTAACACATCAACGACCTCTAACGGTCTTGCCCGTCCGCCATCTGCGATGTCTGGAGACTCAACAAAGTCCGCTTTAAAGAGTTCGACTGGGACCGGCTCGCTGATGAGCGGTACAGTACGGCGACCGATTCGTCGACCTGAATTGAACAGGCCCAAGACCGCCGACCCTTACGCATCGCGACAGACCAAAGTCACGCCGTCAACAACAACGACACCCGAGAAGACACCTGCGGTGAAGTCGCTCAAGAAGTCTGTCGGTCCTACAAGCTCAAGCGTAGCTCGCTCACGGGCACAGGCGCAGATCAGCCCTGCTGTCAGCCCTGTGCGTAGCAAGTCCAGGGTGGACACCGGGCGTACTGCAACACACAGGAAGCAGCCCAGTATAGGGTCGCAAAGAGGGAGTCCGGCTGCGAGCCCTTACAAGGACGAAGATCTGACTATGGTAAAACCGTTCATCCGATCTCAAAGTCATCACGATGGCACCATGCCTTTCCGGCAGAGGAACGGGATGGAAAAGCGTGCTTCAATTGAAAGCAATGCGCTTGATTTGGACGAAGATAACTTCACAATGGTAGTTCCGAACCTTGCGCGACCAACATCACAGAGAGTGCAAAGCACGCCTTCCAAGCTCAGTCCTTCTGGGAGTCATCTACCAGTACCGAGCCCACGGGCCGCAGCGGTGCTAAGCCCAAATCTTTTGCCGGCGCAAAGTCCACGTCAAAAGTCACCGGACCGAACTGCACCAGAAGAAGTTGAGGTCTACGAAGACCCCTTTGCGGCTGATGAACCATCGACTGCCAGTCAAGAGATGGACACACCCGTGTTGGGAGAGCTCCAGATCAACGAGAGAAGCAACGAGCGCCAGCCTAGCATCGACAACGACGGTGATGTTGCCATCATGGGCACCATGACAGACGAACACAACATGGGCCACCACAAGACCACAAGCACAGAGAGTGTTATGCGCACTGAGAATCACGAAGCCAACAGCCCCGAGACCCTTAAGAACAGGCAATTGCTTGCCAGTGCTTTGAAGAAGATTGAAGGACGTACAGTTGATGCCGGCATGTTCCGCAAGATCCAAGACGCCATCAAGTCAGGCCAAGAGATTTGGGGTCCAAACGACGAAGTGTTTGGTCGACTCCTTGTCGCTTGCCTCGACTACTTCCAGACACCTACTGAGGAGTTGAAGCTTCCTGCGATGAAGGCTGGGTCTTGCAAAAGCCAAGCCCTTGCAACGATTCGTGCAATGCTCTCTCTGTACCGCAAGGAGACAGCTAAGTACTTCTCCCGCGTGCTCTGTACCATCTTGCAAGCAAAGTCTCAACACGAAAACACATCACATATCGCAGGCGATATGGAAGCCACGGCAAACGAGATTGTCCGCTACGGCCAAGTCTCAGACTGTCTGACTGCTGTGCTCGCTCTCATTGAGGACATGCCCGCCTCCACACCCACATCCTCTCCGAACCCCAAGTCATCATCAAATCCTGCCACAAACAGCACGCGCACCATGACCATGTCTCTGCGTACACTAGCAAGTCTGGTCGAGATCTCAGGCAGCAAGAATGTCATCCTCTCTACCGAGCAG
Organism: Stagonosporopsis rhizophila; assembly: GCA_016767195.1. Classification (NCBI taxonomy): domain Eukaryota; kingdom Fungi; phylum Ascomycota; class Dothideomycetes; order Pleosporales; family Didymellaceae; genus Stagonosporopsis; species Stagonosporopsis rhizophila. The sequence goes on from CP068492.1 coordinate 681,035, forward strand.
ACCTATCGTCTGGGTAAGCTGGCGGTCAGGTGTATGGAGGACCAGGACCCAGATATCCGGAAAGCGAACATTGAGTTCTGTGTCGCGCTGCACGAGCGAATCGTTGGCCCTAATGGCGAAACAAAAGCATTTTGGGAAGCTGTCGCTGGCGCTGGAGAGCAGCAGCTTAATTTGCTGACGTATTACCTTGCAAAGAAACAGAAGGCTTAGAAAGCCGCCTCGCCCCAGAAGTTGCAAGGAGAGCTGACGCCCATTGAAGAGCGCACTCTGGAGGAGGAGGTGTTCTGATATTACCGGTGTTAGTGTTTTGGGTTGGACTGGGCTGATATACACAGGACTGGGTGCATGGATTGGGTTGGTCACTGCAAATACAGGCGTTGCGAGAAAAGCCGGGGCTCTTCAAAAATTAATTCCTCATCTCCTACCTTATCAGGAGTTCAAGCGCCTCTTGTATTGCCACTTCTGTTGCTCGCCTAGATCCTTTGCATAGTCATTTAATTGCTTCTATTTCGCCTGTCATGGCGCATTCTTTACTCATTACCGCCTCGCACTTCGCCGTGGCGTGCGTAACACTTAAGGTGAGAAGGGTGGCGTGGCCAGTTACCCGTAGACGATGCGATAGAGCGCGAGCCGCTACAGTTCGCAGCTGAGCATCTGTCCCTCTGTCCCTCTGGCAAGGGCTTAGATGAAAGAAGTGGGGAAAGGCAAGGGGCTCACTCAATGTCTCTATAAAGAAGTGGTGGTCACAAACGCTAAGGCAAGGGGGAAAGCTAGTGACGTTTTGCGTTGGGAATTGGCACAGTTCGTGCAGCGATGGAGCTAATATGGCTAAGCACCATTGATCAATCGCGATGTCCGCTGGGTTGTTTAGTTATGCTATGGCTCGTGTAAGCAATGCCCCTTATAGCGGTTCTATAACGGGGCCTGACTATTTCTGGTGAAGACATAATATAAGCAGTCTACATATGCATAGATTGCGCAAGCAGATCCTCAGCCAAAGTGTTTAGGCGTGGGCCATAAACAGTCGCATATTGTGATCTTTGTCAAAGGTGCCTCTGCAAGTTGAAACGTCAAGAGGCGCAATTTTGCTTTATGCTGCACGAATGAGTGCTCGCAGCAGCAACATTCCAATGCTACCGATCCTGAAACCTCGCACAGGCTCTCTGATGTCATCGTCACTTATTTATCTACAACGCGTGGTGCCTTGAACTAGGAAGCGGAAGTACTCGCTATCTAGTGGCGTACCGAAGAGCCTGACATCAGTCCACACTTTCATACGGGCAAGTACTGTCTAGACCACAAGGAATGCCTGAAGGTCCCAGTGGGTCCATCTGGACATGGGTTGACGACTGTGGGGTCTTGGATCCATATTGTCGGATGCTTCACGGCTGGAGCTTTGTGCCTCCCACCTGGAACCGAATGAAGGCAGAGATACACACGAGATATACCGTACACGAGTGAGCCAAATGTGTCCGCCGTCGTCAGACGATGAGCATTACGAACAATTCGCCTCTTGAATGGATCCTTCAAACATTCTATTCGCTGTGTAAATGCTCGTTCACGGCTCAGAGGGCGGGTCGTCCCATCTCGCCCACCGATGCGCACCACTCGCAGCCGAGTGTGAGCGCCTCATCAGCACACCTGGTATCATCGTACATGAAATCGATGCGTGAACGGTTGCGGTCGCGTAAATCGGGTTGAATCGCCGATAGAGCGCCGAAGAAAATACCAAAAGAGGAATAGAACACCGCTTCTCAGGGTCCAACGCGACGTCAGTCGCCAAGGATGCTGTCATACGGTGAATGAACAGCAATAAAGGTGCTGGAGGCACAATGTGAGGGATTTCCTTAACGAGGCTGATCACTAGCTTCTTAACTATCTATTGTAAGTCTTGAACCTTGTACGCGTGCATAATACACATCTACTGCAAACGTCCCTTCCAAGGTTACTTATTTGTCCCACGTGCAAGAAGCTACTGAGGTACGAGCCAGTTGTTTGTACTTGGACTCCTTGCAAATATCAAGTCTTTTACTTATGAACACTTTCTAACAACCCTTCGTACAGAAAATCTTCCATCAAACAACATGAGCTCGTCGTTACTCCCTCCCCAGTCTGACGCCGGGTTTGGAGACCCCACCCCTTCGGGCCTCACACCAAGCACACGTTCCGAGGCCGAAGCCGCCTTCTTTCAGAATGCACTCAAGCAGACCGAATCTGCGGCCCCTGACCCATCATTCGTCGCCGACGAGGCACGTGCAGCATACCGACGACCTGACATGGTACGCGCAAGTTCCGCCAACTACGAGAGGGCGTTGAAGGCGGCACATGCACAAAGCTCTGCATCATCAGATCTGGCAGCGGACGGGAAATCCTCTGACAATGTCACTGGTAGTGCAACTGTCGCATCACCTCAACAGTCATCGCCATTCCCTGCGCCTGGTCAAGGTGTGGTGCCTGACTACAGCGCGGTTGGTCTTGCTCGTGGCGACTCTCTGAAGAAATCTCGATCGAGGGGTCTGAGTCTTGGAGCCCTTGCTCAGCAGCAGAGCTGGAATGAACAGGACTACAAGAGGATGTACAATGCAGATCTTATGGGCGACGTCAAACAGAACTCCGGCTATGAATCTGGCCCAGAGAAGAGTTTCTAAAAGTTCAGATCCTGATTGCTTCTCAAGAATGTTGGTCTTGTTACACGTCTAGTGACGGACGTTGCTCCCTTTCGATTGCGCTCCTGGCTACTCTACACGAGGGTCTGTCTGTATGGCGTTAGGGCGCACATGAGGGATGGTCAAAGTGCTGCAGGACAGCCCATGTACGCCCGGCAAAGGTTTGTACTAGTTTCTGAAGTTCCAAGTATAGTTTCAACGTTCGCTTTACGCGATATAAATCTCGACATGCAATTGTCCACATTGCACAATCTTGCTTTGCAGCATTAGTTTTTGTCGCGATAGGGTTGACCTGCGATAGTGCGGCATACAATTTTTAACACTGCAGCCTTATCCTCTCACACCGATGTTGCACACATAACAAACATAGCATGATGTGCAGTGACCGTCTCGCTCTTTCCATCCCTGGTTTACTACGTCATCACAACAGACTGCGATGGCTGGCGCCTGCCTTCACCCCAAATCGAACAACTCCAACCTTGACGCAGAGGAGATCGCTAATTCGCCTTTCCATCTCACCACATTTCCTCCAACGGTCGACATCCCTGGTACAGTAGCCCGCGCTTACACTCAACTCGACATGCAGCTTCTTCACCTTGCTCTCGTGATCACGGTCCTGCCAACTGCTCTCGCTGCTGCGTTGGCGGACTGCAGGCTTGGTGCTAACAAGTGCGACGCAAAGAATGCTTCAGTATTGATATGCGGCAGTAAGGGCTGGAAGGCTACCGAAGCTTGCTACAAGGCCAACGCCTGCCATGTCGGTCCTGCTGGTAACGCATACTGTGAGATGCAGGTCGAGTGCACCCCAGGAGAATCCCGATGCGACGCCGCCAACTATGTTTCCAAATTCTGCAACCACATGGGCTTCTGGGAGACTGACCGCAAGTGCGCCAAACCCGGTTGCTGCGATATCCAAGAGGGTAAGGCTGTCTGCAAGGCCGAGTGTGGTGTTGGACAGCAACCGCCTGCTGCTCGCTCTGCTGTCGAGACTGCACGAGATGTTCCAAAGCCTGGGAGCTACTGCCAAGTTGTCGACGAGCGTTACTGCGATGTCACCCATGATTGTATACTCAAGTGCGGCAACAACCACAGCTTGTATCAAGAGCGCTGCTGCAAGAACGGGAAGTGCTACTACGACAATGCCTCACTTGAGCCGTATTGCGCCTGAGCGCTGGACCCGTAACTGGCTACAGAGTGAGTCATGTCCACTACTTTACATCGACTTTGCCCGGCTGACTGAGTCGTACAGTTCACGGAGCGCCTCTGTATCGACAAAAGGCTGGCCTTCAAAATTTTGTGATGAGACATGCACAGTCGTATAAGGGAAGCGTTACATAGTCGACCACCTTGATTCCAAATCAAAAGGCCATGCCGACGTTAGGCAGGCATATTGATATGATAATATCCCCTCAATCCATCCTGAGTAAAGTGTCGCTCAGACCTCCTTGGACCGCTCGCTTGGTGATGACATGTGACGAAAGATCGAATCTTCTTCGCTCGACCATTTCCTATGCATTCTGACATCATTCTTACATGTGGTGTGCAGCACGAAAACCAGCAATGATTTCAATAATCGTGGTTGTTATGACCTCTGCAGTATTCTATGATGCGCTTATGCTGTGGCCTTAAGCCGTCTCAGCCTGCTAAGTTTTGGGTATTTTGGAGGTGTCGTATCATGGCCTGGCTGATGCTGCAGCAAGTGGCCTGCTTGAGAAACAAGACAGTGGACTGTACATGTCAACCATGTTTGAGACAATCTCCTTTCGTATTAGTCATCTTAAGCTTTGGTCTACCCTATTACAATCTATCGTTGTCATTGGAAAAGCAAGCCGGTGGTGTGCTTTTGATTCAACCCAAGAGCGCCTTGCATGCCACAATCATAAACATTACGCAGCAATAAAACGTTGCAACATGCTCCCCAAGTACCCGAAGAGAGGGAATCTCGTAGTGTCCAAGCCGCCGTTCCTGCCAAGCCAGATGGCGAATGCGCCAACAGCAATGGCAATGCCAACGGGTCCATAGCGACGGGAGTACAATAAGCGCAGGCGTGCAGACTTTATCGTCCGCTTAGCTTGCTGCAAAAGCTTCTTCTGGTTTTGCTGTCTGCGAACCTCCTTCTCTTGCTGGGCGAAATAGCGCTCGCCATCTTCCAGCGTCAAACACCGTATGTCTGCTAAAGTAGCGGACGTCTTGAGCACGCTCGAGGACGATATGCGCCACCATTCCCAACTACGTAATGATCCGGGCGGTAAAGTTGCGTATAACTCGATCGCGCGGGCGATGTGGAGTTCAATGTCGAACGGGTCCGGCAGCTTGCTGAGCATGACATGCAGTATATCCTCATCTTCTTTGTCAATTTCCAGCAGCTCGTCGCGTCGTGAGAGCGCAACCGCAGCGAAAAAGTACAGAGGCATGGCAGCGTGTTGAGCTAGGAAGAAGTCAAATAGTCTTGTGATGTCCCTGTAATCTTGAATGTTGTGGGCAAACATGGTGATGGTGCCAGCGAGTGCAAAAGTCGCGGAGCTTTGAGGCAAATGCTCGTACAGTCTCGGGTCGGCGTTGCGCAGCAGCGGTCGCAGTAATTCGAGTTGTGCGATGGCCGGCTCGAGGGTCGAGAGCATGAAGTCTCTAATTCGGAGCAAGCTGAGATGGGCTGTTGCTTGCGGCGCGGCACGTGGGCCTAGGACAAGGTACAAGACTTGGACGATGTCGTGGTAGCCCTGGAAGTACGCCAGCGCTGGATGTCGACGTAGGACCTCGAGGATGACGTTGGACAGCTCATGTTTCCGGCGGTCGAGCTCCTTCTCTGAGTCTGTGGCTGTTTAGTGCGATGTTGTTGACATACTTCCGAAGTTGGTAGCAAAGGTGCTTACTGTGCGTTGGATAGTACACAAAGGCCCTGTTTACATCGAGGGCGACCTGTGCTTCATCTCGATGTGGAGGCAGCTCTGTCCATGGCGTTTTCTCGCCAGCTGCATCGGTGTCTGTTCGCGCGCATCCTAGCAAGAGCGGCCACGCAATGCGCCGCAGACTGTCGCTCACCAGGCCATTGGTGCTCGTAGCAAGGTCCACAAGAGCGGCCAGGTCGCCCTCCTCGCAGGCAGTGGTGACCAGACCTTGTTTGGCCTTCTGGGCCAACGACAAGTCGTCAGGCGTCGCGCGATGTGAGGGCAGGCTCGGCGCGCTCACCGACGGTGATGGAGTACGTGAAGCCATGACCTCATCCTCCAGTCCGCCCGAGCTCGAGGGCGGCCAGTCAGCAGACGTGACGGTGCGGCAAGCAGAAGACGCGACAGGCAAGCAGCAGCGCGCTCGACGGTGACGTGGCTTCGTGCTTGTCTTTGCAGGCGGAGACAATGGAGCTGCACAACGCACCAGTTACTACATGTCGGTGGTAGGAACCCGTACCAGTAGTGCGCGCAAAGCCGTTGGCGCCGACGCGTGAGACCCTCGCCAAAACCATTAACATATGTCTTGGCACCACGACCGCGACCGACACCACTGCGCGTTTCTACCAATCTCTGCACGTGTCTGGAGTCTGCTGGCCCGTCGCCATCCGCGCAAGAACTTCTCTCGTGCATAAGAGCTGCAGCTGTCCCGCTCTGCCCTCCCGAAACTGCTCGCCGCCGGCCTCTCCAAGTCTGCAGCTTGCTTGCAATCGTGCCGCACTGCATGCGCCGTGCCCCTCCAGTCCCACTGTGCATGCAGGAGGCCCTGGCACAGCACCGCGAATCCGCCGTCTTCGCCCCCAGCTTCCCTAGTCAGATCCTGGGTGAACTGCAGTCACGGCCTGTTGCTACCTGTCCGCCAATCCGAGCTGCGCTTCCAGTAAGATCGTGCTATCGACCGGCTGCATGATCTCGCTATCGAGATCTGCCCACTTCCAGGATCGATTTCGCGCCTGACACTGCTCCGCTACTGTCGCTACCGTCTTGTGCCGACTGAAAGGGCATGTAGCCGCCCAGCCATAGTGCGCTCGTTGTAAAGTCACGTTTGGAAGAGCTTGAGTTTACTCTTGCGCCTCTGCTGGTGGGGCATCCTGGCTTACGTTACCCTCGTTCGTCCCTGACACTCGAGTCACTGATTCCCATTTTTACCCTGCTACCCTTGTGCTGTCCCTCGTCTAGCGCCATCGAGATACTTCTCGCAAGCAGTCTCCTGAATCGCCTTTTGGGCTCACTGGGAGCAATCCCCGCCATGAACCACCAGATCCAAGGCCTGGTCCTCGTCAATAATGAATGGGTCTCAAGACCGCTCGACGTGTATCAAATCATGGCAAGAGCGCAACAAGATGATATCGAGATGCGGGAACCGCTCGTGAAGCCAACTGCACATCTCAGTGTGCCTGGATACGGTATCTTATCGAGGACCGTCTTTCCCAGTCCCCTATTCAAATACATTTTCTCCGCTACCATACGTCACAAGGACCTCAACGATGTTATGCTTGTAGGTGAGGATTCAGTACAGCTCATTGAAATTCATGACTATGGGCGCCTTCGACGTGTCGCAGTCAAGTCCGACCTCAGCGGCAAAATTCTGACAGCGCGAGTGTTTGGTGACCCTCGCAAGGTTCGCATCAACGGCTTAGGTAGTCCGTTGCCCAAGAACCAGATGGTTCTCAGGAGCAGATTGTCAGCCGCAGGGGGTGGGGATCAGGATTTGCCCCCAGAAGTTGCTGTTCTCACTCTTACTTCTCGGACATTGATGTTCTTGTGGGCCCAGCAGAGCACAAAAGGCAAATATGTCTTCCAACAGAAGACTGTCAAGCTACCCGCAGGCTCCTCGCGTTTCGATCGCCTCGGTCAACACCTCGCTATAGACCAAAAGCGTCGCGCTATCGCCGTGGCTGCCTTCGAAGGCCGGTTTGTCCTATACAAAACGAAGGCGATGCAATCATGGCGACAAGAGTTGCGAACTGGCGCCGATACAACGCCAATCCAAGATGAACGCATCATTTCAATTGAAGGTCGAATAATGCACATGGAATTCCTAGCCACATCTGGAGCACAGGACGACCATCATGTCATTCTGCTGTTCATCGTTGTGCACCAAGGATTGACGAAGATAACGTGCTTCGACTGGGATTGCAGGTATGATTTGAGCACAGCGACTCCACGTACAGAACGAGTAGCAGTGGACTTCGGTGCGTATGCCAAAAAGTCTGAACGAGGCTCCGAACGATACTAACAAACTTAGATGACCAGAACCCTTCTCTCTTGATTCCTCTGAACCGCAGTCCTGACTTCCTTCTTATCTTCGATACTCATGTTTCCGCTTACAAAGACGTCCTCTCTGGCGCGCCACAGCGTACGGCCATTCCAATCCCCGATCATATACTACCATCACTTCACCCTGGTGACAGCACGCATCGACCACAATGGGTGCAATGGGATAGGACCACTCGCAATCCAGACTTTCCTAAGGAGTCTTTTTATATCGCGCGCGAAGACGGTCGGGTGATGTATGTGGAGCAGGGTCCAGCCGGAGCTGTTGATATGGACGACGCAGGCGAATGGCCTTACCGGATCGACAAAGCCTTCGCTTGCATCAATGTCGACAACTCGGAGTTTTCGCAGTCTTACCCAGACGTGCTGATAGCTGGGGCTGCTGGGAACGATGGTTTGCTGTGCAAGGTTGGTGCCTGGCCATTGGAGTATTCATATACGAGCAAGTACCCGTCCATGAACCAGTTCACCTACGTCGAATCGATGCCAAATTGGAGCCCGCTCACGGGACTATGTGTCACAGACCTTCCTGGAATTCGAAACCCGTACGAACGCGAGCGCTGTGCACTATTCGTAGCCAATGGAGTCGCACCTCACGGGCAGATATCCGAACTTCGAGATGGTTTACGTGCACTCGTCGATGGATCTATTAGCGGTATGAATGGGTGCACTGGCTTGTGGGTGCTCTACAATGTCAGTCAGACTGTTGATCTTGAAGGCAAGAGGGCCAGGCAACATGTCGCTTTGGTGATTGTTTCTTTGCCACTCGAGACTCTCCTGCTGCGTCTTGTTCGCACACAACCGGAAGGCCATGGCCAGTATACAGGCGCTTGGGATGATGGGGTCTGGGATGTCACCCAGCTGCCGACCGAGGACGAGCCGGTGGATGATGGTGTTATACGCAACGAGGAAACCATATCCGCCTGCACGCTGTCAGATCGCTTTTCAATTCAGATCACTCGCACATCCGCGCAAATACTTATCACGCCCAGTCTTGTTTTGACCGATAAGATTGATTTCCCCACACCCATCTTGATTGGCGCATCAAGGACGAATTGTGCCTTGGTTGCGATCGCCTTCAGAGTTTCCGGTACCACCTACTTGGACATCATGGCCGTCCTTGAAGACGGAACCTTCGACCAACACAGGCAAGCACAATCGCGCCATGCGTTGACAGCTGACCCTACGTGCATTGAGCTCCTCGATATTGGCGGGGTAACCCACGTCTTTGTTGGCACGCTCGACTCGACTGTAACTCTATTCCATGTCTCACCGGAACTTACCATGTCAAAAGTCCTTGAATCGTCACTTACTACGATCTCTGCTGAGCGTTCGCGCACGTTGTGTGAACGTGCCGTAGTGTTGAAGCTGGGTAGTGATCAAGCTCTAGTCTGTGCTACCCGAGATGGTCAGCTCCTGAGCCGGCGCTTACATCCTGCGGCAACACGATTTGAAGAAACTTTTGCAATTGAATCGAAAGCGCTGGGTGGGATGGCGGCTGCCACAGCATCGCCAGAGTGGAGGGTAACAAGAATGGGATCTACATCAGCAAAGATATACATGAGCTCTACTGACGAGACATCTGCTTTCTTATCATGTGGATCGGAATTTTGCCGAATACGACTGTCTGCAGACAAGTCATCAATCGTAGACATCGATTCAATTTGGTTCGTCAATCGGGCCAGCCCAGGATACCACCAACATCCAGTAACAGCAGTTCATCAACTGCCTCATCTTGCAGCGAAAGACTCTCTCTTGGGAAGAAATCTCGGCGGCTTTCTCTTTGTCGTGTCGGGCGATCAGATGCTATATACACAGCTAGATACGGACTTCGAACATGGGGGCCTCGGTTCCTCCCTGCGACTTGCATACGAAGCAAAGAATCTACCGCGCAAACTGATCACGGGTGGAAAGCCTACGTACACGGCCTACTTGAGACTGCCACGAAAGATGCTCGTAGCAACGACGGAAGCGAAGGAGGAAGGGGCGCCGAGCGGAGGATACCGGGTGATAGATTCAAGACTGAGCCTTCTCAATGTACACGATGACAAGCCTCTTGATGAGATCGATATCAAGCAAGAAGGGGGGATAGAGCTCGCCAATAGATTGGTTGTAGCGCAGCACGTCCTCAACCATGCAGAACGCGTCTACTCGATCGCCGACTGGCCCTTCGAGGATGATCGAGGCAAGAAATATAATCTTGTCATTGTGGGTACTGGAGTCAGAGATGGACCAGGGAAAGAATCAGGAAGAAGGCTGATCTTCAACTTGGGACAGCGTGGATCCAGGTTGTCGTTACAGAAGGAGTCGACATACCCACATCCAGTCTATTGCATCGCTATGTTCGACAGACGTGCCGCTTTGAGCGTTGTGGGAAAGCTACTGCAATTCGACGAATTTGATGCGGGACTGGGCAGGCAAGTTGAGTTTCTGATCGCCGACAGCATTTGGCTAACACAGATAGATGGTTCAATCGTGGGACCAAAGAGCTTCCATCGCCCGGCATACACGTTACCGTTTCTGGAACGAAAGTTCATGTGTCGACCTTACAACACTCGCATCTTTGTTTTGAAGTCACTCGAAGAATGGATGATTCCAGAGTCGACATCGAGCAGTTGTTCACCGACAGCCGCGAGAGGTCGTGTACACATCACCTGGCACTTCACAACGACGATCTTCAAAATGAATCAATGATAGAAGATGAATCACTGGTTCTACTTACAGACAAAAAAACTGCCACAATAACGGGTCTGTACAGCTCCGGCGAAAGTGCCATCAAGAATACCGCGACAACTTTGTTCGAGGCAAGCCTTCCGCGTACAGTCGTCCGTCTGCAGCGTGGTGACATTCGACCTCCCTGGCGCCGACCATCTCGCTTTAATAAGCGTTCCGAAAAAAGCACGGGTATTCTCATCGACGACATTGTCGGTGCATGTTCCGACGGTACGATCTATTCGTTCTCCATTCTTCTGAAACCCGCATGTCACATGTTGCGCTTCTTGCAGAACATTATTCAAGTTAAGCAAAGCCGTGACCCCGCCAATCAATTCACCATTGTTAGGCATCGCAGCGGCGACATTCTCAACGTGCTCATGAATGGCGCAGACGGAGCACAAGATTGTGCAATCCGCGCCAGAGATATCGATCCTAGACAACAAGAGCGTGGGGCAGTTCGGGCCAGGAATAATCATGTTGACGCAGACTCTCTGCTTAGCTACTTTGGGGAGGGAGGTGAATTGGCAGATCTGCTATCGAAAGGTGTAGAAGAAGACGTTTCTGCACTCTTTCTAGAATTGGCAAGAGCACTGCTGCCCAAAGGAAGCTATCATCTGCGGTACGGTTCTACTGAACGGGACCATGTCTTATATGGCGTTCGGGAGTGGCTAGATGAGCTGCTCATGCCTTTGTTGTAGTCAACCTGCTAGGGTGGATGAGGATAGGCTGAGGCACCTTATTGTAGCCAAAGATTTGAGTTATACATAATTGCCTACAGCTAGAAACGATTTAGCTTCTATTCAACAACTCTATATACACTACTATGAGTTTGTTTCGATGTTTATTATTATGTTATTTATCATTACTGGTAAAAGTGCTTTGTACTTACATGTTCTACAATTTCCATTTTTCTTTCAAACTAAAACGTATAAAGATTCATAGAGTCTTTCTATAGTCTTTGTTCTAGTACTCATCACAGGCTTAGTGACTGTCAGGTCCGGTATTTCGAAGGGGTAAGGATGAACGTCACAACACAATTTAGATCGAGTAGTTGGTCCACAGTACAGACTAGAATCGTAGACCGTAGACTGATCGTTGCCTTGCAGCGATCCCTGGGGTCGGAGCACTTATACTTCTTTGAATTACTCCGGTCCTTAGGGCCCTCAGGCGGGTTACTCCTCCCGCCTGTCGGCTATACGCTAACAGTGCCTTTAGTATTTACTCATATTCATAAGTCAAAAAAGAGTATTGATTTTGCGAAACAATTGAGTCTTTACGGTAATATAATCTAGAATAAGTGATAATTAATAAGAATGTTGGTTTGGAGATTCTCAACAAGCATAGTAAATAAAGAAACGAAGCAATAGTCCTGGTCAGCCACGTACATTGCTACCAAAGCGAAGTCGGCACAGGGCGAACATGCGTGTACAGCACTTTGGAAGACTCTGTATATTATCTTGTGCCCAATGTGTGTCGATGATGCCTTAAATAGACCATGAGATGAGGTTCAATAAAGCCCCTTGGTGTCAATTTCTCTTTGTACGACAGGGATAGCTTCTGGTCTTGTTGAACGCCGGCCCGCTAGACCCGTCGGAATTGGTTCTTGTTAACAGCTTTCCTCTCGTTCAGAGTCTTATCGGGTCATGCAAATTGTCTGTCTAAGAACACCTGTGACTAGTTCTTACTTTTTTACGTTTCATCACGAGCAATAGGAAGGTGTAACCTGGAATCCCGCCATATACGTCATTGGTGCGGCCCGGGCGATCTGAGCCAGTCAGAGCGTCACCGCAACCGGACATTCGAAGCTTGTCCTCGCCACACCCATCCGCAAAGCTTGCCAAAGCTTCGCGCACGTTCTAATACTGAGATCGCGACAGTGTTAACACCAAGTGTGGACTTTCACCTTATGATTGCACATAACAAGCGCATTCGGGTCACTACTTGTGCATGAATATTTGCTGCCAAGAATCACCTGGATGCTCCAAAAATACGTCACTTCATGTATCTTGCTCAGAAGCCGTCGACGTCAGCGACGCAGCAGTCAGTACCTAATGCGCCGAGGGCCTGTAAGTCCCTGGCCAAAGCGCCGCACCGCGTCATCTTAACAGAGATCCAATCAGTCAGAAAACCTGCCATGGCAGATATACAGGCATAGAGATTGCGACATCTTCTTTGCCTGGTAGCAAGATAGGTCGTGATCGTAATCGTGCATCAGTGCCGTCGCGTTTCAATTACCCCACGAGACTTCCCCAGACTTCTCGACTTGGCGCAATCATTCGTCTTTCGCAATATGCACGATGCGGTAAGAGACCCACCTGGCGGGAGGCAGGACTCGACTGGTTGGAGCAACCTTGATATCTGTAGGAGGGGCACCACGGCCCAGAAGACATCCAACTTTTGCAGGCAACATCTCAAGGCAAGCGAGTGTCGCATGACCTTGTGCGGGTAGCTTAATTCTGCGGACGTGCATCGCACTCGCTGATGTGAGATTGAAGTATGAGCCGCATTCCGTGCTTGTCTAAATCAAGCAGCGGTCGGAAGCTCAAGCTTTCTCCAAGCTGCTCCTTCCTTGCTCTTATCTCCGGCCCCCTTTCCGAGATCTTCAAACCATCAAACATGATCGGCTTCCCTAAGGCTATCAGATAAGGAAACTTATCATGCACAACATCATCAACAAGGAGCCCTTTTCAAGACGTGGGCACTGAGAAGCCGCTGGTTTCCATGTACTTGCTCTTGTAGGTAGATGCTTCCCCGCATCACCTACTACGAATCCGGGGGTTAGTGAAGATCCACACTGGTACTATGCTCGGTGCAACGACTATGCCGTTATGGTAGCGTGGTTCCGGCCTTATCACACTATGCGCAACGATGTACGTAACCGGATCATGGCTAGCGGTCGCCAGCCTGGAACTGTTCATAAACACTACCCAGGCCGCACATGTTTTACGATTTAGCAGCTTCACCATTAGTCCTCGACAGTCTCTCTAGCTAATCTATATGAGCAAGTAGTTTTGTGGGCACCTGTCCCGTTATTCGATCCACAATGGCCGACTACAAGGATCCATACTCAGATCCCGAGAAACACGTTTATGATGACAATGGCATGCAACCAGCAACATCGGTCCAGCAAGGCACACATCGACGCGTATCCATCACGGATGCCGTCTTCGGAGAGATTAGTGATGATGGACCCAACTATCGTGCTGTATGTTCGGCCCACCACTCCATGTGCAATCGATTAACTCCAGCAGGTTGGATGGAAAGGCACCGCCGTGCTCATGTTGAAGACTCAAATCGGACTTGGTGTTCTCTCCATCCCAGCGGTCTTCCACAGCCTTGGTTTGGTCCCTGGAGTGATAATCATTTTAGTCATCTCAGCCATGACGAGTTGGTCCAACTACATCGTTGGCGTCTTCAAATTGGCACACCCTGATGTCTATGGCATCGATGACGTTGGTCGCAAGCTTTTCGGGCGCATTGGCTACGAAGCCTTTGGCATCATCTTCGCCTTGTACTGGATCTTCGTGGCTGGCTCTGGAATGCTTGGCATTTCTACCGCGCTGAATGCTCTTTCGTCTCATGGTGCTTGTACTGCTGTCTTTGTTGCAGTCGCTGCCATTGCTGGCTTTGGCTTGGGCAGCATCCAAACCCTTGGGAAAATATCATGGCTGGCCTGGATTGGCGTAGTCAGCATTCTCAGTGCAAGTAAGTCTATGCAGTCGATGCCGCATTGGAAATTACCTCAGCTAATGTCGACAGTTTTGATTTTGACCGTAGCAGTCGGCGTTCAAGACCGTCCTGCAGATGCGCCTATAGTCGCCGGCCCCTGGAAGTCCGATTACGAGTTATTCGGCTCACCTACGCCAGCGGACGCTTTTGCATCAATATCTTCCATCGTCTTCGCATATGCAGGAACACCGGCCTTCTTCAACATTGTGTCAGAGATGCGTGAGCCTCGCGACTACACTCGAGCGCTTATCATTTGTCAAGGAACAATGACTGCGGTCTACATCGCCATTGGTTGCGTAGTCTACTACTTCTGTGGCTCGTACGTGTCTTCGCCAGCTCTCGGCTCAGCAGGCAATGTGATGAAGAAGGTTTGTTATGGCATTGCCTTGCCCGGCTTGCTCGTCAGCACCACCCTGTTTGTGCACTTTGCAGCAAAGTACTTCTTCATGCGTATTCTACGTGGCTCCCAGCATCTCACACGCAACACACCGACGCATTGGATGACCTGGATTGGTTGCACTGCTGGCAATGCTATTGTTGCATACATAATTGCCAGCGCCATTCCCGTTTTTGGCGGGCTTGTATCGCTTGTCGGTGCCCTTCTTGGCACCCTCATGTGTCTTCAACCTATGGGCTGCATGTGGCTATATGACCATTGGCGGGACGCCAGATCAAAGAAGTGGATGTTCATGGTTGGTTGGTGCGCTTTCATGATTATCGGCGGTTGGTTCCTCACCATTGCGGGAACATACGGGTCTGTTGTTGGTATTATCAACAGCTATAACGCTTCTGGTGGATCGTCTGCCTGGAGCTGCGCTGATAACTCCAATTCATCGTGAGAGGAGCACAAAAGAAGACACGATGATGATTCAATGTTAATTTATTTATACATACGCGCAGGGAGTCAGCACATTGACTATAGCAGCGGTGCAATATCAACACGTTTAGACCTGGTTACCTGCCAATTGGCTGACATGAGCCTGTTATTGTACCGTTTCCTAATCAAAGCCGGCTTACTGCATTGGTTCGGCTCCAACCTCAAGAGCCAGAATTGGTTCAAGGCGCTTGCCTCACGTCTTATCCTGAATAATGGCATCAACGGTCCGGGCCATAGATCACTGGTTCAAACCGAAATGTCCAGCTGGCAGATCAACGAGCTGTTGGGCGAAATACGATGGACGCCATGTGCTGAGGAGCACGAGCCGTAAATGGTGGAGATCTAGACGCGGTTTCAGACCGTCAAGTGGTCCTCCCTCGAGCGAATCCGTGGAAATTAGAAGATACCTGCGGCGTGCAAGCGTTGTTGGAAAGCTACAGGTGCTGCCATGACAACGCATCTCAACCAGTGTATGCGACGGGGATTGCTGAGCTTTAATGCATGCGTGTATGATTTTGTCGAGACAGAGAGTGTGAATCGCTCTTCAAGTTTATATTATGCTGTGTCGCGGACTTCATACCATGTCCTTCTCGTGATGTGACCACTGCGTAGCGTGAGTCGATTGGTACTTCGAGACATTGTTCTCCGAGAATGATCCTTCCGGTATGCAACCAATCTGCGGCAGCGCAGTGATGTTATCCTCTTGCTCACTGCCGCTTCCATATGTGGTGTTCGTGTGTCGATATGCTCTATTCGGTGAGTTGACCATCTCCACCTGCTCAGGAGTGCTCAATTTCCCCTCCTCCTGGTAAGGAGGCCTTGTCATGGCTACACCGGATTCACTGTAATTGCTCATTGCGGACTCCAATCGCCGACTTCCACTTCGTAGCTGTGAGAACTGGGATGGCTGTGTTGTGCTGCGGTTCCAAAAAGCGCTCATGAAACTGCCTCGCACGCCCGGGCCCAAGGTCAACGGCTCTAAGCCTTTGCCGGTGCTTTCATCAGACATGCTGGCGCTTTTTGCCGAAATGTCAATCCAGGAAGACGGCTTCTTCCATCTGCGTTTTTCAAGTGCTTGTTGGTGCTGTTGCTGATGCGGGTTTGGGGTAGGATTACTCCTATTCCGTGACGGACGCGTGATATTCGAAAGGAAATCGATAACTCGCTTCGGGAGAATTTTGACAAGGAGCATTCGGATCGAAGGCAGAGATACACAGAGGAAGCCAGCTGCCAATTCGAGTTCCGTCCATATGGTTACAGGTACGTATTCCCAGGAAGGATCGATGGAGATCTTGAAGGTGCTGAGCGACGGCAATCGCATGATAGTCGCAATACAACCAAAAGTTCCGATGACGAACATGAATCCAACCGCAATTTTGCGATAGCGCTTCATTTGGAGTTTCCGGATGAAGACCAGGGGAAGGATCAAAAGTATGATGTCCTGAACAATGGCAGAAGCTGAGTTGGCGTACGCTGCAGCCTGGATGTTGATGCATTGTCCCTTAATGTCGCGGTTCCAGAAGGAAGGAATTGGTCTGCAGGCGCAAATAGCAATGAAGAAAATAACTAAGCTATTAACAACAAGGTAGGCAAGAAAGATGTAAGCTGTGATACGAAACTTTGGTGTTTTGAAGATCTCCAAATAGAACAAAACGAGAGAGATCTTAATCATGCAGAGCACGATAACATAGGTGGACCAAGAGATGTATACTGTTCGTTGTTAGCATATTCCGAGGTCCCGCAAGATAGTAACTCACAATATCGTAGAATAGGGAGCAGGTTTCCATCTTCGAGATTCCACAGATGCTCGCCGAAGCCTTTCAGAGCCATGTCAAGAACGCAGCCTAATGGTACAGCTGTCAAGAGAAGAGCTGCGACAACCATTGCGTCATCCCAAGCTAGTCTCCGAGATACGGCTTTCCCGGCAATTCTCAGCATGACGGAAAGGAAAGCGATTGAGTAAACAATGCTTGTGTATAGGATCACCTCCTGGGTTCTAGATTCGTCGGATAGATCGCAAAGGTCGGACTGTACACGCGAGGTGCCTTGGACGCCAAATCAGTCACTGGTTGACTATTGATATGTTGAAAAACCATACCTAAAGCATCCTGCATGGTACAGTTGGCCAGCAAGCATGCGGCCAGGTCGTATTCGAGAGGTTTACTAGCACATATGCAGTCGATATCGGTCGGTGCGCATGAAGTTGGTGGAAGGGCGAGGAAAAGACATCGAAGCTACCGTGCGGTCAGTTTTGGTTGTCTGCTGAATAGCTGCGCAGTGACCTACACCACATGCTGGAATGTCAGCGACAGTAAGCTCCCGCAACTCTAACTGCGACCCGAATACTGGTTTATCAAAGCAAATTAACAGGCACAGGAGCACGGCGGCCAGCGAACGTATGCCCATGGTTTTGACAGTCGACTTAAGTCAGAGAAGGAAAACATATGGGATTGACATTCCAGTGCAGAAATGGGTATTAAGTGAAGCAGAAACTCGGCGAACAAGCGTCACAATCCTGGACCTACCTTTGAACTCTATCGTAGCTTCTGTCAGATGCCGACTTTAGCATGTATCGTGGAATTTCTAACGGTTTTTTGGCCAATCAGAATCTGCTATTGTCTCGCCATGATATGTCAGTGGCAGGTACCACTCGTGCCGTTGGAAGCTACAAGCCACACATGAGTCGAGTGGCCCAGCCTAGGGCGTCGGAAGCGAACCCTGAAATAGTCTGGATCACTTTGTTGGGCGTCTGTTGCACTTGCTGCAGCGAACGGGTGGCAATGCTGCTGAATCAGGGACGAAGCTAGTAGTCGGTCGAGTCTGGTCTGAGGAGGTCTGGCGAGCGGGCGATGGTTACAAGCTCACAACTAGTCACAGCGGGCTTCAGCTGCGTCCCTCGGATGTTGGCATGCGTGCATGCATTGCTTCGCGAACTGCGGCGGGTAATGATCGGACAATTTCTTGCAGGTGGCTTATGCTGAATGGGATTCGTGCTGCAAAGAAGATCTTCGCGAACGCCACAGGGGGGACCAGATGTGCGATGGAGGGCGTTCCGCAAGCCTAGTCTATGGAACTGGTTCCCTTTCTCGTTCTTCGGTTTCAAGGGTGGCGTCCGCGATGCACAAAGTGATGGAGGATGTCGTCACAAATGTTAGCACGCTGCCTGAGGGCGTGTATTGCACTCGCATTGCCATTCCAAGCACACAGCACAACACAATGCAAAGGGTGCAGTGGTGGAGGCTACGTTGTGTGCACACAGTTGATCAAAACCAAGACATATTGGCGTACGTCGTGCAGCACGCGAACGTGTAGATCAAACAGGAAGGATTTCGGGGCGGGCGGGGAAGGCAGAGGGCCGCCGTGGCGCCTGCCATTGTGCTAATGTTTCAGGTCTTCGACAGGCCAAACTCTAATCTACCGAATTGAAGATTAGGCACTGCCATGGCTACTGCAAATGTTTCTGCTCCCTTTTGAGCAGGAAGCTGCCTCGTGCTTATTGCAGTAAGTAGTTTGCCGGCACAACTCTTGCAGCGTGGTTGTATGCATCAGCTGTGCAAACGATGACCACCCTGAGAGGCACCAAGCTAGTCCTACGCCATATGTAGTCGACGTCCATGTAATCAATGCTCTTGTTGTTCCTTTGACGTATCCTCAGTAAGGTCCAAGGAGGGTCGTTATGGGAGAAAATGATAGATCGGCAATTGTTCAACTGTAAAAAATGGGGACTGTTAGAAAGCATATGTATTTGAACCATGATGTAAGCACCGCCTGGGAAGCAGGATGCACATCATCGTGCTGCGGTTTGCGCCTACGAGAGCTAGCCATGCCGAGTAAGGAGAAAGAGCGAATGTGCACGATGATTCGGTCATTGGATACGACCGAGTAGCATTGGTGGACTTCTCCTGCATATACACAACCAGAGCGCAAAAGGTTGGATTGAACAAGTGGTGGGGCGATTTGGGAGTAACACAAAGAGGAAACAGGCATGAGTAAGATGCGAGATATGGGCCAAACCCAAAAGGAAGAGACTCGCTGGCAAGGGAAGACATATGAAGAGGCCAGCCAGATGACGGAGATCTGAGGTTAGGCGCGCCAGAGCGGTGCCCTGATGTGATTGGCGGGTGCGAACAGGTGGCATTGGCGACACCAGATGCTCGAGCACGACCCAAGCCAAGATACACACAACAGCCCACGGTACCCAGCGCAGCCCAAGACACACAGTGCAGTCCAATATACACAGTTCAACTCCACGACACACAGTACAACTCCACGATACACGGTACAGCTCACGACACACGGTACAGCTCACGACACACGGTACAGCCCACGAAACAAAGCACTCAATGCCGCCATGAAGCCAAACTCGCTCACCGAGACGGAGATTCTCAACAAGTACAACCTCACGACGCTGTACCCGGCAGCATGGCCGCAGGAGAAGGACGCAGCCGACGCCGAAGAGCTCTCGGATGACGAAGCGAGCACCCCCGCGGCCAGCGCGCCGGCAGTGCGGCGGTCCAAGTCGCGGTACTCGGTGCTCGAGGGCCGGGCACGCTTCTCGCGGCAGGTGCCCGGGGCGGAGCGGTCCAAGGACGGCGTGGAGACACTGGTGCAGAAGGACGAGCAGGACCCGCTGGGACTGTACCCGAGCGTGGTGCAGGTGCTGCGCGCCCGCAACCCGGCCGTCGAGGACGACATCAAGCTGCGCAACCGCTTCCTGCTCAGCTCGACCACCTTCTCGCCGGCGCTGTTCCTGGCCCAGGTCCACAGCGACGCCTCGACCGACGCCTTGCTGCAGGGTCTCGACTTCCTGTCGCGCTCCATCGAGCAAAAGTCGGCATCTCTCAAGGTTCTCGTCGAGACCAACTTCGAGCGCTTCGTCGGCGCCAAGGCCACCATCGACCGCGTCTACAATGAGATGCGCGACCACGGCAAGCACCCCGACCCGCCCAAGCCCACCCACGCCCGCGGCGCAAGCCGCACCAGCTTCTCCGGCCGCAAGCCGAGCGTCTCGCTGCAGCCTGCACCTGCCGAGAAGCGCAAGAACGCCCTGGTCAAGGAGAGCGAGTACGGCGTACACGGCATCAAGGTGCCCCTCACAGAGGTCGCCGTCAAGGCCGAGGAGGTCTGGGGCCCTGCCCTGGGCGGTCGCGACAAAGAAGAGACGCTCAAGGCCCTGCTCGAGTCGCTCGAGGGCAATCGCGGCCTGTTCGAGGTCGGCTCGACCATCCAAGACGCCATACGCCGCAAGGACCACGAGACCATTGTCGACGAGTACAAACGCGCCCGCAAGTACACCGAGGATGCCCGCTACATTGTCGAGCAGGCAAACTACTCCAGCATGCCTCTCGCCGACCCTCAGATACACCAGATCATCGTCACCGCCAGAATGTGGGCCGACGTCGAGCGCCAGATTGACGACTTCAGGAGGGACGCCTGGAAGAGACTTGCGTCTACCCACTTTATCAAGCACCACACCGCCACCGAGAACACAAAGTCAGATGAGTACATCAGCCTCATATCCATCATGCTCGAGCTCGGTGTCGAGGACAACCCTATATGGATATGGCTGCTCTCGCGCTACGAGCATCTCAAGTCTCGTCTGAACGTTTTGTGCGAGCGTTCCCGAATCGAGGTCGAGATTCTTCGACGCCATCTGGCAAACGGGGAAAAGCCGTCACTGCGCTCAGTGCAGAAGCATCTTCGTGCTGTGCCCATGAGCGCTAATGCAACAGCCGAGTCCTCCAAACTAGATGCACCGAAAGTGATCGAGTTCTGGGAGCATATACATGCGTCCATGACTACACTGCTTTCTACCAAGGGTGGCCTACTTGGTGAGCTAACCGAGTATTGGGAGATTGCGCAGTCATTCATGAGCGGTCGTGCGCAGCGTAACATGCCCACTGGCTACCAGAACCAGTCTTCGGTGCATCACAAGCTCACAGATCAGAACAAACTCGAGCTTGAAAGGGGCACAACCGAACTGATAAACGTCATTCGTGAGCACATCTACTCGTTCTTCTCGGACCCGCCAATCGAAGACGTTTCGGCACTGTTCTCACCCATGCCAACTACGCCGACGCCAACTACACCGCGAACGCCGCTCACAGCCGCTCTTAGCCCTACTGCAGGCTCGCGATTCAGGTTCGACCCTAACAACGTTCCGCCGCCATCGCCCAGTCGCGGTGAGACGTGGGAGAAGTACGCCTTCTGGCCACCCCATTCGAATGCCCTCTCCGGCTCGCATTACCTCTCCAAGTCTCTCATCCTTGTTGGCACCGCAGCGAACGAGCTTGCTTCTTTGCGACTGCCAGAGACAGGCTCTTCCTCTCGTTTGGACGAAGCATTGCGCATGCTTGTTGGCAGTGTCCGCGAACGTTGCATCTCAGCCATCTGCGCAGCATGGAATGCCGACGCGGAGAAGCTCAAAGTGCTTGAAGACTGGACCCGTAACGCGGACCGCAAGGACACTACGAACCTTCCTCAGCGCTTCCTCGCAGTACAGTCGTTCTTGCTCAACCACCTGCAGAAGATCATGTACGTCGAAGCGTCAAGTAAGACAACCGTAGACGTCGTTGTTCCACCCAGCAACAAGCTACTGCAGATGCTACGGAGTCAGTTTGTGACAAGCTTGTACCGTACATTGAGCGGCATGGTGGAGTGCGCCGAGATGGGTCGCAAAGCACTGGGCCAGGACTTTGAGACAAAAGGCGATGATCTGACGATCGACGGTGAGGAAGACATTGATGGGGAATGGGGCAAAGTCGATGCGAACAGCAAGGTAGGTTGGAAACCAGTCTCTAATACGTGTCTCACATGTACTGACCACAACAGCCAACACGCCTCCTGCTCACCCTATCAAACATGTCGCACTTCCAATCCGAGATCACGCCGCACCTACTCTCCCTGTTCGAGACTCTTTTCAGCGTGCAACTCACAGACGAAACAGCGCGGATCCGCGACGTGCTCAGCCAACTAGACACGCAGCTCTTCAAGTCGTATACGAAGCCACATGCGCTGCAGATCAATGCATGGATCGAAAAGGGCATCTTCTCACCCTCGTGGGCCGCTGCGGCTGCAGAGCGCGGACGCAGCGTGGCCGAGCTCGACCCCAGTCCCTATGTGAGCACAGTGCTGCTGCACCTGGTCACAATCCACAGTCTCACGTCCACGACATCGCCCAACAGCCCATTGACACCGCGAATCCTCAAAGCCCTCTTCGAAGCCACAACCACCAGTCTGATCAGCACCTTCTCCTCCCCCCGCCTACCTACCATCTCCCTCCCACAGCTGATGCAGGCCACGTTGGATGTCGAGTTTATTAGCCAGACGCTGGCATCGTACACGACGGATGCTGCGAGCCAGACGCAGACGGATATCTACCAGGTGCTGGACCAGAAGACGGACAACGGCGCCCGGGTCGCGTTGCAGGATGAGCTGGGTGGGCTGCGTGTGGGGTTGAAGCGGTTGAGGGAGGGGACGAGGGGGCAGTTTAGTTGCTTCCGGCGCGTGAAGAGAGGCACAATTGCGTCGCCGAATCTCCAAGGTGAGGAGAGACGTTGAAGCTTTGATTGGAGAAGAAAGCATGTAGATGAAAGATATTGGATCTACCACTGTACATATCGCATGCCAACATTGTGACTCATTCTTTTGTATGCATCATCAAAGGGTATCAACAAACGTACGCATCTAAGAAATTAGTGCGCCGTAGAGGGGCTTCTCCTCGCGGGCGAGAGAAGACTAGACGCGAGAGCGATTTTGTATGTGGGAATGCGGCGCTGGCTAGGCGTAGAATTGCCATTTGGCTTTGTAGATTTTGACGGTTGTGTCTCGTCTTTGTTCGAAGGAGCATCTTGAGCTGTGCGTGAATTGCCCGAGGCCACTGTTGCAGAACTTGGGCTCAGCGCAGCAATATTGTCCTGAAATGCTTGCGCCACCGTGTCACTGGTGACCTCTTTTGTAGCATCGCTTTGCTTCTCTCGTAGTTTGGGGACGTCCATGATTGAGTCTGACCTGCGCTGCGGTGGCGTGGGTGTCTCAGGCGTAATTGGAGACGTAGATTTCGATCCTGTAGGGGTGGTCTCGTCTCCATGCATCCATGTGTCCTGCCTTACAATCCTGGGCGATGGTGATCCGGTTGTTTCAGAAGCATTTGCAATGAGATCGTCAGAGGACCTCTTCGTTTGTGAGAAGTCATTCGGCGACATCATCGTACCAATGCCAATGCTGGTGATGCCCAATCCTTCAATCTTCGCGGCCGTAGCTATTCGCTGCCGGTCTTGGTGGTAGGGCTCGGTGGCGGTCGCTGAAGGAATCTCAAAGTCATCATGCGACTCGGTCGTCTTTACATCGTCCTGAGCACCGTTCACTACAACACCTTCTGCTTTCAATACCGACGTAGGACTCTTCCAATCTGGATGCGGCAGATGCCCTATGATGTTAAGTTTCCCCGTGCCAGCTCTTGCCCACTCCCATATTCCTCGTCTCGGAGGCGACTGAGATATGGACTCTTTGGCTACCGTCCCTCCCTCTCCCTCCAGCTCATGCAGCTGCGGGCGAGACGCGCCTTCTAAGCTTCGGTGGTGCTCTTCGAGGACTGAAACCGGCTTCTCCACCTCTACTTGTTCTGCGACCGGCTTCTCCGGGGTAATGACTCTCTTGAGCTTTGCCCAATCCTTGGTGGTGTCCGGACTGGGAGGGTGACTCGCGACGGCCGTCTCTGGTGAGGTCCTCGCCGTTGAGGTCGCCGGACTTGTGAGGCGACGGAGTAGAAGGCCTCCGCCGGAGCTTCCGGGACGAGCTGGGCGGGGAGGAGACCGGGGAAGTGTGCTTGGAGGCGGGTGGGGAGGGTGGCTCGGCGGGTCGGAGCTTGTGGAGGCTGCTGATCTGGCGAAGGACTGGTTGGGCTCCCGGGCTTTGGCCTTGCGTGCTGGTTAATGTGGGTTACTAATTGCAGTGGAGGACGAGTCGAGGCTAATCACCTTGCTTGGCCTTGCCCTTGCCCTTGATGTTGCAATTGGGCTCGTCTTGGTGGTCGTGATACTCGCATTCGTTGCCCTTCTCGGTAGGGTCCGCGAGCAGCATGCCGCCGGTGCCCTGTCTGATGGCGTTGACCAGCTCGATGGCAAAGTCGGCGTTGTTCTCGAAGCACTGGCGATATGTCTCGGTGTCGCGCTCACTGTCGGGGTCCATGATCTGGCGCGCAGCGATCTTGACCATTAAACGGCGGAAGGGCGAGCCTCGGGGGCTTTTGCGGTACATGTCGTTGATCTCGTCGGGGTCAGGGACGAGTTCGGCTTGGTTGAGCCCCTTACGAAACTGGTCCATGGCGACGTTCTTCAGCTGGGGCATGTCGAAGCGGTCACACAACAGGTAGAGCGCATGGCAGTGGACGGCGTATTCGTACTTTTGCGTGGCATCGGGCATATCGGAGACATCATCGAGCTTGCCTTGGTACAGCCACTTGACGAGCAGCTCGAAGCCGGCAGGGTCATGGTCGGGCAGCTCCAGGGCATCTTTGCGGTCGCCGTTAGCGGTGCCCTCGAGCTCGGCCTCGAGCTGCTCCGAGTGGTGGCAGAGTAGGTTGCGGTGCAGTGTCCAGCGGCGACGGGCCTCGCCCACGTAGATGTCGATCATGGGCCCAGAGAGCAGCCTGTCGCGTTGCAGTTTAGCCTTTGCGCGCACATGCAGGCGGTGGGAATTGAGACGATGCGCCAGCACCGGCCGCAGTGCGAGACACGGCCGTCTTGGGGCCTCGGGCGCATGCGCGCGCGCAATGGCGTCCAGCGCATCGCTCCCAGCGCCGCCCTGCTCTTCCAAGCGGGGCTCTCCAGACGCGGCGCCGTCGCTGTCGCTG
Source organism: Stagonosporopsis rhizophila (assembly GCA_016767195.1). Taxonomy (NCBI): domain Eukaryota; kingdom Fungi; phylum Ascomycota; class Dothideomycetes; order Pleosporales; family Didymellaceae; genus Stagonosporopsis; species Stagonosporopsis rhizophila. The sequence continues at coordinate 706,100 of CP068492.1, forward strand.
TCGCTCTCGCTGTCGCTGTCGCCATTGCCCCCCGCGCGCTCAAGGAAAGGATCGTTCACATACTCAGCAAAGGTGGCAGCAGGCACGAGGCCGATGTTGCCGTTCGCCATTCGCAGTCGGCGCGTGCTATAGGCAAAATCACGATAGTAGACGAGCCGGTCGTGCCATCCCATACGTCGCGGTGATGGCGCTCATGGGCGGTGGGGACGGTGGTGGCGTAAGACAGGTGTCAGCGGAAAGACCAGAGACAATCGAACGCAAGGAACGAACGGTCGACTCGCGAGCTGCGCCTGACATGCAGTAGGCATAAGACGCGGCAGGAACCGTTGAGCGGCTGGGGCTGGGGTTGCCATATGACGTACGGGGCTGGCCAATGACAGCCTGCGACACAACGCACGACTTAGAGGCGAACGGCAGCTTGGGTAATCATGGACATGACAATTGGAGTATGCACATGAGTGCTGCAGCCAGGTGTTCACAGCAGTACTGCTGTGCTCCAGGAGACCTGGGCAACTGCACCTCCAGGCTCTCGATAGTTGCGCGATTCGAACTAACGCAGCTTCATCGCCCGCAGCTTCCTCCTGCCCTGCTCCGCGCTCACTCTCATGTGTCTGTCAATCCTCTGTGCGCCAACTTTGCCTTCGTACCATACGGTGCAAACAGCGACTGTCGGTCAAAGCTCGACGCCTTGTCTGAGCACTAGCTGGTGTGCCGCCGTCCCAATTTGTTCCTTGCCTTCACCTGGACCTCCGCTAGGCATGTTGCGGTCAAAGGCCTGGCGATGTGGCCCATACAACTACCATATGGCCTGAGCAGATATCATCGTCATGTGCAAACGACAGGTAAAGGCGTCGCTCTTCCGTACGACGAAGCTCATCGGTGGCAGTCGTTGACCCTGCAGCAACTGTCCTCCATTACCTTGACAACTTCTAGCAACACCCAAGCAGCACTTCACTCAAATCCCAGTCAGGTCTACACACACCAGCCAACAGAACAACAAAGGAGGCGTCTTCAACCAACTGGCAACGCTGAGATGGGCATCAATGGATCAACATCTCGAAAATTCAAACCTGCAAAAACAACGGCGCAGGAAGGGCACAACATGAGACGCAGGCAGCAATCACAATCCTCCAGCACATTTCAAGCTTCCTTGACATCCACTCCACGGGAGAAGAGCAAGATCGCGTATCCAAGGCCTCTTGGACCTGGCACACGACCCGGCACGCACCGCAACCTCCCTATCACCATCGACAGCGATGATGATGGCAATGCAGTTACAAGCTTAGAAGCATTAGCAAGCGCAGGATCCGAGTAAGGGCTCATCATCTGAAAGTACAAAGTGCATTCAAGAATATGCTGATAATACCAGATTCTATAAAATGCCAGCCCTACCATTAAGTGCCGGCCTTCCAATAGGCTCGCCTTTCAGCCGACTCGGTACGACCTCCTCGAGACCCACCAAGAGGAACGTAACTCCTGAAAGTCAGACTCAGCCGTCACACTTGGATCGTCGCCGCGAAAGACTCTTGTACGAAGAAAGACTGGTATCTATGTACGCATATCAGGCAATGCCTAACAACCTTAACTTACAGCCTGCAGAGAGCATTCGACCCCTACCATACCGGAGATCCGCCCCATAGATCGAGGGTTATTTGAATACTCAACACCTTCTGCCCGCGCCAATGGGTTTGGAAATCGATTTCATCAAACTCAATGGTCGTCTCCGACATCTTCATTCGCCGATGATGCAATCGAATTGACTTTGGCGGACATAACTCACTACGAATGGCGCCGAAAAACTGCACAGCTGATGGCAGTCGCGCCTGGCCTGCCAGTAGCGGATTTGTATCATCTTCTGATGGAAAAGAACGGACATTTCGAGGCTGCGGCAAATGAAATTTTACGCACAAGTCAAGCCCACCACAAGGCTACCCCTCCATCAAACGCAATAAATCCAGCAAACCTCACAGACGTGCCATTAATGGGGTCCGTCCACACACGTGGAGGATCAAGCGATGAATCTAAGATTAAGATAGACCTCGACGATCCGATTCTCACATGGGACAACGATACGCCAGCAACTTCACCGAAATTGATCGGACAACAAAGACGCCAATCTCGATACAAGCCCGATAGAACTACAGCGGCGAAGTCAAAAACAAGCTCTCGTACTGCTGTCGCCGGAGATGACGTTGATAGAGGCAAACCACCCACGAGCCACATCGTCAAATCCTCCAAGCGTACTGGAGGTATCAATCGTGGCATAAGGGCTACTAGCTACGACCTTGAATTTATTGTGCCCGATGATGAGGTCACCGAACACTTGGATGGTAAATATTCGGAATCTGGCGCTAGTACCACATGTGACATCGACATGACAGACGATGGAACAGACCTTTTCATCGACATGGAGCCAGAATATGCGTACAACTCTGACATTTTATCGAGCCCGAGCGGAAGCCTATAGTGGGGCGCAAGTGAAATTTCATATCTGCAAGGACAGATTCTAAGCCTTGACAATACAGTTTGATGAACAAGGTTGGAAAATGCGAGTTCCACAAAGGTTATTGGAAAACTACCGGGGGCTGCGTGCTAAGGAGTGCACACCTAATATGCCTAATCAAAGCCAAACGTAGTGTAGTCAACAAAAGACTCTGTCGTCTCTAACTACGGAACATTAATCAATCCTCTGACTTGCGTCTTGACCTCTTTACTTACTTTCTCTTGCTTAGGTTCACGAGCAGTCTCGAGTTCCTGTCCAACAAGCTGCTTCTTAACCTTGTGCTTCTTGATTGTTGTCCGGGAGATGAACCAGCCCACCATTGCTACCAAGCTCGGTGCGGAGATACACATGGCAATGAGGAGAGGTCAAAAGACCTTATTGATGAGTGGAGTGTCTAAAAATTGCCTTTGCGGGAGAACAATGGCCAAATAGGATGTTAGGAAATAGGTGAAAACCACTCTTTGTTAGAAGGAGCAATCGAAGCGGATAGATAGAAGAGAAAAGTCAGAATATCCTCACAATCATCGAAAGCTCGAATTTTGACCTAGATTACATGGAACCTGTACTTGACAAAAGGAAAGTATGCGACTCACTACATCAATCTACATAGCTCGACCTATTTCCGAGCGATAGCTTCCCTCAAATTGAGCTACTAAGGGTGTTGGAGGATGCATCGCCAATCCCGAGGGTCGGCGCGCTCGATCGAGGTACAGAGGCATTGCCCCAGTACCTTGCATCGCCGAGATATCTCCATCTTCAACAAATAACACAATGTCTTTTCTTTCATCACCAGCGACTTCTTCTCCCACTGTAGCAACTTTTTTTGGGTTCAATGCTTGAAGTCGCCCTTTGTTCGCCAAAGCCTGCTGCATAGACCAGCGCTGCATCCCAAGATCTCGCGCTCGCTGCATTTTTGCATCGATTGCTTGTTCGGCTGGCATGTTCTTGGTATTGGTTCGTGTCTTAGCTATGCGGCAACGATGAAGACAGAGCGCGAGTGCAAAGAGAATACCAAGTGAGGTTACAGCACCAAGGGTGATGCCGGCAATAGCTGCAGGGGAGACAGCTGAAGACCTATTCAGAGTATTCTCTTGGAATGAAGATGGGCTTGGTGTTGGCTTATGGGTCGAGAGAATGGGGATGGTCGAGAAAACCGAACCGACTGGCGGAGTGTAGAGAGGGAAGGATGCTACTGTGACATCTGGGGGCCGTGATTCGACTGTGGTGGGAATTCTTTGAGCATGCAAATCTAGTGGTTCAGTTTGATGTATCAAAGAGCTCTCGGAAATTTTGGGGTCTGGGGTGTGGACAATGAATGTGACACGGATGGTCTTCACTGCGGATAGGGACGCCTGCGTCGCAGAGGGTGTATGAGAAATGGAGATTCTGCAAGAGGTCTGAAATGTCTCGGAAGGGCGAACTGCTGATGACTCTGTGTTAGTCAACGTTACAGATGGGGCGGCTGGCCATTGGAAGTCGGAAGGCTTGGCTTGAGACATCGCTATCAGATATAGTGGAGAGTTAAGGAAGTGATGTAAGTTCAATGTGCGAAGTCTCGTCTGGCATTAGAGAGAAGAGAGTTGCACAGATGAAGAGAAAGGTGTTCAATCACAGTGCGATCATACGTGCACGCACAATATGGCTCTCTGCGCGAGTGTTACGCAATCGCCCGGTTTTCTTCACAGTGCTATACAATGACATAAAGTTTAAGCACCATTTCCAGCTTCACTGGTATGTCAGCATTGGGCACTAAGCATAATTCTTGATCTCGGGGTTTCTTTGTAGAATGTTTCGTGTCTTACAAAGAATTGAAAAGTCAATCAAACGTATTTCTGTCAATCCGCTAGCTGGAGATCAATCATCAATACATCACTTTTCATGAACTCCCTAGCCTGGATTAATAAAATTCAGCAAGGAAAATTAAAGTATTTATATGTAGATACCTTGTCAATCCCGACATCCTGACATCCACACATGAACTGTTTTATTCATCAGAATCCGCGTGCCCATTCTGGATCAGCCACGGGACGACGTGGAATCTGATGCCGTGTCGGCCAGGGACGCTGAGGTAGCGGTATCGACTGTCGCTGTAGTTGAACAGAGCAAGGACGGCAGTCGTAGTGGCGTCCAGCACCGGCCAATGGTAAGTCAGAGGCCGCTGAGCCAGATCGTGCCTCCGCAGCATTGTTCTTGCGTCCAGTGCAATGGCCAAAGAGTGCAAACGGATGCAGACCATTACGGTGCGCGATAAATGCCCAGACTACGACAGTCAGTATCACTAGGCCGAGGACAACGAACACGGCCAACATCGCACGGCTGCCAAACTTATCGTTGGCGGCGTTGTCAAGAGGTTGCACTGGAGGCATTGCGCTTGCAGCCGGAACGCCTTCGTAAGAGATCCATGACGCATCTCCAGAGGGCTGTGGGGCAGACCGTATATATGTCGGCTGTGGGGCAGACCGTATATATGTCGGCTGTGCAGGCACCAGCGTAGGAGAAGTCACCGCTGGCCCTTCATTCCAGTTCTGACGTAGCATCAGCGCCGACTCTGGTGTAGCCGGCTGCACTGATGTAGAAGGACCGCACCCAGTCTTGGAAATCACGATTGGCACAGCCAGAGTCACGAACAAGCTGCCAGTAGCACAGAAACAAGCGATGATGTTGGTAAAGCGCATGCTTGCTAATGGCTCGAGTGGTGAAGCAGCAGTTGGTGTGGAAGGGTTAGTCTTATATGTAATTGAGGATGGCTTTGTGGGCAAATAGTGTTATCAAGGAGGCATTACTCACTCATGTCGTTAGAATCTAGTGCTTTTGGCTATGTTTGCAAAGTCAAAGGCCCGAGCGAGTAGCTCTGCAAGCCACAGTGAGCTTTCGGATATTCAACCAGTTGGTTGGTGGAAATGTGTTACCATCAGAACAAGGGTTTTATGTCTGTTCTGCTTCCAGTGGAGGGGATGTGCTGGTGCAGATCCGTCTAGGGAACGGACAAACCACGCAGAGCTCAGACATTCTGTTCGGAGTTTTATTGGAGCGACATGTTCATGGTATGGGTACGCCCGATTGGCTTGAATATGGTGTGATCGTGGATCGGCACTAATGGCACAGACGACAGGTGCTCGACGAGCTACAATCTGGAGAGAACGTGTAGAGTGAATACAGCGACAGAAGCCCATAACATGATATCAGTTCGTTCGACGGCTTCACGTGTTAGAATCTGACACATGGAGACAGCAGTGTTGTTAAATGTTGATCCTACCGGCTCCATAATCCAACACGCGGACACTTTGGACAACTCAAAGCTGTGACCTAGAAGCGGGGTGCTCATCATGGCGGAAATTCTAAACGAGATCGCGGACGCGGCTCCACTGTGATCAACAAACTCTTGAATGCCCAACTGTAGGCCAGAGAGACTTTTGCTACCGATGACGCCACGTCGATCATGAAAGATACGAAGTACTTGGCTATATACAACTGTGTTCACCTGCAGGTGATGCATAGCGGAGAGCTCCAGTGACGCCAGATGTTTAGATGCATAAGGTCCAGTTTTCAAGCCTTCATGGCTATTGTGGTGGTTGTTCGAAGGAGAACAGTCCGCAAATGATCGACGCGCGCAGAATTGGCGGGGATCGACTGCCCGCCCGACTTGGACAGCCTTGCTCCGTCTCTGGCTAGCTTTACCGTCTCCGCCTACCTTTTCGGACAGACCACCTTGTCTCCATCCTGCACCATGCACGTCGTGCAGTAGCCAGCACCACCGTCAAACACTGCTCACCGAGGTGAGAACTGGATAGTTATCACGAGGCAGCTTGATCTTCTCCTACTTATGAGTCTTTGCTTGCGCATCACTTTTCTCTTCTACCCTTTACGTCGGGACGTTTGGGTCAGTGTGTTTAACAGCGTGCACCGGCACGCATCGTCCCATAGTGAGCGGGTCTGGCGTCGGACATGGTAAGCGAGATCGAGCGATCCGGTCCTGCCGAAGCGCATCTTTTCTCCACTTACCTGCAGGATCTCATCGCCGACGTGCCAGCTCCACGTCTCTTGGTGTCAGAGCAATCGTAATCCGATTGCGACCGAGGCTGAATATGATCACCAATGATCCGCCCAGCCCCGCAAACTATTCTCCTGATTGAGGAGAGCTTGCAGATGTGTGCACTCATTCCGGTGGATGAGTCGTCACTTCCTGCATGATAGCCCAGAATACTGGCGTGGTTGAGCGCCCTGCTTCGAGGATCTTAGCTGTTGTCAGCAGAGCTCAAGCTCATAGCGCAGTGGGCTGCATCATTCATGCATCATTCAGCTGGCGAGGCCATGGCCACAAAGCTGCGCAAGCAGCTGAGCGTCACCTTTCTCTCTTGCAGACCCCTATATAAACGCATTCGAAGAGCGTGTCCTTAGATCAGAAACATTGATTCTCAGCTTGCCAACTACTGTACAAAATCACTCAAGGATAGATTCACGTCTTTTCTTACAAAAATCTAAATCTCTACCCCAAGGCCACACGGAGCAGTTTACAGATCAAAATGTCCGCTGTGCAGGATATGCTGGCACCTTTGCCAGAGATGACACCCGAAAAGCTTACTATCTTGAAGCTTAAGCATAGCACTCTCAACCGAGACGTATTCTCTGAGCCCTCCTCTCCTCTGCATGAGCACCGAGGCTTGGACTTTGGCAGCCACTCAAACAATGCGAGCTCAGTACTCACACGGCGAATCACTAACCGCGCAGCTAGTGGAGCTCGCAGACGCAGCTCTTTCCTGCACTCCCACCGGAGCGAGATGTCGAGGGAGCTTACAACTCAGGTATGTTCGGGCTTCCAATGTCGCACTCAGTGTCACTGACTTCGATATTTAGGCGGAGAGCAAGTTCTTTGCACTGATGGATCTCATGTCCACTGCTTCACGAGAAGCCTCGTCCTTGAAGGAGTCGTGGTCTCGTATTGTCTCTGAACGCGAGTCACTTTTCAAGGAAAAGGAAGAGCTTCTGGCCAGGGTCGATGAAGTGACAGAAACGCTTGAACGCACCCAAAGCGATCATCATCACCATGGGCACGAACATGGAGAACGAAAGAAGTACATTGAGAAATTACTGCTTGAGCTCTCTGTTGCTGTTACCACGATTCAAGAACACAAGAAGAAGATCGCTGGTCGAGAGCACGAACTGGAACGTACTCGCACTCAACTCCAAGAGCTACAAACCACGTCAACCACGTCCCGTACCGAGCATGAAAGGCTGAAGTCAGAGCTCCAGGCCATTTACATCAAGCTCAAGGCCGCAGAGGATGACCGCGACCATTCCAAAGACGATGCCCACAAGCATCATAGCGACCTTCGTAACCTGCTTCGTGAGCACACGGATCTGAAGAGCAGGCACGACGAGTCTCACAGCAAGTTCGAACACTCGCGCAAAGAGGTTCTTAGCCTCACTGACCGCATCAAAATCTTCGAATTGGAGCGGGACGAGCATCTTCACGAGAAGGACCGTTTGCAAGAGGACCTGAAGCGGGCGAAGCACAGGGTTGAAGAATCCTCCCGCGAACTATATGAGCTAACTGAGCGCCACGAACGAACTCAACGCGATATCACTAAGCTTAGAGAGTCTGTACGTGTTGCAGAAGAAGAGCGAGATGAATACTCTCTTACCATCGAAAACCTTCGTCGCGAGATTAAAACAAAGACCACCGGCTGGGAAGAAGCAGATGAACGCTTTGCTGATGTCACGCTCAAATACGACCATCTCAAGCGTGAAGTTATTTCCGTGAAGGAGAAGCTACGGGAGGTTGAAGCTCGCGAGATCGACGTTAAGGAGTCTCTTGACAGGTCTCGTGAAGAGCATCGCTTGATCATCATCGAGCGCGATCAGCTCAAGGAGGACTTGCATGATCAGCGCAACAAAGACGCCGAACGCCACCGGCAGATCAATACGCTAGAGGAGGCTCTGCGCCGTGCAGAACAGACTGTCTCAGACCTTCGGGCTGAGATTGGAACAATCACCGAGCGCAACAGAGTCCTTATCCGTGAGGGCGACGACGGTCGCACCAAGCATGGACACCTGCACAATGAACTGACCGAGCTCAGAGAGAAGCTTCTGGTGTTCCAGGCAGAAATACGTACCTTGGCTGAAACCCGTGATCGTCAGCGTAAAGAACTAGATGACTGGAGGCACAAGTACGAGGAAACCCTGGAAACTATCACTGAGTCTCATGACGATAGTGTGGAACTGGAGTTCGAGATCGAAAGCTTGCGCACCCTCCTGCGCGAGGCGCGCGAGCAGAAAGAACGCGCGATATCTGCGAGGCACACCGCCGACCGCGAAAGAGACGAGTACATGGCGAAGTACGAAGAAAAGTGCAGAGAGATGGAGCGGTTCGAGGAGAGCGCATCCGCTCACTACCACGCACACAGCAAGTCGGAGGGCGGATCAAGGTCTTACACCCGCACTGTCTCCAGCGGCACGACACTTCATCATGACAAGCACAGCCATGGAGCTGATAGCCACAACCATAGCCATGGAGGCGGTATGTTCAGTCCCTGAGCTGTTATTCGTGGCTTGTGCTTACATGGTAACACAGTATAGTTGTCGCTCGTCGCAGACCAAGACTGTCTTTCTTTCGCACACTCTCATGTCACACTCTCAACTAAAATGTTGATAAATCTCGTATCGATGAATCTTACAAACTATCAAATCAATGCGAATGGTATCAGAACGAAACGCTTGGACATGTTCTTCTGCTCTACACCTGTCGAGACTCTAGCAACCCGGCCCCGATGTTATTCTTATCGACTCTCAATAAATAGGCGGTGGCTGTGGTATTTTACCATAAGCCATTGCCAGAATCTGCTTTGCATAATACATCTGTTTGCATTAGTTCATGATCGTTCGGAAATTGACGAAAAGTACTTACTGAGTCTGCTCCAGCGCCGATGAATTTGATAGGAATCATGCGCAACAGCCAGGGTAGTCTTATCGGGGTCAGCTGCGGCGCAGCAGCAGCATCTTCGTCCACTTTTTCATTCAGCAACACCTCGTTTGGCAGATGAGGCCAAACCGCAGCTGGTCGCCCAATACCGATTAGGTCGCAAGCACCGCTTTGCAAAGCTGCTTCCATGCCTTTCCTTGAGCGAAAGCCGCCCGTAACCATCAAGATTACATCAGGATAACGTTCCCGAACCGCGCTCGCATAGTCTAAGAAGAATGCCTCCCGCTTCTCCGATCGTGTTGTTGCGTCTCCTACTGCCATGCGGAACTTCTCATAACTGCCTCCGCTGATTTCCAGGAAGTCGATTTGTTCGGCTGCGATCAACCCAACTTGCTCCAGACTTTCCTCTAGACTTTCGTTGCCGCCGACATCGGCGCTATTGATCTTGATGCCAACACAGAACGATGCCGGCACCACCTTGCGCACAGCACGGATGACTTCGATCACAATTCGAGCCCTCTTCGCAGGTGTACCTCCATAGTCGTCGGTGCGCAAGTTTGTCTTTGCTGTGAGGAAAGTCGAGAGTAGGTAGCCATGTGCTCCGTGCAACTCAACTCCCTTGAAACCAGCTTCATAGGCCAGCTTTGCAGCAGATGCGAACTGGTCAATGACCTCGCTGATATCTGCTGTTGTCATCTCTCTTGGTGTGCCGAAGGCTATTTTCTGTACCGCTCGTTCGAGGAGGCCGTCACCAATGTTCAGAGGCACCGGAGACGGGGCGATTGTCTGTTCAAAGAACCCTCGATTACCAGCCTTTGCTGGACTCTGCCGCCCTGGATGAACGAGCTGCACTATCGTAGGTGTTCCTTCTTTTTGGGACGCGGATGCCCAACGCTTCCAGATCTCGCGTGTAGCTTCTGGCATAGAGGGCTTCGCAACGACTGAACCAAAAGATCCGCAGTACTTGCTGGAGACTTCGACATTGCCTGGAATGATATCAGCGAAGAGCACATCGATCCTTCCAATGTATCCAATTCACCTGTAAGAATAGAACCCCAGCCTCCTGAGCTCCATTTAGTGTAGGCTGTGATGTGCTTGTCACCAGGATCGCCATTGTCGGCCATGTCTTCCGCCATTGCAGCCTATGTGCGAGTGTCAGAACGCATGAATATGCATGCAATTGTGTGATGGCCAACTATACCTTTGAAAGACGGTTAGGGAACACGACTCCCGAAGGAGTGGTGATCGGGGTGTTTAGCAAGGAAGCCATTGTGGAATTTTGCTGAACGGAATGATCAAGGGAGCTGAAGTGCCTAAATAATCTTATTGTTCAAGACGTGTTGGGTTGTTATATGCAGCACTGCTTAGCAAAGGTTTGTGCATTTTGCACTTAGGTCTTTGCACTCAGTCGGTCCTGCCCTAGCTTAATGATTCTAATCCATGGACTTTGCTGGAAGAAAGTTAGGACCTAGGCTGGAAGCGAGCGACGTGACAAGGATTCCGATTTGAGCATGACACAAGCGGACGAAAAAAGGACTACATGCCTCGGCAACTTGGTGATGGCGACAGTTTCAGCCGCAGCCTTGCGCACTAGAATTTCGTCCACAGATCGATCGTTTGATCTTCTATCTCACAACACCACGCCTGTACGCTACCGATACTTCCTCCGTTTCGACGGAACCGGTGCAATAGTTCATCCACCTTTGCTGTTTGTCACGCTAGCACGAGTCTGCGCTTCCGCACAGCCCTTTAATAAGAGGTTCGACAGCGCCCATCTTGTGTGCGAAGCATCAACATTGCTGCCATGAAACATCGTTAAGATGCAGTCATTCATGTGACTTGATTGGTAGGTTTACGCTCCGCGACTTACTATTCATCCTGTCTGCTCACTGCTTCATGACTGCGCCCTTGTACGCACCATTTGCACTCATGCCTCGCTGCGTTCGACTCCAAAGGACTCCAAAGCCTCTTATCGCTCGTCGTATCATTCTAAGCGACCCGTCACTACGGTTCGATCCATCGATATGACCTTCGTAGGTTCAGAAAGCGTGCATTTTTCCTTTGCATCTCTAAACCGCTGGCCTTCTCTGCTGTTCATCGCAGCGTAGCCTTGCATCAGATGAAGCTTGTCCTCGATGGACTTTTTCGACACTGCAGCCCAAGCCAGATCCATTGGATGGCCAACCAGTAGATCATGCGCATTAGGGTCGTCCAAACATTTCGAGACAAGTGTCGCGCCCAGCTTGTTCCCGAAGCCAGAGCCACATCGCATGGTGTAGCATATGATCGTCGTTCCTAGGTCATGGATGCCTGCCACTTCCTTTACAGTCGTCACCTGCTTTAATTCCCGATTTCCGTTGGAACTGCTCTGGTGTGAAGGTAGGCTGGTGGGCATAGAACATGAGGATTGCAATTGTCATCTGAATCGAGCTTATTGCATGAACCAGTGAGTGGCAAGTATCAGTGTTGGAGAATCGATAGCATGTCTCAGGTATGGCGCAGTTGATGGTCAACTTAACGGGTAAGTCGAGGGTGGGCGTTTACCAAGGCGCGGCGAAAGCGCCAAACTAAGAAAGGGGAATCGTATCCTATTCGCGGCGCCGCTCAAACAATAGGCCAACGGCTCAATCTGCACTTCAGTTGCACTACGTGGTTACAACAGGTGAGCGACGCTTAATTGCCTATCTTGGTAGCCCGCCCTGCCCCGCTTCGTGAGGGGACTCGGAAAAGCACCCACCGAATCTTCCGTCCACAAACCACTTGCTTGGAGGATAGGAACGGCCCGCTGACCCGAATGCGCCATGTTCTGCTATTGGAGTTGCTACCAGGGCAAGTTAAAAAGATGATAACCTGTAAAACTACTCGTCTTGTACCCTCAAACATCATTGAGGCTTCCTTCAAGTATCTTGACCTGTATCCGCTAAGATGAAGTTTCGCGATGGTATGAACACAGTTGTCCAATGGCAAGGATGGTATTGATATTGTTTAGGCATGTGGTTGGTCAACGACCAGTTCACGGTCCAGCATGCGGAGGAGGTCTACTCGGTTACGCCACGCGAAGACGGCAAAGCGCTGACACTCCTTGCCCCTACGAAGAAGATCTTCTCTCGAGGAGATACACTCAACCTTGCAACCCTTTCTGTGGAGCTAGAGGCACAGTTCGATGGCGTAATTTCACTGGAAGTCACCCATCACGCTGGTGCAAGAAGACTGGGCCCTGACTTTGACCTGTTTCCAGATGGTCGACCTGAGTCGACTGGAGAGGTCAAGAAAGCCGCCGATGGGAAAAGCACTACCATCACTTCTGGATCACTCAGTGCTACCGTTAGCGGGAGAGAACATTCATTCGACATCAGTTTTCATGCTACGGATAACTCGAAGCACTTGACCTCCCTGCTCAACCGCAGCGTCGGTCTTGCATACTCGCCTGCTTTGAGCACCCCCAAGCAAGTCGAGGACTTAAGCGCACATAAGCATTATGTCTTTACTCAGACCGAGCTCAGTGTTGGCGAATCGATCCACGGACTTGGAGAAAGATTTGGTGCTTGGAACAAAATCGGGCAGAACATTGAGGTATGGAATGAGGACGGCGGTACATCTAGCGAGCAAGCCTATAAGAATGTGTCTTTCTGGCTAAGCTCCAGGGGATACGGGGTTTTCATCGACACACCAGACAAGATCGACCTTGAAATTGGTTCTGAGCGTTGCTCAAGACTGCAAACGACAGTTGAAGGCCAGCGACTGAAATGGTAAGTGGATCTGGTACCTTTCCCATCCCTTGTGTTGACAAGCTGCAGGTATCTTATTTATGGGTCAACACCAAAAGAAGTCTTGACAAGATATTCCATCCTCACCGGTAAAGCAAATCGTGTTCCGGCATGGTCCTACGGCCTTTGGCTCAGCACGTCTTTTACTACTTCGTACGACGAGGAGACCGTCAATCACTTTGTCTCTCGCATGGCAGACTCGAAGATCCCTGTTGAAGTCTTCCATTTCGACTGTTTCTGGCTTCGTGCCTTCCACTGGTGCGACTTTGTATGGGATCCTGAATATTTCCCAGACGCGCAAGGACAGATCCAGCGAGCCAAGGAAGCTGGTCTCTTCAACAAGGTCTCGGTCTGGACCAACCCCTACGTAGGACAGGCTAGCCCAGTATTCAAGTACGCTGCTGAGAAAGGCTACCTCTTGAAGAAAACCAATGGCGATGTTTGGCAGTGGGACCTGTGGCAAACGGGCATGGGAGTAGTTGACTTCACAAATCCTGAAGCGTGCGAGTGGTTTAGCGGCTGCTTGGAAAGGCTGTTTGACATGGGTGTGGATTCGATCAAAACTGACTTCGGCGAGCGCATCCCAACCAAGAACGTTCAATGGCATGACAAGAGCGTGGACCCCAGCCGCATGCACAACTACTACGCCTTCATCTACAATAAGCTTGTTTACGAGACGGTGCAGAAAAGATTCGGCAAAAACGAGGCTATCTTATTCGCACGTACTGCATGCGCCGGATCTCAACGCTTCCCACTTCAATGGGGCGGCGATTGCGAGTCTACACCAGCTGCTCTTGCGGAATCCTTGCGTGGAGGGCTAAGCCTTGGATTAGCTTCTTTTGCTTTTTGGACCAGCGATATCGGCGGATTTGAGGGCAGCCCGCCTCCATGGATCTACAAACGCTGGGTTGCTTTTGGCCTGCTGAACTCGCACAGCCGACTACATGGATCCAACTCATATCGCGTGCCCTGGTTGGTGGACAACTCTTCAGAAGAGCCAGAAAACTGTACGGACGTGCTTCGACATTGGGTGCAGCTCAAACGCCGGCTGATGCCCTACCTTTATGCTCAGTCAATCGAGAGTGTAGCGAACGGCTGGCCCACTAGTGTGCGGGCAGTTGCCCTTGAGTTCCCTGATGATCCGACATCATGGCATTGTGATCGCGAATTCATGGTTGGCAGTCAAATTCTAGCTGCTCCCGTCTTTGAGGAGAATGGTAGTGCTGAGTACTACCTGCCACCAGGCAGATGGTTCAACTTCTGGAATGGAAAAGAAGTCCAAGGTGGCAAATGGTTTAGGGACCAGTATGGCTTCCTGCAAATACCGCTCTTTGTGCGCGAAGGATCTGTAATAGTCCTTGGACAAGCAGAAGGTTCGGGTGGATTTAGCTATGATTGGCTGAGCAGTGGAGGCGAGGTCTGTCTGTATGGTGTCAAGCAAGGTGACAAAGCCGTACTTGTGGATTCCAACGGTGATGAGAAGGGGACCCTGGAGGTTGGCTCCAATGGCGAGCTAAGCGGCTTGGACGCCTTGGATGGAGACTGGAAGGTCTCAACCCTTGGATAGGATAGCGGGCCGCGCATGACGGAAGCTTTGCTGCAAGTAGGACACGGAGACGGAGCCTGCGCGATTGAACGGCTGGAGTAGGAAAAGTAGAGCCGAACCACAGCTATTTGATCAGGAGTTACTGTCCTTGTACATGCAATGTCATTCTCTTGATTTAACCACCGGGTATTGTTACAATGAGCGAGCGGGGATCCACGAAGCCTACCGTCGATTGGCGGGAAATCAAGCGTTCCCTCCTGCAGCGCTATGGCCCCGCGCACTACTGTACCCCAGTAGCCTACCCGACACTATTGTAACCCCAGATACCGATGCTAAGGATCAACAAGCCTTGTATAATGACCCACTCCCTTCTTTTTTGTTGGCGGATGGCAGCATGGGAATGGAATCTAGGAGCGGGTTTCCGGCTCCAGACGCTTGTGGCGTGGTGTAACATGTGTGATCAGCGCAATACAACGGCGTGACTACATGGTGTGTTGGCTCTGCTTAAGATCTCTAGGATCCCCCACAGCGTCGCCAGCACTTCGACCTCCTGTTAGGTATTGCTAGGACCCACTAGCAAAAATGGGCCTCCTCTATAATGTTTGTCTGGCGGTGTTCGTCGCCAACGGTAGCTTCTTGTTCGGTTATGATTCTGGTGTGATGACGATTGTTATACAATCTCCGCACTTCCTGAACTTCTTCGACACCAAACCCGAATCCAATATCATAGGTGCCATCAATGCCACTTTCTCTGGGGGGGCAGTTTTTGGTTCTTTGATGTAGGTCGACCAACTGAGGAATAGGAAGGGTAGCTGACAGCAAGAAGGGGAGGTTTCACGATGGACAGCTTGGGCCGAAGAAAAACAGTTATGATTGGAGCGTTCATCAATCTTGTCGGCGCCGTGCTCCAAGCCTCGGCCCAGCACCTCGGTATGATTCTTGTTGGACGCATTATGGCTGGTTGGGCTGTTGGCGTTCTGTCTATGTCCGTGCCGATCTATCAGTCCGAATGCGCCCACCCAAAAATAAGAGGTATGTCGTCAGCCTTAATTGTTCAAGTCGCTTGCTGAAACTGTATCAGGTTTCATTGTAGGTATTGCTCAACAAATGATCGGTATCGGTTTCATCGTTTCTACCTGGGTGGGATATGGGTCATCAAAGGTTCTCGACACCAATTCTTTCTCCTGGCGGTTCCCTCTAGCTTTCCAATGCGTACCATGCCTCTTCATCCTATGCGGCATGATGTTTTTCCCAGAAAGTCCCCGGTACAGTGTCCCGCTCGATTGCTTTGTGGAGCTTCACTTACGCGATATAGATATCTTGTGGAAACCGACCGCAGCGACGATGCGCTCAAAGTCCTGCGCAAGTTACACTACGACGGTACCAACGAGGAATGGATAAACAAAGAGTTTAATGAAATTAAGCTCACCATCGAAGCCGAGAAAGCCATCATGGCACCTGGGTGGGCGGTAATGTTCAAGGTGAAGCCTTGGCGCACGCGCTTGTTCCACGCTACATCTATCCAACTTTTTGGCCAAATGACTGGGTATGTGATATCAATTACTCTGCTTAAATTCGAGCGAGCACTGACTATCAAACTCAGCATCAACGTTATTGGCTACTACTCCACCATTATGTACAAGAATTTGGGCATCGAAGGCGACCGAGCTCTATTGGTGACAAGCATCTACAACGTTGTCGGTCCGATCTTCAATTTGATTTTCATTCTGTTCGTCGTTGATCGAGTGGGCCGAAGAAAGCCTCTACTTTTTGGCACTGTTGGCATCAGTGTCGCCCTTATATGTGAAGCTGCCGTAGGATCACAAGTAAAAGGAGCCACCGGATCTCGCAGGGACAGCCTATCTGCAGCAGGGGTTTTCTTCCTCTTTCTTGTTTCGTGTATCTTCAGTGTCTCTTTTGGTCCTATTTCTTGGATTTATGCTTCCGAGATCATGCCACTTAGTATCCGTGGGCGTGGTTCAGCTTTCGCTACGGGCATTGGCAACTGGCTCGTTGGCACTGTATGGTCTCAGGTATCTCCCGTCGGTCTTGGGGAGACTGAGTGGAAGTTCTACTTTATCTTCGTGGCGTGGAATTTGGTCGTCACGCTGCCAGTAGTCTTCTTCTTCTACAAGGTAAAATCTTTCTTGATGTACTGAACGTTCACCGAAAGCTGACGATGTCTAGGAAACAAAGCAGAAATCCCTCGAGGAGATCGATTTGCTCTTCGGTGAGCGTGCACTGGGTACCTTGCCTGATGATCTAGATGACAAGGAGAAAGAGATCGAATTAGAGAAGATCGAGAATGCTAGAAAGGTTCTGGCAAGAGACCAGGTGACAGCAGTACACTAGTGTGTCAGTACTTCATCAGCTGCGGAAAGAAGCGTGTCCAGGTGGACTGAGTTACGGATTGGCTTGAGATCTGCGAGGCAGCTGGGAGGTGGATAGAACTAAGTTGTGAAGAAGGAACATTACGATACATCTGGCTAGCCCACGACTAGTGATCGCAAGTGCCATACGCGATCGGCTATACACTAGCATGCTCTCCGTCTAAGCCTAATATGGTCAAGTGCAATGTTCCCCTCCTTTCTTCCTTTCGAGGTCCTTTGGAGGGAGATATCATGTACATATTCCTTGCCTTGAAATCATTATCAAAGTCGCCTTCAGTAGGTCTGTCTACGAAGAATTTTGTCGAAGTCATAGTCCTTCCCTCAAGGACGCCAGACCCTCGAAATCGATGACGTTGACCTCGAGCCCGACGGGCCAATCTCTGCTGCTAAACCTGCCGCCCGAACTACGCTGTCAGATCTATGAATACATCATCGGAAGCCGTGTTGTGTATGTTCGCATGAACTGGACGGGGATATTCTCGCCAACGGGCTTCTTCTATAACTGCTTCGACGATCTTCAGCCATTATTGGAGTGTTCAACACGCGACCTTCTCTCGAAAGCGGTGTCTTTTGGCACAGCTATTACAGCTCTGAGCAGTGTTTGCCGTCAGATGCGTCAAGAAACATGTCTAATCCCTTTCAAGCTCTGGATCTGGGCTTTTGAGGATGCTTTCACACTGGATCAGTTCGTCACAGCCAGAGGTTTGGGACGCATTCACGTTCAGCACAAACATGCCATACGCCGGCTGGCTGTTGCCCCACCAGGTCACCATCGATCACATGAGAAGGTTTTGCAAAACTTGCAAGAGGTACTGCTTATCAACCCTACTCTGTCCTATCAAGGCGTCGAACCCACTGGAGCGGCCTCCTCTAAACCTCGCCGAAGCATCGTTCATTTGAGACGGGACACTTTGACAGATACATGGAAACGTAGCGACTGAATTTTCACTGCATTGATGATTCAGGACAATTTGACACCTTTTTTGTCCCTCCGCCCGTTCTTCACTCGTTATTACACCTCTTTGAGCCAGACTTTAGCTCTCTGGAGGGCAGGACTTCGCTACCCATTCCATACCAATTTTCTGTATGCGACATCTGAGCATTGCCAAAGAAATGCGTAATTCATCTTGTATGGTTCGAATCAGATCGAGGGCGATACCAGGATGCTTAGTTGTTCAAGTACATTAGTCTAAGAGGAGACACCGTTTTCAGCCTTCACGCTACCTTACTTCTATTCATCTCTTAACTCTGACATTTGATCGAAGAAGTATTCTATCACAAGAACAACCTTTAACTTGTAACACTTATGAAGGTCGCTTGACCCCGCTTCAAAACGATATCTTCCTAGATCTGCGGTGGAAAAACACGCTCCTGTAAGATTGCTAGATTTCTCAGCTTTAGCTGAATTATTTAAGCTCATATTGAGCGCGTTTGGAAGACATATATCAGGCAGGGCTTCATAGAGGTAATCTGGCTCTTATCTAAGTTCACGCTCAAACGCAGGTGTCTGCTCATCAACAATACAAAGCCATCTTTAGCAAACGAGTCTGTCGAGCTCTCGGATCCGTCGGAAAGGGTGTTACATTGCACCTGACGCCACATAGAGAGTGGCGTTCATGTCAGATGGAGCACAATAGATTGTCCTCCACTGCTTCTGTTGCAGTGCAACAATACTACTACAGTCACGTTTGAACACAATGTATCTAATTCAAGGACGTAGTTCGTACCAAAAGATGTGCATCACCATATGTAAACAGCTTTCCAGGAGTGAATAAATTCTGACCGGCTAGTCATGACCGATGTGGCAGAGGTAACAATATAGGAGACATTGTGCAAGGGCAGATATGTGGAGATCAGTCACTTATGGAGCTACCCGTCTGCTAGAACCAGGGTTTGCGCCTCATTTCTTGCAGTGGCCGTAATACGCTCAACCTGGCTGGGTCATACGCCCTGATCGCACCTCAACCCTGCTCTCTCCTCATCCCCTGATCTATCCTCTTCCGACTGCCTTCTCTCTCCAACCTCAGCATCACCAGATCCATTCTCATCTTCTTCATGTGCTGTCCCATGATCTTCATATCTTGCATCAGCGAATCGCACATGAACTGCAAATCATACACATTCCTATTCTGGCTGTATGATGGTCGTGACAAGGGATGTAGGCTATGCTGAAGATAGGGGCGTGTGGTAGTGGTTAGTGGGCAAGACATGTAAGACTGTTTTCAGGGCTGGTTGGAATTATAACTGTGGGAAATGGGTCTGGCAACACTTGGAGGGTGAGATGAGGTCGTGTTGGTGGGGGAATTTCCTGGACAGATTTCAGAGGGGTTTGCTGCCAGCGAAGAATCAAACGCATGATACTTTGGTGACATCGCGTTATGATGTGGCTGCTTCGACTTTGCACTAAGCTAGATAGCTCGTCCGCAAACGTTCAGTTGCAAGGAGGCTCACTGTATGCATACTACGTTGAACCATGATCAATTTACGCTGGGTTCGCTGTATACGTTCTGCGCCGTTTCGCAGAGCACTACCGGTGCGACAAGTGGTGAGGGTTCTTTGACAAGGGGACTGCTTACCAAGACCATTCACTGGCGGCACCGTTACCGTCAATTCTATGCTCAGATTTCATGAAATACTCTTTCCAAGTCCTTCGGCTCGACATACTTGCCAGCCTCTCTCTCCATCTCATCGGCAACGTACACCCAGAAGTTTCTCTCTACCTTCCCCACAGCACGCATCAGCAGCTCGGTCATAGCCCCATCCATCGTCACAGTTTCTTTCTCAGACTCGCCCTTCCTTCTGTCCTCATCTTTTCCCTTACTCTTCATCTTGCGCTTATCCTTACCTCTCGCCTTCACTGAAGTAGTCTTCTCAGTGCACTCTCCATCAACACGCACAACAACAGCTGGCGTGCGGATATTTGCACTCAGCTCCGTCGCGTTCTGAAAGTCCTTGACACGCTTCTTGCCTGCCTTGCTCGTGCCTTCGCGTCCACTGCCCGCATTCTTCAGGTGCGCGTAGTCGTGCGGCTCAAACCCGATTTCTCGTGAAGGGGCTGCGGTCTCGGAGCTTAGGAGTATAAAGCGCGAGTACACTGCTGCTTCGGTCCAGGTGGGTGGTTCCTCTTCGGTTACGCGGCACTCGTTCAAGTGTGCGGTGATATCGCTCCAAAGCTTTCCCTCGCCACGGAGTGCTAGGATGGTTGTGTCCTCGAGTGAGGCAAGTGCAGTTGGTGAGTCAGGCGAGATGGGCGCAGACTGCAAGATAGAGATGTTTTCCATGGCTGATGCTTTGAGCTTGCGGGCGCGAGAGAAGGGGTCGAAGGAGGTGTTGTGGTCCGTCATGATACTGGTTTGTTGAATGCCGTGGTAGCTTGCAGCAGTCGGGCCAGGGCTTCGTTGTTTCGACAGGGCAGGTGGAGACTTGTTTTGTCTCATTAGTTGAGAGCGAGAGTTTGAATCCGCTATCGTGGGAGCAGTTTTCAAGGTGAGGCAGGCGGCGCTAGCAGCACTATCTTCTCTCACCTGCACCCTGCGCACTTGCCCTTGAGCAACTACGCAATTTCCCTTCACTCGCTCTTCCGAGTGTCATATGACCACAAACACGACATCACACAGCATGTGCTTCGCCTCCATGTATGAAGAACGAAAGAAGAACCGGAATAGAACAGCGGTGGCAGATTGGCGCAACGGTAGTTTCGATATTGGCAATATCACCCCGTCTCCATAACAAACTAAGTGCCCTTTTTTCTTCTTCCAACACCAGCACTGCACCGCAGACTAGATCGCGTTCACCGGTACATCGCCCACGTCATCCTAGCCTCAGCCTCTATTCTCTTCCTCTCCGCCTTCTCAGCAGGTCCCTCCCCTTGCTTCGGTGCTTTCGGAAGCTTGGTCCGCTTTGATGGCAACATCGATCGCAGAAGTGATGTTGTTGAGCGCGCTGTAGATGTTGATCGGATGGAGAAAGCGTCTTTCTCCGATCTTGTGTCCATGCTGGAAGAAAAAGCAGTCTGCGTTCTGAGGTGTGGGGATTCCTGAGGGTGCCTTGTGTTGCTGCTTTAAAGCGTTTTGACCAGAAGATTATATGTGTTACTCCAGGGCGTTGCCTAGGCGTGAAACGATTAATCCACGCAGAAAAGATTCGGGGCGTAAATGCTACCCAAGCACAAACCTTCCCGTCTTTTATAGTTACACCCTTCATCCTACCTGTAGTTTCCTTCCATTCCGCACGCACCCATCGCGCTCTTTGTCGCGCAAACACTACTCAGCCCTGAACGCGTGCTATCCCCATCTGGTGAACCCTCTTACTGAAACAGAGTGACTCACTCCGCGATCGGTAAGTCAGATGGGCATGTGGAAGGGCGCGTCGCTTGTCGATGCTGTATGAGGTAAGTGCGGGGAAAGGGAACACGGTTGGCTGAGGCTGAGGGCTGAGAGCGCCCTTCTAGACCGCGCTAGTAGACCACATACGATGAAGCTGCGGTCTCGGAGAGATAAACGTGAACAGATAGATTAATCGATGTGTTGGATGTGTTAATGCGATGGAATCGAATGCTTCAGACGAGTCATCAGGGCTAGGTAACCCAGAAGGAGACCATCGCAAGCAATACAATTGCCGCTTTACAAACAATGTAGAGTTCTGAACTCAACAACCGTTTACAGCGCTTTATCGGCGATAGGAACAGGTAGACACTTAGTCAAATACAGAGATGGTGTACCTATGACCTATCAAGCTGCGCCCGCACCTTGTCGAGCAGCCAGCCACTGACAATTGTGTCCGCTTGCGCCGACTATCGGGTACATATGGCAATGCGCAACAACCCGTCGAAGAGAGGCTTTCCCAGGCGATCCACGACCGTTTGGGACTCATGATCTAATGATAGTCTGAACTGTCAAGTGTCTCACAAACAGAGTTTAGCGACGTTTGCGTGGTGGGTGCCTCGCACATCGCGCTTCTTGACTTCTGCTTACAGTACCATGCTGAGCTACCGCAGAACTGACGACCCGTCGGACGGTGTGTCCCGCGAGCTTCCGACCGACCGAAACGTGAGAGCGAAGAACAGAGCGTGTCACTGCTACCTGCAGGTACTCAAGTTGCCGCGTGCAAGAACAAACGTGGCGCTGCCAGCCCATCGTGCAGCAGTATTAGCCCCTAAATGTAACAATGCATATCAAAGGTGCCTCAGTAGGTAACCGACACTACTGAAGTATCAACTCCTCGCCGGACGAGCCACATGCCCAGGCTTTAACAACATACAACTAACCCCCCTTCCAGCCACCCCTTGCTTGTGTTTCTATCATGGTTCTTCCTCTCTTCAAAGAGTATCACAGGGTCAGAGAATGTTGGAAATCATAGAAAATATCAAGACGGATTTATTTAAAGATTGCGAAGTCGCTGTAAGGACAGAGTCCGCACCACACCCCCCACCATGACGCAAGTCCTCAAAACAGATGCCTATGGATATCTTCGACTTCGTACTGTAAGCCATCCAACCGTATATCCTGGAACCTCTGATGCAAGCGGATTGCATGCAAGTCATGTCTTTGAGCCAGCAGGTGCAAATGCAAGGCCGCATGCGAGTATGGCTGGTCGTCGAGATAGTCCCGCCTGCGATACGCAGGCACAGGGTCAAGTCGGATATGCCTATGGCGAGGATTCAGAAGCTGCAGCTGATCTCGGGCTCGGTGGCGATCGAATACATCGTCGTCGTCGTGGAGGGGAAATCTTCTGTACATGTTTGCAGCTGGTCTTCGCCACTCTTCAAACAGCGGCGGACCGCGACTCGCGATGTCGTGCAAGGCTGTGCGCAGCGTGTCGTCGTCTACAAGCCCTTGCAGCTGTGTGAGGCCGAGGCACCATTCCGTCAGCAAGGGCAGCTCGTCGTTGGCTATCTCGTGGCTTTCTCGGACGAGGAAGCGCAGCACGGCGCCCGCGAGATTGTGGGATCGCAGCCGCTTGGCCGTGTAGCAGAATACGAGGAAGCGTGTTCGGCTGCGGTACAGGCCCTGTGCGCCGCCTGAGTCTCGGTCTTTGTTGAGCTTGGTTCGCAGCTTGTGGATTAACTGCTCTTCGTCGAAGTGCACGTGGCCCTCTGCTGCGTCTTGCAGGTCGCGCAGGGCTTCTTGGATATCCGCGTCTGAGAGGTATATGTCTTGGAGGCTGAGCTCGCGGTTGATGTAGTCGGTCAAATCGCCGATGTCGATGCCATCCCCAATTCCACGTCCGGGCATGGCTCTGCACGGGTGCCGGTTGTAAGCAGACAAAAGGGTTGCCTGGATCTAGAAGTCTGCGGATATCAGGGTAAATTTTTGTACGCTGTAGGCGAATGCCTGGTCTCTTGATATATTGGATATCATGAAATGAAATCACAGAAGGCTCTTGCGACATCAAGGGCGGCCATCAGCCATATATCCCCCCCGAGGCACCGGAGAGCCTTGAGTAATACGCTCCAAGCGTGCCACTCTTCTCACAATGGGATACGCCGGACTGGTGGTACAGAAAAGTTTGCCCTCCAGGATCAGTGGGCCACCACAGCCTACGCGCGTGATCACAGCACTGGCGTGGTCCAGTAGAGCTCATCGACCGTTGGCCGTGACTAGTTCAATTGTCTGATGCGGTTCCACACTTGACTGCAGGCAACACAGTCCCAGGGATCACCTGCATATGGCTACTCCAACGACACCCCGCAGAGCCACAACGAAACTAACCCCATGCAACTACACCATACTCACACCACTCCACCCCCGAAAAAGAGAAGGATCTCCCATTCCCATCTCGCAGCGACGAGGTCCCGTCCCCCGGCTACAAATCCAAGAGCGTTGACAGTGAAGTGAGGACCTCGCGTCCCGCTGGAGTGGGACTCTGCAGATGAAACGAACGCGTTGTGAATGCTGGGTTTGGAAAAACACGGGGGGGGGGGGGGGGGGGGGGTTGGAAAAGGTCTTGTGGTGAGGAAAAGGGGGGTTGCTTGGATAGATAGATGGTGTGGATGGATGGTGTGGATGGATGGTGTGGATGGATGGTGTGGATGGATGGTGTGGATGGATGGTGTGGATGGATGGGTGGAAGGGTGTGTCGTTGCGAGTGTGTGTGTTGCATCCTCCTGCTAGGGATGCGGATTTGATCTTTTGCGAAGAGGAATAGGGCAAGTGTGGGGGTTTATAGACGGCTGGCTGGGTCCGCTGAGTAGCTGGGTTTTCCCTAAGTGGGGTGGTTTGTAGCTGTTCCTTTTCGTTTTCGAGGTTTGGATTGGTGCAACGGTGTGAGAACGTCAAGGTACAGGTGCGAGGGAGGTGGATTGAGATGAAAAGTTTGAGGGGGTGAGGATGGACAGAAAGGGTGAGCTCGTAGGGGATGTAGATTTTATGGAAGTAGGAGTGATATTTCTTACGAGGAGAACGCTTTCAGAGAGCGCGGTTGAAGAATATCTATCTACCCAGGAAACGGGTACGTAGCGGGGCTCTTGTATCCGTTCTTCCCGACCGCTCGCACACCAAAGATGACGTTGTCCTTGCTCAGTGGCAGCGTCACGGCGCCAACCTTACCTACATCCAGCATGTGCGTCCACAGCGGGTTGATCACGGGCCGCCACACGACCTCGTAGCTGGCTACGTTCGGGTCCTGGCTGACCACCCACTTCAACCTCGTGTCGTTGTCCAACACCGTCGTGTCCACGGTGACGTTGCGCGGCCATCCGGGGGCTTCACTCATACTCCACAGCGTGGCGAGATTGACCTTGCCGACTCGCGCAGTGTAGTCAAAGTCCACAAACTCAATCAGGTCGCCATAGACGGTGCCGTTCTCGGTCCGCAGGTCCTGGTGCTGGTGCGCAAAGTTCTCGTTCGGCTCCGTGTAGCGGACTGCAGGGTAGCCCGCGGCGAGGAACGGGGAGTGGTCGCCGCCGCGCAGAAAACGGTCCAGGCGGTAGATGATGGCGATGTTCATGCCCGTTGCGGCATTTGCGGCGACCTCTGCGCTGAAACGGGCAAGTTCGCGCGCAGGAGAGTCGTTTTCGCCGCCGATTTGCAGGCGGCGGGCCGCGATGGTTGCGTTCTCTGCTGCGAGTGCAGGCGGGCCTTGTGCGAAGACGCGAACTGTGTAGGGGTCTTTTTGTCCACGGTCGCCGGTGGAGGAGCCAACGATGTCGCAGTTCAGCATTCCTTCGACGTTGACAGAGGCGTTGCGCAGCGTGTTGGCAAAAAAGGTGCTGCCGTAGAGACTCTGCTCTTCGCCAGCCACAGCGCCGAGGATGATGGTTGATCGTGGCTGACGCGTAGCCAGGATGCGGGCGAGCTCCATGGCAATTGCTACACCTGAGGCGTCGTCGTTGGCGCCGGGGCTGTCCGCGTCGTAGTTCAGGACGTCGGTTACGCGCGAGTCGTAGTGACCTGTCATAATGTAGACTTTGTCGGGTGTCTCGCTGCCCTTGATGGTTGCGAGGACATTGCTGATCTTGACGGGAAACGGAATGCGCGAAGCCACGCCTTGTGTGTAGCTAGGGACAGAAACCGTCATGCGGCCGGCGCTGGCGTTGGCGTACTTTCTCATCTCCGCTTCAATCCAGTCTCTTGCTGCGCCAATGCCCCGTGTTGTGCTGTTCTGCGTGCTGAGCGTGTGGCGGGTGCCGAAGGATACTAGCTTGGTGATGATGGTCTCAATATTCTTGGGGTCGAGCTCATCGACCATGGCCTTGAGTTCGTCGGTTGGCTTTTGGGGAATTAGTTCCGTGCCGACATTTGACGGTGGCCATGCTGCATTCGCACAGCTGGTGTAGCTCAGGTCATTAATGGCCACGGGAGGTGGCAGGTCGCGCTCGTGCACATCGTGGGCATGGGCGGTGGCAATGATGGTGCTCAATAGAGCCGTGAGAAGATGCATGCTGCCGGTTGTGTAGGAATTTTTCTCCAGGCTAGACTGATGAGCTCTACATGTTCGTACTTATACCGATCCCTAAAAACAGTAGCGGTATGTCAAGACGGCAGCGAAGTTCTCGATATACGTCACCAACGTTCTGTTGTAGTGAACTTCCTCTCTCAGCTAGACCCGCTGAGCGTGATTCGTTCGCCCCTCACTTCTATCTGAGCATTTGTTCGCTAAAAAAACCTCCGCGGCTCGGCAGCTGTAGTCTACAAGGGTGTATCGTGGGTTTGTAATGTGGGCAAGGTAGGTCATTACCGCATTAGGCAGGTCGATAGCGGGACGATGTGAACATGAACATTGGCAACTTTGCAACGAAGACCGAAGTTCGGATGACTTTGAAAGGCACACGGACATGTTTCTAGGTCTCCCAGTCCATGGCATCCAAGTTCTGCGCGTGTCCTGTGTGCTCAATTGATTGCGCCGGCACATCTGCATCCACGTCGGCGTCAGAGGCGGACGCATCAGAAGCCAGCGCATTGCCATGCATATCAAAGGCGAAGCCTTGTGTTGCTGCATAGTTTCGAGGACTCTGAGGCATGAGTTCGAGCGCTCCGCCTCTCGTCTGCTTGAGGTGCGGTAGCTTCTGAGACGCATTCGATGAGGTGTCTGAGTCGACCTCAATACGAGAGGTATGTGTCTCTGCGTACGGCTTTTGGTTAGCAACAAATCTGGCGATCGGGACGGGTGTTTGATGTTCTTCCCACGCGGCGCGGTAGTCTGTCCATCTGCGCCAGTCGTCGTTGGGTCGATAGAGTCTCTCGTCGTCACCTTCACTGCCGGAGTCTCTACAGTCGGGCGATTTGCTTTTGATGGCTGTCATCAGGCCGAGGATATTGCGGAGTGACTCTTCTTCCTGTCGGCTGGCTTCATTGTCGAACTGTTCCAGTGTCTGTTTTTGCTGAGGTGCGTCTAGGTCCGAACCATTAGACTCAACGCTCACGGGCCGATCTGGAGAGTCTTCTTTGATGGGAGTTGCAGGTTCCTCTTCGGAGAATGCTACATCAGAATCGTCTGCTTCTTCTTCTTCGCCTTCACTATCCGAATCCGAGTCGGAGTTGGACAAGGAGAGGTGCTGCATCGGCAGAGGAGTTCCGTGACGCGCAGCTCTACGTCTGAAGACTTGGTCTTCTGGATCCGAGGAATGTTCAGCACCATGGATGCGAGCAGCTGGTTGCATCGCCACTGCATCGTAGAGGCTCAGGATTTTCTCGGTTTGAGCCCAGGACATGTCGCGGCGCTTGATCCTGAACCTGGTGGTGCGCTGCTCGTCAAAGACTCGCAGATTGCATCGCCGTGCGACTCCAATCCAGCGCGAGCGGCCGTTTCTCTTCAGTCCAAGGACATCGATGGCCGACAGGACGTCTCTAGTCTTGACGAGAGGCATGACGCCCTTCTTGGTACGGCGACGTTGCGAGCGAAGACGCGACGTAGCTTGTATGATGGCCGTCTGCATCAAGCGTTTGGTGACGGACACGGCGAGGGTGTGGAAGTCGTTGAAGGCTGTGCGCATCATGGAGGGCTCTGGGACCTGGTCCGAGGCGTATGCAGACCAGTGGGGCCAGGGCGAAGGTAGGTCAGGCGAGCGATTCATGAACAAGTCCTTGGACAGCAGGAGCATGTTTTCAGCGTGCAGCAAGCTCGCCTGCGGTATGGCTTGCAGTATTTGCGGTTCTACGGGGCTGACTGGCGGGACGGTGGTTTCTTCAGAGGCGTCTGGTATGGGTGTCTGGTGTGCAGAACTGGCTGCTGAGGCGTGTCGTTTGGACGGCTTGTATTCGCAGACGACGTGCTTCTTCAGCTTGGCACAGTTGGAGCAAGGGACTTTGCGGTCGCAGCGTATCTTGTGATGCTTGCAGCGCACGCAGGAGCTGTGGCAGGTCAGCAGGAGTCTTGGACAAGTAGCGTGGACGAGACGTGCCCTGTGATGCCTGGGCCTGTGCGAGGAGTGTCGGGCTCAGCGGGCGTGATGGGGCGACTCGAGACTGCTCGGGAGGAGCCGTTCAAGGGGCCGTTGATGGCTGCCTCGAGCTGTGCTGCAAGCCGCGGGGTCAGCAGCCAGTGGTCGCCGTAGCGCTGCTGTTCCTCGGCCACGTCCCACTGCTCCTGGTACCAGGCCAGGGCTTCGGCCATGACGTCGAGCTGCTCGCTGCACTCCTGGCCGACCTCGACGGCGGCGGGGACATGGCGCAGCGTCAGCCCCGTGTCGCCTCTGGCTGCAGCGGCGTCGTGCAGGAGCAGCAGCACGTCGTGCGTCTCGGCGACCGTCTTGGTGCCCACTGCCTGCGCGATGCCGGCCACGTCGTCTCTGCCCAGGCGCGCGAGGGCCGCGAAGAGCAGCGCCTGCTCGTCGCCCGTCCAGCTCGAGGCGCCATACTGCGTCGTGTACCGGCGGCCCGCGGGCGGCTCGAAGCGGATGGCGGCGCGGCGCACGTCGTCGTTGAAGAGGCTGCGGTAGGCGTCGTTGTACCGGCCCTCGAGGTAGTACTTGCGCGTGCGCGACGGCTCTACCGACTCGATGCGGCGGCGCTTGTGCGGGGTGCCCGGCGTGTGCGAGAGCGGGCGCGACCACGGGCGGGACGGGCGTCGTGTTTCGCTGCCGCTGCCGCTGCCGCTGCCGCTGGGCAGCTCGGGCGACGACTCGTCTCTCGAGCTCATGGCGGTTGGGGCTGCGCGGCCAAGGTGGCCCTGGTGAATGCTGCATGCACCACTTGCAGGCACGCCGCCGCCGCGCGAGTCCGCGAGACTTTTTTGTGGGGCCGCAACCGCTGCCGCAACCGCTGCCGTCATCGCCGAGCAGCGCATCCAACAGCCTAACGGTCGCGACCTTCTCTCGCGCCCTGCCCGGCAACACAGCCTCCACGGCCTCATGTTTGGCGTTTTTGGCCATGTGCTCAGACACTGCAGGCTAACAGGCGCCGGATCTGCCCTTGTTTCCCTCAGGCACGCGTCACGAGCGCGCAGACTTGCTGCAGCCCCTCCCCCGCCGCCGCCGCCGCCGCCGCCGCCGCCGCCGCCAGCCATTGCTGCCCCGCCCAAGATACAGCTGCGCGAGTACCAAGAAGAATGCATCCAGGCAGTCCTCTCCTACCTGCAGGCGGGCCACAAGCGCCTCGGTGTGTCCCTCGCCACCGGCTCCGGCAAGACGGTCATCTTCACCCACCTCATCGACCGCATCGCCCCAGTTGGCCATGCATCGCAGACGCTCATCCTCGCCCACCGCCGTGAGCTGGTCGAGCAGGCCGCACGCCACTGCACCCTCACCTACCCAGAAAAACACGTCCAAATCGAAATGGGCAACAACACCGCCTCGGGTGCTGCAGACATCACCGTTGCCTCTGTCCAGAGCATCACTTCCACCGACCGGCTGAACAAGTTCGACCCGTCGCGCTTCAAGCTTGTCCTGGTCGACGAGGCACACCACATTGTCAGCCCAACCTATCTCCAAGTGCTCGACCATTTTCGTCTGCGCCATCTGCGCGATGGGAGCAGTGGCCATGTGCCCGCCTTGGTAGGCGTCTCTGCCACGTTCTCGCGCTTTGATGGCAGGAAGCTGGGCTCGGTCATCGACCACATTGTGTACCATCGGTACGTCCGCCGCGCGTTGTGCTCAGGAAGCTTCTAACATGACACAGCGACTATGTTGACATGATTGAAGAGAACTGGCTCTCCGATGTCGTCTTTACCACAGTCGAGATCAAAGCGGATTTGACAAAGGTAGGCTCTGGCGCCAACGGCGATTTCCAGACTGCCGCCCTGTCCAGAGCCATCAACACCAACGAAACCAACGAGCTTGTCGTCAAAGCTTGGTCAGCCAAAGCCAAAGGCCGCAAATCAACCCTCATTTTCTGCGTCGATCTCAGTCATGTCACCAACCTGGCCAACCAATTTCGTCAATACGGCATCGACGCGCAATTCGTCACCGGCGATACGCCCACAAAGATCCGCAGCGCCAGAATAGACTCATTTCGAAATGGAGAGTTTCCAGTCTTACTCAACTGTGGAGTGTTCACCGAGGGCACTGACATTCCAAACATCGACTGTGTGCTACTAGCCCGACCGACCAAGTCACGCAACCTACTAGTGCAAATGATCGGGCGAGGCATGCGCCTGCACAAGGGCAAAGAGAACTGCCACATCATAGACATGGTCGCAGCACTGAGCACTGGTGTCGTGTCGACCCCTACACTGTTCGGACTCGACCCTGACGAGATCGTTGAAAAGGCCGACACGAAAACCTTGACTGAATTGAAACATAGAAAAGAGAGTGATAAGCGGCGCCAGGAAGAGGAAGAGGCCTCCGCGCTGAAGCACCGCACGCTTTCGAACAAGCTACCTGGCGCCATCAGCTTCACCGACTATGACTCGGTCCATGATCTTATTGCCGACACCACGGGCGACCAGTACATCCGGAAGCTGAGCAAATATGCATGGGTCGGGACTGGTGGAGGCAAATTTGTTCTCACCACAAGCAGTGGCAACTACATCATCATCGAGCCGTCTGACAAGGACGAAGACTGTTTCCGGGCAAAGTACTACCGCAGATTGCCTCGAACTGAGACCATTAAAAGCCCATACGCCGCCCCGCGAACCATTGCAGAAGGCGCGTCTTTGGAGCATGTTGTCCATGCTGCCGATACATTTGCAAAAGATGTCTTCGAGCACATCTGGATTCTCAAAAGTATGCCTTGGCGCCGCAGCCCCGCGTCGCAAGCACAGGTCAACTTCTTGAACAGGACACGGCCCAAGGAAGACCAGCTGAGCCGTCTCGATTTAACAAAAGGCAAGGCAGGTGATATGATTACAAGGCTAAAGCATGGGGCTAAAGGGCAGTATGCCCGAGCTTCCTCCAAGCTGAGGAATGAGGTGCGCACGAAGCAGCGTGCCCAAACGCTGCATGAGAAGCTCTCTGGTCAGGTACAAGTGGGACCGCTGACACGCGTGTGAGTTGCGATCAGCGTGCTGTTCACAATCACCGAACAAACGTCTCGCTGGCTGTAACAGTACGAGTTGTCTCCCAACCTGGCCGAGCATGCCCGGGGATCAAACCACGCAAGTTGTAGCATGTTTGACCTGGGCGCCGTTCAGTTGCCGAACACATATCGTGCCGATATCACGGCACTTTCCGTGCACGGACGTCAGACGTCGTGGTTCGGTCGTGTATGGCGCCCGGACGCACCCGCGGAGAAACAGCAAAGTCCAACACAACTTCACCACTGCACCGTCCCACACCATATCATTTCGCACATCGTTCGACCCATGTCGTTCTCGACTGCCAGACACTACTGCTATGGGAACGTGTGGGACTGTGTAAGACTTCTCCGTGGCATGGAGCGTCCTCAATACCCATCGGCTGGCGTCAAAGACGCGCCAGCGCCAATGAGCATGGTGATGCGACGACAGTTGCACAACCACTTCGCACCATAAGCGCTAACATGAATGTACGTGAAAGTGCGGTCTTCTGTCGCGGAGGTTCAGAGTGAACAAGTGAGTTCTCGAGATTAGGTTGATATCGTGAACTTGGAACGCCAGGGTCTTCCTACGGTTGAAGCATCTCCGCTCGATGCACACAAATGCTGAGATGGATCCAAAGCAAATCGAATTACCCCCACATAGTTCTGGTGTTGAGGTACCAGAAATTCACTTGGCAGCTTTCGCGAAGACCAGGGGCGCTCGCCACACTCTCGGGCGCTAAACCTGAAACGGTCCCAAAGATAAGGGTGCATATCAACCAGCGATCAGCACAGATATGCGTTTCTCCAGGTCTTGCTATCTAACACAATGACGCTATGCGGGATATGACAATTCAATTTGTGCTCACGGGTACCGACTACCGCGATACTGAGCCTACTTGTCGCTTCTCCGCGATCTCGGGCGCTGCAGGAGATGTGTACGCAATGACGAGAGCCAGTGTGTCTAGTCTTGCGGTAGGACGATCTGACTAGACTGTGCGCCTCTGGCATCAATCGTCTCGGTCCAGGTCTATCTGTGACATTTGCCTCAATCTTATTCGACGTGGACTTCTTCCTCGCCTTCCACCGATTTTCCATTATCACTATACGTCTTGCAAGCATCTGACCACAGATCGTTGTGGTGTGCACAGCAATTCAACTGCATGACTTGTGCTTGATTTCCAGCCTTATACCCATCCCCCATCTTGTCTTCTATTTGTAACAGCACACCATGAGCACCGCAGCACAAAACGCAGGAGTTCCTCTTCCTCCACCAACAGAGGTTCAGCCAAAAGCACAGGCAGCA
This sequence comes from Stagonosporopsis rhizophila, assembly GCA_016767195.1. Taxonomy (NCBI): domain Eukaryota; kingdom Fungi; phylum Ascomycota; class Dothideomycetes; order Pleosporales; family Didymellaceae; genus Stagonosporopsis; species Stagonosporopsis rhizophila. Next base: position 738,402 of record CP068492.1, read on the forward strand.
TCGGTACCTGTACAGCTACCACCAACACCACCAGAGACCGATTTCGACAGCGATGACAGCAAGTCGACAACCTCCACAGCGCCGACAGAGCTCGACATCCCATTGCCTCCACCCTCGAAAGAACAGCAGGTCCTGGACATCGACAAGCCAACGCCCGATGCACATGTCCCCAGAGATCCAAGGTTGATCCGTCTGACAGGCGTACATCCCTTCAATGTCGAGGCTCCTCTCAGTGCCCTATACAACGAAGGCTTTCTCACAAGTCCCGACCTATTCTACGTTCGAAACCATGGTGCAGTACCCGAAGTCCAGGATGCGGAGTGTCTGGATTGGGAGTTCTCAGTCGAGGGGTATGCATGTCTTGCCATACTCACCACACTTTTCTAACATATCACAGTCTCGTACAGAATCCCTTGAAGATCACATTACGTGACCTCTTGCAAGAGTATGAGAATGTCACATACCCCATCACGCTAGTGTGTGCGGGAAACAGGCGGAAAGAGCAGAACGTAGTACGAAAGAGCAAAGGATTCTCGTGGGGTGCAGCTGGTTTATCCACTGCTCTCTTCACAGGTGTCGTCTTGAAAGATGTCATCGAGCGTGCAAAGCCTCTTCGAAGGGCGAAGTACGTGTGCATGGAGGGTGCGGATAAGCTTGTAAGTGATGTCCCATATTGATCTTGATCTCGACTGACGGCTGCACAGCCAAACGGCTACTATGGCACTTCTGTCAAGCTGAACTGGGTCATGGATCCCAATAGAGGCATCATGCTCGCTCACAAGATGAACGGCGAAGCGCTAACACCAGACCATGGAAAGCCGCTGCGAGTAGTGATTCCCGGACAGATTGGCGGACGCAGTGTCAAGTGGATCAAGAGGTTGATTGTGACAGCCGAACCTAGCGACAACTGGTATCACATTTACGACAATCGAGTACTGCCTACAATGGTCGACCCAGATGAGTCAGCAAAGAACCCTAAATGGTGGATGGATGAGCGCTACGCCATCTATGACTTGTCACCCAACGCTGCTATTGCGTTCCCTGCGCACGAAGAGAAAGTCAGCATCGCCTCAGCGGCAGAGACCTATAATGTCCGAGGCTATGCCTACAGTGGTGGCGGTCGTCGTGTCACTCGCTGCGAAATATCCCTAGACAAAGGCAAGACATGGCGTCTGGCCAACATCGAGTACGCTGAGGACCGCTACCGCGCATATGAGGATAAGAACCTGTATGGCGGGCGGCTCGACATGGACTGGCGAGAGACTTCCTTCTGCTGGTGCTTCTGGAATCTCGACATTGCTACAGACGAACTCAAGGGCGCCAGTGATATCCTTGTACGAGCTATGGACGAAGCCATGTGCATCATGCCGCGTGACATGTACTGGAGCGTCCTTGGTATGATGAACAATCCCTGGTATCGTATCGCCATCCACAACGAGCACGGCGTACTCCGGTTCGAGCACCCTACACAGCCCGCACTTATGGCTGGAGGCTGGATGGAACGGGTCAAGAAGTCCGGGGGCAACCTGACCAACGGTCACTGGGGCGAGACCATTGCTGGCGAAGAGCCCGAGGCGGCTGCTATCGAGGAGGTCAAGGAGATCAAGATGACCAAGGACGGTGTCGATAAGATCATCGAGCTTGACGAACTGAAGCAACACGACAAAGCAGATGATCCCTGGTTCGTGGTCAACGGCGAGGTCTACGACGGCACCCCCTTCCTCGAAGGCCACCCTGGCGGCGCCCAAAGCATCATCAGCGCTGCTGCACTCGATGCCACCGACGAATTCATGGCCATCCACAGCGAAACCGCAAAAGCCATGATGCCCGACTACCACATCGGCAGCCTCTCCGCCTCGTCCCGTAAGATCCTGGAATCCGGCGAGCCAACCCAGGAATCCACCTCTCCACGGCCTGTTTTCCTCGACCCCCGCATCTGGCAGAAGGCCCTGCTCTACTCCAAGAAGACCGTCTCCTGGGACACCCGCATCTTCACGTTCAAGCTCGACCACGACACGCAATCCCTCGGCCTCCCCACAGGCCAACACTTGATGATCCGCCTGCGCGATCCCGTAACACGAGAGGCCATCATCCGCTCCTACACGCCCATCTCCGAAACAAGCAAGAAGGGCTACATCGACATCCTGATCAAAGTCTACGCCGACGTCCCCGCGTCGGCCACAACGCCCGCCATAATGGGCGGCAAGATGACAAAGGCGCTCGACGCCATACCCACCGGCCACTGGGTCGACATGAAAGGCCCAATCGGCAAATTCGAGTACCTAGGCCGCGGTGCGTGTGCAATCAACGGGCACAAACGCAGCGTGAAGCGCTTCATCATGATCTGCGGCGGGTCGGGCATCACGCCCATCTTCCAGGTGTTGCGGGCCGTTATGCAGGACCAAGAGGACGCCACGGCCTGCACGCTGCTCAACGGCAACAGGCTCGTCGAGGACATTCTGTGCAAAGACGACTTGGACGCGTTTCAGCGCGCCAACGAGCACAGGTGCCAGATCCTGTATACGTTGACCCAAGGCACGGATGAGTGGCAAGGGCTGAGGGGCAGGATTGCGGCGCCGTTGTTGGAGAGGTATTGTCAGGTGCCGGAGCAGAGTGGGGAGACGATGGTGCTTGTCTGCGGGCCTGAAGCGCTGGAGAAGAGTGTCAAGAGTTGGTTGCTGGGCGCTGGGTGGAATGAGAGCGATTTGTTGTTCTTCTAGTGAGAGAGGGGGGGGGTGAGATGGGTTTGGTGGTGTTGTATACACGGCGTTTTTACGGCATAGATATGTCGTGACGGAGCACATTGAACGGCGCAAGGAGTTTTGTTTAGGTGGTGGATAAACACCTGTTGTTTGATATTTTTCTATATGAATCTTGGGTTGAGGCTCAGCAGACTGCAGAGAATCTACACGTGTATCTTGATCTTGATGACTGCTGAATTGCAGTCCCCCGTATTTCTCACGTAGCCTGGCATAAAGGAATGTATCACTTTTGGCAATTCCTTGTTACGGCGCTGTAATGTAACAGTTGATTCAACAGTCTGTATGTGTTGGGTTTATGACTACTGAATTGCAATCCCCTGTACAGACCTGGATAGCAAGAGCAGGACGCAGCCTGGCATGAAGGAATGTACACCTTCGTTAGGTCCTTGTTACGACGCTGTAACGCAGCAGTCGATTAAACAGTCCTCACGAAACCACAGCACATCAGAATCAGAGCTCTGCATCCAACATCTCTGTCGCCAGCCTGTCATCGCACTTCCAACACAGCCCCAGCTCAGTAGATTCCGCCCATCTCATGGTCTCCAACCGCAGCACAGCCCAACAACACTGACTGCACAATGGCATACGGAGAAACCCAACGCAACGCCCCAGTCTCCGGCCCAGCACCATCGAGGAGGCCATCGCAGGTCCCCAAAATCGTTATCAGGGACAGCCGCGCGCTCGGCTTGGCTCCACCAAACCGTCGCGCCCTTATCAGACGACGCGTCCGTGCGCGCTCCACTATCGCACCCGCAGCTGGAGCACGCGTCTCCGTGGAAAAAGTTTGGCTGGGCCTTTTTACACGATGCGCAAGGTGATGATGCTCACGTCGTTCCTGGGTGGCCCCGCCAATTGGCAAGCCAGCCGCGCTTGTGATTCGGGCGCGCTGCATGCTGATATCGCGTTCGCTCGTTTGCAGTGCTGCCCCTGCCCCACCTTGCTCAGCGCACCTCCTGTTCGTTCCGCACCGAACCCAACATTTCCGGCGCCGCGGGGTCCTTACACAGCCTTCCGCTGATTGGCAGATAGAAACTCGAGTCCGGGCTATCGCCTTTGCGCCACAAGCGTGGTGCGCGCCGCGGGACAGACGTAACTAGGCTGGCGTGATGGGATGGGAGCTTCGATGCCTGGGTTTGATCTACGGGTGAAGTCGTGCCACGGAGTTGTTCGAGCTGAGTATCTATCTTGGGAGGGCGGGCGCCGCTGCGGCCTATCAGAGAGGTCGCGTTGGGGGTATTACAATGCAAGCGCTGGTTTAGGCCGTGGAGGAGAGGGGATATGTCTTTTGACGTTGGGCTTTCTGTGCTTCTTCAGTCTTTTCTTCTTGAGATACTATATACCCGTTTAGTTGCTTGGGACTTTACATTTCGTTGGGTTGCTTCGCATTGTATACGTTTAGATCAAGGATACAATCTAGGCCTGGTTGCTGCGACCATCGATACCAGGGCTCGGCAGAGCAACGCATTTTCATAACAGCCAATATGGCGGAGGCAGAAACAGTACCGATTGTCACACAGGGCCTCGATCCCAAGTCTGGCGCTTCACATTCGGAATCAGAGTCGCCTGTTCACGGGACATGGGGTTCGAAAGACGGCAATATCTCGAACAGCGAGTGGAATGATGCCGAGGCGAACAGGCTGCCGGAGAAGGTAGAAGAGCTGGAGAAGAAAGGAGAGATTGGAGACACACCGCCACAAGCAAGGAAAAAGGTTGTTGTGGTCGGGTTGGGAATGGTTGGCATTGCATTCATGTGAGTATCGCGGTTGGAAGGGCTGTCAGTGAGCACTCGACTGACGATAAAACAGCGAGAAACTCTTGAAGTACGATGTCAAGCGGAGAGAATACGACGTCGTTGTCATTGGCGAAGAACCACATTTGGCCTACAACCGCGTGGGATTGACGAGTTTCTTCCAGCACAGACAGGTCGAGAACCTGTACCTGAACCCAAAGGAGTGGTACTCGTCCATGCCCGAAGGCTCTCTCAACTACCATCTCAACACACTTGTCACTGAAATCGACTCGACAAACAAGAACGTCAAGACGTCATCTGGCGACACAGTATCGTACGACATCCTCGTCCTCGCAACCGGCTCCGACGCCCTGCTTCCCCGTCACACGCCCGGCCATGACGCAGAAGGCGTCTTCGTCTACCGCACCATCGACGACTTGCAGCGCCTGATCGAGTTCTCCGCGACCCGCAAGGGTACACATGGCGCCGTCGTTGGCGGCGGACTGCTCGGTCTCGAAGCCGCGCACGCCATGATGGATCTCGACAACTTCGCACAAGTCAAGCTCATCGAGCGGAACCGATGGGTTCTCTCGCGCCAGCTGGACAACGATGCAGGATCCATGGTTGTGGAGCAGGTGCGCGCGATGGGGTTGGACGTCATGCTTAGCAAGAGGGTGGGCAAGATCTTGACCAACGAGAAGAACGCCGTACGGGGTGTTGTGTTTGAGGATGGCGAGGAGATGGAATGCTCGTGCATTTGCTTTGCCATTGGGATTAAAGCGCGCGATGAGCTTGCGAGGAAGGCGTCGATCAAGTGCGCTGATCGCGGGGGAGGTATCATTGTCGACAACGACCTGTCGACTTCGACAGCCGGTATCTACGCTATTGGCGAGTGCGCAAGCTGGGAGAACCAGACATTTGGGCTTATTGCACCGGGTGTTGAGATGGCGGATGTCCTTGCGTTCAACCTCACACAGGCAAAAGCTCACGCGCCGCGCAAGTTCAAGCGTCCGGACCTCAGCACCAAGCTCAAATTGCTCGGCGTCGAGGTTGCGAGCTTTGGCGACTTTTTCGCCGATCGCGATGGGCCAAAGGATATGCCTGGGCGCCAGAAGCCAGAGAAGAAAGAGGTGGACAAAGTCAAGAACCTTACGAGCGGGCCTGCAGCACCACCTGTCAAGGCGCTCACATACAAAGACCCGTTCCAGCAAGTGTACAAGAAGTACCTGTTCACCATGGACGGCAAGTACCTACTGGGCGGCATGATGATCGGCGACACAAAAGACTACATCAAACTAGTCCCAATGGTCAAGAACCAGAAGCCGCTTGAAATGCCGCCAGCTGAGCTGATCATCGGCGCCTCCAAGGGCGAAGACGACGGCTCCGATCTGTCCGGCGACACCCAGATCTGTTCCTGTCACAACGTCACCAAGGACGACGTCGTCAACGCCGTCAAAGATGGGACCTGCAAGTCTATCGGCGACGTCAAGTCTTGCACAAAGGCTGGAACGGGTTGCGGAGGCTGTATGCCACTCGTGCAGACTATTTTCAACAAGACGATGGCGTCCATGGGCAACGAGGTCAAGAACAACCTGTGCCCACACTTCGAGTACTCGCGCGCGGATCTTTTCAACATCATCTATGTGAAGAACTTGAAGGACTTTGCCGCCGTCATGAAGGAGTGTGGTCGCGAGCCAGAGTCTGCCGGGTGCGAGGCGTGCAAGCCTGCGATTGGATCTATCATTGCTTCGCTTTTCAACAAGCATTTGCTTGATGTTGAGAGGCGAGGTCTACAGGAGACAAACGATCGATTCTTGGCTAACATCCAGCGCAACGGTACCTTCTCGGTCGTGCCACGTGTGTCTGGTGGAGAGATCACCCCTGAGAAGCTCATCATCATCGGTACGGTCGCGAAAAAGTACAACCTGTATACCAAGATCACTGGCGGTCAGCGTATCGATTTGTTCGGTGCCAGGAAACAGGATTTGCCCGACATCTGGCAGGAGCTGATCGATGGCGGTATGGAGTCGGGACACGCTTACGCTAAGTCGTTGCGCACAGTCAAGTCGTGCGTCGGGACGACTTGGTGCCGCTTCGGCATTGGCGACAGTGTCGGCATGGCGGTGCGTCTGGAAGAGCGCTACAAGTCGATCCGCGGTCCTCATAAGATCAAGGGCGGAGTGTCAGGTTGTGTGCGCGAGTGCGCGGAAGCACAGAACAAGGACTTTGGCCTCATCGCTACAGAGAAGGGCTTCAACATCTTTGTTGGCGGGAACGGCGGCGCAAAGCCGCGTCACTCAGAGCTTCTCGCCAAAGACGTACCGCCGGACGATGTCGTGCCTATCCTCGATCGCTACCTCTCTTTCTACATTCGTACCGCTGATAAGCTCCAACGTACGGCTCGTTGGATGGAGAACCTGCCCGGCGGCATCAAGTACCTCCAAGAAGTCATCTTGGAGGACAAGCTCGGGATCTGCGCCGACTTGGAGAAACAGATGGAAGACCTCGTTGGCTCGTTCTTCTGCGAATGGACCGAAGTCCTCAAAGACCCGAAGAAGAAAGCCTGGTTCAACCAGTTCGCCAACACATCGGAAAACATCAACGACACAATCGAGCCCACCCAAGAACGCGGGCAAGAGCGCCCCTCATACTGGCCCAAAGATTCAATCACCGAAGACTTCGCCGGCCACAAGTGGAGCGAACTCAGCTGGCAACCCATGCTGGCCGCGACCGAGCTCCAAGATACTCCCACAGGCGACTCCAAAGCGCTCAAACGCGGCGACACACAACTTGCGCTCTTCAAGGTACGCGGCAAGTACTACTGCACGCAGCAAATGTGCCCGCACAAGCGGGCCTTCGTGCTGTCCGACGGCCTGATCGGCGACGACCTACAGAACAACAAGCTCTGGGTCTCGTGCCCGAACCACAAGCGCAACTTCGAGCTGTCCGGGCCGCAGGCAGGACGCTGTGCCAACGACGAAACCATCAACATCGCGACGTTCCCCGTCGAGGAGCGCGGCGACGGCTGGCTGTATGTCAAGCTGCCGAGCGTGGAGGAGCTGGACAGCGTGCTGGGGACTAGCAAATTCAAGATCAAGAAGGAGGAGAGCGAGGATCCGTTTGTGAAGCTCGATCGCAAGCTGGAGCGTATGAAGCTCAAGGGGAGGAAGGGCATGCAGGTTTCGCACCTGGAGGGTGGGTTGGGCGAGAAGGCGAAAGCCAGTATGATTCTTGCGGGTGGGGAGAGGGGAGCAGGAGGTTTGGATTGGTAGCGTCGAGCTGTGGTGGTGGTGGTGGATATGGCATTGATAATGGCGTTGAGGCTACTTTAGCTTGGATTTGGCTTGTTTGCTAGATTCCCATGATGGTGTTGATGAATACACGAATTTTACAATTAAGCTGCGTCGATCCTGTACCACTGAACTGCAAAATTGTTCGGCTTGTACGCTTCAACAAGTACTGCAGAACAAACACAGCCTGTTTGTTATTTGCTGTTCAGCCATCATATCCAATATCTGGTGGCGCGCCATAATCGCCATGGAAGTTCCAAGTCGAATGTGCTGCACAAGTTCTTATTGCACGCCAACGAAGCGTGACGCCCATACATATACATATAGCAGCAACCCTGATGTCGCTAATCCGACTGCCGCATATATTCCAACGACCTTGTCGCATGAAGAATATATATCATAACATTTGTGCGCCATACGCCTTGCTAAACTCCATGCAAATGCGTGAAGAGACATTCCCTGGAGCAGATGGACCGCAGCCCGACGCCGGTCAGATCATCTCAACTTCCCAAAAAGTGGATAACCAAATAGCAGAAGAGGAAGAAGACAAACACGCCACCGAAGAAGATCCACTTGTCCTGCATCGCCCTCCGCTCCACCATCCTGATAGTATCCCCACTAATACCCAGCGTGTTCGCCACACTATACAGCCTCCTCTGCGTCCCCTTCAGCATCTCCCGCTGGTCCCCCAAGTCTCCCAGCACGGCGCGGCCGCGGTCGAGAAACTCGTCGAGTTGGTTTGATGCCTGGTTGAAGAATGCGTTTTCGCGCAGCACATGGCCTTCGCGGTCATAGTCGCCTCCCTGTGGTGCGCCGGCAGAGTATGGGTTCGCGCGGTATGGGGCGTTGGGGTCTTGTGGTTGCGAGGGGGCGAAGGGTGAGTAGGCGCTTGCGTTGATGTTTGCTTGGGCGTAGGGATTCTCGGGTGTTGCGGCGTGGTGCGGGCGGCGGCCAAGAAGTTCTGTGCGTGCTTCTGTTGTTCTCTGGAGGTTGTGTCAGAAGATCGTCTTCCTTGATCTGAGGCCTCGACATACAACTTCCTCGTTTGCGCTCTTTATCCGTTTGAAGCTCTCCCTGTACTCGTCCAGCTCACTCCGGAAGTTTTTTAGTCGCTCGAATGCTTTTTCTTGTTTTGTCTGTACGGGCTCCTGCTTTGCAAGCTTGCCGTAGTCATCGATTGTTCGCGAGAAGGTTGCCAGAGATGCATTGAGTTGGGCCTGCAGTTGTGGGGAAGGCGCTCCGCTGTCGGCAAATTGGTCGAGATCTTTGCGGATCTGCGTAGATTGCCGCAAGGCAGAGTTGAAGAGGGCGTTCTAGTACTGTTGTCAGTTCATATGTATAGAGGGAGGTGAAGGCTAATAACGGACCATTGTGCGATTTGCGTGCCGGTGTAGGGACGAAAGCGCAGCTACTCTGAGTCTCAAGTGCGCCGCAGTTTGACAGATGTCTTCTTCAGCGTATTGTTGCTGCCTTCCAGGCGGACTTTCTGTGTTGACACATTGCATCATCGCGAAGTTCAGCGCTCGTGAACATCAGAAAGGCGCTAGCCGTTTCTAGTCTAGCTGCAAACCATGATGTCTCTACATTCAAGTCCTCATGGTGAAATCTCGGGGAAGAGTAGTTCAGGGTTACAACTGTCACAGCTATGACTATATACACAAGGCTCGATTTTCTGCTTGTTTAGGTTGCGAATTTGCCAAATCTTCGCAAGAGACTTTGAGTCGTACCAAGAACTTAAATTTTAGGTGAAAGGAAGTAAGTGAGTGAGTATTTTTATATACTATGAGCTCACGAGTGGTATACCATCCTCCCACGAACGTTGATATATGGCGGAGGATCGTCGGCTTCTGGATCGACACCGTGCAAAACCGCAAATGCTGGTGTATCTCGCCTAATAGCCTTGATATGTTCCTTTGCCCACGTCTGTTCTGCTTGGAATGCTTGGCGTGTCTCCCGGCGCTGTTTTGCGCCGGCCCAGCGCTCGGCAAATGCTTCTGATGCACTACAAAAGTCAGCGCTGCGCGCACTAAACTTTAGAGGCACCCATACCTACCCTCCACGGGCTTTGTTAATGGTACGCTTGCCAGTCTCTACAAGATCGAAATCGATGTTGAGCCACCTGTTCGAGCTCTTCTTGGGTTCCTGAGGAATCTCTCCAACGACCTTCTTGTCGAGCTTGGGGAAGCAGAACCAGAGCAGGAGCAGAACAACGAGGACAGCTAGGATGATTGGCTGCAAGATGGATACACCCCTGGCTTGTGCAAGCGAACCGATTGCGAAAGGTAGGATTGCCGCCCCGCCGCCACCGAACGCAGCAGCAAATCCAATTGCTGAGACATGAAGATACGCAGGTAGGACTTTGGTCGCGGCCACGATGATGGCGGGAAAGAGAGGGCCGAGGAAGAAGCCTTGAAGCGCAACAAACACCGCAGATACGTGGAAAGACGGTACCAGCCAGAACATGAGCTGACAGACCATTGCGAGAACAATGTAGATCTACTTCCGTCAGCGTGTGAACATATTCACGACAATGTGTTCTTACCAGGACTCCGAACTTCTCTCCCAATCGGGGCGTCACAAATCCAAGAACAAGACGACCAACAGTGATACCTGTCCAGAAACCAGTAGCAACCATACCAGACTCGAAATCACCACCGCCTCGCTCCCGGCGCATAAAAGTAACGATCCACCCTCCGAGTGCGACTTCGGCGCCAACGTAACCCAGAAGGAAGATCGAAGAAACCCATGTGACACGACGTTTCAGTGCTTCCTTGAGACGGCTTTCGCCAGCCGTATGCGAGCGTGGATTATCTTCACGGTATTTCTGGCCTGACATACGCCAGAAGGCTGAAAGTGAAGTCGCGAGTTCGATCGCGGCGCCGCCAAGCTGCAAGTTTCATCAATTTAGTCCTCCTTAAGTATCATGTCGAACGTACCATGATGTAATAAAACTGATACCACATCCAGCCACTCTTAGTCATCAACGTCGTTGCTGCAAGAGGACTGAGAACTGCTCCGAGGCCATAAAACCCATGGAGGAATCCCAACACCTCGTTCGCGTTGGCCATGTTGCCCGCCCACGCATTCCAAGCCGCGTCTTCTATGCCGTTACCGAATCCAGCGACAATGAAGATAACCACAAGGACAGGGTACGGCGGATGTAGAGCAATTCCGATATAAGCTACCAAGTGACAAAAAGGTCCCAGGAAGGCAACACCTCGTTGACCAAAGCGGATGTGGATCCAGTTGTTAAGAAGTGCGGCACCCACGTAGCCTCCCAGAGGTGATAGGAAGACCAAAGAGACAATGACATAGGTAAGGCCGTAGTACTCCTCGAGATACGGAATGATGGCCTGGATAGAATGTTACTGCTAACATCAATGAGTAGGAGCAAACGGGATGCTTACGCCATAGGCAGCATCATTAGCGCCCATGATAATGAATGCAAACAGCGTTGCCGCTGTGCGATAGATATTCCCTCTCGAGTTGTTCCATCTTTCTACTGTAGACACTGTCGTAGTTGGCTGCGGCAAGAACTCACCAGGATCGATATTTCTAGATCTCTCACCCGACAATAATCGTCCTGAGTTGCGCTGCGCTGCTGACGTAATAGGTCGAAGCTCAATGCCCGATTCTGAAGTCCGAGTTGAGGTCTGGGCAGGCATTGTACCAGCAGGTGTCACCGTAGCGGTATTGGTCGGCGACATGTTGGTGATTGATGTTACGGCAACGGACGCGAGCTGTATGTTCCTATGTGTGTAAAGGCAGATGCAGAAAGCAAACACGCTCACGAGTACAGGCAAGGACAACAGCAGCTTGGCAGCGAAGGAATCAGGCCCATTTTATAACCGGCCCGCGCCCCGCACATGTATAGAATCCTTAGAATTTGCGTTCCATGAGTTGCAGTCGGATGTTGGTTCCGCTGTGGCAAGTCTTACTGGAGAAACATCGGAACACGAGTGCGAGGAACGCTAGCTTGTTCAAGCGACAGACTGCGAAATGCCAAGTACTGCTGAGGTAAAGGACACGATCAGCTGAACATAACTGCACAGATTCAGGTCGAATGTCGGACCGGCAAAAATCCTATTTGTGGAGATGGAGAAGTCTCCGCTACTTCTCCGATATGGTGCTTGTGATCGAAAGGGCGGGGCGAATTACCAAGCGAGCGGAGCGGAGGAAGTCGTTCCAAACCAACTACGTCACAAGCGAACACTGCCGTCAACGGATGGAAGAGATTGGGGTAAATGAAGCAACTCGCTCTTCACTTTGTGCGTAACTTCTAACGTTGTTGTATATACTATTGATCTATGCCGTCCACTGGTTGCCTCCCTTGAAAGTCGAGCCAATCTCGCCCCACTTGATGTTCGAAAAGGTGGCCGATGGGAAGGGCTGCACCTTGAGGACATTCTCCGGGCTGCCCTCAGTAGCATTGCAAGGACCCGCCTCTCCGCCGTCAAGCCACTGCATGAAGCCGCCCGCGTCCCACCAGACACTGATCGCCAACACCATGCCCCGGCTAAGAGCCTCACCCATACCCTTCATGGCACCAAGCTTCATGAACATCTCAGCGCCACTAGAAGCGCAGGTCTCGTCGTTGAGGGTAATGTTCTTGGGCTGGTCCTCGAAAACAATACCGTTCTGAACGTACTTGCGCTCCACAGACTGAAGCACGCCGTTCTTGGCGGGGAACTGAGTTACAACTGTGAAAGGCTTCTTTGTGTCAATTTTGAGGCCAAGACCGTAAAAGTCTTTCGCTCCGTTGCGGTACGAGTTCTTGCCGCAGCCATTCTTGTCACAGAGACCTTGGGCTTGGCACTCCGCACCTTGGCACTTGAAGATGCTGGGCTTGCTGCAGGTGTGGGGTGCAATCTGGGTGGAGCGGCTGTTTGCTTCCCAGATGTCCATCTCGTTGCAGCATACACCGGAAGCATCGATATTGCCCTATGACATGAAATGTAAGCATACGATAAGATTGACGGAAGTAGTAGGCTTACAACACCGTTGTACCAGGGTGTGACATAGCATTGAGCATCGCAGTATCCAGTACCGACGCTGGCACCCCCAGGGTTCAAGTTTGAGCGGCCACCGTCTGCTCGCATCTCGGAAAGGTACAAAGCGCCGTTGGTGCCGCAAGGCAGCTTCGACACATCGACGTCGAAGCTGAACTCCTTGCCAGTCAACTTCAGCATCTCGTAGTTCTTCTTGTTCTTATCAAGAAGATACGCTCGTGGGCTCTGAGTCTTCTTATCCTTGCCGTAGAAGTCCATGCGCATGCTTGCCCCGTTGGTGAAGATACCATAGTCCTGATAGTTGCTGATAGGATCCAGGACACAGTTCTTCGCGCAGGTCTTCTCATCGGGGCACACAGCTGGATCAGGCCCGCTGCCCCAGTCACCGCAGCCCTTGGTGGCGTTGTTCTTCTGGTGGATTGAATGGCTGGCAGCATCGAGAACGATATAGCTCTCTTGAGCTTTGCAGCCTCCCTTCTTAGTGCACTCGTAGGTGGTGAGCTTGGGCTGGTTCTCCTTGCCGTTGCCGAGAGACTGTGCGGCAGCAACGCTCAAGAGAGCGGTCGCGATAATGCTGTAGTGAACCATAGCGACTGAAGTTGTCACGAGGAATGGCGTGATACAACAAGTGCTGGCTAAAACATCTCTTCTTATACTCAAGCTTTGGATCTAAGACGGATTTGAGCTTCTGACCTCCGTCTTGTTGCTTGTTTAGGGAGGCAAATTCATCTTGACCCTTTCATCTAGGATGGCCGCGGAAGCATGGGTTGCGGCGAAATCTAAGATCGCGGTCAGTCCACGGATCTGCACGTTCAGGGTCCGCAGTTGCTGCTATTGGATAGAACATTTTGGGAGATGTCAGGTACGCAAAACCGGCCCGGGCGAACAAATGGAAGCTGCCTCGGTTCCTGCCGCCAAACACTGCTATTCGTCAAAGTAAATTGCTCTTAATTGCGGGGTCCCAATACAAGAACCGCCAAATAAACAAGCAAGCCGAGATATTTACCCGGATCTTGGGCACTTCTTCCAGCAATAGATGAGGAACCCAACCCAAGTAGTTAGACGCTGTACTCATTTGTCCAGATCGTGCAGTCACTGAGGCGACAACACACAGTGCCAACTGTCGCACGGCAAATGTGTACACGTCCAAGCCGTTTTTCCGCCTACGGCAAAAGGCCGAGAGATGAACCGCGGACGCACTGTTTCATCTGAACCAGCGTCGAGAAGATTGTACACAGCAACGAGGACTGCAATTTCCGCCTCTCGCGATGATCAAACAAGCTTCCTATAGTTCTCTTAAATTAGCCTATACAGTGTTTAGTCCAAGGACAAGAATTTCACAATGCAAGTCTCTGTATTAGTTCCAACATGAATGGCTCAGGCTGCAGGCGAGCAAGTGGTTTGGAAGGTCTTGACGAACAAAAACATCAGATTGGAGTGAATAAGTGGTCAAGTTTTATGCTTGTGCAGTACGCTAGGCACCGCAACACCAACTATACGTGCAGTATCTTCCAACCGTTTCATGGCTCATTTAGTATCCATATCGATGCCTGAAGCTACAGTCGCGATCTTGAAGCCAGAACCATCGTTTGGTTTGACCCAGACCTTGCTTTCGCTTTGATAGCATGTTCGAATCTAATCGGAAACTGAACTCTGATTTGATGTAAGCTGCAGGTTCTGTACATCCCGGCTACGCGAGTCTAAGTGTGTAGATCCTGAAACAATGTTCTGAGGATATATACATACTTGCAGTAGCTCTTCAGCAAGGTATTCTATCAGTCCCTGTAAGAATAAGACTTTTCGTCACAAGGATCAACGTTTACATTGTGTCCGCGTCTGAAGATCTCAACCTTGCTAGTGTAAATCCCAGATAGCTCAACATTGTAGACTTGCAAAGAAGCGAGAAGCAGAACCACATGTGTGAATGCATCATTACTTGTTTTCGAGTATGAGAAAGTACTGACTTAAAAGAGAGTGTCAGGATCACTCAACTCCAATCATCGCGCAGACTGTGGCATCCTTGCGTCTCTATCCTCACCCTCGGACTCGCGCTCCTGACAGGTGACCCTAGCACTCTTCACTTTTTTCTTGACCTCTTCTCGCATCGAATTTGCAAGTTGAAGTGGCAGAACGCAATATAATTAGGTACGCTTTGATAAATGGCGCATGAAAATGCCAGGCTGAGAATCTGCACCTGCATACCGATGGTTTTGACAACGCATCCTAGAGAGAGCACAATAAGATCCCGTTTTACCCCGGTGTACGAATTAGGGAGTCGCTTTCTGCGCGCAAGCTTGGAAAATCTCAGGCGCCTGTCTTAAGCCTGATGTCATTGTTTATTTAGTCATCTCTTTGCAGTCTATTTCAATATCACCTCAGCCCCCCCCCCTCCCCCCCCCCTTGCTTTTTGTTGTTATTTTCCTTGAGTGCATGCGAATCCATCTCGATCTAGCTTATTCTAAGTCAGATCTTGATTACTTTACTTTAAATGATCTACCACACATCGGTCACGGTGAACGTAATTCACACGCTAACTCTACCGATCAACATTAGGTGCGGTACCTAAGCATTGTTTAGCAGCCTACACGCCGACTGGAACTGTTAATCAAATTGGCCACGCACGGTTTTTCACGTTGCAGACGATCTTGCCAACTGTCTTGAACGAGTTGCCATACACTGTTATTTGGGAAAGTTGTGTTCTTTCCCAGGTCAAGTGCTTCCTTTACGAGGTCGTGGCTTTTTCAACGTCGAGGAATCCGGATGTGGTGAATGCCTAGTAGAAAGCTTTGTTTGATGTATAAATTTTGCCGCCTAGCACCTGTGTAAGCCTTTCCAAAAATCTGGCTTTCATTGAACATCTATGCTATGTAATCGAGGGCAATACAGCCTACACAGATGCACGTACGCTCCACCAAATAGCATGTAGGGGGAAATTTAGTTCACGTGTACGAGAATCAAGGACACCTTCAAGTGTTTCGCATAGCTTCTGATGATACTCTTGTTGCTGTTAACCTTGTGTGATCACGAACTCGCGATGTATTCAGAGGCCAAACACATGCGGCAGGACTCGTTACTGCTCTTAGCCAGAGGCATCTGCTAATGCTTACTCTGAAGCGTGGCATATACACAGTGCATCCATGACCTTCGGAAGGCAGAACATAGTGCCTAGTAGGAGAAGACTGCGGAAGGAAGCTGAAAACTTGGTGGAACGTGTGAAGTAGGTTCGTCACGGTTTGCACGATAGCTTCGGTGTGAGTGTCCACACCGTTTCGACTGTATTGGCTGCACTCAACTGTCTACTTTCCTATATCTAGCTCAAGAGCACCCCTATCACGTTCCTAGCATTGATGTGTGTCCTTGCAGAATAGCTCCGTGTCCCTCCCGGTCAATCGACGATTCCTGAGATATTTCCTTTTCATCTCGCCATCACTATGAGATACGGATACGGCAAGAGTAAACTCGTTCTGGGATAGTATAGTTAATGGCGCTCAGGTAGTCAGGTGTGTAAAACGTTCTGAGCACACATGCAGTGCCTGTTCCAATACGATGAGAGGCACTGGACTTACAAGTCTGATTGAGCAGCACTTGCACTTAGTTTTACCGCTACAGCCGAATTGCAGCTACAACGGACATATAGGCGTAATATTAACACACTGCCAACATAGGTCTGGATTATCTGGGTCCTCGATAAATAACTTGGACTGAGTATAGTTCTATACGCAATTAGAGGGGGGGGGGGGGGGGGGGGGGGCTAAGAAAGGCAGTACGATAACGTCCGCGCACACGACCATTTTGTGTAGATGAGGTGTTTTGGCAAAGTGGTGGCCTAACTGTAGGGAGAGGACTGCCCAATCTAGGCGTCCGGTCCGAAATGGGCTGACATGAATCCCACGCACTCCATCGACGCCGAACAAAGACCCGCGCTCCCCGCAGGCTGGCGGACTTAAGAAACGGTGTCTTTGGACTGGTGCTCCAAGCTCTGGATGTTGGTCTCCTGAAACGCCGCCCAAGCTCGTCCGGATGATGGCGGCTTCAGTTCTTGGAAAGACCGCGGTGGGAAGGACTTCTAGCAGCGAAAGTGGATTGCAAACTTTGTCCAGAAGGTTATTTGGCCATCGAATACAATTGGTAGCCTTGACATGATGTGTAAAGACCAGAGTCGCCAATAACAATGTAAAACATTCTTCATAATATTGCATCCAGCAGTCTACCTCACAACGTTGCGACGCCCCAAGTCAATAAGAGCAATCTCAGTCCCACTACTATCACACTCGATCATCAGTATTTTTTTCGCACAACTCTTCACTTTAGCTCTAGGACTAATAAGCGCTGTCGCAAGGGACGACCTTTTTATGCCACAAGAAACTACTTGCTATGCACAGGCTAGAGAGAACTACAGAATTTGCATTGCAAGAAAGATATCCATACACACAGACTTTGGTGCCACGCGGGGATTAGGGGACTATATGAATAGAACAAGTGGGTGTAACATCTAAAATCTGGAGAGCGGCTTGAAAGTGGGACAGGGGACAGGGGAACCCGTTAGTGGTTTTGGAAAGAACTCAAACTTTATAACGCCTGACATTTAGTCTGGGACAAGTATACAAGATCTTGGGATGCGCATAGCTGCAGAGATAACCTAGTCAACAGTTACACGGACAAGGAGTAGTAATGATTGATAAGATACATATAGTCTTTCATTAATATTACATTTAGATACTTTTAGATAATCCCTAAGTACTCTAAGGATTGTAGTACAAACTTGGACTCTGTACTATTAGACTATTTAAAGAACAATTATGTACTTAGTAATTACATTAATGTTGTGCTATTATAGCAAGACTATTAGACTAAAGACTGCAGTAGTATTAGCTATTAAAACCAGACCTATTGCAAGTGTAGCATTATTATCATTAAATTCCTTTGAACATGTCCTGCTTCTGCGGACTCTAGCCCAAGTAATGAACTTCTAGGTAGGTAGCTTCTTGTTAGGTTGTAGGCCGGTGTCTATATGGGCCTGACGCAAAAGGTTATCCTGATAGTTCAGAAGACGTGTGCTGCAAATTCCAAGGTTCGCTGCGTATGCAGCAATTATAACAGAGGCTGCAACAAATGCGCATTGGTGCAATGGCACACTAGCTGTGAGATTATGAACCTACATACTGAAAAGACTTGCTACAAAGAATAAAGGTGTGAGAATGAAAGCTTTTCGACACGCTCGAGCAACTGAAGACCGAGGGCGTTGTTGGGCGACAAGTCAGGGTGCAAAGCAGCTATTTACAAGCGTCTCCACCATGGGCATTAGCGATAGCGATGAGGTGAGAGACGTTCCGCTACTGCTGAATCTGATCTACCAATATGCACTGCATGTTTCGCATCTGGACAATAGAGTAGCTGAAGTTCTACTTATAGAGGATGAAGGAAGGCATGTTCGCGACTGTGCTATTGATAGGCCGACGCTTCTTACGGGTGCCGCGCCGGCTGGAGCAGGGAAGCTGAGGGTTTGGGTGAGAGTGTAAGGGTGGGGAGATTGAGAGTAACTTAGTGGGAGGCGCGGCACTGCAGTTAGGGTAGAATGCCGGAAGAAGAGATATTGGTGCTTTTGTGTATGAGAAGGTGATTGGGAAGGGAGGAGTGTGAGTCTGACGTACTGAGTATGTGGAGGGCATATGCACGACTCAGGATCTACGGTCTAAGACGTAATGTTTACTTGTCTGAGATCATAGATATACATATTTGTACGATTCAAACTTTGTCACTGGTTGCAATGTGCAAAACCATACCTGCCAGTGATGAGCCGTGGACTTGTCAATTTCGAAGACCAAAATCACAGACGAGGATGGCGATCATTTGCTGTTGTAATAGACTAAAGAAAAAGCAGTGCATTCCGGTATACTTCTAGATGTTGCTTGTATTGGCTACAAATAATTAAAGTCGATCACTGCACGAGAGGGAACAGCCGCATTTGGATTCTGTCTGGACAGTCCTTCCGCGCCAATCATGCAAGGGAGAGCATACTGGGCACTAAAAAAACATAGCACGGTTGATGTCGGCAAGGGAGATTTCTGGGGTGTGGCGAGGGTCAAGAACTAAAGTTTGGTATCGCAAGTGGCAGACTAAAGTTTCGCTCATACCAGCGGAGGTTCTTCCCTTCCCCGTCCCCCGTGCACGCCTATGTCAAATTGACAAGCTGACGCCACGTGCCTATATGGGGCTGTGGAACTACTTTTTGCTGCAACAAAGACAGGCGGAATTTTCTTATGCGCTCTGATACACGTGTATTTAGCATCAAAATGACTGTACAGCTCTGTTCCATTGAAACTAGTTACATCACACCTTGCAACGCAAACAGCTAATACACTTCTTTCTTACTGTCTGCATGCTTGAAATTGCCTTACAGTCTTCCGTAAGGCATTCTATGCTCTCTAGCATATAAACTAGACTGAAAATCTATGCAGGCTAGTGTGGCTAGTGCTAGGCTCGTACTGATTGACCTCTCGGTAGACTTTCTACCCATGAAACTACTAGAAAATTGGTACTCTACAGGATGAGTGGGTAGGCCCACCTAGGTTCTCCCAGATGCATTTCCCGTTGCTCCCCGCTGGTACTGAATGACTCGTATGCTACCTCTACCCCCGATTCGTGTGTGGCTTGTACCCTAGACTCGTTTATCCCTTATACTCTCGACGGCGCTTTCATTGAAGCTCTGTGGCGAGATTGCAGCGTCCGTTGGTTTGTTTAACAAGACTAACCACGAACCGCCCAACAGTCTCAGTGCTGCTTGTTCATAAACGCCATGCCTGTTCAAATCCAATTTTTATTAGAGCTCCATCATCGGAAGAACTCCACGCCATAATGCGTGAACGATCGTTACTTATAGTGCTGCTTTGCCTTTTTCCCTTCCTCAACGTGGTGGTTTGGGGGTCAAACCTCGACAATCGGGAACTGACAATCGCTGACATTCCAGCATGCGGTGTAAGTACCCATGTTTTCGTCAGCTGGGGTGCTACCTTTGACTGACATCACGCAGCTACGATGCCTCTTCATAGAGCTCGAACCGAGTGGATGCGCGGCAACAGACATCGAGTGCATTTGCGACAGCACGTCGCTTGAGTACGCACTGGCTGCCTGTCTCTTAGCAAATTGCACCATGCAAGACTCTCTGGGTATGCTTTTTGCATCCATTATCGCTTCAACCACATGAATATAAAATTGACCCAACGATCTAGGTACTTCCAGGGTACAGGCAGACCTTTGTCATCTCTCTAATGAGTCGAAGACTCAACAAGTAATCTTGTACACGGGTATTGTGTACTCGATCGCTGTAGTTGCTGTCGCCCTAAGGATAGCTGGGAAACTTTTCTCGAAGAGACTAGCTTGGGACGATGCGGTGGTTGTGGCAGCTCTACTGCTTACAGCGATACCGGTGGCATGTGTGCTCCAGATGGCTCTGCACGGCTTTGGTCAGCATTTATGGGACCTTGAGGATGACAGTCTGAAGCCCATCCTTCGCTACTGTAAGCGTGATTATGATCCTACACGTGGTCATCTGCATACTGACACGTTCAGTATACGTTTCATGGTCCACATACGTCGTCGTACTCTGTATGATCAAGGTATCTCTGGTATTGTTCTACATTGAGATCTTTAGGACACCCCAATTCCTAAGGATCGCCTATGTCTTCCTTGCCTATATAATTCTTAACAGCTTAATTATCCTGTTCGTTGCACTTTTTGCTTGCAACCCAGTAAACTCCTTCTGGAATCGAGACATCAAAGGCAAATGTATCAACATTCAGGCTATGGCATATGCAGTCTCAGCTTCTGCGCTTTTACAGGACCTTATTTTGTTAATATTGCCAATCGGCTTCATCCGAAACCTTCAGATGAAACGCTTTCGTAAGGTCGCTGTCGGCTTCATGTTCTGCATCGGTACCTTGTAAGCTCTGAAGCTCCCATAATTGTAGTACACATGCTAAATTACACAGTGGATTCATCGCCACTATCATGCGCTTGCCTTCGCTTAGCACATTCAAAATCTCGATCGATCCTTCCTGGGACTACTTCCCAGTCACCATCTGGACCGAGCTGGAGTTGTGTGCCGGCTTTTTATGCGTTTCCCTACCATCAATTCGTCTGCTTATAGTTCGTCTACTCCCTCAACCCGTACTGGACTTTTTCTCGAGCCTGGCCCACCCCATGCGGAGCAAACCTACCCCACGACCCGTTGCGACCCCCGAACAGCGCAGCTGGAAGAAACCCTCCTCTTGGATCGACATATCAGCGAACAGTACCGACTTCTCTACCTCGAGCTCGGGCGATAAGTATCTCGAGCCCTTGACACTCGGTGCCGGCGTCCGCGGAAGCTTCATGAGCGCCTTCTGGAATCGTACAAGTACCATTGGCACGCAGCCAAGCCAGTTCTCGCACCTCCGAAGCGGCTCGCAGCGCCTCGAGTCGGTAAAGAGCAATACTAGCGAGTCAGGAGTGGCAGTCGTAGGGCCGCCGCACGAGGAACACGCCACCTCATTCGAACAGGTGGAGATGCTGGATGTGCCGAAAGTAAATCGCTATACAAATGCGAGCATGGTGAGTCAGAGAAGCGATGAGGAGTTCATCACGGCGCTGCCTCAATATAAGTGTACAGTGGAGGCAACTCGATCAGGCTCAGGTTTTCGAACAAAGGACGAGGGGAGGTATCAAGGGTCGTATACTGAGAAGAATATAGTGTGATGCCAACACCAGGTAGATCACAGACGAAAGACCTTACAATGATAGTATTTTAGACACGGCAAACTAATTTCTGCCGTACTTTGATGGACGCGAGCGATTTGGCTCATGATTTGCCCTTCTGCCCATTCCCAGTGTTCCTTAATACTATAGTATGTAAAGTTTAGTTGAGTACTTACGCACCATACGGCTCCCTATAAACTAGGGTGCTGGATGATCTTCAAACGCAGCTGAGAGTTGACCACAGTTGGCAGAGGGGGGGAGAGGGGGGGGTTACATATTCTTTCAAACACTAATAGCAGTACCTGTCTCGTGGTCGTGCGGAACACCCTCTCCAGCATTATCATAAGATCTTCCAATTGAATCGTCCGATACTACGTGCATCCTAGAACGCCTATGATGTAAGATGTTGCCGGCAACAAGCACTCAATACCTACTCCAGCATAAACTCGCTATGGTTCACTGGTTTCTATAAGGACGCAGTATGCAGACATTCAGATGATCTAACATAATGTTTTTTGTTGCTTAAAGCAATTAACGCAGTTGATTCGTCCACGCAGCATACATGAACGCCTGCCTAGTTAGCATGAAGTAGAGACAGAAGTGCTCAGAACTGGATGAACTGGCCTAGAAGCGGCCAGTTACTCAGAGAAGCAGCAGATGTTACCGTAAGATTCAGAGCTGACTCACAAGAACAGCTAAGTCATGGAATAGCTTTTTACGTAGCACTACTAGTTCTCTTCTGAACTTCGTCAAAAGCCCCTTCCCCCCCCCCCCCTTTATTGCTTCAGTACTTCATAAATCCTTAGACAAACCAGATTTCTAGGCAGCTTCCTAGAAGGCTTCGTGTCGCTTTCTGCAACTTCCTCTTTCACACGAGGCTGCTGTAGGCAGGTCCGAAGTAAAACTTCATCAATCGCATCTAAAAATGCTTGTTCGCCTATTGTTCCGTCCGTCACGCTAATATAGCAAGGTTCAGTATCAGTTTCGTGCTAGTAAGTAAGTCTATTACACTATAATCATAGCTATAGTCCAAAAAGGCCGTTGAATGTAGCTTAGAACAAGAGTAGGCCATAATAGCCCAAACTGTTTAAGCACTAGCTGCACGACGTGTCTGTTGTTGTTTATTTGGTCTGCTTGTGAACTTTTGCACCTGTCGCGTCAGAGCTGTTCAAGTATGTACCTAACCGATTCAGGTCGTTCGAGTTTTAGGGGAAGAGAATCCAGAGATTAACGACGTCAAAAAATGTGTTCCGAATACTACCCTGAAGCAATAGACTGTTAATTCTATCTCACTTTACTACAATGATTACAAGCTCCGAGAACCATGTCTTCACTAATAACCTATCTCAGTATACTACAGTTGCAAAGTATATAGAGCAGACGTAGATTCGAAGCCGTGGATTCCTCCGCACGTCCCATCTGTTAACTGCTTATTAGATGAAGTCAAAAACTAAATCGATGCATTCACGTAACTGAACTCACGTCTCTGGGGTTTGGTGCAGGTGGAGCAGCGGTAGT
The DNA here is from genome assembly GCA_016767195.1 of Stagonosporopsis rhizophila. Taxonomy (NCBI): domain Eukaryota; kingdom Fungi; phylum Ascomycota; class Dothideomycetes; order Pleosporales; family Didymellaceae; genus Stagonosporopsis; species Stagonosporopsis rhizophila. The sequence continues at coordinate 761,443 of CP068492.1, forward strand.
CGTGCAGTTGCCATACAGAGGGCCACAGAATGGCGCCGCGGTATCACATTTTCCCGTAATCGCAAAAAACCCCCATGCTGCATTGCAGACCTCTTAGTCTTTCTCAGGGCCACAAAAACTATCTGTTGTATTACCCGTATAGTAGAAGGGGCAGAGCAGATGGCCCAGACGGAGCAGTCGGCTGCGAGACAGTACAGTTTCCGTATAAACATATCCAACGCCGCAGAAGCTTTCGCCGGAACCGCATGTATTGCTACTCTTACCACAGCAAGAGCCCCATCTTTCGCCGCATTTCTTGTCTTCAGTTGCTGTGCCGCATTTTCCGTTGAGCGAGCACGTATTGAGGTCTTGGACCTTGCACATACCGCCGGCACAGGTTCTAGCAGCGCAGTCTGCCTCTGAGTGAATGTTAGCTGAGTTAATGGATATGCGCCGCTAGTGCAGTCGCCGCGACTACATATGTACTTTGCATTGCCACATTTTCCAAGTCGTGGGATTACAGCAGTTTCCACCACTGTAGCCTACACGTGAGACGTATGACTCAGGCTTACAGGTGCTGTCCACAGCTGTGTGAACCACGCTACCTGGATGCTGGTACAATCTGGGCCGAGGAGAGGATTAAGAAGTATGAGTTTCCCAAGACTTATTGCATACTTGACAGCAAGCTCAATGCAGGTATAGTACATGACTTCTCAGATGCGGTGACATTGGAACGACATCGAATCTTTGCTTATACAGGCAGAGCGGCCAGTAGAACAGCTGGTAAGGAGCGATAGAAGAGAATCATAATCATCAAATGGCCACAAAGTGCTGGACTCAAGTTATTTCCATCAGCTATGTATCGCGACAAGATAGCTACCGGTTTGATGCTAAGGATCAATCGAGTGCACCTGGTATTAAGAACGCAGCTACGTTAGACCACCAGTCAGGCGGAACTCAATCTCATCTGATTTCGGGCCTGTTGCTACGAATAGCCACATCTTGCCTTCGCAGTTCTGTGGGGCGGAACTAGCGAAATATGTTATCAAGCGATTTCCAGTCCAATTTGGATCTATCTCCGTCTCCGGTAGGATACTCAAGGACATGAACTTGCAATTCCGGGAACGCTCGCTGCGGGTCTATGGTTCCGCCACCCATGATCAGGTCGAGGTAAAATACTGCGCGAGGAATATCATACGGGCTATCAATGTCCGTACATTGACAAAGGACTTCGCGCATTGGAGCAGCATAATGATGCACCGCTTGCATGAATTGCCTGACAGAGACTGGTTGACCATCTGTGTTCTCAATAAGTCTAGGGGCCGGCTTTAGATGTTTGCAGTCGCGCCATTGATGCCAGCTATGCAATGGTTCAATCACAATATGTAGTCGAGCATTCGGGGGTTCTGTTGCAGGCTCCTCCGCTAAGGCATATTCGGGTCCTTCGAAGAAAGGTTGCAGATTCGCTTCGCCTTGCGCATTGGCACCAAGAATCTGAACATCAGAAAGAGGATCCAATATCGACCATTTCAGCCGATCGAAAACCGGATGTACTTCGGTTTTCGATGCGTAGCGTGTACTAGAGATCTGTGGTGAAGGTACTTGTGTTATGAGGAGATGAGGTGGTATCGCTCCTGGATTAACTTCATCTGGCCTACCGGTGAACGGTATGGGATCAGGGATCGGCATAGTGTTGAGAGCGTAGTGAGTAGCTCAAGCTGTGCGACTACGCAGCGGAAAGCTCTTGCCTCCAGGGGAGTGTGTTGGAATTCTGAACGCTATAGGATGAGGCACGGTTGTCAAGCGGGACGATGTGTTTTATGTTAGAGTAGTCTAGGGACGGCACGTGACTTTTGATTGGCGCACTCTAACCAATCGGCGCGCTGTGACTGATCAGCGGTCTCGATTTATCTAGTGGACCGGCTCAATCCACCTAACTACGAACCCGCCGGTCCGTTGCTTGAACAGGGCTGAGCGAACGGGAGGCCTTATTTTCAACGTCCTTTGGTCTTATGTGTCAGGAGAAGAAATATGTAATTTCATAAGCTAGAATGTCTTCAATATCAGTCTCAAAAGGCAATGACTCAGACCTTTGCACACGTCTGGTGCAAAAGCTAAATCAAGTAGTGACAGACATTCTCATCTTCCCTCTCGCAAGTCTGATCCACCACACTCCATCAGCGATGATTACAGTGAAGAATGAAAATACAAGACTACCACCAAACACCAGACTGTGATACGTCCAAGCGTCTCCTGCACTTAGATCGACCACCTGACAAACAATCGCCCACGGCAGCACGTAGCATATGTTCGAGACAAGTGATTGATACAGGTACCACCTTGGCCGGGTTGACATCAGGATTGCGGCAAGCTGCGTCGAGATGCCGTACAGAATGTAACACCAATCAATCGTACGCCACATACGCGCAGCAATCTTCGATACCTCTTCCGAGCCAGACAGGTAGCGGGCAAAGGGTTCTGCGCCCAGGAAGGACATCAAGAGACAGAGAGGAATCTCGAATATGAGAACGATGCAGATGGAGTAGCATGCCCATCGAACAACCTGCCAGAGCTGCCGAGAAGACATACATGGTGGCACGGTATCAATAATTTGGGCCACACCGGCGCGCATTTGGCCCCAAGAGTGACCGACAAAGGTCAGAGTAGTGGCTTCAAGGGCAGATATGGGCACCATGATGAGACCCCATCTAATTGTGGAGAATACGCCCCATGCTGTTGCGTAGTCACTGCCGAGACCGATGATTCCGTGCACTAGCCATAAATATAGGGCGTTGCGGACTGCGGACTCGATGAAGAAGATAAAGCCCGGCTTGAACAGTATACGAAGAGCCGACGGGGAAGGTTTGACGCTGTGATGGAGATGGGGATTGTCCTGATGGACTGTCGCTCGCTTGCTGAAAGAGGTCGTGTAAGCGAAGTAGGCAAGACCGGCAAATGCTGAGGTGAGATTGCAAGCAAGCGAGATACCAGCTTGCATGTTGACCGTAGGGGTAATGCCTCCGACGTGGAATTTCGAGATAATAATCAGGTCCAGAATGATGTTGATTGCAAACTTGACCGAGCTTATGACGAGAGGCACATCTGGCTTGTCAAGTGCACGCGTTGACGTATTGACTGCGTACTCGACGGCAGAGCTGAATGCCGAGAAGGCAGATATGCGCACATACGTCACGCTCACATCGCGAACCTCTGCCGGGACAAAGCCTTTTGCAAACGTTGATGCGCCGCCAACAAAGCCCAGGCTCATGATAAAGCCCAAAACTGACTGGAAAAGGATGAGTGTGTACGTGAGCTGGACTCTTTGACGGAAAGAGCGGTTGGCCTTGTCGCCAATGATGAGATACGAAGCACGTGGTAGGCCTTCGTTGAGCACTTCGGCGACGACACCAATGTAAGTATAAGTATCGGTGGTAACGACCATGGATGAGTCTATGCTAGCTACCCATAGCTTCGATAATGTGCCGTAGAGTGCTGGCAAAATGAAGGCGCATACATTGAAAAGAAGAGCTCCCGAGTAGCTGCACTTGTATCAGCCCTGGAACTAAGTATACGCAGCCAACGTACGTGTTTCGATGGAACGACGGTTTCAGATCCTTCCATATTCGCGCTACATAACGCAAATGATCGTTGGAATCAGTTCCGCCATGTGGCGCATCTTGGTGATCATTCGTAGAGTCCTCGGCTGATCGCACAGTATGCGAAGTGTCGTCTGCTTTTGAGGAGAGCATTTGGTAGTCGAGGTGGAACGTTCCTGGAAGTAAGCGCCGGAAGGAGATTAAAGAACTCATGGCTACTGTGTTTGCATGGCAATTGTCACCTGCCCCGATAGTCTTGGCGGCCCATGTTTGTTGAGGAGATGCCTGGAGCTGAAGAGGGGGAGTATAATGGCGGGAGCGGACCAATGCAAGCTGCAGTTCGGCTCGCTGTAAACCGGATTGGCTGATCAAGCAAGGGCGATGTCGATCAATCGGCCGAGCTAGTGATTGGTTGACAAGATGTGAATAGATTCAACATCAGAACCTGGCAAGGAACGAAGCAAGAATGGCCGTATGGTTGGTATAAAATGGCTGACATGTCCTCTCATAGACTGATTGTGTTGCTGATAGTACCAATCACCCATCTCTTGATAGTTTCAGCCACATGGTAAACAGCTGTCCAACAACACATACCGGCGCTGCCTCTGCGACTCCCGTGTAATAAACCTTCCCTCGATTCCTCCTATCCTGGCCATGCCAGCATAAAGTGAGTATGCCATTTGTACCGCAGAAAGCGACACCATTGCCAGAATAACAGTAATAGGCACTGAAGCATTCTGTAGATCCCCTGGATGCTTCGCCTGTAACCACCCCCAGGAACCAAACGGTAGGGCGAGGATAAGAATATAGTAGATTGCTAGGAACGCAATTGAGACCCGATACATCGCTTCTAAGCCTCATATGAGTCCTACTGTAAAGGTGCTGTAGGTCAGATCGAATGGCGAGCGCTTTTTGGCGATACGGTCGACTGTGCTTTTTGTACGTAGTCGGGGCAGGCAGAAGTTCTGAGGTACCAATTTCCGGCGAAAAGGCTCTTCGCAAGCGTTGAGGTGTATCGCGAACTCGTGGTCTGAGATGGGGGATTGCGAGCATCGGTAGCTGGCTGGCGAGGCTTGTATTCATATTTGTGGTTCTTGGGTGGATCCAGATGATACCGCGCTACGATTTTAGGAGCAGAGTACTTAAACTGCAGAACTGTGAGTATATCTCGCCTTGGTAGTGGTGTAGTAGCTCATGTTACCTTGACAATGTCGCACTATCCTGACCTCCAGAAAGAAAACCAGAGTCTTGTTGGGGTCATCCTTGGCCTTGGCCTTCGCAGCTTGAGAAGTATACTCATCTTTCATGCGCTGGTAGGTATCCACAAACTCAGTACCCTTGTTTTTGGCCCTCACGAACACTTCGTTCATATAGGTATCGCATGTAGCCCCTAGGCCGAGTGTCTGCCACGGTACAAAAACGCTGGAGTCTCTAGGTGACTCAACCCGACGGGAGTACCAGGGAAGTTCGCTGTCGATGCTATCGATAATGGCGCCCATTCTGGTTTCCTCGTCCTTGGAGATGCGTGTGACTTCTGGGTCCTGCGGCTATGCAAAGTGGTCCGCAGTCTTCTTCTCAGGCTCAACCAGTGCTTTGTCTTCTGATTCTGCTACTGCTTCAGCTATTAACAGCTCTCCAATAGCCTTGCAGTCTGCTTTGTTGCCGTAGTAGTCGGTACAAAGGAGGAAGAGGCTGTAGAAGCTGGTGTATCATCCTCGTTATTGGCCACGGCCTCTTTGCAACCACTCCCCTTAGCTTTCTTCTGAATATCTTTAAAGCTGACAATTTTGCGCGTGACTTACTCCTAAGGGGGTTAATTGTTGCATTGAGTGCAACAATGGCATGCGGGAGCGTGGGTTGATTAAGCGACTTTTCGATTGACTTATGGCCCAGTTGAGGAGTAGAGATAAACCCGTCGACTCGAATGTCCTGCAAAACTATCAGTCTTCTTGGCACCGCGTTCACATGCCTTTAGAAAAGCGACCGCAACTCGCACAGGACGGTGGGCAGACCTCAAACAAGCAGACTGACAATGTGGATCTGCGGAGATACATACTTTTTGTTGTATGAGACGAATATGATAGTGTCAGAGAAAGTGTATAGCAGACAAGGGTATAGTTCCGTCACAGCGTACTATTGCCTGATAGTATCTGAAGTGGCCCAGATGATCTCCCTTTGGGTACCTTGAAGGCCCTTAAATGTCCAACGTCATTTCTTGTGGTCTTTAGACGCATGCTCATCTCTGGACTCGCCTTTTCTGGGGCGGTGAGACGTTTTTACGATATGACAAAGCCAATTGTGTGTTTTCGCCGCGATCGAGTCCTCTGCAGTCGGCATAGAGCATAGGAAACTCGGTCGCGTAAATTAGAGGATCACCGTGTAAGTAGACGTCGCCTGGTGCCGGTACATTGCTGTTGATCGATGTCCCTGCAGCAGGCGCTGGAAGCGCCCAGCCCTGGGGAGACTGTTTGCGCTCTTGCTGATCAACAAGCATCTTGATAATGGTGCTTTCCCCTGCCCCTGTTTGGCCAATGAAGGAGACCAATTGAGGTTATCGATGCTTGTATTCTCCAGTTTTACTAGCCGCGATAACGGTCGCTGAACGGCCGAAATGATGGAAAACGGGGATGTTTTGATTACTGCACTCTAGTCCGAACCATGTCGTGTCTTCACCATCAACGTGAAGCATCTGTTGTTGATTGTGGCCTGTAGGTGGTTTCAAGATGTCTGCTAGTCTTCTCGTGATCTCATGATCAATTTTCTCGTGAGGAAGTCTATCTGGCGCAGTTCGGCCCTGCCGTTGTTGAGGCTGCTTGCTCCAACACTGGTCGCAAAAGTCCATTACACAATGTGTACAATGCCATATTAGAGACGTTTGAAGCTCGCGCTCGCCGCAAAGATTTTGTCGCGAACCTTTTGCGCTCGATCCGGGCTGCTTGTATGAGCGTGATTGCGATGGTTGAACGAACGACGCTTTCTCCTCTTTGGATGTTACAGTCGAGAAAGTGCTGTTCTAACTACTGAGCTTTCTTGAATATCTTGGTGGAGATGTTCCAGCTCGTGGAATATCAGGTGAATATGAAGGAGGCCGATCCGAGGAGACTCGAGCGGCTTTGTGTGCGCAGTGTTGATGCTGTGAACGGGCAGCCTTAAATGCTTGTAGAACCACGACCAGAATGCCGACTCTTGATTAGGAGCAAAAGACTGCGCGGCACTAACGAGAGAGTTAAAAGGTTAGATTTATGCAAGGACCTACGCCTCAGTGCTAGGTGGCTTGAATGGCTTGGGATGGGACAATCCTCCTAGCATCCCACGAATGATAGCAATCACAGTGCAGTAAAGAGACACAGCTGCCCCATGGACTGCTCAGCCTTGAGAGGACTTGGCCAATCTTTGGGTGCCATGCTCTCTCGCATCAGCTAGACTTTGAGTGACTTCAATTATCATGCTGACGCATGCAAGTGATAAGACCGCCATTCGAAGGGCGTTGCCGGTCAATTGCAGGGTTTGTTGACATTCCGAGTGACTTGCGCTGCAACCCGGCGACCTCAAGGGCTTCCTCATTCCGACATGTTGGGCGAGAGACATGTAAACATTGCCATTGGTGTACACGTCGTGATGCAGTGAGGAAGAAGGGTTGTACTAGAACCGCAATCCACCAGTCGGCGATGACGTCCGTCGCGTGACCTCACGGCCGAACCCGCAAGCTTGTCGAAGCTTGAGCGAATTGCACAACGCAACCCTCTCGAATCCTAGCAACCTCACAAAATCCATGCAGCTGCAATGTCGCATGTGCAGCGACCGTTGATTATTCAGTCACACATCATCAGAGCATGCTGTCCACCAACAGCGCGGAGGTCGCTTTTCCCCAGAAGCAGAATCCAGCGCCTGCACACGAGAACAGTTACCGACCATGACATTTCGTACCTTGCGAGTCTCCCTCTTCACCCGTTGACCCTCACCGACCTTGCAAAGTGAGTGCGCTCGACTCCAGATATCGATGTCGAGTTCTTGTGGCTGACCGGTATTGCGTGCATAGACACGGTAGACCACCTCTCACGACACAACAATTGCTCACCTCTGCCAACTTCACGCTCTCACTCCTACCTGCACGACTTGCGCACCGTATACAATCGCTACGAAACCTACCATTCATCGTCGTTTCGAATCCTCACGTATCGAAGATCCACGCCAACTACATACACAGCCTCTCCACCCTGCTGCCATGGGCAGAACACGAGATAACGTCGTTGGAGGACGAGATCAAGTTCACCGAGGTCATGGCTGATTTAGTACAAACACACTCTAATACCATCAGTATACTTGCGAGGGGTTTCTTAGAGGCAAGAAAATACATCAGCCCTAAAGACGTCACACGATTTCTTGACGAACACCTACGAGCACGCATTGGCACGCGCCTCATCGCAGAGCAGCACCTGTCACTGCACTTCTCAAGCCAGCCGCACGCCGAGATCATGCATGAGACTGACGAGACACCTGGCTTTATTGGTGTGATCGACACAAAGCTCAAGCCTGCACGGATCGTCGACCACTGCGCGAACGTTGTTGGCGAGATCTGCGAGCTGAAATACGGCGTACGACCCAGCGTAGTCGTCAACGGCGAGCCGGACTACACCTTTGCGCATGTGCCCTCACATCTTGAGTATATCATGACCGAACTTCTCAAGAACGCTTTCCGCGCGACAGTCGAGAACGGCAGGGAGCGCGAACCAATCGAAGTCACAATCGCACCGAAAGACCTACACGGCGATACTGGCAGTGAAGACGGGCGCAGCACGCTCGGTTCGAAACTGCGTAACATAGATCAGGGCAACACCGACCTTGCCTCAGGCAGATTCACGGGCGCCCAGACTTCCACCTCCCCCAAATCCGATGCCCAGATCCTGCCTCTCAAGCACAGCACGCCCGGCGTGACGATTCGCATTCGCGATCGCGGCGGCGGAATTTCCCCCGAAAACCTCGCGCACATATGGGACTACAGCTTCACGACCTTCAATGAAGACCAGGCCTCTTCTACACTCTCCGGCGGCGGCTCAGGCAGCGGCATGGACGCTCTCAACGCCATGACCGGCCCTGGGGGAGACGGTGCACACAGTCTGGCCGGACTAGGCTACGGACTGCCGCTGGGTAGGGCCTACGCGGAGTACTTTGGCGGGGGTATCGAGGTTAAGAGCCTATGGGGGTGGGGGACGGATGTTTATCTCAAGTTAAGAGGTGTAGGGAGGGTAGACCGAGAACGTGGATAAATGAGCACGGATCAATTGCGCAAGGTGCAGCAGAGGTTGAGCACAGAGATGTTCTGAATAGTTATATACCCGGGCTGCTGCCTATAAAAGCGATATGCACCGATGCAACACCTCATCATGTATGTATCTCGATCTGTGGTGGAGCCGTCTACTGTGTGGTCACGACCGAGTCCTTCTCGACGGTGATCTTGTCGTTAGACTCGAAGGTTGAGACGAGGTCGTCAGGGAGCTCGGCACTGTCGATGTTAGTCTAGCACTACAAACACGGACGCAGGTGGAGGCAAAGAGACGGGGCGAAGAACGTACGTGAACCCCTTGATCAGCTTGAACTCGTGGGTGATCTTGCCACCCTTGGACTCGACGTCCTTCTTGGCCTGCTCAAAGTCCTCGGGCGACGCCTCGGGCTTGAGGGTGACCTGTGTCAAACATCAGCACTTCAGCACTCTCCACTCAGGAACCCCCAACCAGTCTCTCGTCACGTACGTTGTACTGCTGAGGCATCTTGAAGCTGGAAGTGTAGTTTCTGAGAGTTGTGTAGTGTATCGGGTGTGTACAAGGAAGGTTGTAGTGTGAATGCAGATGGAGACGTAGTTGTTTACAAGTAGCACGCGTTAGATAAGGGTCAAGGCGTGCTTTATAGACTAGCATCGTCCGTCTCGGCCTATGAGGCGCGGCCTCTCCGGTGAAGAGGCCCTGCCACCGCAAAGAGCCTTGGTTATGCGCGCTGACGGCGGAAGCGCACGTCATCGTTGAGGTGAGCACCTGAGCTGCCCCTCGGTGGGGTTGGCGTGCAAGGGTTTGGCGCGCTCGCCGCCTATCGATAAGACAAAAGATGCATCCCTGTCAGTCTGCACTAGCGCGTCTGCTAGTTTCGAAATTTTGGTGTATGCGAGTTCGAAGCTTGCCGCTTGTCGAAACTCACGCGCCTGTCTCCTCTCGTAAAGACCGTGTGTACTGCCAATTCAAAGAGACGTCTGAACGCAAGACGCTCATAGCAGTCGCAGTCATGGCGGATCAATCGAATCGACCGCACAGGACGGGGAAGGAGAAGAAGGCGCATTCGGGTGGACCGAATCCTAAGGCTTTCGCATACAACGCACCAGGAAGGCTGGCAAAGCAGGGCGCACGCTCTCAGGATGTATGGGCACTTTCTGCGCTTCTTCTAACATCATACTGACGCAAGCAGGTCAAAGAAAAGCGCCTCCATGTTCCCCTCGTCGACCGCCTTCCCGAAGAAGCGCCCCCAATCATCGTCGCCGTCGTTGGCCCTTCAGGCGTGGGCAAGACCACACTCATCAAGAGTCTGATCAGGCGCTACACCAAGCAGACGCTTTCCTCCCCGTCCGGACCTCTTACCGTTGTTACGTCGAAGCGCCGCCGTCTCACATTCATAGAATGCCCGTCCGACTCGCTCGCCTCCATGATCGATATCGCCAAGGTGGTCGACATCTGCTTGCTCATGATCGACGGAAACTATGGCTTCGAGATGGAGACCATGGAGTTCCTGAACGTGCTCTCCTCGTCTGGTATGCCTGGTAACGTCTTCGGCATCCTGACGCATCTGGACCTGTTCAGGAAGCAGGAGACGCTCAAGCTGCAGAAGAAGCGCCTCAAGCACCGCTTCTGGAGCGAGCTGTACCAGGGCGCAAAGCTGTTCTACCTCTCTGGCGTGGTGAACGGAAGATATCCAGACAGGGAGGTTATGAACTTGAGCAGGTTCTTGAGTGTGATGAAAAACCCAAGACCTCTGGTTTGGAGAAACTCGCACCCGTACTGTTTGGCCGACAGATTTCTGGACATTACACCCCCGACCGACATCGAGCAGGATCCTAAGTGTGATCGCACAATCGCGCTGTACGGCTATCTTCGTGGCACAAACTTCCCGGCAGGTGGGTCGAGGGTACACGTTCCCGGTGTTGGCGACCTTACAGTCACTTCGACTGAAGCACTGCCCGATCCATGTCCTACACCGTACTTCGAGAAGCAAGCAGAGAAGATCAGTGGCAAGAAGAAGCGTACAAGACTTGGCGAGAAGCAGAAGATTCTGTATGCCCCAATGTCAGACGTCGGAGGTGTCTTGGTTGACAAGGACGCTGTATACATCGATGTCAAGACAAACACGTTCAACGCAGAGGAAGAGCCCGATCAAGAGCGTGGACTCGGTGAGCAGATGATGATTGGCCTGCAGGGTGGCAGGAAGCTGCTGGGCGAGGACGATCGAGGGTTCAGGCTGTTCAGCGGCGGCGAGCTGGTCAATAACCAGAATGTTGACGATGAGGAAGACGCTGGAAACACCGGACGAAGGTCACAGCGTAGAGCACGCGCCGCGGAAGCCGACGATATCGATGACGCGGACCTCGACGGCATTGACAGCGATGATGACGATCTGCAGCAGGATCACAGTGGTGACGAGGATGACGAGGATGATACGGGATACTTGGACACAAAAGACTCTTCGCTGAGGAAGCCGAAGCTGGCTCGAAAGGAAGACAAGGATGATGCGGCAGAGGAGGTGGCTTTCGCAGACAGTGACTCGGATCTTGGTTCAATCTCCGGGGAAGAGCCTGATCTCAGCGACCTCGAGAATGGCGAATCAGAGTCTGACGAGGAGGATGAAGACGATGGCGGCGCTCTGAACTGGAAGGCCAACCTTCGAGAGAATGCAGCCAGGCTGCACGGACGCAAGCGGCCATACCGCATCGCAGAGCTAGGAAAGTTGATGTACAACCTCGACATTTCCCCCGAAGACGTCATCAAGAAGTGGAAGGGAGACGAAGATGAAGACATCGAAGCGGACGAGGACGACGATGGCTTTTTCAAGAAGTCCAAAGCGCAGGACGCCAGCAACGAGGACCGATACATCGCGCGCTTCAACTACGAAGAACTGGCAAAGAAGTGGGAGGACGAGGAGAACATTGCAGCATTGAAGACACGTTTCGCTGGTGGTCACATGGCTGGGAAGGGTGGTGACGGCGAAGACGACGAATTCGAGGGCTTCGATGGTGAAGGTGACGATGATGAGGGCGATGGCGAGTTCGAGGATCTTGAGACTGGCGAAAAGTTTGGCGGTGAAGAGCCAAACACCGAGGCTGAGGCCGAGGCTGACGACATCGAGGCCGAGCGAGAGAAGAACGCAAAGCGGAAGGAAGAGCTCAAGTTGCGGTTTGAGGAAGAAGATCGCGAAGGCTTCATGAATGACAAGGCAGACGCTCGAAAGGAAGGCGGGAAAGAAGAGGAGTTTGGTGAAGATGATTGGTATGATGCTCAAAAGGCCTTGCTCAAGAAGCAGCTTGACATCAACCGCGCCGAATTCGATCAGCTCGATGAGGCGTCTCGCCAGCGCGTTGAGGGCCACAAGGCGGGCACATATGCTCGTATCGTGCTCGAGAACGTGCCCTGCGAGTTCTCCATGAACTTCAGCCCGCGTTTCCCTGTACTGATTGGGGGTCTGACACCTACCGAAGAGCGCTACGGCTTCGTACAGGTCCGCATCAAGCGCCACCGCTGGCACAAGAAAATCTTGAAGACCAACGACCCGGTCATCTTCTCACTCGGATGGAGACGGTTCCAGACGACTCCCATCTACTCCATATCCGATTCGCGAACGCGGAACCGTATGCTCAAGTATACCCCAGAGCATATGCACTGCTTCGGCACCTTTTATGGACCGCTTGTGGCACCCAATACTGGATTCTGCTGTGTTCAGTCGCTCTCGAACAAGACACCGGGATTCAGGATCTCCGCGACTGGTGTCGTACTGAACGTGGACGAGTCGACGGAGATTGTGAAGAAGCTCAAGCTGACTGGCCACCCGTACAAAATCTTCAAGAACACAGCGTTCATCAAAGACATGTTCAAGTCTTCGCTCGAAATCGCCAAGTTCGAAGGCGCCTCCATCCGCACCGTCTCGGGCGTGCGCGGACAGATCAAGCGCGCCCTCTCCAAGCCCGAAGGCAACTTCCGAGCCACCTTTGAAGACAAGATCCTCATGTCCGACATTGTCTTCCTCCGCGCCTGGTACCCCATCAAGCCACGCCGGTTCTACGCCGCCGTCACCAACCTGCTCGTCCCACCCACAGCCGAGGACAAGGAAGCCGGCGAAAGCACCAGCTGGCAAGGCATGCGCCTCACGGGCGCCGTCCGCGCCTCGCTCAACCTGCCCACGCCCACGATCAAAAACTCAGCCTACCGCCCCGTCGAGCGCCAAGAGCGCAAATTCAACCCCCTGCGCGTCCCCAAGAAACTCGCCGCAGACCTCCCCTTCAAATCCCAAATCGCCGCCATGAAACCCCAGAAGAAAGAAACATACCTGCAGAAGCGCGCCGTCGTGCTGGGCGGCGAGGACAAGAAAGCCCGCCGTCTCATGAACCAGGTCATGGCTATTCGCAACGAGAAGGTCGAGAAGCGCCGCGCTAAGCAGGAGGAGCGCAAGCAGCCGTATAAGCGCAAGATTGAGGAGAATAGGGAGATGAAGGAGGCGAGGGAGAAGCGCGAGAAGAATGAGTATTGGCAGCGGGAGGGCAAGAAGAGAATGCATCAGGGTGATGGGGAGGGGGGACGTGGGGGCGGCGGGAAGAGGAGGAAGTAGATGTCACTGGGAAGAAGAGGAAGTAGGCGGTCTCCTTTGTCGTGGTGGTGACAAAGTACGAAGAGGTGGAGTTTTCTGCATTGTATTGCGTTGCATACTTGTGGCGTCGCTGTTTGGTCTGTACATGCAGAGACATAGCACAGAAGTTTATTATTATTATTGCTCATTACTACTTCCTCGACTCGACTTCCTTGTCTGGGGCCAGATCCGTCTCGTCTGTCCGGGCGGTACTGGGACCACCACCACCCCTCGCCTCCAGTTCCCTCATCCTCCACATTTCCCCATGGTCACACGCAACCTCCTTCCTCCGCTCCAGCCGCACCAGACTCTCCACCAGCCGCTCGAGAAGCCACTCGGCCTCGGACACGCCCGCAACCATCGGACTGTGTTCGCCCAGCCAATCCCAGTTGACCAGTCCTTCCTCGTCCCCATCACCATCCCCCTCCTCCGCCTCCGCCTCCCCGCCCTCATGCCCGGTCTTGAGCGTGAGCGACGTGCCCAGTGCGCGGTCCAGGCGCCGTGGAGTCGTGTACCGGATGAGGCGCGTGAACTCGACCCATTCCTCGTAGGCGTAGCGTTTGGGGACGGCGAGGCGCAGGTCGTGAGAGACTTTTTGGATGCTGAGGGCGAGGCGGCGTGAGAGGGAGGTGCGGGTGGGCGGACGGGCGAGGTCGGATTCTGCTTCGGCGGCGAGTGAGGTTATGGTCGTTGGGGGTGATGTTGTTTGGAGTGTGTCGTCGGCGGTGGTGGCGGCGGCTTCGGCATCGGCATCAGCGTCATGGTCGTTGGTGGTGGCGGCGGTGGTTTGGGAGGCGTGTGGGTCAGCGGTGCCGAATCCTCTTTTTATGCGCGCTCTGGCTCTGTGGGACTGGATGCGCTGTTGCAGCCATGGGTTCTTGTCTACAAAGGGCTGCCAGATGTCGCGTTTGGGAAGGACGGTGAAGTCGGCCACGACGTCGCTCCACTTCTTGAACTTTGCGACGACAGTGTCTCCCAGGTCGGAGACGAGGATGGTCATTGTCGGGACGGAGATGAGGCTCCATATCACGAAGAAACAGCGGCCAGGGTTGGACTTGGGCGAGAGATCGCCGTAGCCGATTGTGAGGAGGGATATGTAGCTGGCGCAGTCAGCGAAGCTCGAGGTAGTGACAGCACTGAAAGGATCCAGAAACGTACCAGAAGTACAGCGCCTGGAAATACGTCATCCCCTGTGTCTCCTGCTCGGTCTGCCAGAAGACTGCAGCTCCCACACACCACAGGATCAAGAAAGTGGTGACCGACCAGAACAGAGCCATCCACTTCTTGAACTTCTTGCTGTCGGCTTGAATTCGGCGCATGGCTTCGAAACGATCCTTCTCTTCCCTCAGCAGCAGTAGACGTGGTTTGCGGTCTAGTCTTGTCGGCACGCCGAAGTTGCGGGGGAAAGTCGACGTGTGCTTTACATTGTTGCCCATTGCCGTGCGATATGGCCGTGGCTGCGAGGGCGCGCTGATTTTGAGTTTTCCGAATGTGCCTCGCCGCACTTGTTGATGCTGGCGGTATCTGTAGTCATCGGAGTTTGTTGTTGTCAATTGCAGAGCTTGCTCGCGTCTGCGTGTCAGATCTTTGTGGATTATGTGGTCTTCACTGAGCTCGCGAGCCGCACGGTATAGTGAGGAGACGATGAGTGCAAGGGTGACGATGCCGCCGACCGAGTAAGGGAAGAGTAGTCCCCGGCCCAGATCAGTGGTAGGTACCAGATCACCAAACCCTGAATAGCATCAGCAAGCTATCAAGTGGACACAACATGGATTTACTTGCCTACAGTAAGAATGGTCACGTAACAGCTAAGGAACGGTCAGCTCTGTTCGACAGAGAAAAGTCCGAATCAGACGTACAAATACAGTGAGTTTGGAAACGTCCACTGATCTTCGCCCGCATCAAACTCAATCCGCGAGTAGACAGCCGCTCCACCCGCAATCCAGATGAAGAAAAACATGGTCTGCAAGATGAGGGTGCGCTGGCTGTCGCTCAGGGCAAAGTGGTCGGGATAGTGGCCGAGATAGTAGCCGAGCATATTGACCATGAGAAGTACAGAGCACAGAAAGTAGAAGACGGCAGCGGCAACAGCATACCAGTAGCCCTGGGTGTAGCCCTCGTAGGGTCGAGTGGGAGGATCGTACACCTCCATACAAGCCGTGATTGCCGTCAGGAACCCAGAGCTGATGTACCATAGGACTATGGTTGCAGGGAGCGCGACGACATAGCGGATCTTCTGTGTAAAGTTGAAGAGGAGGAAGATGTTGCCCAGAAAGCCGCAGATGAGTGACACGACGTTGAGCCAGTAGCACCATCTGGGGTCAGCGTAGGGAGCGCCGTAGAGATCCTGGACGAAGGCGCCATCGAGATAGTTGTTTTGGCGCCAGCTGGTGACGAGGGCGGCAATGGATGAGATGTTGGCCAGTGGTCCCAGGGTTGCAGCCAGGAGAGGGATGCCGGTGGAAGCGAACCACCAGCTTGTATCGGAGCCGTCGATCCACTTGTGCCAGAGCTTCCAGGGTTTCCGCCTGTGATTTTGATGGTCGGTCCACTTGCGCCAGAGCTTCCAGCGTTCCGGCCTGTGGTCTTGATGCTGAGAGGGGTTGGCAGCGCCTGGAGGCGGCTCATGGAACTGCAGACTCACGTCTTGCTGTGTTGCAGTGGTGTCAGTGCTTGCGGGAGTGTGTGGCTTCTCCGCTTCGGCATCTTTGTCATTTGTCGTCGCGGTCATGACGGGTGGTGAAGTCTAGTGTCACACATGATGTTCATCCGAAGGCACCGCAGATGTGTTGCAACTGTTCAAGCTTGATCCTGGTAGTGTACGAGTAGCCAGAGTGATGAGAGGGAAGAGACGTGCAAGGCTGTGTCGGGGCAGACGCTAGAGCTGACGGTGAGAACATGGTAGACAGAGCTGAAGATGTGCCTTTGATGGAAATGAGCTAGTTGAGATGGAAGGTTTAGACATGCTGAGCAATCGACGCTAGGCTTAGAGCGGGGTGATGGTGACGATGAGCGTGAATTACAGTAAACGGATTGTTTTGCTTGGAAGGATGGGAATTTATATGCGACGAGAGGCCTTGTGGTAGACTGTGGAGAGTGGTAGAATATGGAGAGGCATGTTGTCAGGGATCATGGATTGGCATTCAGGTGGGTTAGGAAGGTGCGATGCGGTTCTTGAGGCGCCACTAGATCAACACCCACGGACTTCAAGGCCATGTTTACGTCGAGTCGATATTGACATTTTTTCCCCCAGCCATGACTGCTTTTGATTTGTTGTTTCTGTGGTCTCGCCGGATTTGAACGTGGGGATTCAATTTTTACATTTGAATGTACATTCTAGGTATCAACAGGCAACAGGCAACACGCTACTGCTGCTTCAGCTTCTCTGTCAGCTCCGGTACCTTGTCAAACAGGTCGCCCACAAGTCCAACGTCGGCGACTTGGAAGATGGGGGCATCGGCGTCCTTGTTGATGGCGGCGATGACCTTGCTGTCCTTCATACCAGCCAGGTGCTGGATGGCACCAGAGATGCCGGCGCAGAGGTACAGCTGGGGGGCAACGTTCTTTCCTGTCTGACCGACCTGCAGGCTGTTGTCTGCGAAGCCACTGTCGACGGCGGCGCGCGAAGCACCAATGGCTGCGCCCAGGGCGTCGGCCAGAGGGGGCATCAGCCTGTCAAACTCCTCCTTGGACTTGAGGCCACGGCCGCCGGAGACGACCTTGGATGCTGAGCCGAGGTCGGGGCGGTCAGACTTGGCGAGGTCCTCGGAGACCCATTCTGTGGGAGAGTCGGTCTTGGGGTCTGTGCCCTCCTCGAGGGTTGCGGAGCCGCCTTCTGTGTCGGGGGCGGGGAAGGCGGTGCCGCGGACGGTGATGAGCTTTGTGGCGTCGGTGGACTGGACGGTCAGGATGGCGTTGCCGGCGTAGATGGGGCGCACGAAAGCTGTGGGTGGTGTGTTAGTCGGTGCAGGGCATGCAGACAGCGGCTGGGCAGGCGCCACTCACTGTCCTCGCTCTCAATGGCGATGATGTCGGAGATTTGCTGGGTGTCGAGCATGGCGGCGAGGCGAGGCATCAGGTTCTTGCCAAAGGCAGAGTGGCCCGTCAGGACGTGTGTGTAGCCACCCTTTTTGATGTTGTCGACCAGCAGCGGGGCCCAGTTCTCGGCGAGACCCTGGAGAGCGTCAGTGTGTGCAGGCAGCGAGTGCAGGTGGGCGCGCGTCTGACCTTGTCGTAGGCGGCATTGTCGACGTAGACGACCTTGTCAATGCCCTTTGCCTTGCCGGCCTCGTCTGCGACCGACTTGGCCCCGGTGCCGGCGACAAAGGCTGTGATGGAGCCGCCGAGCTTGGTGCCGGCGGTGATGGCGGCGAGCGAGGCGACGTTGAGCTTGCCGTCCTTTGCCTCGAGCACGGCGAGCGTCGAGGCCAGTCGTGCCCAGGCGGCGTGGGACTGTGTCTGGCGGAGCTGTTGTGCGCGGGCAGAGCGGAGCACCGAGGTGCGGGCGGCGGCGAACATGGCTGGGGCGTGTCTAGTGTGCTGGCAGCTTGGTGCGCGTGGAATGGCGGCGGGGTTCACAATGGGGGCGGCAGCGCGCAGAAATGGCAGGAGAGCAAATGCTGGCGGCGGAGTGAATGGCAGACTGGCAGACTGGCAGACTGGCAGACTTGACTTGACAGACCTCGGCCTGAGCCGTCGCAGGTGGGCCGGCGCTACCCTCGACTCGGCGGCGGGCGAGCGCAAGGCTGGCTCAAGGCTGGCTGGGCAGTGCTGGGGTGGACTGCACGTGACGCTGGCTGCGCGAACTGCGTATCGCGCCAGGGAACTTTGGACGCGACGACGACGACGCACTCGCGCACTCGCATCGCCCCCGTCCCCCACGTCCATTTGGTGCCGCCACCCCGCGCAAAGCCAGCCCGCCATTGCGTCCTGCGCGC
The DNA here is from genome assembly GCA_016767195.1 of Stagonosporopsis rhizophila. NCBI lineage: Eukaryota > Fungi > Ascomycota > Dothideomycetes > Pleosporales > Didymellaceae > Stagonosporopsis > Stagonosporopsis rhizophila. Next base: position 779,828 of record CP068492.1, read on the forward strand.
CCGTCTGCTCCTGCGCCGCACCGCCTGCCAGCCCCCGACCGCGCGCGAGCCGTGAGCTCTGAGCTTTCGCTGTCCGCCTTTGCTCTCCCACCACCTGCACCACTGCACACTGCACCTCTGCACCACTGCACTAGAATGTCCGCCGACGCGACGGCCAGCGCGCCTGCGCAGGATACCTCGCTCGACGGCCCCGCGCAAGCCAATGCGCTCGACCAAGGTACGTTGCGTGCCCAGCAGCACATGGACCTCCCGTCTGTCCACACACACACGCACTGTACACACACACTAACACGGCCGCCAGACACCAGCATGACCGAGGAGCCCGCACCAAAGGACTCGTCGCGCGAGCCCTCGACGGCCACACCCGCCCCCGTCTCGGACAACCCGCTCGACGCCCCAGACGGCCCCCGGCCCGACGCCGACGATGCAGACGGCCAGGACGACGAGGACATGGGCGGCCTCGACGACCCCAAGAAGGAAAAGGACGCCGACGCCGCCGACCCTGACCCCGACCCTGCAGACCCCGAGGCCGCCGCAAAGGCCGACCTGCAGGCCGCCGCCCGCTCGCACTTTGTCGCCCAGACGTATGCCACCATCATCCCCAGCTACGCCACCTGGTTCGACATGCGCTACATCGACTACCGCGAGCGCAAGGCCCTGCCCGAGTTCTTCAACGGCCGCAACCGCAGCAAGACGCCCGCCGTCTACCGCGACTACCGCGACTTCATGATCAACACCTACCGCCTGAACCCCTCCGAGTACCTGACCGTCACTGCCTGCAGGCGGAATCTGGCTGGCGACGTGTGCGCCATCATGCGCGTCCACGCCTTCCTCGAGCAGTGGGGGCTCATCAACTACCAGGTGCGTACCTCCACCACACCCACCCCGCCTGACACTAGCTACCACTTACTAACACACATGTCCAGGTCGATCCCCAGGAGCGCCCTTCCAACATCGGCCCACCCTTCACCGGCCACTTCCGCGTCACCGTCGACACCCCCCGAGGACTGCAGCCCTTCCAGCCAGGCCCCGGCTCCAAGCTCATCGAGGGAAAGCAGAACCCGGCCACGGACCGCGCCGCAAGCTTGCAGCCCACCGCAAAGTCCGAGGCCAAGTCGCTCGCCGGACGCAACATCTACGAGCCCAACGGCAAGGAGGCCTCGGCCGAGCCAAAGGACAAGGCCGCCAACGGCGACGCTGCTGCCAACGGCGGTGCTGCTGCTGCTGCTGCTGCTGACGTCAAGGACCTCGAGGCGGCTGCCAAGGAGCCCCTCAAGGTCATCAACTGCTTCAGCTGCGGCGTCGAATGCACCCGCGTGCACTTCCACGAGACAAAACCCTCGGAGCAGCCCGGCCAGACCAAGACGGTCGGTGGCTTGAAGCGCGATCTCTGCCCGAGGTGCTTCGTCGAGGGCAACTTTCCGTCTGGCACATCCTCTGCCGACTTTACCAAAATCTGCAACCCAGAGGCCTCGGCCGTGTCAGAAGCCGAGGACAAGTGGACAGAAGAGGAGACGCTTCTGCTCTTGGAGGGTCTGGAGGAGTTTGACGACGACTGGAACAGAGTGGCCGACCACGTCTCCACCAAGACGCGCGAGCAGTGCGTCATCAAGTTCTTGCAGCTCGAGATTGAGGACAAGTACATCGAGGCCGACCTGCCCCAAGGCGACGCTTCGACGCCCTCGGCCAAGTTCCTCCGCGACCTCGACTACCTCAGCGAGGGCCGTGCGCCTTTGCACCACGCCGACAACCCCATCCTGAGCGTCGTCAGTTTCCTCGCTGGCCTCGCACCCGCAAATGTCACCGAAGCTGCCGTCGCCTCGGGCCGCAGTGTCGGCGAGATGAAGCGCATCCTGCAAGACAAGATCAACAAGGCTCCTGTAGCACCCTCGGAAAAGGGCAAGGAGAAGGAGGGCGAGAAGGCTTCGACGCCTGCTGCAGGCGCATCAGACGTCAAGCCCGAGGCCGACGACGCCATGGAGATTGACACAGCGCACGAGGTGGCAGCGACGGCGACGGCAAACAAAGCCACTTCGTCTGACAGCAACCCTCTCGTCACGCTGCCGTTTGCTCTCTCGGCAGCCCGTGCGTCGGCACTTGCATCACACGAGGAACGTCACATCACCCGCCTGGTCTCTGGGTCGGTCAACCTGCAACTACAGAAGCTCCAGCTCAAGCTGGCGCACTTCTCCGACTTTGAGAAGCTCCTGTCTGCGGAGCGCCGCGACTTGCAGCGCCGCCGCCAGCAGCTGTTCATGGACCGCCTCAACTTCCAGCGCCGCGTGCGCGCGCTCGAGGAGGCGACCAAGAAGATTGGCTCGGGCATGCAGGGCCAGGGCTTGCCAGGGTCGCTGAGCAACGAGGACGCCATGTCGGCGCTCGCAGACGCCATCCGCATGTTTGGTGTTGGCAAGGGCGAGGACAGCATGGGCGTCAAGAGGGACAGTGTCGATGCCGGCGTGCAGCCGATTGCAGAGGGTGCGGAGGGCTATGGAAAGCTGGAGATGTAAAAGAAGCACTCTTTCTCTTTCTCTCTCTCTCGGACAAAGAAGATTGCTGCTGGTGTTTTTGGCGCGTTGGGAGGTTCAATCCCTGTCCTTGATGGTCGAGGACCTGTACGACGGTAGTTTCTTTGGGTCACGCTGCATTGCTTCTCGACTGTGTATCAGATAGTAGACCGGCTGCTGCTGTGGGCTGGCATGTACTCGAATGCATGAATCAATGCATCAATGGATGGACAGTCCACGTATAACCGTGCACATGGTAGAGCATGTGGTAGAGCACGCGTGGGCACGGGCCACCCGTCCCGAGCTTAGAAATGCAGGTCCGAGAAACGCCGCAACTTTTCGAAGAGTGACGACAGAAGTCTGCAGCTCCTCGACGCCCGCCACGACCCCGTCTTTCCTTCTCTCTTGTCATTTCCTACCCCGCCACCATGTTCCGCAGCGCGCCCCGGCTAATTGCCCGCCCAAGCGCCCTGCGCGCCGTCCCACGCGCCTCGCTCCCCGCCCGCCGGTTCATCAGCACAGCGCCGCCGGCACAGAAGAGCAGGAGCTGGAAGAGCCTGGTTGCGCGTCTGGGTCTTGCCGGCGCCATAATATACTACTACAACACCACCGACATCTTTGCCGACGAGCCAAGACGTGCGTTTGCCCTCCAACAACGAACGCCGTGCCCGGCCGAGCGCCTGCACACCTGGACCAGCTGCTAACGCGCCGCAGACCTCGCGCCCACCCTGCCCACTGCCGACTCCGAGTCTGAGACGCTCCCCACCATCGAATCCATCTCCGCCGAGCGCGCGCAGCGCAAGGCCGTCCAGCAGCAGTTGGAGCTCCAGCGCCAGAAGGAGGCCGCCGCCGCTGACGAGGCCGCGCGCCCCCAGCAGCAGCAGCAGTCCAATGCCGAACAGCACGAGGGCGGCATCGAGGGGCTGGAGGCCGAGGCCGACCAGCAGGGCGCCTTCAACCCTGAGACCGGCGAGATCAACTGGGACTGCCCGTGTCTGGGCGGCATGGCCACGGGGCCGTGTGGCGACGAGTTCAAGGCGGCGTTTAGCTGCTTTGTGTTTAGCAAGGAGGAGCCCAAGGGCATGGACTGCATCGACAAGTTCAAGTACGTCCAGGACTGAGACTTGTAGGCGCCTGCACACGCTGATAACAAGAACAACAGGGACATGCAGGGCTGCTTCCGCCAGTACCCCGAGATCTACGGCTCGGAAATCGACACCGACGATGACGACGACGATATGACCGCTGACGCTGCCGCCGACGTCGCAGTCCCCTCCTCCTCCTCCTCTGATGCCACAGACTCTGCCGCCCCCGCAAAGGAGCAGAAGACCAAGAGCGTTGCCCCCCCTGCGGGCCCGCACTCGCCCGAGAAGGTCGCCGAGAACAGACGCGACTTGGGGCTTGTGCCTGAGAACTACCGCCCGGAGGAGAAGCAGGGCCCGAGCCCCGAGCCCGTGGCCGAGAGCAACAGTCTAGTGCCAAAGGCGGCCCAGGACGGGCGGTAACCGCCACGAGTAGCACGTGGTAGAGGAGCCAGCAGCACGGAGGCCGATGAGCTTGCACGCAGAGTGGAGGACAAGTCTGGTGCTTTGAGCACACCAGGCACAGCCGAAGCCGAGCCGAGAAAAGCAGCGCAGAGGAAAAGACACGATTGTACCATATCGCAGCACGCAAAACTGAGGGGAAGGAGACGAGGAGCATCCACCACTCTACACAGCCATGTATTGGACTCTTATGTACAACACCCTTGTTCCGCAATACATATCATGCATCACACCCTCCGCTCCGCTCCGCTTCCCACCCCATTTCCACACCACGCCCCAAACCACGAAACCTTGTTCAACCCCACTCCACTTCCAAAACCCCAATCCCATCCATCCACCCCAGAGCCATCACAACCCACAGTGAACAACAGACGCCCTGAACGCGCTGGCATCACGCATGCCCCCAGGCAATAATCCTCGCACTCGCACTCGCACCTCTCGTCTTCCTTGCCTGTCTACTGCACTCACCTTCCTCACGACGCCCGAGTCGCGCGGCCCGTGATGGCGGCAGTTTGCACGGCCTGCGCTAGTGGAGGCGAGGGGGAGTGGGTGGGTGGGTGGAAGTAGAGATAAAAAGATAAAGTGTGGTTCCAAGGCCCGGTCACCCAAACAAGGCAACCAATCTATGTTAAAGAGGCAAAAGCTAAGAATGTTGTAATAACAGCAATAATATTCTACCTAAGCTAGCAGGCTGCTTATATGCCTGTGTAGCAGTAAAAATAATTGCTATACTAACTGCTAACTAAGACCTTATACTACTATTTGTCTCTAACACTAGATAGACACCTATTTGCCTGTTTGTACCTACACTAGATAGGAGCCTGTTTAATAATCTACTACCCCCTTCTCTCTACGCGGCATTGTAGCAACAACGCCTAACACCCTAGCACAGGCAAACCTATGAATTATTACCCTCTGTGAACGTATTCTGCTTGCCTAGTTCTACCCCCTCCTCTATAAACTATACTAGCAGCTGCAGTGCCTAAGTAGACAAATAAAAAGGGTGGGGAAAAAAAAAGATAACGTGTAACTATGTAACCCTATCTCTTACTACTTAAAAAGGGGAAAAAGAAAAAAGCATAGTCACCTCTCTTAGTTCCTCCTCTCTCTCTCCTCTGTTCTACAACAACAACAGCAGCAACTGTCCATCCAAACAGACAAACCAACAAACAAATAGTCCCACCACCTAACGCAACGGGAAGGGGAAGGGGGGAAGGAGGTTGTAGGCGTGGTTCTGGGTAGGGGGAGTTTGAGTGCGCATGAGTGAGGGGTTTGTGCGAGGACGGGAGTGTGTGTCTTTTGTCTTCTTCTTCTTCTTCTTCTTCTTCTTCTTCTTCTTCTTCACCTCCCCAGATCCAACACCCACACAACCTCCCGCTTCGCCAAAATCTTCTAACCCCCGGCTTCACAAAACACGCACACCACTCCACTCCACTCCACTCTCTCCCCCTGCGGTCGCCCCCCCCCCCCCCCCCCCCTTCACACAAATCACGTGTGCTTTCTTTCCCGCCCAGATCTTTCCGACGTCGACAACAAACAACGAGTCTGCGGCGCGCTCGACGGGCACCACCATACATTACAACTGTAAAGTATAAGAAATATAAAACAGTACTTATTTGACCAAATTCAATGAATGGTGATTCTACGTGTTTGGCACCTAATTGCATTAAGATTAAGAAATTAGCTATAAAGATAAAGAAAGCTGCTTTACTTAATGGTCTAAATTGCATACCTCTTGATCTACTTACATCAGTAATTGGTAATAGTAATAATGCAAGAATAGCAGCAAACATAGCTATAACTCCTAATAATTTATTAGGGTTGTGTGGCGTGGCATGCGTTGCGGGTGCAGTGTGGAGTGCTGGAGCGCACATCAAGACGGGGAAATTGAAGTAGTAGCCCTGCGTGAAAGCCATTTCACTCGCACTTCACTATCTACACCTCTATCACAGCTAAAGAAAGTCATGTTCACACACACACACCCATCCATTTCTCCTACTTGATAGGGAACCACTGCCCAAACACGCCCGCCGGATCCCACTTCCTCTTCAGCGTCCGCAGCCTCGGCAGACTGTCGCCGTAAATCGCCGCCAGCGACTCGTCCCCATGCGCGAAATTGGGATACGTCGGGTTCTGCGTGGGATCCGGCGCGTCGCTCCACAGGCTGCGGACGTGCTGGCCAAACGCCAGCGCCTCGCTGTCTAGCCCCGCGTCGTCGTACCATGGGATCACTATCGCGTGCGCGAACACGTCTCTCAGCGCGGGATTGAATGCCGTTGCTGCTGCGTTGGCGGCCCGCGCCGCAGTGAGGTTGTACCGCTCGATGAGGATGGCCGAGTTGGGGCCCTTGGCCTGGAACGCCGTGTAGGCGTCCCAGATCTGCGGCCAGACCTGGGGGTTCATCTTGGTGATGGCGGTGCTGAAGGCGGGCTTGCGGCCGCCGCGCTCGCAGAAGACTATGTTGGCGTCGTTCCAGTGCGCGTACGGGGCAACGGAGCTGGTTACGCTGGTTGGCTCGAGGTCGAAGATGGACTTGAAGGCCGTGCGACCAGTTTCTTCGGTCCCCTTGCGGAAGAAGCCCGTTACGAGGACAGAGGGCGTGTTGAGCGGCGGTCCCGAGCTGGTGAGCACCAGGTAGATGCGCTGCTCCGGGGTGAGGGGGAGGTCTTCAATCGCTTGAGCAATCTGTGGCAGTTTCTCGGCAGGGAAGAACATGTCAAATAGCCAGGCTGTGCGGTCGGCGGTGGTCGCGGGTTGGGCAGCGACAGTTGCGGAGATCACGACGCCAAAGTTTGGGCCGGCGCCGCGCATGGCCCAGAAGAGGTCGGCGTTGGACGACTTGGAGACGGTGCGGATGATGCCGTCAGCAGTGACGACGCGGAGCGAGATGATGTTGTCGACCCCAAGGCCGACTTCGCCCAAGAGGTTGCCTGCAAGGTCAGCAGAGCTACATCACATTCACCTAGCTCATGACATACCGTAGCCTCCACCAAGGTAGGCACTGACTGAGCCCACGCAGTTGCAGTTTCCAGTCAGGACCAGTGCGCCGGCAGCATCTGCTGCAGCAATGGTGTCGCCAATACTTGCTCCACCACCGATGGTTACTTCCTTCTTATCTTTCCTAACAGTGACGGCATTGAGTCCCGCAAGATTGATCAGCACGCCGTTCTGTCCGAGGTTGAACGTCTTCGCCCAACTGACACCACCATTCTGTGCCAGGAAAGGAATATTGAGCTTGGTACAGTACTTGACCTGGACAGGATGAGCACAGTAGATTGTCGTCAGGTCATGGCAAACGTACAACAGCGGCGACGTCTTTCTCCGACGAGACATTGACCACAACCGCCGGCAGCGGTGCGTTGAAGTCACTCCATCTGGGTTTGAGTTCGACCGAGACTTGCGAAGCGGACGAGACCAGCGACGTCAGATCTTGAGCGATCGATGGTGCTCGAATGGCGAGGGCCGAAGCGGCGGAAACCACGGACAAGAAAGAAAGCAGGACCTTCATCGTGTGCAAGGCGTGAGGTGTCGACAGCGTGCTCCTCGAGGCCGTCTGGGCTTTTAATATCCTCTGCCGTCCAAGATTTATGATCCACTCAACATGCACATATATGCAAGTAGGTATCCGACAGGCAGGGTTTGCCGTCGTGACAGGCGCCTGGGACTAGTCATGTCCTCGTTTGTAAGCCGTGCGGGTCTGAGGTGGTGCAGTGCGGAACGAGTGTTGGCAAGCACAATCCCCTTCTCGGATGTAGTGCCATGTGCGGACTCCGGCGAGTGTGCCAGAATCACACTGCTGTCAAATATTACGGCTAAGGATGCGAATATGCTCCGTCGTCACAAAAAGGTCCGATAACTTATGCGTCCTTCCCAATCGAGCATGTATTGCACCCCGGTAGGCTGAGATGTGCAGTTCCGACGTGAAGACCAATCGGGGATGTTGAAAGGATGCGGCTCCATGCATTCTGGACTTTCTCGGCAGCGTGATTCGGGCCGTCAATGCACAGCAGATTAAGTGCACTTTCAGCAAAGCATGTTCTGGATATCACTAAGCTGTATCGTGTGGGAACTAAGCTCGTCCCCCAGGGTTGCTTTGCACGGACATTCCGAATGACCGTCTCGTTATTCGAAAGCGTGTAGTTCGATTTTTCGAAATTATCCGCCCAGTCCAGTCGCCCGCGATCGAGTGGAAATTTTCATCTTGCTCCATTCTAATATCAATCGAATAACCACAGCCTTCAGGATCCCATGCTCATTGGCCCCAGGAAGGCGGATCTGACTGTGTCGATGGACTTGCTTGATGACGCGTAAGCTCCAACTCGTCTAGCTCTGTGTACTGTTTGTGAATGTGGTCGTTATACTTGCTCCCGAAATGACTGGGCCTTGTTCCTGTCTGCTTGGACGACCCGTATCCTGAGCCGGTGTTTGTCGTCAAAGGACGCGGGTGGAAGTGGAACCAGATCGGTCGTAATGTTGGCAGACACGCGCATACGATAGCTAACGAGAGCTCGATATTGGTCCAGAAGAAGACTGGCGTCGTGTAGTATATGACATCGTTCGGGTGTTTGATGTACTCCTCCGCGATGGAGTATGTGGCTACCACGCGAGTGACACTGACGGCGCACACGCTTTCTTGTCAGTGCAGATTCTAGTTGGCTCGAGCATAGACTTACGCTGCGCCCATCATGAGGATACCGATCGCGATGATCTTTCTTTGAGTGTTCATTTTGACACTCAGCACCATAGGTATCGGAAGCAGAAGGATGACGAAGTCTGCAATGACGTCTGTGTACTAGGGCATCGTCAGTACATCATCGCATGTCAGTTCTACGAGGGGTGTTCGTTGGAATCATCATCCCCAGAATGTAAAAGTGGCTTACAAGAAGAGCCAGAAACATCGGAACAGTCTCCACGCAGCTATTATGATAGTAAGGCTCAATAAACACCGTGATTGGGTAACACGTAAAGAGATGTGAGAAGCTGAAGCTGACGGTCCAGCCAATAACATATGCGAGAACGATGTAGAGAATGATTCGAAACTTGCGGACGTCGAAGATGTTCTTGTACATGATTAGTATCGAGGCTTTGATGAGCCCAAGACCGATGATAGAGATAATGTTCAACGCAAACTTCGTCTGTACAAGATGAGTATGAAGCCGGGAGTTGTGTGGTGCTGCGTACCTCTTCGAAGAAGATCAGCCCTGGGTCATCCATGATAGGATTGCCAAAGGGATCAAGTGGCTGATGCTGGCCTAGATGGCCATGAATCGCAGCTGAGTATACGTTAGATGGAACAGTCGCCTTGCTAGAGAGTAAACTTACTTGCAAGTTGGAGTATGCAGCACGTCATCGATACCAGCTATCACCAGTCAGTGTTGTCGAACGTGGTCCAAGACCTTGACGACTGACAAGCGCCCCTATTGCGAGATAGTCGTCCCAGGCAAAGCGTTTTGTAATGCTTTTGGCCCATATGCGAAGACACACAAAGATCAAAGGAAGGAGCATGAAGGATATCGCCAGTGCAATCATGCTACCCTTGGTATAGTTGTGCCGCATCGCGCTCGAATACCCCGGTGGCCAGCGTTCAGGAAGAGTGTGTGAAGGCCCTCGGCTCGCGCCTAGGAGAGGACTGACAGGTTCAAATGCTGAATGCGTGGCTGTGAGGACAGCGATACCGCTTAGCAATCTTGGCTCAAAAGGCTGCAGGGACCTGATATGCTACAGGGCCTCATGCAACCACGAAGTTCTTCTGTAACAGTACAGGGGCAGGCATTCCTTTTTCCCCCTTGTAGTATGATGGTCGTCGACCCGGTAATGGCCAATTAGAACGACGACTGTCGGTTTGCATGCGGCAGGTTCCGATAGTGAGGCAAGTGACGACCATCGATAAAGATTGTCAATACAGTGCAATTGTGTTGCGCAAGACCACCTCGACACCAATCATGCTTCGAGATGCATCCTTCCTGTCATGGTCGCCAGCACAAACCCCGTATGAGATCCCGCATAAGTAACAGATTCTTGACAGCTTGACATAGGGCAGCTTGAGCTAGAATTCGTGATATAGGCCAGGATTGCTGATGAGTTTTACGTATTCTCAGTCCATACCCCTGTGAAATAAAACCAGAGCAGCTCTATCTGTTCATTGTGATGGTCGGTCAGGTGGCACAACTGCGGCCCGTCATTGAGCACGGTCTTCAACGGCGAGTAGCGGTAGTCCGTGAGCGGCCCGTTGCGTGTTAGCGGGAAGGCTACGACCAGGGGCCATGCAAGACAGCTCGGGTTATCGCATCGCGTGTTGGCAATGAGTATTGAAGCCGCGGCAAGCTGATGGGAGCCGCGCGGCTGCCGCGCGAACCAGGCGTTCTTGTTCAGGTCCGGACAGGACAATGACAATCGAATCGGCTCCAGCGGGATCCGATGCCGAACAGCTCTCGCAAGGCGCCAGCCCTGACGTGTGTGGGTTGCTTTTTGTGCCTGGCCAAGGTGCAGTCCAATCGGATGATCTGCGGTGATCCGATCCGGCTCCTGCAGCTCCGTCAAATCGAACGAGGGTTGAGTTATGGATGAGAAACAACACCAAATTCGCAAACGAGTTGCAAACGGATATTGAAGAGCTGATTTGACGATCGCATCTTTACGCAGGCGTGCAAATTGCTCCAGTCGTCGGTCCCCTCTTATTGTAACCTGAGACATTTGAAAGCACTGCACAAGCTAATGCTGGGATCACACCGCAATACTGAGTGAGAACTATCAGTGAGGCAGACAGAGGCAGCAATCGGCGTCATCTTTGAAAGTTTCATATACTGTGGTCTGAGGCAGCCGCTTTGTTGCGGCGAGAATGTTGATGTTGCTATGCAGTGTCGCACACGTAGCAGAGGGTGTTTGCATTTCGAGGGGAAAGACGCAGGTCGTTCCGCGCTAGCAATGCATAGCGGCTCCCCTCGTCTTTTGGAATAAACCCTGGCCAGTGTTCGAGAAGAAAGGACGATCCAAAGAAGAGCATCAAAATTTCCAGCTCGACGTCGCGGGTGACCAATTCAGCAGCGAGGCTGGCGTTGCGCGCTCTGCCAGCTAACGATCAAGGCATCGGTTCATGCGCGTGACTCCGGACGCCATGTCTGTGCCTGGAACAGCCATGGCACAACTTCCAGCTCAGTACCATCCAAGAAATGTTTCAGCGATCGTTTTCCACCGGCAAGAAGCGGCCCGTTCCGCACGTCAGTCTAGAGATGATGTGTCTCAAGCCGAAGTTGCCTTGGGCTCAAAAACGTGGCTTGTATCAGCCTGAGCAAACGCAGAAGCCCAACCCCTGTCGCGCTGAAGCTATGATGCACACGAGTGCAAACACCCACAACCCAGGAACTGAGCAGTGAGAGACCCGCCGGATGTCCGGTTCCGTCCAGAGAGGTGTCCACCGATGCACGCGCAAGCACACGACTCATCAAGAGTTTATGCAAAAGCATCCACTGTGCCCATCCAGTCACACCCCACCCTCTGGCACTACAACGACCCACCGCCCCTACTCTCCGTGCTCCTCCCCCTCCTGTATCCTCAAAGTCTTAGTCGATAAAACACCGCATCACTCACGCTCTCATAATACGGCTCCATCTCCACAAATCCCCAGTTCTCATACAACCCCCTCGCCGCGCGCATACTACTCAGCGTATCCAGTACAATCTCCTCGTACCCCAGTTCCCGCGCCCTGCTCACCACAGCATTCATCAGCAGCCTACCGACACCCAGCCCCCGCGCCTCGGGCGTGAGGAAGAGCCTCTTGAGTTCAGCCCTGGAGGGACTCAGTGCGCGGAGACCAACGCAGCCAATTGGTTTCTCCGCCGCGATGGGGAGCGTAGACGACACAGGGTGAAGGGACGGGGAGGGGGGGAAAGAGGTAGGGATAGAGATGTAAGCCAGATATAGCGCGCCGTTTTGCTCGCCCGCGTACTTGCCGGGTAAGCTGGAGACTTCGTGGGAGAAGTTCTGGAAGTCGAGTTCAACGCCTGCAAAGTCGAGGAGGAATTGCTCGTACGCGAGGAAGAGGGTGCGGGTTACTTCCTTGTCGACGGGGAATGCTGCTGGGCGGATTTGAGCGGTGGGGTGCTCGTCGGGAGTTGAAGAGGGGGATGTGGACATGGTGGTGGTGGCGCGGGAGGTGAGTTGAGGTTGTATAGGTAAAACCTTGGAAACTACGATCTGGAGCCTGTAGAAATTTGTGCGTGGCGATAATTAGGGGGGTCCTTGTAGAACTGGTTGTAGGTAGATGGAGGGCGTCCCAATTCTTTTTGCGTTTTGAGTTGGCTTGTCTGTAGTGGTCGTGGCAGTAAAATGCAAGTGGTCTTAGCTTCGTTCGTTCAACGTAGGGCGTAGCGCATTCCACCCTCGACCCCACCCTTCCCGCTAGAGCACCCACTTGACCTCCCCCTGAGTCCCCGGTGATGGAAGGAATTTTATGAGTCCGCTTGAATGCGCTGAAATTCACCGTTAGATATGTGTTTGTAGTTATATATTTTCTTTTCTCCAAATTTTCCATCAAAGCTACAAAGTTTGGTCTTGTGGTGTAAGTTTCATCCCAACTCAGCTTCCAAGCTCCTCATCTAACAATCACCAGCTAGTGGTATGATTCTCGCTTAGGGTACCTAAGTAAACGTGCGAGAGGCCCCGCGTTCGAGTCGCGGCAAGACCCTTTTTTGCCGGTGTCTTCTCTGCGTCAGGGGGACGTTGAAGAACTTTTTGCACGGCTGCGAGGGTGTGAGGATGCTCTAGTCTGGAACTGTGGGCGTCTGTACTTTACTTTTTCGTGTGTTGTGGATGTCCTGGCGTTGTGGGTTGTAAGGGGCGTGATGTGATGCTGTCTTGTGAGGTTGTGAAGCAACAGGGACATGTATTTCTGGTACACAAAATGTATAAATTTATGCGCTGCATTCTCTGGAATATGTACCTCTGATTTGGGATACAACGGCTTGGTTGTGCTGGTGCTGTGAATTCTTGCGCGAAATCATGGCCATCTATGAAATGGGAAACTGAGGTGGGAATCAAAGCTGTGATACATCAACCACCACAATCTACCAAAATTGCTTCCATCGAAAGTATCAGCTATAGACTATTACGGTTTCTCACAGCTATGCACTCGTACATGCAATAAAGTCTGGACTCTCCGATTGGCTGCTAGAGGTAGCAATGATAGCAAGATACCTAATCACTCGTGTACATCATGATCCTCGGCATACCTGTAGCTGCACGATCTGTGTGGACGAAGAGAATTCCCTGATCGAAAAAACATGCACTTGAAATCACGGCTCGGCGCACAGCTCGCAGTAATGTTAACTGCAGGGCGCCAAGAACCGAGGCCGCGCAATGCTTTCGCGATGGCTGCACGCCGCAGCTTCCGGAGTTTGAGCCCTGCAGCCAATCCGTGCTCACGGATAAGGAGGTCGCCCAGCAACGCGGCAGACCGATCATGCCGCCCAGGTGAGGTTGGTTGACAGGTGCAGGTGCAGAATATTGACAGCAATACCGGTGCATGTCAATGTTGTGTTTGTTGACAAGTGCTGAAGGTGTTGCGGGGCCGGTATTTCAAAGTGTTGTTTCATGTTCATTTTACGCGGAGGAAGCGTGTGCATTGGCAAAGGATCATCAAACATGCAGCCACGAATCCTTGGTATCGGCCGATCGCCGCTGCGGGATATCGTTCACCAATGTACAGAGATGCGACTTGCTGGGTGTTTGAGAGGGCGGATTTTGGCCTGCACATGTCGGCTCAGCATGTCAGTGCAAACGTGACGTCGCGAAAAGTTGGGAGTTGCCCGAAAACGCAACATGGTCTATGAGCCTGTAATGTTCATGGGCGAGGCTGCAGGAGTCTGTGTCCGTTTCAATAGCGCGGCGTGGGGTGTCGAGTGTGCAGAGAGTTTGCAGCAGTGGCTGGCAGTGTGCATGCAGCTGTGAGCAGTCTACGCGGCTATCGGCAGCTTCACACACACTCCAGAGGCAAGTAGCAAGTAGTCAGTCGCGCTGGAGAGTAGCTCGTCACGCTCGCGTCCCCAACGGCCCAGACGTCAGAGCAGGTTGGAACGGCGCTGCGAGTGTCGTGTCGTGGGGCGTGCCGGGATAGGCGGCGGCGTCGGAATATTTGGCCCTGCCGGCCTCAAATCGTCGTCATCGGCCGTTAGCCGCAAGCCTCGCGCGCCAGGCAAAGAGTCTGAGTCTGCATGTGGCCGGCGCATCTCACGATGATAACCGGCGTTGTTCGCTCGCTCATTGCCAGCTGCTTGTGCCTGCTGGAGGCTGCCAGTGCTTGGGTGGATCCGCTCACCTCCTGGCCCTGTCACTGTTCACCTGGTGCCCTGTTGACGATCTGTCGCTCGTTTCCTCGAGGCTCCATTCGCCGCTTGGCAATTGCGTTGCCCGTGGCCCATTGCTCATTGCCCCAGTGCGCGAGTCGCAATTAGCACTCAACACTTCCCGCCGACGTCGATGCGCCGCCATTGCACCTCCTCTGCACGCCGACACGCCATCGCAGCTCCCCGGACACGGCCTGACGCTGCTCTCTCGCCCGCTGCCCCCTCCTCCACGCAGCCGTGACAAGGGCGCGGCCGAGCGACGTGCCTGCGCACCGCATTTCCAGGCCCTGGACCGCCATCTGGATCTGGCAGTCTCGATTCTGCGGGCACCACGCAGGACCACGCAGGACCACGCAGGACCACCACGCTGTGCACCCTCTTTAAATGCGCCAGTCGCCGCCGACAGGGCGAAACCCTGGACGCGAACGCGAACGCGCCCACGCCCACGCCGGCTCTGCAGCCCCCGACCCAGTGACTGCGCAGCTCCTCCTGGAACATGACCACGCCGTGAACGGCCGGCCTGAGGGAACAGAAGCAGCAACATCGCTCGGGAAAGAAGCAAAGCGGCGGAGCGGCGAGGGGCATGTGCCATCCGCCACAACACGCCGCCAGCCCAGCACCTCTGCCTCTGCAGCCGCCGCGCCCACCACGACCATGTCCATGTCGCCAGCAAAAACACGCCCTGCAGCCGCCGCCGCCCCGGCAAAGGACATCACCTCGGACAGCATGGTCGAAGGCCAGAACAGCAGGACGAGGCTGCGTCTGCGCAATCCCTGGGCCTGCTCGCTGTGCACGCTGCTCACCACGCTGCTGGGCTTCACCGCCCTGTTTCTCATGGCCCAGTCCTTCATGACGCGCCAGCTCGACACCAAAGGCTGCGACATGTCGTACATGCGGCCCATTTTCCACAAGTTTGACGACTTCGACACGGAGCACACGCGCTTCGCCAGCAAATACTCGCTGTACCTGTACCGAGAGGGTGGCATCGACGAAGACAGCAGGGTATGTTGTCGCAGCACCCACACCTGTTCCGCAAGCTAATCGAATGCAGGTCAAAGGCGTGCCCGTACTCTTCATTCCGGGAAATGCCGGCAGCTACAAGCAAGTACGCCCGCTTGGAGCGGAAGCAGCCTACTACTTCCACAACGCCCTCAAACATGACGACGTCGCCAACCGCGCTGGAAAACGGCCACTGGATTTCTTCACAGTCGACTTCAACGAGGATTTTACAGCGTTCCACGGCCAGACATTGCTTGACCAGGCCGAATATCTCAACGATGCCATCACTTTCATCCTATCCCTATACCACACCCCAGGACGCTCCGCCCGCGACTCGAATCTGCCCGACCCAACCTCGGTCGTCATCCTAGGACACTCGATGGGAGGCATGGTCGCTCGCACCATGCTCACCATGCCCAACTATCAATCAAACTCAATCAACACCATTGTAACTCTTGCAGCGCCGCATGCCAGACCTCCAGTCTCCTTTGATGGAGACATTGTCCGACTATACAAGGGTGTCAACAACTACTGGCGACACGCTTACTCCCAAAAGTGGGCCATCGACAACCCGCTTTGGCACGTCACACTCATCTCGATCGCTGGTGGAGGCCTGGATACTGTCGTGTCCTCCGACTATGCAAGTATAGCGTCGTTGGTACCTGCGACGCACGGCTTTACCGTTTTCACCTCGTCAATGCCACATGTTTGGACCGGTATGGATCATCTGGCGATTACATGGTGCGACCAGGAGAGAAAGAGCGTAGTGCGCGCGCTCTACGATGTGATCGATGCTTCGAGAGCTACTCAAACCGTACCTCGCGCCGAACGTATGCGCGGCTTCAAAAAGCAGTTTCTGACGGGCCTGGAAGACGTTGCTGAGAAAGCCTTGCCACACCAAGAAGCGAAGACTCTCCTCACTTTGGGGGAAAACAGCGCAGTCATTTCAGAGGGCGAGAAACTGGTTCTGCGAAGCCTCGGAAAGTCGCATCAGAAACCAAGGGCGTATTTGCTCCCGGTTCCGGCCCAAGACGAGAACCGCACCAAGCAATTCACACTCCTGACCAACGAGAAGCTGGACGCCCCTGGCGAGAACGGCAAGCTCGAGGTCTTGTTCTGCAGCGTTTATCCCCACCAAAATGGACAGTCGGCCGCCCTTTTCTCGATGAATATGGATCTTTCCGGCGACAGCTCAGGAGCTACACGTTTGGCTTGCAAGAACGCTGCATCGGACGTCATCGCGCTGCCGGAATCAACCCGTCAGTCTACCTTCCCCTTCAGATCAGATCAACGACCTTTCTCGTACCTCCACTACGACCTCAAAGATCTGTCCGAGCAGCAATTTGTCGCAGTTGTCGACAAGTCTGGCGATCGCAGCACCGGCTGGGTCGTCGCTGAGTTCAGCAACGTGTCTGACTCCGAATACAAAGTTGACATGGGCTTGTGGCGCCTCCTGACGACCGGCCTGAACTTTAGGCTCTCCGCACGTCGATCTTTGAGTATGGATATCAAGATTCCAGCCTTGCACTCGGCTTTGCTAGCGTACAATGTTCATATCGGCAAGCAGTCTTGCGATCGCGGAGAGCTTTTCGCACCACTGTTGCGACAGTACATCACCGAAGTTCACGAAAGCAAATTCTTCGTCAACGTCAGAGATGCTAACCTTAACCTCCACGGCGTCTCACCTTATATGCCGCCTACGCTATCGCCGCAGCAAACATCAAACGGGCTGGCGCTGCAGATCTGGTCTGACCCCACCTGCGATAGCACAGTGGAAGTCAATTTGAGGGTCGACGTACTAGGAAGCATCGGAAAGCTGTGGATGCGCTATCGTATTGTCTTCGCAGCGTTTCCTCTGCTCATCGTGGCACTGGTCATTCGTCAGCAGTTCCGAGTCTACGATGAGACAGGCGTATTCATGAGCTTTGCTAGCGGCTTCAACGAGTGCCTCCAAACATCTTTGCCGTTAGCTTTGGCTGCCTTGACGTTCCTCTCAATCGCCTTAGCTGGCGCACGCAACGAAAGTCTCGCACACTGGCCACTTCACTCTGTGGCGAGCAATACCACCGCACTCCTAGACGATGCGAACCACGAGCTCCTGCTTGGTACGGACGATACCTTCTTTTGGTTCCTTGTGCCACTCTTCGGACTCATGTGCATTGGAATCTGTGTCGTTCTGAACTACGTCGTACTCTTACTCACCTACATCCTCGCCACTATCTATGCCCTAGTCAATTCCTCGGCCCTTCGTAACGAAGAAGGACAACGAACACCGGGAGCGTTTGCTGTTACCTCGACAAGGCAGCGCACAATAACTACGGTGATCCTACTGACACTAGTGTCAACAGTTATCCCGTACCACTTCGCGTACATGGTGCTCTGTTTGGTGCAGCTAGCCACTTGCATCCGCGGATTCAGGCTTGCAAAAGAGACTCGTCTTGACACCAACTACAACTTTTACAATTACGCGCACACCATCCTGATCTTGATGATCTGGATCCTGCCTATCAATCTGCCGGTTCTTGTTGTTTGGGTGCGAAACCTCGCCGTCCATTGGTGGACACCGTTTTCATCACATCATAACATCCTATCGATAATGCCGTTCATCTTCCTAGTCGAAACCCTCAGCACAGGTCGCATGGTCCCCCGCGTCCAATCTCGATACTCCTCCCTCACCAACATCTTCCTCTTCTCCATCGCCGCATACGCCGCCGTCTATGGCGTCACCTACGCATACGTCCTGCACCATCTCGCCAACATCCTCTGCGCCTGGCTGGTTGCAATACACTTCGACATGCAGAACATCACCACAAAAAAGGTCGTCGGCGCGTTCGAAGCACCTCGGCCTGGGCCGCTAAGTGCCGACACAAAGAAACGACCATGACCTGCGCAATACTATTTCCTCACTTCTGCCTGCATTTTCTTCTTTCATGCATCTTTGCCTACTGCGATTACCCCGCGCTTTGACCGCGCACTGTTTGGATACCGGTGTTCAAGGTGTTGCAGCATTTTCACAGCCTTAGACCTCTGTTCTCCCCCCAGCATATACAGCCAAAGGGCTATGACTGGATTCGGATTCGTGCTTTTGTCATTGTCCATGCATAATGGCGCTCCTGTGCATATTCCTAATTTCCCGGCGCATCTTCTGCTTTGAAGGCTAATGGCATAGAGGCCGACTCACAACGGGCTGCTGAGACGGGACCACACGCTGCGGAGCGTAGTTCGGACGAGGTGGAATAGTGGTAGTATAGTGTAGAGCTAGGGATCTATTGTCTAATGAATGGCTTGTACTTCACAATCTCACTGGGCCTCTCTCGCTTGACGTGTTGTGTTCGCGAGGCGTAGGCTGGTCAATCGGACAACGTGGATGGCATGTCATGATTGAAAGCGAGGCGCCATCGCCGAGTCGGGAGACGGTGTCGGGCCACCGCAGCACCGACCCGTGTCACGTGTACCCAGGCCTGCCGATGTAATAGTTCGACTTAACATTGTTGCCTGAAGCCAGGATCTCGGCTTACATCTTACGGTGCTTTGGATTGGTGCGGTAAAAGGCCAAGCGAGCCACACACGATCGCACTGCGTTGCTCAATTGGGACAACTTGCGATCCCTCCCGCTACAGCTTCGTTTCAACCGGGTCTATGCCGTTGCCTGAAGCTAGTTGGATCTTGGCCTTCATCCTATGTAGTATGGTGCTTTGCTCTCCCGAGATTGGTGCGGACGAGGTCAAGCGGTCACAAGGCGAATCGCAGTCGTTCGCTCCTTTGGGACAAAACCTCGCAGCCGAGCACTAGCGCGCATGATCTGCGCCTAGGGCGGGTTTGCTGAACGGCCGGGGGCCCCACTCGTACAAGCTCCGACCGTATACGCCCTTACCGTGCTAAACTGTGCTTCTTGGGAAAATGGATAAAATGTCGAGGCGTAGCGCTCACGGTAGTCGTCGCTTTACATTGCTCATTGAGTTCTTCTACCCTCCTTGACCGGTCTGGCGCTGGGCACTCCTTTCGTCTTATGCTTGGCTCCCTCGCGTACAGCGCCATACATACGCCTTTACGGCTTACCGCTTCATATACACGGCCAGGCACCGACATCTACTACCGTTGTTAACGCGCGTCGTTGCAAAAACTTCTGCCTGGGGCATCTTATAAAGGGGGCTTGACACAACGTCTGAATCGTTTGCTGTAACCAATCTTCTCCAAGACTAAGCATGGCGGACCCGAAACCTGTGCCGCCTACTGCGAGTGCGGAGGGTGAGACTGCTGCACTGCAAACTCAGGTCGTCGAAGCCAGTGCATTAGATGGGAAAAATGCTGGAGGAGATGTTGGTCAACCGGATGCTGGAGTAGCTGCGGCTAAAAAAGGCTCGGATGCTGGGTTGAAGAACTATCTTGTAGGTAATACCTTCAATGGCTTTATTTACTGGCTGACATAGCGAAGCGCGTCTTCAAGTACGGGACATCATTGGACTACTTCCTGATTGCGTTATGCTGTGTCACTTCCATAGGTTCAGGCATAGTAAGTACGGTCGTGGTGTGTTAGGTTTCGACTGCTGATGGTGAACAGGCTTTCCCACTGATGAACATCGTGTTCGGTGTGTTTGCAAACTCTGCCGTCTAGAGGAATATGCTGACGAGGTAATCCAGGCCAGCTTGTAGGCACTTTCACCGAGTATTTCGTCCCCGGTACGAATGTGACGAGAGATGAGTTCCAAGCCGATATCAACACCTTATCGCTCTACATTGTATATTTGTTCATCGCCAAATTCGTTCTATCCTACGTCTCAATGGTCGGTTTCTCTTCCTTCTCTGATTGCGACGCACTGACTCTCTGCTAGCTCTGCATCCGCATCAGCGGCCTTCGAATGTCCGCTGCCCTCCGTCTAGCATACCTGCGCGCCCTCTTCGCACAACCTGTCGCTACCATCGACACCATATCTCCCGGTAAAGTGTCTACACGGATCACCACGTCGTCCAATACCGTCCAACTGGCCATCTCACAACACTTCGCCATGTTGTTCCAATCACTCGCATTCACGATCGGTCTATACGTTGTGTCGTTTATCAAAGGGTGGTTGTTGACTCTCGTAGCTTCGGCCGCACTGCCGTTCATTCTGGTGGTGTACGGAGTTATCGTGCCACCCTTCATCAAGATCCAGAAAGTGACTGCGAAGCATCTCGAGGATGCATCGGCTATGGCCTTCGAGATGTTCTCTTCTGTGCGCGTCGTGGTTGCCTTCGGTGCTGAAGCCAAGTTGGCTAGACAGTACGAGCTTGAGATTATCAAAGTAAGTCTCCGGTGCAAATTACCTCCAAGATACTGATATGTGGCTCTTTACTAGGCTGGTGAGAACGAAAAGAAGGCTGCGCCCTTGATGGGTCTCATGATGGCTCCACAGATGATGGCAATGTATGGCACTTTCGGCCTCACTTTCTGGTTTGGCATCAAGCGAGCGTCCGAAGGGAAAGGCAATGTCGGTGATATCACAGTGTGAGTCTTGGCTGTACAGTCTTGCCTCTG
This sequence comes from Stagonosporopsis rhizophila, assembly GCA_016767195.1. Taxonomy (NCBI): domain Eukaryota; kingdom Fungi; phylum Ascomycota; class Dothideomycetes; order Pleosporales; family Didymellaceae; genus Stagonosporopsis; species Stagonosporopsis rhizophila. The sequence continues at coordinate 800,733 of CP068492.1, forward strand.
TAGCTAAGCCATTCAGGGTTCTGTTCTCAGTCATGATGGCAGTCATGAACATCGGTCGCCTGGCAGCTCCGATCATGGCCATCGCAAAGGCTGCCACTGCGGCACACGAGTTGTTTGTCACCATTGACGCACCTGCTCCTGATACTAGTGGTAAGAAAGACCCTGAGATCACCGCAGACGACGACATTGTGTTTGAGAATGTCGCTTTCTCTTACCCAAGTCGTCCAAACGTACAGATTCTCGACAACCTTGGCCTGACCCTCAAGGCTGGTAAGGTTACTGCCATAGTTGGTCCATCTGGCTCAGGCAAAAGCACTATCGTAGGCCTTCTGCAGCGATGGTATGAGCTTGCAGGTACTACTGCCGTCGAGAAAGTAGATGTCCCTCCCCCTTCGCCTGTTGTAGACACACAGCAAATTCCGAAACCCAAACGGTTCTGGCAAAAGGGCCAAGAAAACAAGAAGAAGGGAGAGATGGATGAGTCGACAGAGAAGCCAAAGAAGGAGGAAGACGTAGATTTGGGGCCGAATACCTGCACAGGAACAGTAAGAATTGGCCAGACTGATCTGCGTGAGGTCGACTTGAAGTGGTGGCGGTCTCAGATTGGCCTTGTTCAGCAGGAGCCGTTCTTGTTCAACGACACCCTTTTCAATAACGTGGCCTTTGGACTGTGTGGCACAGGAATGCAAGATCTGTCGAAAGATGAGAAGACAAAGATGGTTGAAGAGGCGTGTCGGGAAGCGTATGCTGACGAGTTCATTGCGAAGTTGCCCCAAGGCTATGACACACTCGTGGGCGAAAGCGGCATCAAACTCTCCGGAGGGCAACGTCAGCGTATTGCTATCGCACGCAGCATCATCAAGCAGCCGACTATCCTGATTCTTGACGAAGCGACCAGCGCCATTGACGTGCGCACAGAAAGGATTGTTCAAAAAGCTCTAGATCGAGTATCGAGGAACCGAACCACCATCGTCATAGCTCATCGTCTGTCTACCATCAAGCGCGCCGATAAGATTGTGGTCTTACGGAAGGGCAAGCTCGTCGAGGAGGGTACACACGACGAGCTTGTTCGACTGGAAGCAGGCGTCTACCGTGGGCTGGTGTACGCGCAGGAGCTAGCTATGGAGCCGGAAGGCGCCAATGACATCTCTGAAGAAACCCAGTTGGAGCGCGTAAACACTGTGGACGCTAAGCGCGCGAATGCGCAGGAAACAGAGTCGCACACGTCTGAAGCGGATCCTGAGTACAAGGAACGGGGCCTCGTGCTTAGCTTTGGCCGCTTGCTGTACGAGCAGCGCAGCCAATGGCTTCTCTACTCGATTTCGACCGTTGGTATTCTCATGGCAGGCGCAATCTACCCACTCCAAGCCTTCATCTTTGCCAAGGTCATCGAAGTTTTCACTTTCACAGGTGATCAGCTTGTCAGCCGAGGCAACTTCTGGGCTGGTATGTTTGGCGTCGAAGCTGCTGCTGTCGGTTTCGCCTACTTTGTCCTTGGCTACGCACTACACTATGTCGAGGTTATTGTGACCGCGTTCTACGGCCAAGAGTACATCAACAACATGATGCGTAAACGTATTGCTTGGTTCGACGACCAAGGACACAGCGCTGGATCACTCACTTCGCGACTAAGCTCTGATGTCATGCAGCTCCGCCAGCTCATGACGACCGAGATGTCTATCGCTTTGATTGCTGTTGTCAACTTGGTAGGGTCGTTGATCATCTCGTTCGTCTACGGGTGGAAGCTGACCCTCGTGGCTCTCTTCTCCATCATGCCGATCATCCTGGGTGCAGGCTATATGCGTATGCGTCTGGAGATTCAGTTCGAGAAGAAGAATGCCCAAGTGTTCGAGGAGAGCAGTCAGTTTGCCACCGAAGCTGTAGGTGCCTTCCGCACGGTTCTGAGCCTCATCATGGAAAACATGATCGGCGATCGATACCAGAGTTTGCTGTCGGGCCATGTCAAGCATGCCTTTGGCAACGCAAAGTATTCGACTATCGTGTTTGCTGCAAGCGACAGTCTTGAGCTGGGATGCATGGCTCTCGCGTTCTGGTACGGCGGTACATTGCTTGCGAAGAGAGAGTATGGTCTGGTTGATTTCTTCGTCATCTATACCGCAGTAGTACAGGGTGCTATTGCTGCTGGTATGTGGTTCAGCTTTGCGCCGAGTAAGTGAATCCTCTCCTTTTTACTGCAACTCCACTGACTTCTGATAGACATGGCTCAGGCAACCGGTGCAGCAAATCGGATCTTGAGTATGCGTCCACCAAAGGACACCGCAACGCCCAACTATCCAGCTTTAAGCAATCCACCTGGTGGCGTCAGCGTGGATTTCCAGAACGTGAACTTTGCGTACAAGTCGCGCGACACGCAGGTTCTTTCAAACCTGAACCTGCACGTTGCTCCAGGCCAATTTGCAGCGCTCGTCGGCGCATCCGGCTGCGGCAAGTCCACCACGATTTCCCTCCTCGAACGCTTCTACGACGCCACATCCGGTACCATACTATACAATGGACAGGATATTACAGCTCTCGACCCATCCCTTTACCGCCAGCAACTCAGTCTCGTGTCTCAGGAGCCAACCCTCTACGAAGGCACGATAAAAGACAACATCTCCTTATCTGTTGCCAGCGCCACAGACTCCGACATCGAAGCCGCATGCTCAGATGCCCAAATCCACGATTTCATCGCCTCCCTCCCAGACGGCTACAATACCCGTCTTGGCCCCAAGGGCATGAGTCTCTCCGGGGGCCAGAAACAGCGTCTTAGTCTGGCAAGGGCGCTGCTGCGCAAACCGAGGTTGCTGTTGCTCGATGAAGCTACTTCGTCGCTTGATAGCGAAAGCGAAAAGCTCGTGCAAGCCGCAATCGAACGCGCCGCGGGCGAGGGAGGACGGACCATGATTGCTGTTGCGCACCGGCTGGCAACCATCCAGAAGGCTGATATTATATTCGTTATGGGCAGTGGGAGGGTGCTAGAGCAGGGGAATCATCAAGAGTTGCTGAAGAAGCGCGGGGTGTATTGGCAGATGGTAAGTCGAATCTTTCGTGTCCAATGCTGAGAGCGTATTTGCTGACTAGAAGCAGTGCCAGGCGCAGGCTTTGGATCGCTAGGACCAGCCTTGCTCGTAACGTGCAGAATCGGGCTAGTATTTGATGCCATTGAAGAGCAGAGCGAGTATAGATGCTTGTAATATCGTTGTAGAACCCAGTGTAGCATTTTCGGGAGTGTCCATGCATGGAGCATCATCACTCAGACCACTTCGCACATTATATGGCCGCCTTTGCCACGGCCATCAAAACGCTTTTTGTACCTTCCATAGACTACCATAGCACCCTCTGCCTCGCTTCAACCACGATCACTCTCACTGTTTGCGCATCTGGTGTTTTCGCCGATGTGGTGACATGGATAGATGGCCGAGATGCGCCAGCACCCCCACACTACCCGCAAATTTGCACATCCAACACCATAATATTGCACTTCATGATTTTCATGCGATGCCTCTGTGTTAACTCCACTCCGCAACCACTTGCCTGCCTTGCACCAACATTGTCCTGTATTATAAACACCACGCTGGCTGGCGTTTCCATCAAAGCATTAATAGCAACGCCCGGCTGGCACAATCGGTAGCGCGTGAGACTCTTAATCTCAAGGTTGTGGGTTCGGTTAGTTCTCCCAAATTCCCAAAGTTCGAATCTCGACTCTAACAAATTTCCAGAGCCCCACGTCGGGCTATTAGCTCCTCGCTTTCTTTTTTTTTTTTTGCTTCCTCTATAAGCTGGTGAGCTTGGTTCGCACAATCGATAGTCTAATCGTCGCAGTCGTACTTTTTAGATCCGTTTAATCTGCTCACCTTGCTCACCTCGCCCCAATGGATGGCAAGACTTTGGAACAAGGAATAGCTTGCTCATCGCGCTGGGACACTATGTGACGCCAAAAGGAGAAACAGCCTGGATATCGTCTCGTCTAATGCGTCCACTCCCTTTCCTCCTCCTTCCATGATCTATCCCACAAGAGCTCTGTGGACACGACAGCGCAGGCCGTGGCTCAAGGTTCGCGAACTCGAGCAGCGGGATTCTTTGGTGGTTGGCGAATACATACACGTAGTTGGCGAGATATGCACAGCGGGCGGGGCATCAGCTTCACAGCGCCGTTTCTAGTAACGACGAGGAAGGAGCGGGTGAAGTTATGCGGGAGTTGTGGATACTGCAAGGTCTGGAAATCTTGTGACTTAGTAGTTGGGGATTACAGTAAGTCTACTGTAATCGTTCCTGGCCTTCATCCATACCTTGACTTTGTCATCAATTTGCGGAGGATCGTGGCTGCGAGCTAAGATACACCAGGGCGGACTGGTACCATCATGTTACCCCCTCTTCGTGCCTTCTCGCGCGGCGTCCTGTGATCGGTTGTTGGTGAGGTAGAACCGTCCTCAGCGGGCTCTTGGTCTTGCGGCTGAATCACGTCCTGTCGAGAATCTTGTGTCTGTGCAGCGCTTTCTACTTCATCGTCCTCCTCATTATTACACTCCAGGCTCCGCTTGTAGCCATCCCACAGCTTTTCGATGCTTGTCCCGCAGCAATCGTGCCATAGCTTGTCGGCGTCATATCTGCAATTCCTGAGGGCCTGGTTGATCCTCCTCACCACATCGCATCCGTGCTTCTGCTCTAGCCATTCAAGGAAATACGCTGTGCGCTCATACCCAGCGTCCCAATCGCAGTCGCCCCGACGTTTCCAATGCGGTGGTGCGTACCCCGCCTTCAAGCGCACCCAGTCTGCCACGCCCTCAGTTAAGCCACCTGGTGCGGTATTGCCGCCGTGGTGTTGCCAGCAGTGAACCATCTCATGCACAAGGACTCCATTGATTTCTTCTTTTCGCCGCGACTCGCCAATGTATTCGATGTATTTGGTACTGAGGTGGATCTCTTTGTGGTCGTCATCGAGGTCGAGTCCGGTCGTGTATGCCACACCGTCCATGTCCCTCAGCACCAGCGTGATTGAACGTGTCGGCGGTATGCATGATCTGTCGACATCGGTGTATAGGAGACGAAGGACATGGTCAACTGCAGACTCGAGGGCTGAAGAGGCATGCACAAGGCGCAGGAACTCGCGTGAACCGTCTGACGACAGGTCCCGAAATTCGAGGCGGAGTAACGGCTTGCGCAGGGGCTTGACCTTCGGCTTAGAGGATTCGTCAGGTGTTGTCGTGTCGCTATGTTGTGTAGTGCTGTGCTCGTTGCTCGTGGCAGGGGGCAATGCCGAGGCTTGTGGGGCAGGCGGGGAGCTCGATGTCGGAGCCGGAGACATGGTTTGAAACATCTTCGGCGTTGACGAGGAGGTCATGTTGATATTGGACTCGCTGCGATAATTTATACAAAATTAAACAAGGCGGCGCAGGAAGTTAGAGTTGCGTTGCTATGCAGATATCAGGCAGTGGTGAGGCAGATGCGTTGGCATCATCGACATTGCAGTAGCTCGATCGATAACGACTGTGGATAAGCTTCGCGCCACACTAGTTGCTAACTTGTGGTGCAAGGGCCTTGAGGACGAAATGTCTTCTCCAGCGGGTACGTCTATGTTCTATTCAATCACGCATCTAGATGCTCTAAACGTCATTGTCAAAGCTGTTTCTTCTGTGCCTTTCGAAGGCTTGCTCACGAGCTCTTGAAAACCTCCGGAAACGTCTTCCTCAGCTCTTGCAGGCTCCTGATCTGATGCTTGGCGGCTTGCTTCGGGGGTGACTCCATACCTGGATCCAGGTAGTGAGCCACCTTCCAGCCTCGTTCATTGGCAGCCTTGCAGTTGATGTATGAGTCGTCTGAATCCATCAGTATGATTGGAGTTACAAATGACGCCTACCGTGAAGACTTACCGACGAAATAGCAATTCTCGTTCTTGGTCACTCCAGCCTGCTGCATAGCTTTGTCGAACATCTCTGCCTGCGGCTTGCAGACAAATCTGTCCGAGCTGTAGTCGCAGTATGTCATGCCTTCGAAGAGGTCATCGATTTTCAGAAGCTTGACTACGCGCTTGCCATGCGTAACGTAGGCATTTGTGAGCAACCATAAGCGGACTTTGCTGGTGTCGATGTCCTCGATGAGCTTGCGCAATTCAGCATCCGGCTTGATCACATCGTCCAAGGGCAGCGCATCGTCAACCTGCTCGTTGTAGTCCAAGGCATTGATCTTGTGGTGTCTGACAAGGCCCTCAATGGCAAGTCCGTATTCCCGATAATACTTGTAGTGAAGCTCATTGGCATCTTTCTGAGAGAGTTCAAGGTGAGTCTGGAAGTACTTGTCTATGCATGTTATAAGATACTGCCTGAATTCGAAAGCTAGAGTCTCGACTTACCGATGAGCTCAGCCATCATATCATGAATCTTGAGACCTGATCATTTAGCCTGTATCGATTAACGTCTGGATGCAATACGCACTCTTTGGATAGAGCTAACACGCGGTTAGCGGGTGCTGTTGTGCATACCAGTATATATTTACATACACAGTTGTCGATATCGAAGAAGAACACCGCTTTCTCATTTTCGTGCGCCATTTTGGTGTTTTGCGTGTGATGGCAAGAAGCAAGCTTTGTAGAGTGTGGTTGCGCCCTTTTGCAGTGGTTCTGTGGCGGACCTGGTCGACCTAGTGGACTTTTGTGGAGAAATCGACCTGGAACGAAAGGCCTATAGACCAGCTTCTGAAAGCAAACGACGCTGTGTATGCGGTTCGCAGTCCGGTACGAGCCGAGGTCCAGACAAGGAAAGAGTGAATGTCGCATCAACTGCATGCAGGGAGAAAACGTACAAGACTCATGACGCGTGGGGGTAAGTGAAGGACAGCGCGTCTATCTCCTTCCGGACTAGCGACTTGCTCAGAATTCCGAGTCCATTTCGGCTTCGATTCCACCTTGTTGGCGCCTCGCTCCCCAACCCCTTCATCTTCATCAACCGCGACATCAGACGGTAGCGTGTACGCTGCTCGTGTGTGTGCACATCTGCATATTCTTGATTACAGGCGTGTTGGTATTGAGTTCTAGTCGTGGACTGTCGCAAGGCCAATCGCCTGCCAGTCGCGCAATGTCGACCGTTGCGACTGCACTGCCGCACGTCAACGGCGCAAGGGTGGTATCCGCAGAGGCTCGTCGCGAGGTCGACTTCTTGAAACAGATCTTGCAGATACGCGACGAAGTGTTTGCTAGCAAACATCCGCGTATCCATCTTCCACCCAAAGTAATTGAACAGGTTGCACCGCGTCCACCGCAGACCACACCGCCGAGCAGACCCTCGACCAACGGCATTGCGCATGCTTCTAATGCTGCGCTGTCGTTACCGCCGCGCCCGGATAGCTCGCTACAGCAGACCACGCAAGCATCCGAGTTTGTTCCCCCTGCCCAACACATACAGCGACCCTATTCTGCCAAGTCAGCGTCCTCTGGCATCGATCCGGTGTTGCTGACCAAGTCTGACCACTTGATAAGGGCAGAGTTGCAGCTCAAGCGACAACAAATAGAACGGGCCTTGAAGGACCAGGTCGACAAGAAAGGCCGTGGCAATGATAACGAGGAGCGCGAGGCCCACTTCAATGTGGAGGAGTGCTTGATGCAAGCTCATCTCCGCGTGCCGCCTGTATCTGGCTTGCAGTCTACAACTAACAACAGTGATGGCGTTGAGTCTTTTGATGAGAACTCGTACTACTCCAGCAAGGCCGACAGTTGGTCTTCGGAGGATATTGATGTCAGTCAAACCTCCAATGCTGATGCTACAGGCACACATATCACAGCTGCGAAGCAGCCTGCCAGCGCTCTTCAAACAGCGCCTACTGTAATCGACCTTGATGAGGAGACGTACGAGCCTGCCGATGATATTGAAATCTATGAGCCAGAGCAAGTTGATCTTGGGGATGATGGAGACGAAGAAGACTATTCGCCGCCTCCGGCTGATGTTGGCCCCAGTGAGCCCAACAGGGGCCGTGTACGAAATCGTGGCTTTGGCAATGGTGGTGCGAATGGGTATGATTTTCCCCTTTCTTTTGTAATTTCCGCCTCCAGTCGCTTCCAGTGCAAGCTTGTCCATGGTCATGAATTCACGATTGAGTATCGAAGCCTGGACCGATCGCTGGCATTAAAAGCAGCGATGATGGCTCCCGGCGTGTTCTTGAGTCTACTGAAATTCCAACCTGTTCACCAAAACTCGAAGAGCACTCTCGTCCTCTGAATTCAGAGTACGGACTGGCGGCGATGCGATCGGGGTTTGGAAGCTCTACTGTAAGCTCGAGAGTGATGGTTGACTGACTGACATCAGGTCTCTCCACAATAGCCCATCAGGCCCAGCACCGCCGCTGCAGAACCCACGCAAACGTAGACGAGAAGAGAAGCGCCAAGAGAAACGACGCGAGCAGCAAGCCAACAAGCGTGCCGTTCGCTCTCCCGAGCCATACATCAAGGAAGAGCCCCAGTCACCCCCTCCTTTTGCAGAATCGCAGCCAAGCAAGCGGCGAGCCCTGCAGCCTGTTCCCCATGATGCTGAAGTTCTCTCTCCACGAGCACCGGTCTACTATCGCGAGTATGACGAGCCAACATCGCCAACCGTAATCCATACTCCGCAGCAGAGGCGACCACAGCCTCAGGAACAGGATCTGAGACGAGTGGCAAGCCTCCAGTACGCTCGACGTCCATACTCTCCAGGTGGAGGCAGTGGCGAGGTGTACGCAGTGCCACCAGAGTACCGCCCAATTCGTGCCGCCTCTCACGCTTTCGTCGACCGACCTGAAATACCAGTCTTTCGAGAGGCTTCTTCCCGCGCCTCGATGGCGCCACGATATGTCCGCGAACGCTCTCGATCTCCAATTTACGAACCTATGCATCCCCCTCGCCGCATTGTTGTAGATCAATATGGCAACAAGTACTATGCCGCGCCTGTCGATGCAAGAGAGTCGGCTGCGCCACCCAGCAGGCGCATTGAGGTTGACCCTTACTATGAGCGCGCAGCGACTCGCGAACCTATGATACGCGCGCCTGCTCGTACCGAAATTTACGAAGATGAGATCGGACAGCGAATGCCCCCACCGCCGCCGCGAAGATACATGGAAGCAGCGGAGCCCGAGCTTATAGAGGCTCGGCCATATCGACAGCGAGAGGCATCGCGCCGTCCCATCGAGGTCGAGTATCGACCTCAGGAACTACCTGAGCGTCGGCCAGTGCCGCAATACGAAGAAATGGGACCGCCACAGTATATGCCGTCTCGTGCCTACAGTGTACGCCCCGAGGTTGTACGAAGAGAGATACCAGAGGGCTACGTCCGCCATGAAAGCATCCAGCCAGGCCACATTCGCGCGTCAGCTCAACCGCGCTATCGTGAATTAAGTCTTGCGCAACAAGAGCCTGAACGGTTTGCAATGGCTCCTCCACAGAGTCGGCGATATGTCGAAGAGGAGATTGCGCCTGAATCATATTCTGCTTTAGCGCGACATGTAAGCTACCGTTATTGAGTACTGGGACAGGGCGGTTGTATTTGTACCAGCATTGTTGTTGTTGTGGTTGTGGTTGTGGTTGTGGTTGTAAGTACAATTATGTAGTACACAGCTTGAGGCCGCGAGTACACGCGCCAAGCAGTAATCTCGAAACCAAAACTTATCAGAGTCATGAATCCGACCCCTGCTCTCAGCGTCGACCATGACAGGAGCTCTGCACTTTCTGCATCTTGTTGTTGCTTGCATGACAAATGACGCTGTGCTTGAGAAGCTGCAACTAAACTGCAGCCAAAACACACACATAGACACAGTAGTGTCGACTGCTGACTTGGCTTTCTTGAACATCATTGTGGAGATGCCGGTATTTGTGGGCTTGATCGTCTATCGATTACGATATCGATAGGTGAGGGCTCAATCTAGACGTCGAGGGGCCAAGGCGTGGAGAGACTGAGCGCTTGCATCTGAAAATGTAAGACACAGCAGGTTGTTTCCTTTGTAGAGATCTTGGATGCCGACTGCTTCACATGGACAAAAGTGCTGTGACAAGGTACGATGCATCCATTTTTTCCACTTTTCTTCGTGCACAAGCTTCTGCACAGCCCCAATCGCGAATCTTGATTTGGATGAGCGTGAACGAACACGACCCCAGATCAGGAGGCACACGTCAGCATTTACGGATAGGCGGATAGTCAGGAGCGAAATGACGGCCGGCCAGGTATAGTCGGTGGTTTTCAGGGATCGATGGTGAGCTGAAGTATTGGAGACGTAACGAGAGGTCAATAAGCACGGCAGGGCACATGAGATGGCACCCTTGTAGACTAAAGTCCAAGCACCGGTACGTCACGCTTGGTTGGTTGTGCCTGCAAAGAAATGCCCGAGCTGCCTGTCTGAGTCTCGATTGTCTCAGGCCCTCATTCCACTACAGACGGCACGTGTCACCACCGGCGCCCGCGCCCTGCGTCGAAGCACACAGCCAGCCGCCACTGCATGAATGCGGACGATGCTGCTGCTGCTGCTGCTACGCGGCTCGACGTCACGGGGGAGGGGACGCGTGATGCGAGATCTGCCAGCACAAGGCCAGATTTGACTTTGCATTTGCTTCAGAGAGTTTGTGGGCGAGTGCGGTGAAACGGAGAGGTGGGGTGTTTGTTTTCACACGCGGTAGCAGACGAGCAGAGGCTCGCAGCGGTCAAGACATGGCATTGGATGCTGCACTCCACGAGAAGCTCGAGTCTGCAGCCATCATCGGCCCCCTGGCCGTGGAGTGATGTACATGCAGGCGTCCACGGACCACTCCCCCCCCCCAACAAGCGCTGGGCAGCCAGCAGCAGACGACGGGCGGCACAGCGGCACTGGCTGCAGCCGTGACGGCGTGGGAGGCTCTGCAGGCGCGGGCGACTGGGCAGCGTCAACGGCAGGCAGCGTGGCTGCTGGCACGGCTGCAGTTCGGGGGCACGGTGGCTCGCAAGACAGAGCCCGTCTGGTGTGGTGATTCGACTGCGGTGGGTGGTGGTGGAGCCGTGCGGCAGGCGGCGATTGGGTCAGCCTTGCCCAATGGCTCGCTACCCGTCGACGTTCGCTTCGCCTGCTTTCTCTCCCTCTTCATCACCACCGCCCGCCCGCAACCCCCAAGGGCGCCCGTTTCCCATTAGCATGCACAAGATATCCAACTTCACGGGTCAAGCCCGGCACGGCTGGGAGAAGATGACGCCGTCGGCCGGCTTCCCGTTCTCGAGGTCCAACCACGACATGCCCGTCACAGCTCCGATCAAGCGCCCGAGCACCGCGACCTCAGCGCCGCCCGTCATCCCGCCCGGCACCCAGGTCAACCTGAGCTTCAACGTGCCCTTCAGCAGCAACCTGGCCGGGCCCGACCCGGACGACATCATGTGGGCGAGCCCGGGAGCAAAGGCGCGCTGGACCATGCCGGAAGGGACGGCAGAGGGCACGCCCACCCACAAGCTGCCCGTCCACGCCCAGAACGTCGACAACCTGCGCGCCCTGTGCCGCGACGTCGGCGAGCAGACTGAGGGACGCGTCTCGGCCACGGTCGTGTCGGCCGAGTCCAAGCCGCTGCCCGGCCTGCAGCGAGGGCCATTGCGGGCCCTCGTCACCAACGTGTGCCTGTCGGGCGAGCTGGAGATTGTCAACTCGATGCGCTGCAAGATCCTTAACTCAACCCCCATTTCTCTGGTAGGCCTCCGCGCACAAGCATACGCGTCCTCACAATGCAGTGGCTGACAGTCGTGGCACAGCGCTCGTCGTTTGTCGACATCGACTCGGACCTCATCATCGACCGCCCCACTCAGAACATCAAAGCCGCCGTCCTGAACCAGCTGGACCTCATCTCCAAGACCACCAAGGCCGACATCTTTCTGCTGATGCCCAAGACGCCAGACATTGAGTCGGCGAGCTTCAATGGCAACCTCGACTCGACAATGGACCCGCGTCTGCGATGCGCCATCTACGGCGACCTCGAGACAATGGAGCACGCAAAGACGCGTGTTTTGATCATGATTGACCAGATTGTGAGTCTGTTTTTTTTTGGAGCCTGCCCTCAGCTGGACCACTACGCGACATGCTGACAGTCTTCGCTACAGCTCAAACGATACGTTGACACGATGAAGCTCGAGCTTACCATGCACACCTTGATCTGCGGCCGCGGACGCAAGAACATCAAGATCATCGAGTCTGCTACAGGAACCGCCATCTACTTCCCTCCGCCGTTCCCGCGACTGTTTGGATACACACCCCCTGGCGCACAGCGAAGACCAGACGATTTGGTATACATCACAGGTGAAAACTCGGAGTGTATCTTGCGTGCGAAGCAACGACTGCATGATCTTGTCATGTCCACCAAGGTGTTTGTGAAGCCAGTGATGGTAACTGACACCAAGCTTGATGCCATTTTGCTTGAGCGCCTTGACAAAGTGCGCAAGATCATTGAGAACAATGGCTCGTATATCTTGCTCCCGCCACTCGGTGTCCAGCGAGGTGTTGTTCGCGTCCAGGGCACCGATGTCCTGCACGTTGAACGCACAGTGCGCGAACTGATGGCTCTTGTAAGTTGCAAGATTGTGATGTACAGTCTACAATGCTCACAACGAATAGGCTGGGCAATTTTACAGTGCTTCTTGGTTCATCACTCACCCAGATCCCACCCAGCGCCCGCCCACCGCAGCTGATATCCGTGCCATGCTCTCCGACATTTGCATCAACTCTGGTGCCGAAGTTAGCTTCGAGAAGCTCAACTTTCACATCTATGGATCTGACGATGCCGTGAGAGCTGCTCTGATGGTGATTAGCAACATCCCATTTGTGAAGAAGTCTCAGTACAACATGAGTGTCAAGATTGAGCTTGCCAACGAGCATAAAGAGTTCGTCAGCGGTAAGAAGAACGGCAAGATCAACAAGATCATGAGTCACAGCAGCGTGCAAATCGTGTTCGATGGCTTCAACGAGTACAACTTCTACATTGTAGTACGTGGTGCACAATACGAGGCCACCAAAAACGGTCTCGACCTTGTTGAGCAGGAGATGCCTGCTGCCATCTCCTTCCACGTTCCTGATCAATACCACAAGCGCATCATTGGTATTGGTGGTCAACACATTCAGCGAATCATGAAGAAGTACTCTGTCTTCGTCAAATTCTCGAATGCTATGGACCGTGGAGGCTTTGGCAAGGAAGAAGATGATATCAAGGTTGATAATGTCATCTGCCGTACCCCTGCTCGCAACGCTCAGAACCTGGACCTTGTCAAACAGGAAATCATGGACATGGTCGAGAAGGCCGATGCTGAGTTCGTCTCTGAGACGATCAACATCAACCGTCTGTACCACCGCGAGCTCATTGCTCGCTTGGACAAGATCGATGAGCTCGAGAAGAAATTCAACTGCAAGATCACGTTCCCCAGCACCGAGGAAGCGAGCGACACTGTCACTGTCTCTGGCCCTGAGTACCAGGTGCCCTTGGCAGTTGATGAGTTCTTGGTAAGCCTGCGCACTGTTTAATTCGTCTGCCGGAAGCTAATAATACATAGGGTATGGTTCCAGAAGCCCACGAACTTTCTTTCCCTTCCACGACCGAGCTTTCCGAGCACATGCGCTCTGCTGATTTCAAGACTGAGGTCTTGGACAAGCTTGAGACACAGCACGTTGTTGACGCTCGCCTCAAGGACCCTGTCACGGAAACTGTCGAGGGCAAGGAGCAGACGATCGAGACACTCCACCTCAACTTTACCCGCAACAATGCAGGCGGTCTGAAGGACGCACTTGATTTCTTGATCAACCACCTTGTCATGCACGGGCTGGACGCCAACACCATTAGTGGCAATCTGCCTCGTCCCAAGTCAGACTCTTTTGAGGACTCTCTGCCCTTCTTCGAGTCCAAGCTACTCCAGCGAGCTGAGCCACCTGTCGAGAGCACCGACTCTCCAACCCGCTCCCATTTTGGCGACGAAGATACGACTCGTCCTTCCGGCATGCTTGACCGCCTCCGTAAGCCAGGCAGCATGTCGTCGTTCACTTCCATTTTCAATGGACGTAAGAACACTAACTCTCCAGGATCCCTGTTTAAGCACGCCTCCAGTAACGCATCGAAGGCTTCGCTCGCCAGTCTCGAGTCGACTGGTAGCTACCGCAACCCCTGGAACGACAGCGGCATCAATCTTGCAGACGATGAGCACCACACCAATGGCTGGCCTCAGCCCATGCCAACCCCCCGTTACGAATCCAAGTTTCCTTTTGGTTCTTCTTCCGCGGCACCTGGAGACGTAACTCCCAGGTACGACCCGCGGGGCTCCGTGGACAGCGGTCGCCCCAGTACTTCTCATTCTGCATCTGGATACCCGGCCCCTATTGGGCCTCCTCGTTAAATGATACACCATTTCGACCCATCTATCTGATATTCTGCGCCGGCCATACCCTTACGAAGAATACCCCGTCCAGCTCGCGCGTTTGTACCGATGCACACGCGTCCCGCGAAACGACAAAAGAATTATACCCCTCTCTATACAGGCGAATCGAGTGTAAAAGCAATATTACTGCTTTTGGCTGGTGTTGAAGTGCTGCGCATGATATCATTGTTATCGTCGTTGATTTGCTTTTTGTTGGGCTCTTGTGCCTGTTGGTTTTTGTAGTTTGGCGCTTGTGATTCTTGAGATGATTCCCCCTCGGCGCAAAAAGAATATATACCAATTTGCTGCACAAAATCTTGATCATGTGTTCAATTTCCTCCATCGGGTGATGCAGAAGGGGCGCCCTGGCCGTAGCAATAGATGGCGACTCGCATTGCTGTAGAGTACTGGTATATTGCAACCATAGGAGTTCTTATGCCAGCTTCACATGGTCATGACTACATACAACATTACGCAAGCTGTAATCAGCCAAGTAACATGATACAAGATGGGCGGCATTGTTTTTATTCATGATGTTGTATAAACCATAGGCGATGCCTATAACGTGTTTATCTCTGTGGGCGTAATGCTCGCGCACGTGCAGTGCAGTCGCGTAGAAGTGACGTCGGCGATAATTCGCCTAGCTCCGAGCTCGGGCTCCACTCTTCGTCACTGGCATCGAGCTAGCATCACTACGACTACTTCATCATACCTCAATTGCTCGAAGACGGTATTTGTCGGAATACGTATTTTCTTGAACACGACAATGGCGTCTAAGACTGCTTCAACGGCTTTGCGCTTAGGCTTGCGCCTCACAGCTACACGCGCTGCTGTGCAACCTGTGAAAGAAACAAGCATGGGCCTGCGCAACTTGACCACTGCACCCAAAAGCTTCACTAGCCTACGGCAGACCGCAGCTATCAGTGTCACCAGGCCCCTTTCTCAAAGGCGCTTCATCTCCGAGCGACCAGATGGCCGCGGTAGGATCTACCAGTTCGAAGATGTACGATTCCCCCAATCTCAGCCCTGGGTTTCCCTTCCAGCTCCCACGCATTCCAAGCCGCCTCTGACAAGCCCCACCAGATCCTCGACGTTCTAGAAAACCCCTCCGACTCTCGTCTTCTGATTGACGTCCGTGAACCCCACGAATTCGGCTCAAACACTATTCCCACCGCTATCAACCTGCCCATCACCTCGCACCCAGACGCGCTCCTCCTCTCCGCCGACGAGTTCCAGGATCAGTTCGGATTCGCGAAGCCGCCGATTGGCAAGGAGGTCGTGTTCTTCTGCAAGGCGGGCGTGCGCAGCAAGGCCGCGGCTAGTCTGGCACGACAGGCCGGGTACGAGAACGTGGGCGAGTATCCGGGGAGCTGGCTCGAGTGGGAGAAGTTGGGCGGCCCGGGAACAAAGACACCGCCTGAGGCGGGTGGAGTGGGGGAGCGGACGGGCCCGGTGGGTGAGACTAGTTTCGCAGCAGGGAAGACGAGTGGAGAGGAACATACTTCTGACGGGGTCGTGAGGCCGCCCAAGGGAGGGCAATTTGGGACACAGTAAGGTGTGATTTACCACTATAAAAGCTTCGAGATACAAGGGGAGGTACCTTTGCAAAGGAAACAAGATGCAATGACCACATCATCCTACCCAAGAAGTTCCGTAGGGACAGCACCCTGTACCGTGGGGTTTCCCCGCATCTTCGCCTTCTTCGATCTAATTACCATTTCTGTCACCGACTCACCTAGCGTCTTAATATCCATCTCTAGCCGCTCCGCACAACCATCACCAAGCAAGCCCCCCGCCCTCGATGAGCAGTGTCCTAGTCCGCTCCGATCCTCATGCGAACCTCCAAATGACATCGGTACCGCGAGATCCGACAGCGTAGCTAGTGGGGCAAATCTCAGAAGAGAAATACGTTGGTTGGGTTTGGATAGCGGCCAGATTTGCCTTGCCTCACTGATACGCATTATCATGGTAGACCGTTCGTTTCCCTCCGGCAGGTTCCCACTGCCTACTGCAGATATAAGTTACAGCAACAATCTGACGGCACTACATGTAAGCGACCAAGGAGCCGGATATCCGTGCGACGCTTTGTTTGATCCTGGTCCTTCCTGTTTGCCATTTACTTCACATTGGTCTCTTGCATCACACAGACCTATCTGCCTCTCGGGATCGGCCGTCATCGACTATATTACCATGTGCCTTGACGGTATCCTTGCGATCCTTGACCTGTTTTGTGTCCCGGACGACGCTTGGTGGAGAGGGAGAGCCTACCGTTGTGGGTCAGTGAGGTCCTGCTGTGCGATGCACCTAACTCAGGACGAGACTTTCAAGGAGTCAGCCCTCAAAAGAGAATAATCACAGATACATATCACTACAGTCTGGGGTTGCTGGCTTTGCAGGGGGGGGAAGCGGACTTTAATGGAAGCCTGCATTCTATGGTTGCGGCTTGTATTTGGGTAGTGCCGTGTTGATCATTTATCCTGAATAAGAACAAGACGAGTTTGACATTTGAGATATGTCACAAAAGCACAACACAGAGTGTTGACTGACGTGGTAGAAAGTGAATTGAGGAGCGGACTTTAACATAGAGTCTCTGTATTATCTCTCAAGATTATCTTATGCATCCTTGCTGGCTACCTTCGAGGCTCGCAAAGGCTTCTCACGAGGCCCAAGGGTTATCGTCACATGCGGTGCGCCACTGGGAGTTCCAGACGCTGACCTTGGACCACTTCCCACCCGCATTGCAGCCTGTGTCTTCGAAGACTTTCTTGGCAGTCTTACAGAACGCCGTGCAGTCATCAACACTGTTCTGTGGCCTTAGTCAGTTTCATGCGCATCGTTTTGGAGTCTCGAGAGGCTCACGCTGGTGCTAACGCAGCAGTGCGAGTTGTCTGGGTACAGGCACTGGCAAACCTGGCCGGCCTGGACACCAATGGCCATAGTAGCGAGGAATCCGATGATGGAGGAGATGCGGACCATTTTGCTGGTGGTCCCAAAGTTGAAGTCGTAGTTGAAGAGAGATTTCAAGGTGGTGAAAGGACTGTGAGCAACTTGTTAAGACAGAAGGATGTCAGCTCTCTGATACCGCTCTATCTAAGTATGTCAATTTGATCAACGCTCGGCCTATCGTCCAAGAGACCATGGAGAAAATCGCCGCTCGGGCTTTATTCCACCGTGAACCATCATAATTCAATGAGCGGTGTGGAGAAAGTAAAATGGATACGGAACCGTAGCCGAATGCTATGCTTGAAGGATTGAGTAACGGCATTTGAGAGGGTCCAAACATAATACACGAGAAAGGTCCGAAATCAGTCTGATCCAATGTTACAGGGACACTTCTAGTAAGGGGAGAGATAACGTGACATTGCATATACGCTGGTAGCATTGAGGTAGTACGTGAGGCCTTGACTCCACTAAAACATAGCGCAGTACACACCAGGGTACTCTGGAGCTACGCATCCAACGGTGGAGTCAACAACGCCGTATGAGCTACGGTGTAACCTGCCATTTATCCGTATCGTAAAGTCACATATTGTTTCAAGCGGGTATGTTGTAAAACATCATGATAGCAATTGTGTGCATGCAATAGTAGTGCACCTACGTCCTTAGGCATAATCGTATTTTTAGCAGGAGGGAAAACAACGATGAATCAACCGAGACCTCGTCGATTTCCGTCTTTTCGCGATCAAGGATGTAATCTGACTACCATCCGTAGTGTGCCTTGGTCTGTGCTGCAAGTGTTTTGCAAAAGGAAGGCCCGAGTGCTTGGACTACGCCCTTGTGGTTGTACATTTACAAGCAACTGCCTAGGACGCCAAAACGTGCTTGTTTGATTAAGATAGCGCATTGGCATGTGTGTACGCATTGAACACTAAGGACTACCCACGTGGGCTGCGCTATGCAGTAATCACGGTGTGATCTCGGTCTTTTTGCAATTGGTCCCATAATAGCTCCGATGGATACGACACACTGGATCACTTGTAGCAACCCAGTGTTATGGAAGTGGACCGCGACCTCAAAAGTTGGCTGTCTTGCCGATCGCTAGCAGCAAGTGACATCTTCAGGATTGTTATAACGCAGTCCTGATGACTCGAGCCAGTGATCTGTTACCATAATCAGACACCCTTCTAATCGTATAGAGCACAGCTACTGCACTTACACCGGAACCCGGCACCGTACACTGTAGCTCTTTTAACCCTTTCTGGAAAGCTATATGAGCCAGTTAGATGTGTGGCTGCAAGGGACGCGTTCGCATCGACACCCATGCAGTCTCGTTAGGAAGCTTTCTTTAAAGTACAACATGGCCGAACTTGGCTGGGTGGGAAGCGATTCCTACAAGGGCAAGCCTGTGCGAGTTGAGAAACGAAACTCTTATATTTTCCGTTGAATAGAAATATTGGTGTTTCCAAATGGGATGGTTGGTACTGAAGCGGTTGTGGGCCAGCTCGTGTTCCGACTCGCACAGCATGCCCCTTGTACCTGTCATGCATTCATTCACCGCAGATCTTCTCATTGACCGCCAGAGGCCTGATACTATCGAGTTATTGCTATACGCGACAAGTTGGCAGATAGGGAGATTACTCGGCATCTGACGTAAAGCCACTCTCTGGTATCTGGCCGCGATGAGAATAGTCTATATTAAGTCTATGGAAAGATAAGCACAGTCATAATCCGAAGATCTTCAAGTAAGTCACATCTTGACTTCCTCCAAAAATGAAGCTCCTCTCTACCCTTATTGTGTTCCTCGGAGCTGCCGCCATCAGCGAGGCAGCCGGCTGCAGCGGCTCCAGACAATGCCAATGTCTCTTCAACGACGGATCTCACTGCTGTGTCTATGGCGAAGTAAGTTGCTCAGCTTGAAAACCAACCTCTTCAGCAGTTGTGTACTGACTTCCATCTTCAAAGAATGCGCAGGCCGGTGATACGTCCGACTGCACTAAAGTATGTGGAGGTGCCTCTCGCTTGCTGCAGTCTGGCGAGAACGCTCCCACCAAGTGCAATGCTGGTGGGAAGTTTTCCTGCGTTGGAATCCTCACTGCTCAATTTCGCACACCGTGCTACAACAACGCCTAAGATTTTGTGAATACTCCCGGGTACCGCGGTGGTATCGGAGGATTATCGGAGAGTCATTACGCCAGGAGCAGTCAGAAGTTCCTTCTTAGACGGCTGATTGTCCTAGAGTCAGGAGCCTCGTCATCTACTTCTCATTAGCTCACACAATACGAAATGTTCTGCTTTCATCCACACCTGCCCCTCCTCACGCAGGACAGATGTACATGGTGTCGATCAAGAAGCATTGCATGCGAAATTTTGCCTCATACAATTGAAAAACTTCCCTCACAATGGGAAAGACATCACCGGCACCTGCAGAGAAGTCCATATATGAACAGAAACGCCGCAGATGACTGTACGCCCGAGCATTGATCCGTCAATACCTCATTCGCCATCGTTTGCGCCTCCAAGTCCTCCCGCAGACCTTCCGAGAGCACAAAAGAAAGTGCAACCGGTCTCATCTTCTCAAAAGTCTTCGCAAACAACTTCCAAATCTCATCTTAAATATCCGTCATAGCTGGAACGACCAAAGCAAGTCTCTTCTACCGCCTTACTTGCGGCAACGGATGCTCGTACCCCTCCCCTCATAACAGATGATGAGCATCGCGGAACAGGTCCTCGCATGGCAAGAATTGGATCACGATGTATAAAGTGATCACCACGAGACTGAGGCTCGTCAGAGTATTGCTGCCACAACTGTCGGCAAATAAGTCAGCATGGAGAAACTTGAGGACGTAACGTCCCTGAAGCTAATTGGTACTCATCTGTTCCGAAATCGATACGGGTCACGCCAAGGACCACCGTTGTAGTCTTTCAGATCCATAAAATGCTGGCGTAAAGCTTCAGTCTCCGCATCTCCAGAATCTGGCTCTAGTATGGGAACTGATGCTGATTGCAGTAATCATTCATCTCTTCATACTCATGCTTTTGAACGCTTGACGAGATCAATCTCTTAAGGTTGTCAGTACTTGGTTTCAGAGCCAAAAGATCCAGGTGAAGCATGTAAAATGCGGAAAGTATCCGAATATCATCTTCTGGATTGCACTCGGGAACGCGATGGCGAAAATTCCCTCGAGTTGCAGAATTATTCTGGCGCATGAACGTCAGGGAGGACGGGCCACAGTCGAAAGCTTATCCAAAGCATGTGTTCAGAGAAGGTCTGTGGCTGGAATTCCTGACTGTCTCATTGCTCCACGCGTCAAAGTGTCCCATGGGAGGCTAGTAAAGTTAAAATCTATCGACGTTAACTACAAGTAGCTAATCAATCGGGAGTCCGGTGACAATTGCAGTACATCATAAGGTGCCGATTTGGTGTCGGAAAAATTGTTGAACTTAACAGCCAGGATGTGATAGATAATGGCAGGTCATATCTTGATAGCTATCTTGACGCTGACGGAGGATTGTAGGGTCGTTCGGACGTTCCACTCTTGCTCGAAGGGCCTCCTGGAAGCATGAGGGTGGCACACCAGTCGGACAGATGGCTTCTCGAATAAAATCCACAGGTGTGCCCCTCGTGTCCGCTTCTCTCTTCAATTAGTCCTTTTTGAAAAGGATGTTATGCATATTTACGAGGAGAGTATGCATGTTCTAGGATTCCGTCCCACAAGCTCGAGACCTAGCCTTGCACAAAGACTGAGCCTCCCACGTGACCGACTCCGCACAGCAACAACGAGTATTATCGTAGTCCATTTGCCTGGTGCTTCACGAAGCGCGATGAATGTATCGTGCTGAGAATGTGACTGTAATTAGACTCGCCTCAATAGTTGACAGTGCGAATTCTAAGTCATCCAAGGTTCCCGAGCGTGCTTATGTCGGTTGGAATCATCATGTGCATCGGCATCTTTCTTAAGAGGCTAATTAAGGACACAAATGGCATGTAGTACACCGTAGGCCTCCCTTCTTAATTTTTGGTCTGAGACGAGGTCGACAAACCGCTGCGGGGCAAAGTTGGGCGCAGGTGCAGTGATTATGCAACCCTATAGTAGGTGCAGACTCCGTCCACAAATTACGGCTCGTTAATCAACAACACACTGAATTAAAATAGATAGTATGGATAGATCTTGTTCCATAATGCTAGGTCAGACTCCTGCATAGTTAGCGTGTCAATAGAGCCTGCGAACTTGTTCAGTTCAAACAGCCTTTAATGTTGATGCTAAGTATATGTACTTAAATATACTATTACTTTGCACATGCTTCTTATAGTGTTAAGCTGCACGAAAACAGAGGACTACACATTAACTAAGACTTAGAGCTTGAAAATCCTATTGCCTCTAGTTGTGCGTTACCTCTTGTTCTTTAAAAGTTTAGCGCTAATTATTATGCTGCTTTTGAATAGCCTGTGTTATCTTATATTGTATTCTAATAAAGGTTACTACATTATAAGACGTGTGAATGTAGATCTATGCCGTCAAATCAAAAATCCTGCTTGTGCCTTCATAGCCTAGTGTCTGCAAGTTAAGACGCGATACAAAAAGCACTTGACAGCTACTTAAGACCTTGTCCAGATCTTCTTAGGTAGTAAGCGCATGATAGTATCGTAGGAACAATGGCCAGGAGAGGTTAGGGACGCTGCAATGCTTGTCTGTTAGACTATAACAATTGTGTACTAATCACCAATGCAGCAACAGCAGCGTTAAGCATGCTTTGAATTACATACAGCTTTTAACTATAATTAACCTCCGCGTTAGTCGCAATAGCATCGGAAGCAGTCTTGAACGATTCCGCAGTTCAGTGAAAAGATAACATTGAAGTCAGATATATGATTAGGGTTGGGTCGCCAGAATTGGTTTATTCGGCCTGGTGGTACAATCTACCAAGCGAATTGCGCAATTCATGGCGTTCAGCCGGCCAATCGCCTTCACCATTTTATAAACCGCCGAGCCGAATCCAACCCAATTCAACCCCAGCGCGAACCACTCTCAGACATCGGACGACGGGAACGCGCAGGGAAAGCGTGATCCTGGACTCCTATCCCGCAAATCATGGACTTTCTTATAATTGCGCGGCGTCGCATCTCGAGTTTCGCTGATTGACCTTCCTAACGCCTTGAGTGGCATGCTATCTAGCACTAGAAATATTTATTGCCAGACATTTGCGGCTCCTGGGAAATTTTTGTTACGAAAAGCGCAAGGAGAGCCACCCGAAGACGTCCGAAATCTTGAGGGATATAAAGACATGTTGCTCATTCAACCGCGAAAGCGCAGCCGCGCCAACTTCGACCAGGACCATGCGAGAAGTCATCCGGCAAGCTGGCAGCCAGTTGTGCAGGAAACGCCTGCCGATATCAGAGCCTCTACACATACAGTAGTTTCGGGCTCGGTAGCCAGCTTCTCGAAGTCATCTATCGCGGCACTGAGTCTAGAGCAACTGCAGGAATTGAGCACGCACATTTCAGACCGCATCCAAATCAAGAGGCGCTACAACAACACACCACTCCGCCGCATAATTGCACGACAAGTGTCGGGAGCCCATTCTCCGACTCCAACACGCCCTGAGGAAGACACATTCAGCCAGACCGACACGCTTGTGAACTCCGAGGTCCTTGAAGCCCCCAGGGATTCGGTAGAGTCCATCCAGGCACGATACAATAGCACGCCTTTGCGTCGTATTCTGGCCCGTCAAGTATCTGCTGAGCAGAGGGAGAAATCAACCAGTAACGCTTCATCAACGCCTCCTTATGAGCCTGAGTCACTGGAGGTACGAAAAGCGAGATACAACGACACCCCCCTCCGGCGCATACTCTCACGCCAAACGTCCGCCGAACATCCCAAGGAGACCACCAGCAGCAACGTGTCTTCGTCTATCTCTTCTCAGCGCTCCGTCTCCACGATAGTACCACGCAGCAACACACCGCTGCGTCGCATCCTCTCCCGCCAGGCATCTGCACAGACAATCCTAACCCGACAAAAGGACGACGACGAGCTCTCTGACCGCGCAGACTCCGTCATCTCGCCTGACTCTCCCATCCTCTCTAGGCCAGTCAGCCAGCCCTCTGTTCTTGTTGAATTGACCTCCGAATCACGAATCCGCGCATACGAAATCGCAGTCTGGGGTATCACCAAAACACTCCCATTGCCAGCAGCGCGCGAGCACTGCAACTCCAATGACAGTATCCGAGCGTACGAGGAAGCGATATGGGCGAAGCATGCAGTGCTTGTTCGAGCGCCAAAGCCAGAGGAGAGCCAGGGGACTAGTGTCATGGTCATGGAGGTATTTGCAGATGCGAAGAAGCCGAAGCGGATAGTAGTTGATTCAAAGGGCAGTCCGCTGAGGAGAATCCTGCAGAGACAGACGAGTCAGGATTGGAGGGCGCCTGCGAGGGTGGGTGTTAAGTGAGAGTAGATGGTTGAGATCTGCAGGATTTCCACATGTTTCAATTTGTGTGATCTTGGAGTTTCGGGTGGTGAGTGCAGTGTAAGTTTGGTATTGTTGTAAGCCAACCGAATTGTGGTACTTTCGATGTAAGGATCTTATCGTTCTCAGTTGAGCGGCGAGAAGTCGATGCAGGATGGATGAACAAGGCTGCCTGCTTTGTGAATTTATCGTTCCTACCTTTGCGAGGAACGACATCACCAGTCTTCAGAAAAGGCAGTCCGAATGTTATGAATGTTCTCCCAATCAATATCAGGTCACGTGCCCAATGCAGTATTTCGCACAACTCTACTTCCATCTCGAATCCGCGCCTGCACAGAATTTAACTCGACACTATCTCACTCACGACAGTAGAACGACTTGAGACGGATTAAGTGTGTATTTTGTCGACTAGTGCAGCCACGGCCTCCCACCGCAGACGACCACACCAAACTATTGTCACTCGAACCGGACCCAGAAAAGTCTACATTCCACCTCGCTTAGTCGGTGAAATAGACTCAACATGCTCGATACCCGTGTTTTTCTCTGTCCTAGGATCAAGACCCTTGCCTCTGGCCGCCTCGTCTTCATCCACGAAGAGAGGCTTTCCTGTGACCTGCGCCCACACAGCCTTGTGCATGGGCTTCATGAACAGAGCGTCCATCTCTTCGAGCGTGATACCCTTTGTCTCGGGCACAAAGAAGAAAGACCACACACCCATGGCGACGAGAATAGAGGCGAAGAAGAAGTAAGCTCCATAGCCAAGGTCGCTGATCATGTAGGGCGTGCTGCGTGCGATGATGAAGGAACCGAGCCAGGTGTCGGCGGTCGTGAGCGAGACGCAGAGCATGCGGATATCGAGAGGGAATATTTCTGAAGCGTAAGTCCAAGTAATTCCTTGCCAGGTTGCGCAGATGATGAAAGCGTTTACATATACGCAGACCATGGCTAGGTAGCCCCAGCCGTCGCGGTTGACAGCACCGGCGGCGGCGGCGGCGGCAGGGTCGGCTTTCATCACGTACCCGCCAATATACCACATGGGGATGCAGCCGAGCGCCGCACCCCAAATGAGTCCCTTGCGGCGACCGACACGTTCAACAACGACGAAGGTGAATGTGCACATGCCGAGAGTCTTTGCGATGCCGTAGAAGCCGGTGGAAAACAGTCTAAGGGAAGTTCCGGAGATACCAAGGGTTTCGAAGATGCGTGGAGCGTAGTATGTAATGATATTGACCTGATGTTGGTCAGTAAAGATAGCTTGGTCATGCAGATGTGGCGACCTACTCCTGTGAAGCTCTGTAAGAACATGAGAGCAAGACCGATGGCCATGCGGTTCCGAACGCCTTTCTGGAAAAGCTTCTTGAATTGAGCCTTCTTGCTCATGCGATTAGTACTGCGCTCCTCGACTTGTGCGCGAATCTCGCTCATCTCATGCTGGATGTATGCGTGAGACGACTCAAGGTTGCGAATCTTCGTTAGGATCTTCTCAGCTCCTTCGAAATTGTCACCGCGGGCCAACCAGCCTATGTTGGGTTAGTATGAGTCAATCAAACGCAACATGAGCTTGACTTACGGGGTGATTCAGGACACCATGCGACACCGAGGAGAAGAAGAACACCGGGAATGAGCTGAACAGCAAGAGGAATAATCCACTGAGATTGGCTGTTGACGTCGATGGTACGATCACAGGCATAGTTGATCCAAAAGCCCAACATTCCTCCGCCTTGAGAGGCGATTTCGAAGATGCCGATTAGACGACCTCGAACAGAGGGTGGAGCGATCTCGGCAATGTAGACGGGTACTGTCATGGATGATGCGCCAATGCCTAAGCCGGCAATGGCTCGTCCACCGTAGATCATGTTAAGGCTGCCCTGGGCTGCCGTCATCAACGTACCTCCAAGAAGGAAGATGGACGAGGCGATGATCATCGTTTTCTTTCGACCGAGCTTTTCCGCAAGTGGGAAGGCGAACAGAGCGCCGAAGAAGCAGCCAGCCTGGGAGTGAAGGTCAGTAGCTGCTTGTGCACATCAGAACAACTATACATACCTGGAAAGTAGAAACGATGTTGCCCTGGATCGTGTCGCGCTGGTTTTGAGGGATGTTTATAGTCCCGAAGTCACGTCTGAACGAATCAAGGGCCATGGTTCCGCCAATGACGGCGGTGTCATAACCCACTACTCGGATTAGCACACATTCTGTTCCTTATAGACATCAAAACAAGGACATACTGGCTAGGGCCGACATGGAGGCAATACAGGCGATGACATGGAGGCGCCAGTTCCTCACCTCCGGAGGATCTAACGTGCCAGATGCATGAGTGGTAAAACAGCCCATTCCAGGGAGAAACTTTCAGAGGTATTCAAAGATCGAGAAGGAGTTGTGATAGTTCTAAGAGGGGTTGCCAGCAGGAGCGAAGCTTGTGCGCGAGGAAGACGTAGGACCTGCTCTTCTTATACACGCGTGCCTCGCTTCACGACACCGGTGGGATCACATACTACGTCGGCCTCAGAAATACCTCCCTCCACAATCACCGAGTCATACGACGCGGGGTGAGGTGCACGAGGGTTACACATGGTGCCATACCATGCCACTCACCTTCTCCGTTGAGATAACGCCATTGATTATCGCACAAAATCTGGGGGTTTAGAAGCTTGGCCGTAGACAGGGTTACGGCTTGAGTGCATCTTGGCGGGAATGGAGAATTGTTATTCGCAAGGAGAGGTCGAAGCATGCAGCAGAAATGCTTGGCGGGCGGAACCGTTGGTGTTGTCAGTTGTGGAGCTTGACAAGATCAGCAATGGCGCTACCCCGCGACGTCGGTGGCTAGCAAGTGCGGGGAAGACCGGTCGTAGAGCCTAGACGGCGTACCCAAAGAAGTATCCCTCTTCAATCTTCAAGGCGTGTCGCGATCGGCTATCTATATCCTCCCACGCTACCTCAAGATTATCTCTTTCCCTTCTGCGCTCTCGTGATTTATCACCAAATTCGCCGAGAAATCGTTGTCCGATTATGTGGTCTGGAATCTCTTGCGCGCACCTCTACACGAAGACAGTCACGCGTCGTGAACCTTGCTCAAGTCGGACGTCCGACCGTTAGCAGGTTGTAAATCCAGAGTAACTGGCATAGCCAAGACTGCGATCGTTAGCCCAGCGTGTGCCTTGGTGCATAATGGCTGGGTATTTCTTCTTTTGATTCGCCTTGTCAGAATCCTTCCACTAATATCGCCTGTACTTTTCCGAAGATTGCAAGACCAGATGGATGAGCGAGAATGACCCGGCACCAGACAACGAGGCAGTGAGATCGGCCAGCTTGGCACCATGACCAATAATTAGCAAGTCCAGCGGTAGTGGCGCCTCGAGTAACGACAGGTTATTACAGCGTAGTAGTAGTTCTAAACGCACGGCCGCGGATACGTTCTCCAGAGCCTCGCATTAACGAGCTTGGCGGCCTGCCTTTGGTATGGTTGCCGCGTGCATGTGGCTGCGGGATGCTTTGTCAAAGACACCTCGAGACGAACTCCACCACTTTTGAGCCTCAACAGAACCCGCGCAGGAAAGAGTCAACTCAGCTCCGTAATGTCGCCTGAGCGAAGAACAGATCGCGTGAAGTTTACTGTTCTCAGACGACCATAGGCAAACTCGCCATGGTCTTTTAATTCACCCCCCTCCCCCCTAAAGGCATGTCTAAAACCCCACTTTTATCAACATGATCGCTGTCGAGGTGTGGATATCCAAGACGACTCCCAAATTAGATGGGTTGATATCCACGACTTGGCAATGCATGTGCCCCTTTGACTACCAGGAACAGTAAGGATAGCGCACCCCACACGCTCGGCAGCTGACCGATCGTGGGTCGACCACGCTATGGGATGGTTAGCTTCTGTCTGCTGAAATTGTCGTCTCCAACATTGCTACTAGTGGTACCCCAGATTTTGCAGCTCAGACTGCTCCACCTGGTTCTCCACATAGTATTAATCTCAAGATCGATTTAAGGGAAATTCTCCTCATGACGCTCCTCCAACATTGTTGACACCAGAATTTACGTTCAAAGTTCTGCCTTTGGCTTCGCCTCATCCGACTCATCCATTTCCTCTTTGTCGACTACGATAAAGTCATCGTCTGAAGCCTCATTAATCTTCTGCTTTTTCTGCGATGGTTGCTTGGCATGGTCACCATCCATGGGCTCATCTGTAGGAGCATCAGGAAGCTGTGACAGGATCTCTGTCCTGGCCTCTGTACCTTGGCCTTCCTCTTGCTCTTCCTCAGTATCGTAATCGAGGGCAGCTTCTGTGTTAACAGTGGTGTCCGCAGCAGGGGGAAAGAAAGTACTGTTCAAAGACAAAGATTAGCACGGTAAAGAAAGTCAACACAGCCCCAACTTACGGTATGTTTCCGAAATATGCATCTTCGTCTTTCTCAAGGAAGTTGCAAAAAATAACACGATCCAGCGCATCCGCCTTCTCACCTTCTGCCAGAAACTTGCGCACAGTCTCCAACGCGACCAAGCTGGCCTCGCCGCTGGGGTACCCGTATACACCAGTGCTGATGGCCGAGAACGCGATGCTCTTACAACCATTCTCAACAGCTAACTGCAGACTGGTCTTGTAACAGCCGGCCAATAATCGTGCTGCATCATCTTTGTTCTTGTTCCAGTAAATGGGCCCCACAGCATGTATGATCTTGTCAGCAGGCAATTCGTAGCCATCGGTGATCTTCGCACTGCCGGTTTCACATCCGCCGAGAGTGCCGCACTCGTCCAGCAGCTCGGGCCCAGCAGCGCAGTGAATTGCGCCGTCGACGCCACCTCCTCCAAGCAATGACGTATTAGCAGCATTCACGATCGAGTCGACGGCGAGTGTGGTGATATCTTGGCGAATAACGCTGATTCTGTCGTTGTATGCTGCGTTTGGTTCGTAGTCCGGCGTGTTGTCTGCTGCAGCTTCAATCTTCTTGAGCTTGTAGAGCAGTGTGAGCGTCGGGATCTCATCGAGCGGGACTGAAGACGCCATCTTGGACTGTCCACTGAAGCCTCTGCTAGGCGGGTTTGCAAGGTAATAAGCACTGGACATTGTTGCACGTCTAGTGAGCAGGCGAAACATGCAACAGTGGTGTTGTTGTATATACGTAGCTGTCGCGTGCCAGGTAGTGAGCTAAAGCGGGGCAAGTGGTCTGTGCACAGGCTGGTCTGGCACGTCCACTTTCACCCATCGATCTTTATATGTGCCATGATTTGCTATGCCACGTGTAGCCACGGAAAATAGTAACATGCTTGATACGATATTAGTAAGCACTTTATATTTACAACATATGCTACTTCCTGTGAGGATGCGAGAACGCTCCTGACATCGTTCTGGCAACTTCTGGGCAAACAGCAAGTTTGTTTCCACAATGCAAATAAAACGAGATGTCGTATTATGATTCGCCTTGGACTTGGACGTCGTGTCCATTTGCATTAAGGACTGCTGAAACACAACTCCCGGTTTTACCGCGTGTTCATGGTCACAGCTCCACTGTGGTCTTCAGCTCGTGCCTGCGTTATGGGCCAGCAGGACGGCAATTGACTCCAGCTTTTCCTTTTTGACTGCGATATTTGACAGCGTCAGACCTTCAAACTGAAGCGGATCATTCATGTCGATCATACCTTCATCCGATTAATTACGGCCAAGCCCAAGTACAACGCTCACCCCATCTGACAACGTGTTTACTGAAGCATTCTTGTTGAATCCAATACTCCTCGCCTAATCATTTAAAGAGCATCGTATTTAGACCGAACATCAGTAGTCAAAAGAATCAAGCTGATAGTTGATGACGACTACAGTTCTTGATTCAAGGATCTGTAGACCATATTCGCAGGAACCTCGGTAGCGATCAGATGAATCACGCTGTTAGCCGGCCTCCTCTAACTTCTGAGATGTTAAAAGACCCTTTAGTTATAATAGCAAGAAGCCGCACATGAGCTGAAAGCAGCACTGCCCTAGGTGCCGTTTACTTCTTGTGTGGTCACATCCAGTAAAGCAGTCAACTCTGGTCGTTCAGAAGCCAGTGATTTTTGTAGGATGAGGAGAGACTGTAATACTGGTGCGTTAATAGGAAACTATCAAATACTATTAGAGGTGTAGAAGAACATTCAACTCATTAAAGAAAGACACAAGGATCAGGGCTGGTTCAAGGACAATCCTGCAATCCTCAACCTCCGTTCCGATCGAGAGGACGCGACTGAGTACGTATAAAAATCCATTCCCAATGTTATGGTCATGCTGCCTTGAAGCCACCGCCAATCTTGGAAAATGCTTGGGCATGCCCCAAGTGCCACTCGTCCCAGGCATTTGTATTGAAGTCGGCCATATAGATTGTGCTAGGTACTGGCTCCTGCGGCTCTCGGTTGTTCGGCCAAGGGTTTTGCGCAGGCTGGAATCCTTCGTCTGTATCGGCAGCCCATAGAAGATCAAGCCGCCTTAATAGGTATGAGTCGCCATGTTGCTTTGCAAGGGCTTTCAAATTCTGGAACTCATTGTCGCCGGCTTTCCATGACTTGTGCCTTAAAATTAGCTCAACACAATCCTGATGTCTCCTCTTGGAGGCGAGAAGCAACGGCGTGTGGTCGATGTCGCCTGTTGCAACGCTGGTGGATGTTGATACCTTTTGTCTGTCTGAGTTCACCTTAAGCAGAAACCCAAGTACATCAACGCGGCCGTCATTGGCGGCGGCGGCAAATGCACTGTGGCCGTACGAATCTTTCCGTGCTATGTCTACGCCATAAGTGGTGGCCAGAACCTTCATTACTCCTATGTGGGAGCTTTTGGCAGCATACCAGAAAGGGCTGCGACCAATTGCGTCAGGCTGGTCTACCATCCCTGGCAGACTTTGAGCCAACCATTTGATAGTGTTGACCTGGCCTCGGCATCCTGCGATGTGCAATACTGATATCTCACTCAGACAAGACAATGCTAGGTCTGCACCTTGATTAACAAGCTGGTATGCAGCAGCCTCATCTCGCTGACAAAGAGCTTGATGCAAAGAGGTACGTCCAAACAGGTCGGCCTGGTTCACCTGCAGTTGAGGCCATTGAACACCAATCCCAGCATCAGCAAGGATATGGAAGCTTGTGCGTCCGAGAATATCAAGCCGCGTGTCTGAAATAACCTTGCTGGCAATCCTTGGAACATACAGAAGCTCTCGTGGCGTGAAGGCCTGACACGACCTTATTCGAGGCGGAACTTCAATTTGAGTGTCGCAGATGTATTGAGCCGCATTATCTGTGAAACATTCCCAGTAGTAATGCACAGCTTCCATCTCGGCTTCGGCCAGCTTGACACCCGCTCTTAAAAGCCTTATTTGAAGTATATGAGCTATGCTCGTATGACCTAGCGAATGAAAATGCTGGATTGTTTCAATACAACTCTGAATCAGGTCGTGATCGGTGGGCCATGAGAGCCGGCGGTAGAATTGATGGGTTGCTAACGCATGCTGTGCGCGCGATGCTGCAATATCAGGACCTGCCGCCAGTATTTGAGAGCTGAGCTGGCGGTGGAAACATTGCAGGTCTTCAATCGCGGGTACAAGCTCAGGTAAGCTACCATGATGATCGCTCAGCCATGGATCGAGAGAAGGGTAGCACAAGATATTTGAGAAAAGATCCGAAGCTTCTTGTATGGCCATAACGAGGAGAGCTTGAAAACTAAGCGCCATGATACTGATTGGCGATTAGCGACCTCACTGCACTGGATCACTCGGGGACTCACGAGTCTGTAGAAGCTAAGCTAGGTCGACTTGCTTGTACAATAGACGAGCTTATAGTAGGTTGTAGCTGTGCGCGAAGGCGAAGAAATTTCTTGTTGGTTCTCGGTGCGTACTGTGCTGGTGAACATACTAGACCTCGCTCTGCACAACGCACGCATTGTTTTCTCAGGGGCTCAGTGCTGTACGAACACTTAAGAAATGTCAGCGCATAGGTTGTTTATGGAGAGCAACGTCAACGAAAGCTTTCTACTCACGATTTTCCTGTCGTAACGACAAGACGTGCATTTCATCACCGAGCCAGGCCTCCGAGGCTTCGGAATATTGAATCTCTGTGCAGCCATGGATTGTACAGGATCAGGCTGCGAAAAATGACGATAGCAGTGCAAGAAGACTGTTCACCTCTGGGGTCATGTAGTCTGAGTTAGTGAGGGTAGCACCAGGCTGCCTGCTCATCTGTTGAGCTAGCAGCGGTGAGCTCGCTGCAGGAAAGGCTGCGCTGTCGAAAATCACGTCTCCGTCTGGTATTGAAAAGCGAATACAATCATCCATCATGTCCACAGCAAAAGAGGTTTGTCGAGGGGCGCGTATGCATCCCTGTCTTTTGCTACATATCAGATTTAGCATACTTTCTGACCCGACAGCGCGGTCCGGAGCAACATGTTGCGATTCCAGAGCTACGAAAGTCAGCCTAGGCTGTTGCCTGACAGCGCCACACATGATCCTTGATCCTTGACACTACGCTTCGGGCGGGGCAGCGGTACCCTCCCCCGACTTTCGACGCACGAATCAATTCTGTGCGCCGGAAGTTGTTCGAATGTAAGGTTTGCCAAATCCGTCAAGCCATAGGCCTTGGTGCCACATTCGCACTCGAAGGGCGAAATGTGCTGAGAATGCTCGTGTGCATTGGCTTGCATCGTGGACAACGCTGCATGTCCAAAGCGCAACATGGTAGACCGAAGTATAAGAAGTGGCATCATCTCTTGTTCAAATCATTCCCGACCTTAACTCGGCGACAGATTTCTTTCCAAACTTTTGTTTCAAGTAGAAAGCTTTCTCTTGTCAGATAGACATTTACAAGATCCTTGTGTAACATGCCTGCATCCCGCTCTTCTGTCAAGTTCGGTACATACGAACTTGCACTCCAAGCCACAAATACAATCATAGCATTCATCGCGATGCTCGCTGCAGTGATGATGTTGGCGCTGTCCATATCTTTCTGCCGTAGGAGGCTGCGCTCACGCCGCCGATGTGGCAGTGCGTTTGAGCTCGAGGCTGTGCCAGCTTAAGTGAGTAAAGGGCTGGTCCCTTCATGGTAGTGCTGACACCCAGAGCAGAGCAGTGGCTTATTGACTTTGTGTATGGAGAAGGAGAAGTAGCTTGCGAATTTAATGCCATGACTTGAGAAAGACGGGGCGCGGATACTTGATGATAAGACCGGCAGTGTCTAGTGTGGGCTGAGAGAGCGGAAATGGTCAGGCACCCGAAATTTAGATATTGACTGTAAAGCAACGTGAGGGGTGGCCCGGCAGGACTTGGGTAGCTGCGGGCTGCCCCTCATGTCCATACAGTCCCCGGTCTACTTATTAGCTTCTAGAATCCTCGTATGCATATTTGGTCCGATTTTACGATAAATTGGATACCGCGTCCATCTTCTTGCAATCTTCATGTCCCATAGTTACAAGGTAGGAAGCCGTACGGTCGTCCGTGTAAAACAACACTCCAAGATTAACTTTCGTTACCTTGCTGAAGGATACATGGCTTGCGACCCATTGAACAAGAGGTCTACTCACCCACTTGTTTCTGCATATGAAGATGAATTCGACATGTGAATCTCCTAGATGAGTCAGGAGGTTTATGATGGCTGGCGACATATAAGAGCGTCTAATCAAGCCGGGTAAGACGGCAAGCTTCGACACAGCAAAATGTTGGATTGGGCCCGCGGCATATTGGGTCTCTTTCCGCGATGCTGAGCCGGCGTCAAGGCCGTGAAGAACATGACGCAAAGGGCAATGCCAGATCAAAGAGAAGGACCAGCAGCAGAGGAAGTACAGAAGTGCCACATGGAATGCACATAGGGTGGGGTTCGAGATGCAGGGTTCACGCCTCTGAAAGCTTGTCGCCCGCTAAGGCCAACTACAGGGATGACGTCGTGGTGGCTCAAGAGTCCAAGCTCCGGAACCAGGAACAGGAGGGCGCATTCCACACAAGCGTCAGAACTCGCCTCGACATGTTGCGCATTTCTCTCCTGAAGAGCTAATACCCATCTATTACATTCTGCAATGGTATGCGACCGGCACGGGAAGCGTCTCGCATCGCAAGGCTGACACGGCAATAGGCTTCAATACTGCGGCAGATCGTAGCTGGCCCACGTGCGCGCCACGCTGAAGCTGGCCTCGACTTGTGTTATGTCACAGAAAACAGTACAGCGACTTGACATACGCGCTCAAATCCGTCCTGACCGTCCTTAGTCATCGCTACATCCGGCCCCAGTGGCACCTATCCCCAGCGCGCGTACCGAAACCCGCTCGATGCCCTCGTCAAATTCCTCGACGCAAAACATGGCGAAGACTGGGCGATATGGGAATTTCGTGCAGAAGGCACCGGCTACCCCGATAGCGAGGTTTACAACCGCGTCTACCATTACCCCTTCCCCGATCACCATCCTCCTCCCTTTGCGCTCATACCGAACATCATGGCCAGTATGCGCAACTGGCTGAAGGCGAAGGAGGGGCGTGTGGTCGTCGTACACTGTAAAGCCGGAAAGGGAAGATCAGGCACGGCCAGCTGCAGTTATCTCATGAGTGAGGAGGGCTGGCCAATGGAGAAGGCTCTGCAGCGGTTCACAGAGCGGCGCATGCGCCCGGGCATGGGCTACAAAGGAGTCAGTATCCCGAGTCAGTTGCGGTGGCTTACGTACGTCGACCGATGGGCGAAATATGGCAAAATCTACGTGGAGCGACAGGTGGAAGTACTAGAAGTACACTGCTGGGGCCTGAGAGATGGTGTCAAGATCCAGATCGAGGGCTTCGTCGAGGACGGCAAGCTCATCAAAAACTTCCACACGTTTACCAAGGAAGAACGAGAGATTGTCAGAGGAGAGGTCAAGACGACAGGCATGGCGCAAGCAGTGCAGGAGGTCATGTACAAGAACGGACTTGGCGGGTCGGGTGGCAAGGCCAACGCACAGCAGGAGGGCAGCAAGAGCAACTCCAAGGAGGGAAGCACAAGCAACTCTAAGAATGCTAGCAGATCTTCGCTGGAAGTTCCACGAAACGCAGACGGCACCACCGCCGCTTCAAAAGCGAGCTCGAAAGAGAGCCTCCTTCCGGGCACCGGCGATGTCGTTTTTCGACCCTCGAAACGCGTCGTGCTGCCCACCAACGACATTAACATTGACGTCGAACGTCGCAACAAAGCTGCGTTTGATCTGACCATGGTGACTGCAGTCGCACACGTTTGGTTCAACACATTCTTCGAGGGCAGCGGTGCGGAGAAGGACGGCACAGCAGATGAGTCGGGCGTCTTCCAAATAGATTGGGATGCAATGGACGGCATAAAGGGCTCTTCAAGAAAAGGCACACAGGCGTTCGAGCGTGTTGCAGTTGTGTGGCGTGCGCTAAACGCTGAGGAGGGACGACCTGGCGTTGTCATCACAGAACCGAAGGAGGGTGAAGAGGTCCTTCAAACTGGTCCTACAGACTGGAAGGGTACGAAGGGTGTCGAGCCGAGTGAGGGTAAAGACCTGGGCTTGCGGTCTTCAAGCCCAGACGATTCAGAGCTCGACGTGACCCAGACAGAGGCCATAAAAAGTGCAAACGAGAAGAACAAGACAAAACTCCCAGTACCTGGTCGCCGGAATAGTAATGAAAGCGACGACAGCGATACCAGGGACGTTCGATCTCACGGCCCAAATGGCGAAGAGATCTTACAATACCCAATGCCAACACGACGCAACTTGAAAACAGGCGAGGAAAGAACTGCTTCATCAGAGCCGGCTTCACGCTCTACGCTGATAGACCAATCTGACGGTGCAACTGCTGAAACCTCGAGACCTTCATCGAGAGCATCGCATAGAGGCACGCGCCACGTTGAGAAGCTTATAGATAACGTAAAGTACCACGTCTCTGGCGCTGCACACACAGGCGACCTACCTGACGGGAAGCCGGAACATGAGATGAAGAATGCCAAGGAACATCAACTTGGGCACGTGGGAAAGAGCAAAACATCCAGTTGAAGTGCTTGAGAAACTCAGGTGGCCACATGACATCGGGTAGCAAGCTGTAGGACGAGGCTCGTGTTGTTGATCAACGGAGTAAGAGCTTGTGGAATCGTGGTGCAGCGTATTAGATTGGTGCACGAAGCACATGCGTGTATATGATGCAGCCTGCAGGATACATACAGGAGGCGTTGAGCACTAAAGCGTATGTGGCTTTTAGGGTTCGGCGTCCATTCTTTGTTTTGGGCGGACGCTTTCTCTCTGCCTTACATATACCAGTTCAGTAGCAATGATATCTCTGTAGACTTTCATCTGAAATGCATGTTGAGACTCATTCAAAATTCAAATTCGGCTTACGTCGATATTGCAAGTATATCAGCCAAAGTGAGGCGGGCGCCTGCCGTTGCGCCCAAGCGCCACCTACAACTCAGCGGGCCTCCGACCTCGACCACAGTCGTGCAGTGCAACCCCAAATGCATTGGCTTTACCCCCAAACCGGATACCCGCCAGCGAAGATGGTATCACATACGTGTACACGTGAAAGACATCGAGTCTGCGCATCGTCAGCAACTGCTTTCGCGGTACGCGGCAGGCTTTTAACGGCGCGATCTGAAGCGAACAGAACCTAAGTACAAAAAGTTCACGGGCTCACCAGAATGGCTCTCAGATTTCAAATACTCGAAGACTGAGATACTGAAATATGCCACCGGTCGTTCCGGACACCATAGGTAACCTAAACGCGTGAGTTGCGCAACCGCAGATCCGGCGAGGCTGAAGGCGTCGAGCAGGCTAGCCGCCACGCGACTTCACCAGATTCGCTCAGTGATCTGACCGGTCGCCTTGTCTGTCATATCGTATGCATGTCATCTTGCATCGAAAGCCAATCCAATCTGCGGGCGCCCTTCGCCGGAATTGCACGCACCTGTTGCCTAGGGAAGTGCTGACGTGTATCTGCATGCCACCCATCAAGTAAGAGCCTCCAACGACTATATTGGGGTCTCGAAGGGCGAGGAAGTAGGGTGCTCGAGCTCATCAGTATTCAACAGCCTTAAATGATTTGTCTGAGCATCTCAACCTTCGGAACAGGTCAGCGAATCGTCGTGTACAGGTCCATCTGTGGAATATATCGTGTTCTTGCCTACCATAATCTCGGATCTCGCTGACGCCTTCATCAAACATACATCGTCTAACAACGCTGAATTATCTATCCCTTACCTCGAGCAACTAAGATAAACACCCTCGTTGTCTGCCGATATATGGGCTGCGGGCGACCGAAACTACTACTCTCTCTTAAACCTCGACCGATCGTTGATTTCTCTACCGATAGTTGATCTCGCTACGAGGGGGTGAAAAAGACTAAATTCAGTCACCCGACCTTGTAGGCTCTTCAACTTTTCAATGAGTAAATCCAGCAGCACCGAGTCGACGCCCAAGATTCCTCCTCGCCCTCCACCGATGACCAATAATATATCAGACACCTCAAGCTCATCGCCAGTCGTCCTGACAACTCCATCGGTAACTTCAGAGCCAGATCATATTTTGCTGGAGAACGAACCGAAAATGGATTCCAGTCAAGATCAAGTCGAGGCTCAGAAAACCGAAGCAACGCCCGAGCCTGACTCTTCGCCTGTACCTCCATCACCGCCGTCGACTACACCTTCAAAAGTTGAGACCTCAGATGGTACTGCCACAGAAAAGACGGGGGATACTGTGAATGTCAAGAAGGCGAAGAACTCGGCTAAGAAAGGCAAGGCTAAGAAGAACAGTGGTGATTTGTCTGCTTCCGACGATAGCGATGCGGGCAGTGAATCTGAGGATAGCACTGATGATGAGAAAGAAAAGCGCAAGAAGAAGCGGAAAGCAGCGACAAAGAAGGCGGCCGATAAGAAGAAGGCGGCAAAAGCGAGAGCACAGAAGAAGAAGACGAAGAAGAACAAGAAGAAAAAGCAGATAGAGTCTAGCGACGAGTCTAGCGACGAGTCTTCGTCAGATTCCCTGAACTCAGACACTACTTCCAGTTCTGATTCTGACTCTGATGTTGCAAAGAAGAAGAGTCGACGCAAGGCCGCGAAAGCCAAGGCGAAAGTGAAGAAGAAGAACAAGAAAGCCGACAACTCCAGCGATGATAGTGACTCTGGTACGTCCTCGAGCTCGAGCTCGAGCTCGTCAAGCAGTGATTCGGATTCAGACTCGGATGATGTGAGGTCCAGGCGCAAGCGCTCCAAAGCGAAGCGTAAGGCCAGGACGAACAAGCCAGTCGAAGATAATGGCATTGTTTCTGATGGTCCCATCACTATCACAACCACAGATGGGAGCGTGCCACCTCTCCCTGGCGATGACATCAACATGCAAGTCTCGAAGGTAGCTGCGGTCCTCCGAAACCTCAAAATGCAACAGCTTGCCGCTGCAACTACCGCCGCTGGCGTTCCTCCACCGTTACCACCACAAGCACCAGCAAAGAAGAACGCACATGAATTCAAGCGTGTTGACCAAGTTTGGGACACCAAGCTTCGCGACTACAAACTCGTTGAGAGTACCGCTGACCAGAAAGACGAGTTTGAGTGTGTGTTCACGGTGCGACGAAGATTCAACTGGGAAGGCAAGCTTCGTGAGACGTTGGTCGATATCAAGTCGAAAGCATTGCGAGGTGTTCTTCAGATTGTTCTTAAGGAGTGTAAGTGCGTAAGTCTTGTGGAGGATATACCGGAAGTTGACCCCCACATCCTCTATCACTACTACGATGAGATGAAGAGATACATGAAGAAGACTCTGAAGCCAAAGCTCAAGCGTGCGAAGAAGTCAAAGGACAGGAAGCAACTCAGTCAAGAAATCGCTCAGTGTAAGCTCCTGCTCGGCTACATAGACGAAGACTATGCTGCGACTCGAAAGGCACTGAAGCCGCTGCTCAAAGCCGGTACAATCACGTATGAGCTTTGCTGGGCACTCTTCAAGCCAAATACCATCGTATACACACCTACGTATGGCAATAAAGAGGATCCCCGATGCTTCAGAGTCGAACAATGCTTCGAGTATGAGAGCTGGTTGAGTGGAGCTAAGTCATGCTGTATCGACGGGAAGTACCTTGAGTATGACGGCCAGGTGTTTGGACTCGGCGACCACCAAGCTGAGATCAAGTCCTTTAAGGGCCACAAAAAGATCACAAGTCTCGTAGCATACCCGTTGAAGTACCACAAGGACCCTAAGGTAGGTACAATTCTAGCCCCCGATAAATCATTGCTGATAGAAGAACAGGGCATACAGAAGCTTTTGATTGAGCGAGGCAAAAAGTTCATTGCGCTTCAGGGAATGAACTATCGTCTCCAGAAGGGCATAGCGTATCAGAAAGTCAAGAACACGATCGCCAAGTACAACATCAACGGCCGTGTCATGATTGACCCAGCCATCTTTCGTCGGATACAACCAAACTATCCGCTCTCATACATCAAGCCAGAAGAGCTCAACCGAGAAGACGAAGAAGCTAAGAAAGAGATGAGTGATGACTGCTGCAGTGCAAGCGATGACGATGATGAAGACGATGATGACGATCTTTCAGAGAGTGAGAAGCCAGAAAAGGACCCAATGCGTATAGTGCTGTGGAAAGACAGCAAAGGTAAGAAACATCCAATCGCAGTATCCCAGAGCGTCATCGATGCGGAGAATGGTGTTGGTAACAATGAGACTACGAAGCTGGAAACCGACGAGGACGGCAACATGACCAACCACATCTTCTCAGAAGAGGAGCTCATCATTGCCTCACCCGTTGTTCTTGGATTTGCATTCTCAGAGAAGCTGTGGCTCGAGTTCTCGCTCTCCGGAATTGAAGAGATTCAATGGAATGCAGAAGCCTTCAACTCGCTTGTCCTGCCAGATAAGATCAAGTCTAACCTCAAGGGTCTCGTCTCTTCGCACCGCTTCAATGCTGCACGCACGATCGACGACGTCATTCAAGGCAAGGGCAAGGGCCTCAATGTCGTGCTTCACGGTCCTCCAGGCGTAGGCAAAACGCTCACTGGCGAGTCCATTGCCGAATATCTCAAGTGTCCGCTCTATGCCGTGTCTGCTGGTGAGCTCGGTACCAACTCCGGTAGTCTTGAGCGCGACTTGAACCGAATCATGGACATCACGCATTCCTGGGGTGCGATTCTGCTTCTTGATGAGGCGGACGTATTCCTAGAGGCACGCCAGCCGCACGACATCCACCGCAACAGCTTGGTCTCAGTGTTCTTGCGATTGACAGAGTACTACCAGGGTATTCTCTTCTTGACGACAAATCGCGTCGAAACATTCGATGAGGCATTCCAGAGCAGAATCCACATGGGCATTCGCTACGAGAACCTGAAGCCGGCTGCACGGAAGAGAATCTGGCAGCATCATGTGGGCAAGGTTGAGAAGATGGCTGTCGGAGAACAAGAAAGTGACAAGGGTTTAGAGAAGATGAGACCTTTCACGGACGCTGACTTCAACGAGCTGAGTAAGAGAAACATGAACGGCCGACAGGTGCGTACCCTCTCTTTTCCATAAGAAGACTTTACTGATTAATTCATAGATCAAGAATACGGTCAAGACGGGCCAGTCCATTGCGCTATCCGAGAAAGCGTCGTTCAGCATGGAGCATCTCAAGCGTGTGCTTGAGGTTGCGCAGGCTTTCGAGGATGACATGCGTGGTGGGAAGGGCTATCGTGATGCCATGCAGCATTACACCTAGATGGAGACTCTCCGAGATATTGTTCGCAAGGTCTCGGGATTTTGCGTTGGTTGCGATATGACGTATGCTCAATATCGATGTTACTGTGAGAATAAGAGGGCCGATGGGCAGGATGGGCTACCAAACGCGTGGCAAGGGTCACA
This sequence comes from Stagonosporopsis rhizophila, assembly GCA_016767195.1. NCBI lineage: Eukaryota > Fungi > Ascomycota > Dothideomycetes > Pleosporales > Didymellaceae > Stagonosporopsis > Stagonosporopsis rhizophila. The sequence goes on from CP068492.1 coordinate 841,292, forward strand.
GAATCTGGACTACGGGGGGTGGTGCTAACTTTATGAAAGTGCAAGACGGTAATTCTCAACTCATTTCAGATGGGACCAAAAGCTCATTTTCAAAACACAATCCGCTACGTTATAGGCCTCAAAAGCTTGCATCGTGAGGCTCTAATGATGATCTGATCAGCATCAAATAACCTCTTGACCAGAGCAATAAGACAGCTCTTTCACGGATGCTGCTAGAGTTGTGTTGCACCTGCCATCTATTTTGCACACTTTTATTAAACCCGTCATCGAGTCAGAGCCCCTGCACATGCGTCCACCTACGTCAACAGATCATTCCCGCAACAAAATGTGTGAGATTGACTTTCGCGTTCTAAGGTGTTTCTGTCGGTGTCTAACTAGCGGCACACTTCCTATTCAACAATGTTCTAGACTGTTAAGGCTGACTGCCAAGGCAGTGGCTGGATCCCCCCCGCGAAAATCCCCGCTCCTGCTTTGGAAACCTTCTGGGGCTCGTGGAAACAACCATCACCTCACTTATTCCCGTCACCTCGCACAGCGCCCATGCAACACCAGCCAGATCGTCATCATTCACCTGACTGACAGCATTCCCGGACCACCACTTTTATGAGCAGGGCGCGTGCGCCGAGCGCACCATGAAAGAAGAGGCTGTATATGCCTCGGAAAGTCCCGAGGCTTCATCGAACTCAGTCACACCAGGTGATGCGCCGCCAAAGAAGAAGCAAAAGAGAAACAAGCCTACTTTGAGCTGCGAAGAATGTGTGGAGCGTAAGACTAAGGTACGTACCTGCCCATGCAGTGAGCATTATTGGTCTTGCTGTCGCGGGAGTACCTGCGTCATGATTTCGCGGGACCGCAAATTTAACGCTGCACGCAGTGTGATCGGACTCGGCCGCACTGTCTGGCGTGCATCAAGCGACAGTCAGTTTGCAAGTACTCAGAAATCGCGAATTTGATCGCAGCTGGCGCGGATGGGTATGTCGCAGTCTTCCAGTCTTCGTACAACGATTCGTGCATGCCGTTGCTAAGCAAATCCACACAGCATTGGCGCCGCGCGTAACTCGGGACGATCCAGAAAGCAACAGCAGAAACCCACACATCTACAGCTTGGCAGCGACACGCAGCAGAATCCACTTCCTGTTCAGGTAATTCCTCGCTTCTTGTTATTCCCGTCGCACCTGTCAGACACGTGTAACCTGGTATTCGTGTTCTGTTCGGCTCCACATGGATGGGCTACGACGCTGCGTGCACAGACCAGTGTGTCGCTAAATCACATGATAGGTGCATACTCAGGTACCAACGCCGGTGAGGACAAATTATCGTAGTGTATCGCTATCTTCGAGCGGATCATCGCCATTCTTGTTGTCTAATGTGCCATTCTCGAGTAGAGCTCCACAGCCTTTCTTCGGCCTGGGCTCTGAGCATCCGTTTGCCAACTATTGGACTAGCCGTGGTGGCCTTGCTGAAGTTGTCGGTGTGCTGCCAGCAAAAGAGCAGGCTGATATACTTGTCGACAAGTATTTCGATGCCATTGATCCGGTGTACCCCATGATACATCGACGGAATTTTTATGCGGATTACGAGCGCTTTTGGGCCATGTCTCCGGAGGAGAGGCAGGTTGCTGATCCAGTAATGGTTGCTCTGCACTTTGTTGTCTACGCTATGGCAACTCAATTCATCCACACGCCATCAAATCAGGAACGGGCTCAAATCGCTGAGTTCTACGTTTCAGCAGCACAGCAAGCATTAAGGCTATCGTCCTATCTAAGCAGAGCCTCGGTCAGAACACTGCAAGCTATGGTTTTGATAGGGTACTTCCTCATGAACGATAATCATGCATCTGATGCGTGGGCATTTGGCGGAGTTTTAGTACGGCAAGCTTACGCAATGGGCTTGCACCGCGATCCAGATGTCATAGCATCCCGCTGCTCACGAAGTGACAAACAGCAACGGCGTAAACTTTGGCAAGCCATCTTCTTCCAGGATACCTTCCTCACTGTTCTCCTCAAATTACCTCCAACAACAACATTTTCCGATGTTCGCCCCGAATCTCTGGATGACTCGCTCGACGATTACGCCATGCCCAATGGATCTTCCAACGGCAATACCGATCCTGTCCTCAATCCTATGAGCATCACCCACATTGCTCAACTCAAGGACGTCTACCCTTCCTACGAACTTGCCGATCGCCGCTACATTCGCTCTATGTGGCACATGGCCAACCTCGTCTCACGCACGGTCTGCACACCGCGTTCCCTCTCCACACCTTTGACCACCTCCCTCTCTCACAAAGCTGCACTAATTGAAGAATATTTTGCACTGCATCGTTCTTTCCCTACAGAACTCACCGCCTCAGATCCGGCCACGATTGCGAAGCTTGCCGAGACGAATCCGCGCTCACTACGCCAGAATTTGTTCTTCCGCAGTAATTTCTGGCACTGCGTTATGGTGATCCAGTCAGACGAGAACCTCAGCGAAGGTTATGCGTGTGAGGTTCGAGGCTGTCTGGAAGCAGCGCGCATGGCAGTGCAGAGTTTCTTCCATTTCTGGGACCATCTGCGGATTGACGCGAGCGTGTGGTGGGTTTTTCAGCACCGAGCTTTTGAGGAGGCTGTAAGTTCTCTCTTTGTTTTCGTGTCTAGGCTGAGGGAAGTACCCCGCTAACTTGAGGTAGCTTCTTATGGCACGCATACTCGGGCAGCAGGAACAGCCTATCACGCCTGGGCACAATGGGCCGCCCAGTACAGACCCCCTGTTGATGTCTGCAAAGGAGGATGCTAGGAAGTGTCTTGAAATTCTGGACTTGGTGGGGATTGCGCCTGAGATGCAGAAAACGAGGACGGAGGTGTTAAGAACTGCATTCGCGGACATTTTGTGGTGAGTATTGCAGGAAGGTAAGGCCCAGCCTAGAGCGCTTTTAATTTTCTGATACCTCTGTTGTATGTCTATTAATATCGACTTGTCTATGTACTGCCTCTGACCAACTGATATTCGCTCATTTGCCGGAACATCTTCGAGTGGCTCACTATTCGTCAGACGACATGTAGCGACCATCAAGTCACATGCTCTCAGGCAGCAGAAGACATATGAGGGCGCCAAATCACGTGTTTCCAGACAACAGAGACACGCGGGCCCTTTGAGATCACATATGTCCGCCACCACGCGTCGAGTACTGAGAACCAATTGTCAGTCCCTGCCTTGTTTTCTTAAATGTGACTTAAAACACAGCAGCGCCCTCCTTTCTCTCAGGTGGGCACAACGGTACGCCTCTGACAGGGCCTGACATGTAGAGCTCTTTCATGCGCACACCTGGGCTTAGATCTAAGCACTTTCACGGATCACCTCTCTTGCCTCGCTCATCTGCATTGGTCGCTATACGAATATTCCGCTTCTCGTCATGCCGCCTTAACACAGCTCCAAATTATACCACGGCCTCACCAGACAGTCCGCACACACTTCTGATCCCAAAGGCACTTACCCATACTTATGCTCATAGGCCGCTGCTTTGAGTCGTTACGCAGATTACTAGATCCCTTAATGAACAACAAACGTTGCACTTCCTTATCTTCGGCCCCGGAGGCAATGCGATCGATTAGCCGCTCTTGTGACTGTCTGTAAGCAGATGAGGAAGGTGAGAAGAGAGGAGCGGGTTTAAAAGTCAACCTCAAATGGATGATTAGATATTTGGAGGGGAGTTGAGATGATAATGGGCTTGAGAGTGTGGTACTGGCTGCTCGGGGTGGTGCTAGTACCAGAGGCTTGAAGTTCAGTTGTGGAGACTAGGTTTTTATGATAATGGAGAATGATGATCATTGACTTCCGTCTCCTTCGCAGTCATTGGGCCTACAAACGATAACAAGCTTGAGCGCCAACCAAGGCTCAAATCTGTTCCTCACTGTTGGCACTAGTATCGATTAAATTGTGGTGTATGCTTTCTTGCGATCCTTTGGAGATTTTTGTAAGAGAAGAGGCTGAGTACTCAATTGACCTATTGGGCGGCTCTTCGAGAAAGAGCAGTCATTGAAGGACGAGAATCTCCAACGGGAAGAAGTTCAAGACGAGCAGCAGAAAGCACTTCCAACCACTGCTACTATTCGACAACCTCTGCTTGAAATCTAGGATCAAAAAGCTTTATAACTTCTTCGCTAGGATCAAAGTCTACGATCAAACCGCATGTCAACACCCTCAGCGGCGCATCACAGTTGACCCGGCTTGGGCTGAGTGCATAGCGTTGAACGGCAACACAAACATGCTTACGGTATTTTCCGGTGTGTTAGCATTGGATTGTACAGAACACCATCACCGTGTAGTATAGTCTTGAACTATTGCCAGAGGCAGTAAAGATTGAGACCAGTTGGCGGCGGTGGATTTGCGGGTTCATCTTACCATGGTCTATGGTACGCTGACAATAGAGTAGTGGCGCGGTCGCGAACGTAGCAGAGGTAGGACGTAAGGGCGTCTAGTCTTACCTCAACTGTATCGTTGCCACTTTCAGGTGGACAATCGAAAGTTGCCTTGTGAAAAACGTTGGGAGAGACTTGGTGAATAGAAACGAGGAGTACCCATTTCAGTCAGGCTGAAGTAGCATAGTACGAGGTAGCTTGTGCTTAATTTGTACTTCACAACTTGCACGGTAGCACACCCCTGTCACTCCCTTCGGCCTGTCTTGTGTTCAGAGGCGATCATATATAGTTTCACCTCGCAGACATTTCTGGGGGCGTAAATTACCAAAAGGTCCAACTATCGTCTGATTTCGAGGTTGCAAAACCATTTATCGTAAAGTCTGGATTGTCACTCACACAGTGCCAAGGTGATCCTCTATCGTGCATTTGAAACAAGAAGCTGAGCACTCCGCCCGTCCCATTTGATCACCACAATAGAGTGTGCTGACCACAAAGATCTCGTAAGGAAGATACTTGTATTCGCCAGACAGGAACGTAGACTGCCCGTCAAACAATTACCTCCCTTCAAGAAGCTTGCTGTTATCTATAATTGAACTGCCTTTACATCCCGCTTGGCAATCTATTTCTACAATGGAATTGCATTGCGGTTGCTTAATTTCATACCATTCTATCCTGCCTGCGCCTCAGTCGATTACAACATACAGCATAAAGCCACAATGATCTCCGATAAGCCACAAGTTACGATAGTCCTTAATGTTGGTATTGCAAGCCTTATCGTCGCGCTTCTCTGAGTTTTGGCTAGCGTTTTCCAGCTCTTTGCGACGCATCGCACTCAATTGCACACGCACAACGGTGTTCTTGTCAGTCGCTATAAACCTCGCTAGCTTAGTTCTGCATCAAAGACAGGCCGATCACAAGCATTTCTACTTTTCCTGATCCTACCATGTTTGCGTTGTTCAGAAGTGAGGACAACGTTCTTACCAGATCAGGCGACGCACGACGCCACTCCGCGATGCCAAATTGCCGGAGCTAGCCGCGCTTGTCGTCTTCCAGAACTTCTAAGCCTAGTGGCGATACGCTCGCAACCTCATCACCAACATCACCAACATCACCGTCTTTTGCGTTGCGCGTTCTCTCATTTATTCATTTACTAATTCAGCGCCATAATCTTAATATCTTGGAAACTGCGTGAAGGGCTGTGTCGCGCTTCGATGATCGCTTTAGGCAATGTCATCCAATAACAATCTGTACGATCCGGACCAAGATGCTATAAACACACGTTGGATCCAGCCTTGGAGCGAGGCTTTTAGAGTTAGCTAAACCCAGATGAGCGCTCCGGATTCAAGCAGCTGATGCGAGATAGGCGCAACGCGATGTTGGGCTACGCGTCCCGATTGATTTTCATACCCTGGCAGCCGTCTCGCTGACGCAAGCCTGTTTTGTGGACAATCAGTTTGAGCACAATGCTTTCATGAAATGTTTTTCGAATCTCCTGGGTGTCGGGTTCCCACGATTTGAGGTTGATGTATACTGGGATGCACTACGTTCTGTATGGAGTCTGTGCCCGGTACAGCACCCTCAGGACGAGGACAACGTGCAAGATAACGCGCCTGTGGTTTCTGGCCCCACTATTTTGGTGTCTACAGGCACCGCAAACGCAATGGTACCGGAGAGCACAGCAACACCCCCACTGGCTCTGAAGATCCGCCAGGATAGCTTTGATTCTAGCCAAAGCTCACCTGCAACATCCTCAGCATCAGTCCAGGTCTCATCATCAAGTTCAACCTCAACAGTTGTTCCTGCGCAGCCGACTGTTGTGAGCTATCCAACTGTGAAGGGACCTCCACTTTTACAGATCGGACGGTACAACTGTACGTCGCAGATGACGCTGGGATTGTTGACGGGCTTGCTCGAGGATTTTCTCCAAGAGACAGCTACAACCACCGGCGCGACTATCACATTTCTCAACCTCAATATTCACAATGCCGCATCCCTCACAGATCCCAATGGATTGGCCCCCTTCCTCACCCAAGAACAAGTTCCACAATCCGGTGACACCCTGAGCGAGATCGTGAATGGAAACTTGTCTAGCATATTGTATTCTCCAGACACCTTAGGGGGCCATCGCGCAAATCTGAATGACAGCTGGTACGATGTTGAGTCAGACAACCTGCCTGCTCAAGGATACTATCAAACTGCTACAAATTCCGTTGGCAATATTTTCACGGACAGCGGGTGGCCGACAGAGGTTTTGATGGAGTTCCAGGAGTTCAAAAGGGTCATCGTTAGTTATGGAACGGTCGATGAACAGATGGCAGCATATGATATCAGCATTGATTTCGGCGACATTTTTCCCCCGGGAACTATCACTGAGTCGCGGTCAACGTCGTTCACAGATACTGGACAGCTGAGTTCAGGATGCTACTTCCCGTCTTCGGGCGACTCGGTGGCAGCGCAAAACAATTCGTCATGGGCTCGTGCGCTTCCACCGACCATCACTATCAATGCTGACCCCGACCTCAATGTCTCCATACCGTCTGTGTCCGACTTAACAAGATGCGGCATCATACCATTTCTCAATCAAAGTCTTGCCAGTACCACAGCTGACAAAAATCCACTGCCCTACGCTGCTTACGTGCGGTCGACTCTATGGTCCTGGGCGCCAGGCCAGCCCCTGAATGTCACAAAAGGGAGCTCGACCGCTAATAGGTGTGCAGTCATGACAAGCTCGCCTTATCCTGGCAAATGGGAGGTAGCAGACTGCAACAGCCGTTACCGCGCAGCCTGTCAGGATCCACGACGACCATACCATTGGGAGGTCTCTTCTGCCATCTCCGGCTTCGAATTTGCCGAGCGCCTCTGCCGCTTGCCATTGCGGTTTGCCGTTCCGCACACCGCTCTTGAGAATACACATCTGTATGCTGCGTTACAGAGATCCAGCAAACCCAATGAACCTATTTACATCGACTTGAATCAGCTCGACACTGGGGACTGCTGGGTAATCGGCATCAATGGCACGTGTCCATACTTGCAATCTACAGACACGAATCGGACCCGAATTGTTGTTGTCCCCACGGTCGCGGCCGTTATCATCTTTGTTTGTGCAGCTTTTACTTTCTTCATCAAATGCGCATCGAACAGACGGGAAGACAGAAGAGGAAGGGGAAGAAAGATGATAGATGGCTGGAAATACGAGGGCGTCCCTAGTTAGTCGATTGCTGTTGTGTTTTGATTGTCAGACCTGTTTGTAGTGCATTTCCTAAAAATAATAATTATATGTAGTAGGTGCCCCCCCCCCCCCCCCCCCCCCCCCCGTACTAATCACTGTCTGCCAAGTACAACAGATTGTTGACCATATTATTGTCGGCTTCACAATCGTTTCAACAATCGGGACTCCATAATTCGACGAGATCCTCGACCACAGTCGTCACCGATTCCATCGCTTCGAACGATGCGGGCAAAGCAAATCCCCAGGGCATCGAGGCGTTTGAAACCCAGTTCTAACTTAGCACAAGTTACCCATGCAGCTTGTGCACCATGACTTCGTGCATGTTCTTCTCGGGCTTCGACAAATCGCATCCTTGTCACAAAGTTGCTGGAAATGCTTCGCAGTCTTTGGCATCTTCGAGCTGGCTGTGATATGCTCAATCTACATCGTCGGCGCACATCGCCCTACAATGCTTTTGGCCATCGTGTAGTACTTTAACTTGCAGTTGTGGTGACGATACTCATCCTTTTCACGCCACATGGCCTTCACAATCAAGTTTGGGTAAGATACCCCTTGCGGCTAAGATTCCTTCAGAGCAATCGCCAGGACCTTGCGCTCCTATCCGCTACAGTCGAATCCCAGTTCTCTGCACCCACATTCTCACCTTCGGTATACTTATTCATCAATGCGTTTAGCTCATGGAAGGCAGTGTCGACCTTAAGGCAGCCAGTCTTCGACCTTTCCTGCAGCCGCGTGCATAGCAGCGTCTCGCGCGTTCATCACGTCGATTCAACGGTCGCACTCTGCTTCCAATGCGGTGCCCTCCATGTCGCAACACTCCATCCATCGCGCAGCGATTACTCCCACGCGCATGTCTTATCACGCGATCGTCGTGAAGTCGGCGCCTCTGATGTGCTCGTTGTCACATACCATGCTAACTCAAAGTTCGGGTGTGGAGATGATGTGGCGATTTCTTATTATGCTCCGGTGGTCGGACTGGGTTAAGTGCTGCTTGTAGCGGAGGAACCTCAACACGTTTCCTGCCATAGATCATCACGATTATACAATGTTCGTGCGGCATCAGATGACATGTAGAACCATTCGTGCCTGACTAGGAGTCGGAGGTCCCATTGTTGTCGGAGTGTACAGTGAAGGCGCTTTGCCGTCCACTATCCACCTGTATAACAGGTCTTGAGCTTGCGTCGTAGTTGACGTGATCAACAAAAGCTACGTCATGGACTTAACTGGCCGTTCAGAGACTTTGACGGGAACAGTGCCAATCTCTTCGTGGTCGTCGTAAGGTGTTCGCAATCATGATCGGGACATGGAACATGGAAGTCGGCACGAGGCAAATTGTACCAAGGTTCACTTGTACTGGAAAGTCAAGATTTACTCCATTCTTGGCTTAACAGCGCCACTCTGGATCATCCAACATGGAACGCCTGCAGCGCCTAGCTGTTTGGATTAGCCCTCGTTGGGTACAAGCCTCCATCGAAACCAACGTAAGGCTCGACGTCGGCAGAACGGTTATGATCTTTTTCGAGAACGCCATTCTGCCTTATGACAATGCCTGTTGCTAGTGCAGGAGCTTGAGGCGCTGCCACGAGATGAGTTTCATTCGGCCCGCTTTAGAAGGGCCGAAATTGCACACCGCTATCTGCAACAGACTGTCGTTGATGCCGCACCTGAACACGGATATACTAAACAGAGAGAAGGTCATGCAAGAAAGCCTAGGGAACGATGTTGATAGGGAGGCCAAACAACGCGTGGTCCATGTGTAAGTTTAGGTCCCGTCACACAGAGACCTCACACCACATCTCTGCAGGTGCACGACTCGTGCGCTTCTCCACTTCTCCACATTGTCGATCGTCTGATGCCCAACAAAGCATAGGCTATCGTATTATACCCTCTTTTTGTTTCTCATGAATATCGGAGGCCAATCGGAGGCTAGTGAGTAGCCTTACAAGCCGCAAACGGCGTGGCAGCCATGGGCCTCGTCATCTCGTGACCTGCATGAGCTGTTGTTGTGCATGCAGCCCTAATGCTTATCACACGCAAGCACAGTACTTGTACTACTGTCGCGCGCAGCAGTCGCTACCTTTGACAACCATCGCCAGCTCCTCGACTTCGACTAAAACTTCTGGACCTACGAAAATCGCTCATCTGCATCGACAGGCATTGTGCATTAGACACCATCCACGCAAAAAAAGCCGAAAATCGCAGCTAAGATGACGGGCGTGTTGTGCGTGTGGGCAGCCAACATTCCAGAGCCCTCGGAAACGTGGTACGAAGACAACTACATTCCGTCCATGACCAAAAAACTTTCAGAGCAAACCTTGCATTGCGAATTGGTGGAGAGCGGGCTTGACAACGAGGTGGAAGGTGTTGGCGAGCGAGAAGCACCTTGGAAATGGCTCACAATCTATGAAATGGAGGATGCCAGAAAGGCCACAGAGGCAACATATGATGAGAGCAATCACGTGGCAATGACTGGACCACTTGCGCAGGCAAGATTCGATGTGCGCACATACGAAGAAGTCAAGCGATGGCAGAAGGACTGGGACGGCAGTACGTAATGATGTATCCTGACATGTGGTGGGGAAGCAAAGCTGATCGCGACGCAGAACATGTAGACGTGGTCAGCGTAGCTCTGATGGAGTGGCAGATCAAAGACGACTATGAAAAGGCAGTACTGGACTTCTACTTCTCTGAAGCTGCGCCTACCATCGCGGCTTCTCCAGACGTCTTGAGGTTCCGGCTTTTAAAAGTCGACAACGCGACAGTACTGAAAGCACAGTCGTACGATACGCTCGAGAAACAGAAGTTGCACACGTACTTGTCGCTCGTAGAGTTAGAGTCTGAGGAGTGGCCGTGGGACGTGGTTATCGCTCTGGGTGAGAACCCGAAATGGAAGGAGTACTTTGAGGACCAGAAAGCTGTGGTAAGTGTACTTGTGAGATGGGGGTCGCGCCGTACGCTGATAAGTCTAGAAGTGGCAGAGCACTCATTACCTGGTCAAAAGAAGCTATCCGGATTCAGACGGGGACGGCGGTGATCCATGAGCCTATACACTAACAGGCGTGCAGGAGATTCTATTGATTCATGAATTTGCATGAAGAACCGCTTATGAAAGCCAGAGTCTCATTCTTTACGACCATTAAAGACGGAAGCTAGCTTTTGCTATTCCCGGGGTTCTCATCTTATCTTCTCCTCAGCGGCGAGAGTCTTACTTTCCTTGGGCTAAAGACCTGCCTGGACAGAGTTTGCTTTACTTAATCCATAGAGCAACCCTCGCCTCAACCCTTTCGGTCCAATCCCTGGGCTCACCTCAACCAGACAACCTTGCCAATGCACCGCTACCACTATGATGTGAGATCCGGCGTGGTATGGTCATATTTAAAATCTGCATGAACAATCGCAGCCAGTCCTAATTCAAGAATTCAAACACTACAACTTGGGCGGCGTGGCGACTCACGAGCTTTCAATCCCAGGTTCTCGTTGCAGGGCTCAGGGGATTACAGTAATGAGAGGGAAATCAAGTGGGATGTCGCGGAGCGTCTGATGTTGTCTGATGTGAGCTCGATAGCAACGGGTGTGTCACGCTTAATTTGCATTGACATGCCAGAGCAAGCTGTAATCAAATCTCTGCACAATGGCCCACTAGCGTAACATGCATGCAGAGCGGACTCGCGGCTGAGCGTCAGAAGGCGCAGATGAAGGAGCCTGTTAGTTACCTATATCCGCCTCTGACACGCAAGTCGTTGGCTTCGTCGAAGAAGGTGAGAGCGGTGGCACGAGGTCCGATTCTGAATAATTTGATGCACTTAACGTAAGGAACGAGCGCCATGTGCTACAAGCAGTAGCATCATGCGCTCAGAAGCTCAGACTGGTGTTAAGTAAGAAACCCGTGGCTAGAAGCGTGGAGGTCTAGTCGCTTTATTCGTTCCCACTATGGCTTCAGGTAATGGGTGTGTCGCCATGGCCATAAACTCCAAAAACGACCTCTAGAGCTTTGCCTTCGGCGCAAAGCTCCTCTCCACAGCTTTCTTGCCTGCCGTGCTCACATCCTCATCTTGCGCTGGTGTTCCTGTACTGCAACCAATGGCACCGACAACAATGCCATCTAAGACGATTGGTAGTCCCCCACCGATAGTGCAGAATCTGCCTCCATTTGTGTGGTTGATGCCGTAGGCAGGGCCGCCAGGCCATACCGCCTCTTTATAAACAGATGTAGGAAGTTTGTGACCGGCGGCCGTGAAGGCCTTATCGATAGCGATGTTGATGGAAGTGAACTTCGCACCCTCCATACGAGCGAAGTTGAGCAGATGCGTTGCGTGGTCGACGATTGCGATGTTCATGGGCACTCCGATTTCTTTGGCGCGTTGTTCGGCAGCGGCCAGCGCGATGCGCGCTCCTTCGAGCGTGAGCGTAGGTACGGTCTTTATCGTCATCGTGAATAAATGTGTGAAGTCTCTGTTCTTCGTACGTGGTGAGCACAGCAAAGAGCCTACATGCTGATGAAAGTGAGAATCATCGGATACTGCAGGATGCGGAGAACAGCCTCGGTTGGCAGTGATGACGTATCAGTGCGTCGGCGGCAGAACTGCCGTCGATATGGATGCGCTACGGGCACGTTGCCGCTTTCACAGCAAATAACTTCAATTCTATGGTCAATGCCAATTAAATGGCAATTATAATATAGGGGTTTTACAGTCGAACAATGGGACTTCGCTAGGCGAAACTGCGTCTGCGAGCACGTTCGACATATGGAACAATGACGATCATTAAACGCGTCAAGAAATTGTCTGTGATGAAGTAACGCGTAGTGCAGCTTCATGCGAGCTGTGTATTCCATGTAGCAAGATCAGACTACAGGTCGCACGAAACGAAACACATAACAGAAGTGACGAGACAACTTCTTCGCGTGGCTGTCCTCCATGGCATCTTCTTGTTCGACACGCGACTGCTCTTCTCGTTTGCCTGGTCAATATGGGCAACCATGCAGCTCTCCTTCATTTCGAGTTGGCTGCAGTTTCCCGCTTCACGGCAACGGCCTCTAAAGATACTGTTGGACTTTATCCATTGCCACGAGCTATCGCATCGCATTGAACTCAATCTCTAAAGTATCATTTCCACTGTGTGCTGCCATTACCACCAGCACGGGTGGGTTCATGAACGACAGACTGAAGTGTCTCTGACTCTCAACGACGTTCAATGTGCAGCCCAGTTGAGCACAACCGTCAACAAATCATCAGTGTCTCTTGAATATCTAAGCCAGACCGGTCTAGTCATAACTATCGATTCGCACAGAGATCAAAGGTACCTGTGGCTACCGTACTCACGTTACTATCTGAGAGTCTGTCAGCGTGTCTCAGTAAAGACCCCATGTCGCTCTACCTGTGATAATGGGCAACCTCGTCGGGGCGGTGATTCGAACGATGACCCGGTCTACTGTCTGCAAAGGTAAACATCATCTTCGATTGAATGAAGTTGTACATGAGTCGAATAAACAACAAGAAATGGTATTGATCAAGCGAGTTTCCAGACTAGGAAAGCGGCATGAATACCCTGGACGTGGCTGAGCTTAGGTGCTAGGTAGGGCCATTATTGGGCGAATCCGTTCCTCAAATTTGGCGAGAGGAGTTGATTGATATATTGTTGATTGTTAACTTGGTACTGCATCGACATGATTTGAAATCGACTGCAAGATTAGATGGAAGTTAGAGCGAGCTACTTAAGCTTGTGACGTAAAGATGACTTTCGCCTCCACCGGAGACATTGAGCAAGTCCTCGAACTACATCTACAGTCCGGGAAAATAAGATGCCTATCAGAAAAATACTGTGAAATCTAATTATCGCATAACTGTAGCACACGACACGAACAATAGCTAAAAGTACAAAACATCCACAACACACAACCAGTTTTCCAGCCGACCGAACCCATCTCTAAGGGGTCGCAGAAGAGATAATCTTCCTTGTAACGAGCGTAGGGAAACAGCTCGGATTCCCATAGATCGTGCTCGTCGTAACCGTGAGATAGGTCGACATAGTACAGACTTGCTGCGCCGTGGACGTTGTGTACGTCATAGATGTGGGCAAACCCAGATAGCATATATTCTCGGTAGCAACGGTGAGCGAAGGGGTTAAGATAGTGCTGCTTGTTGGCGCAGTACTATCAGTTGACTTAGTACTCGTGGTTGACCGGATGATGGTCGGGGATGATGATTTTGTCTTGATAGTCGAGCTTAGGCATGTTGCGTCCCACCTTCCGGGCTTGTCCGGATCGCAGTCTTTTGCGCCGACGAGGGCGAATATTAAAAGGGAAGAGAGGAGGAAAGTGAGCTTCATTGCTGCAGTGACTGTGTTGAGTTGCAAGAACAGAGCAGGATCCGAGGTAGACTATGGTCGCTTTATGTCCGCCAGCTGGGCAACTGCTCTCACTGTTCATGAGCCTTCCGCTGTTCTAGACGTTGAAGAGTCTCAGCCCCTGAAGGTATTGTGTAACTTTGGCCGCTGCCCCTAACTTCCTCGATGGCCTCGACCCAAGGTAGCTCATCGTGCATAACGCTTAGTAGTGAGCCTTGAGTCCTGCTCAATGTTTGGTTGGCACAATTGCTGCGATGGTCAGGAGTGTGGAAGGCTCGTGCTACTACGTGATTGACTTGTGCAACCTTGCCGATCCAGAGGTCGCTGGACATTAGTGTAGCAGCAATGCACCGCTCCAATGCCCTTGTATGTTAGCCTAACGGCATTCTAAGGACTCCATGAGGAATCCCAAAGATCTATCTTAGAAGCAGATCTCACCTCACATTTTTTTAAGCGCTTGTTCTCTTCCTCATTGGCCTGTATCCTCCCTCCTTCCGGCCCTACCTAGCTAGTACCAGCGGATTGCAAGGGCTTCAGAGACAGGTCTCTTAAAAAAGCTGAATTGTCAGTATGATCACGCTTCCTCTGGCACGTTCGATACACAAAGAAGAGCTCATAGATTTCTTTGCTTTCTCCATCAGATGGACCCCGCACATGCCTGTTCATCCAACTCGTCTTCCTGGGCTACGTTAAGCCGACTTTCTGGGTCATTTTTGTGTAGGAAGTTCTCTGGTGGCGTTGAGACACGCCTGAGAAACCTTTCAATTTGTCCTTCTCCCTGTTACGTGGATCCTCCTTGCGTTTCAGGATTTGACAAGGATCTCTGAGTTTGCTGCTGTCATAATCAAACTACAAGTCTGGAGTTGTTAAGAGCGACGTTTTTGCAATATCTTGTTCAACTCAAGTGTTTGCTCTTGTCTTTTTACCTCTTCTTGCTGCCGGCGTTGCGAACTTCACTTCCGCTAGGGCTCGGGTCTTTGGTTGCTGTTCATTCTTTCCGAGCTTTTGTCAAGGATTCTTGTTCTTGTTATTAACACCAATGGCAGAGAATGCCCAGTCTGCGCACCTTCTTGAGCTTTTTTCCTATCTTGACAAGAAAGGAAATATACTGTTGTTGATGCGCTTTGATGTTCTGTGGATTCATGCATGAGCAGGACGCGCATGGGGAGACGACTCAATATCCTCGCCAGGTCTGGACGCAATCCACATGGAGTTTTAGATCTCAACATTGGGAAAAAACGCGGTTCGGTTGACATTTACCTCCCTCTACGCGTTCTTCAATTCATCCATACGCTCAACCAATTTCTCCCACCCCTTACTATCCTCCCACGCCTCCTTGCCCTTACCCATAACACTACGAATTGCGCTTCTTGCCTTAAACTTCCAGTCCTTAGCAACCAACTCGCCACTCCCGGCAGCCAGTCCCTCTGTCCTTTCCCTTGGCCCAAGCGTTTCATACGCATCGACGAGATCAACAGTTTGCTGCGCAACAGCATCCCACACCTTCTCGTCCTGATCCTCCCATTTCGGCTGGCTCGTCACGGCCCGCCACGCCTTCTCGTGGCACTCGAGTGCGCTTGTCGGGCGCCCACTGTGCATGTACAGTGTTGCTAAAACGGCCCAGAGTTTTGGGCTGAATGTGATGAGCGGCTTGACATGTTTCTCTACCAGTTCATTGGTGAGGCGGGGAAGACCCGGAGCGGTCATGTCAAGACCGCTGTCCGGCTTAGATTGCACAAGGTGTTTGATTAGCAGGTCGAGGATCTCATCGTCGACGCACTTCTCGCCGTCGGTGGCGCCGCGAAGTTCGCATATGCGGCGTTGGGCGGATACAATGTCGGAGTAGCTAGGTGGAGCTGTGGAGGCAGCGACAGCGAGGACGTTGGACCAGATGCGGTAGTTATCGTGCTTGATAGTCGCTGCGCGTTTGAAGGCTTTCAGAGCCTCTGTGCGAGGATGCTGTGTCACTCTTCCTTCTGCAGCCTCCTCTTCAGGTGTTTTTGTCTTGGGCCGCAAGTGCAAGAGCGATGCAGCCATGTTGGACCATGCTTCAGCATCGGTCTCGTCGAGCTGGACGCAGCGGCTGAAGGCTTCGACAGCGTTCTTAAACTGCTGCAGTTCGAGGTAGGCGCAGCCTAGAGCGAACCAGGCTGGGTGGTTGAGCGCGTTACATTTAATGGCTAGCTGGTATGCTTCGGCCGCCTTTTCGTAGTCGCGTTGCGTGATGTAGCGTTGACCGAGCGAGCGTTGTGCGCGGGCATAGCGCTTGCCGGACACTTCCCAAGCTTTCTCGTACATGGCCAAATCGCTGTCGATATCACCAAGGATGCAATAGAAGCGCGGTGCTTCAGCGGGTGGTGGGTTGCGAGGCTTGCCTTCCCATGTTTCCGAATCACTGTCAACATTCGAGTCATCGCCGGATGTGGCGTGGAAGAGTTGCCTCCGGATCATGCGGCGTGCTTTTTCTTCTTTATCAGTTGCAGCGTAACAAAGCGCTGCTTCTGCCCACATTTCCAGTCGCTCGTAGATGTCGAGGGCAGAACGAAGACCGCCGATGTGAACCCACCGTGAGGCAAGCTCAGCCTCAAGTTCCCATCTGGATGGAGAGCAAAGCGCAAAGACGTAGCGCAGGCGGTCTTCCACGGGCGCCGACTCTCCGTCTTTTGCACCAGGCAGGAACGCAGTCACCTTTTCGCCCGTCTCTGCATCTGATGTCGCCTTGCCAGATGTCTCAGCAATCACCTGGTCTACGAGCGCCTGAAGTTGCAAAAGTCCACGTTCCATAGTCCTAGTTTTGTAGCCCTCAATTCTACTGCGAACGAGCAGAGCATGTGTGTAGACTTGCCAATTGGAGCTCCCTCCCTCCAATACACGCTCAGCGTAGGGAATCGTCTGCTCTCTTGTGATACCATCAGCTGGGTTTGTGTTCTTGATGCTCTCGGCTAGCGAGAGCAAGATCACTGAGTCCAGCGGCTCCAGAAGAGGCTGGTTCGCGGGATCCAAGATTGCAAGACTAGAAGGAAGCTTGGACTCGTCTTGAATGTCCATAGTCGGAATTTTCTCTGTGAATTGTATGGTCTCATGAAGTGTGTCGTCGTTCAAGTCCAAAGCTTTGGGTTTTAATGCCTCCGTAGTAGTCGCCTTCGAGTCATTTCCTGCACTCTTGGCCAGCACAAGCAGCTGACTTGTGTCTTTCTGTTGAAATTTTGTCCTCTTTCCCATCAAACCAGTCAAGGCGAATTCAAACTTGCGCTCCGCGGTGGCCTGGTCCAAATCGGCCCTTGCTTGCTTGTCCAGACCATGGTGGGTGTGTACAGCTGCTCGTTCCAGCAGAAGACTCGAGAACAGGTCTGGGATACCTGTTTTTTCTCCGGCCACCCTGACAAGTTTCTCAACATCCTTCAAGTCGTCGTAGATTGTCGTCTGCAGGCTTGGCGCAGGCTCACTTAATAACCTCTGGTAGGTAAAGCTTACGCGCAGGCGTGCCCATGTCGAAAGCGGGATGAACTTTTGGAAAACCGGGTTGATTAGGATGGTATCTGCAAGGCAGAGAAGTTCAATATTTGGTGTAAGCTTGTACGCAGCTATACCATCTAGGCTGAGCGACGCGATCAGATCCTGCTGAGTATTGCGGACTGCGGCCGCGTCTCCAGATAGATCCTTCGTGAACAGGACATCGGCAGACCTGTATGAGAGAGGCGGTCCGGTAACAGTAGACTGTACGAAGGCATTGAGTGACGCTACTGCAACTGCCCACAGTAAGTGCACGCGGTACTGCAATGTTTCTTTGATAGGTGTGCCCTCCTCTTCTGTACGGAAGGGGAACAGAAGATTTAGTCGGTGGAAGATGTAATCACTCCACAGGGTGAAGCTTCCTCTCTTGATGTTCCTTGTCGCATCGTTGTCCTGGTGCCCTAGTAGAATCTGAACCTCTGGCAGCTGACTAAGCGT
Source organism: Stagonosporopsis rhizophila (assembly GCA_016767195.1). Taxonomy (NCBI): domain Eukaryota; kingdom Fungi; phylum Ascomycota; class Dothideomycetes; order Pleosporales; family Didymellaceae; genus Stagonosporopsis; species Stagonosporopsis rhizophila. Next base: position 859,217 of record CP068492.1, read on the forward strand.
GACAAGATCGGCGCCTTCTGTCGCCTTCAGCACATCTTGAAGTACCGCAGCGAGTTCGTCCGGTAAGGTCGTGCGAAAGAACTGTAGCAAAATATCTCCCATCTTGGCTCCTTATCGATTGTGTGGTGTTGTTGCGGGGTGCTCTCGAAATTTGTTCAGAGATGCCCAAAATGAGTAATGCTAGCGTTGACGCTATTTCAGTTCGAAGGTGCTAGCAAATGAACCTTGATCGCAGCCCTATGAGGCCCCACCTGACGATGCAGCCGCCCTTTCGAAGGCAACTCGGAGGATGATGTTTCCTGAATAGACTGTGCATTACAAATACATAACTGCTCTGATGTTCAGTCGCAGAAACGAGCTCTGCATATCACACGACCATCACGAGAAAGGTGTACAAGTAACTGATCAAGGATATCATTATGCAATGGATCAAATACCTCAGGAAAGCAGTATGCATTATCGTCTATGCCTGGTAGAAAAAAGGTCAAAAAAGTTGAGGTCCGAAAATGATATGTGGAACCGCCCTAACAGCTCAGTCCGAGTCACTGCTGGATGAGGAGCTGCTACGGCCACGGCTGCGGCTCCTATGCTTGTGCTTCTTGTGTCCATGACCATGAGCGCTGCCTGCGTACAGACCAGCCATGCCAGCTGAAGATCCGGCATAAGACGACCCATGATGCGAGGAGCCATGTTGAGAGCTGGAACTACCATGCTTCTTATGCTTTTTGTGCTTCTTATGTTCCTTCTTGTCGTCGTGCCTAATTCATTGTCAGTACTGATATTCATTTCGGTCGAACGTCGTAGGACGACCTACTTGTCACTCAGCATGTTGGCTCCGACCGCGCCTGCAATCAATCCACCGATAGTGCCCAGCGCTCCACCACCCATCTTGTTGCCAAGGAACGCGCCACCAGCGCCTCCTATGAGGGTTGATCCGAGGCCGCGCTCGCCGTCTGCTGGTCCGCTCGGCGCACCGGGTGGACCATACTGGCCTGACTGTTGACCGTAGCCTTGCTGCTGATTCTGGTCGCCATACCCAGGCTGCTGCTGGCCGTAATTTTGCTGACCGTACTGCTGGCCGGAGTCTGGGTACTGTTGGTGCTGTGTTGGCGGTGGGTAAGGCGAATGGCTGCGGTTGGCGTCGTGGCCCTGGTCGTACTGGCCTTGAGGGGCGCCATAGCCGTGTTGCTGGGGAGCGTGCTGCTCATGCGCCGTTGGTTGGTACTGGTTTCACGCGTTTGTTAGCAAGGGCGCATTGTAAGTCTTCGTCGCACGGCTGGCGCACTCGCACTCACCTGTTGCTGTGGGTAGGGGCCCAGTCCCTGGCCGTACTCGTGTTGGGGCTGGCCGTACGCTGGCGCCGAAGGGTATTGTTGCTGCTGGTTGTAGCCGCCGTAGCCTTGCTGCTGCTGCTGCTGATGATGCGCACCATCGTAGCCGTGGCCCTGGCCACCATAGTAGTCGTTATTCGACATGTAGGTTGCGTTTCAAGGGATGAATAGGTTGGGCAGATGCTGTGAGCGCAAAGAGGGATCCCAGCTGCGGCGTGCTGTGCTTATGTTTGTGGTGGGGGAGGGGCAGCCGCAAGCGCAGGTGCGTGGTTGGGCATCACACGCGCCTTCAAGTGCGACACGCCTGCTTCGGTCAGCGAAGGCGCGGACATGCCGGGAAGCGCTGACATGGGCGCCCTCGCGGCTGGGCTGCGAGCAATTTGAGGGATAGGGACAAAGGATGCTGAAAAGTGCGACTGAGAGAGGCTGAGGCGGTGGCGGTGCGTTTGACTAAACGTAGCGATTGGTGAGCCAGATAGCTTCACACAACAGCGTCCCCAGAAGCTGCGATCATGCTAGGACGGGACAGGTCTGGTAATTGTGCGCTATGGACCAGGGTTCACGGCCCGCTACGTCATGGGGCTCAGTCGCTCATGACTGCCTCCCCATCATACAACCACCAACACCTCATCGTGTGCGACACTCCCAAGGACACAACGCATAGTGGCGGAGTCGTTCGTACAAGCCCACTGCCTTCGCCTTCCTTTCACCACATGTGATCTATCCCGCGGTGGGTCTTGACGGAAAGCAGATAACCATAAGGGGCAGGTTGCACTGGTCTCCTGTTAAAGCTAGAAGACTTTAGTAGGAATATTAGATTAAGAAAGAATTAATTAGATACCTCTATTAGATTAGAGCTATGCAACTATATACTTATATACCTACATACTATATATATTAACTTTAAAATTAGATTAGCTTATTCTTTTACCTATATATTATTAGACTCTATACTAAGGTATAATAGAGGTAAAGATTATAATATAAGTTAAATTAGATAATAAAGTCTTAGTATAAGGTAGTATTATAAACTTAAAACTAATTACTACTAGATTAGGCTAGTAAAAAAGGTTAAAGTACTTTATATATAGTTAGAGTTAGGTTAGAGCTATATAGGCTAGTAAAAAAGGTTAAGGTACCTTATATATAATTAGAGTTAGGTTAGAGCTATATAGGCCTTAGAGTAGAGTTAGGGTTAAGTTATATAGGCTATAGGTTAGAGTTAGGTTAGAGTTACCTAGCATAGAGTTAGGTTAAGGTTAGGTAGTATAGACTATAGGCTAGAGTTAGGTTAAGGTACTTTATTAAGTTCTTAGCTTAAATATATAATACTATAATACTATTAAGGTTACTAGTATATAATATAATTACTTTTATAAAATTCTTATTATATACTAATTAAATATATACCTGCTAGGTATAAAAGTAGAAAAAAAGATTAAAGAAGGCTAAAAACTAGTCTTAGAGGTAAAATTTATTATAGCTAGTTATTATAGTATCTTATAAGCCTAACTCTTTTTCTTAAATATTTTTAATAATATAATAGAGTAATAGGCTCTTCTTCTTAGTAAGAATTATTACTTTTAGTCTTACTACTATTAAGTTTATCTAGATATATAGGTAACTTTAGCAGATTATCTATCTTATTAAATAGAGTATTATAAAGCTCTTAAGATTACTAGTAAGTAATAAAATCTTTTAAAATTATTATCTACTAAATTACCTAAGATAAAAGCTTATACTAGTAATTACTAAGAATATCTTTAGTAGTATTAAAAACCTATTCTACTCTAACTTAAGAAATTAGTACTACTAGTATATCTCTAGTAACTCTAGTAAGGTTAGAATATATTACTTTATTTTAACTCTACTAAGTAAGTATATTAAACTTTAAACCTTTTTTTATATAAGGTATACTTAGGTAATTCTTACTTTCTATATATATTAGCTCTATAGATTTACTAACTAAGTTTAATCTATTAGAAGTTTAGCTAAATAAAGAAAACCTAGTTAATAGTAACTAGTTAAAAGTAGGTAGCTTTTAAAACTATTTACTATTACCTAGATCTCTTTAAGGTATACTTAGTATTATAAAGCTATTTTAAGAATCTCTATTTTTATAATAGTTTAAGTAGTTTAAGAACTAATATTAATAAATATACTTATTCTATATATTCTATATCTTATTCTTTATTTCTATTAGTATATAACTATAATAAAATAATATAATAACTTTACCTTATATATAGTTAGCTTTTAGCTAGAGTCTAGAATAGTTATATAATTAAAAAGAAAGCTCTACTCTTCTTTAGTTCTTAAGTAATATTTACTAAGCTTTATCTAGCCTTTAAGTACTACTAACTAAATAAATTTAAACTATTTACTATTATCTAAAGTATTTAAATCTTTACCTAGTATATTTATTATAAGCTCTAGAAAATTAAAGAGCTTATTATATATAAGCTAGATATATTAGATCTAAGGCTTTAAGTTCTTACTTAGAAAGGTTATAGCTTTCTTAAATCTAAATAGTATCTAGGTAATAGCTTTTAGGTGCTGCTACTTAGTAAATACTAGTTATAGTTTTTTTAGATTCTTTTAGTTAGCTTCTAAATAAGTTAAATTTCTAGAAGTATAGCTAGTTAGTTTAAGTAAAATCTTATTATACAGCTACTTATTAATATAAAGTTAGAGTTTAACTACATGCTTATATATATTATAAGTTAAGTTTTACCTTATTTTAATATTCTATATAACTATTAAATACTAATTTACTAGTAGGTCTTTCTAAGTTATAAGAAAATATTTAAATTATTATAGTTATAAATTAATTATAATATAAATTACTTAAATCTAATTAAACTTAGTAATATATTAAAAGTATATAATAAACATAGCTTACTTTCTTTTAAGAATTAGAAATAGATATTTTTATTTAAATATCCTTAATATATTAGCGCTTAAAGAACCATAGCTGCTTATTATTAAGTAAAGCAGATAGCTTTAGATAATAGATAATATCTTAAATAATAAGGTTATTTATATAAGTAAGATAAGGAATTATATTCTTCTTAGAACTCTATAAATAGCTTTATTATTAAAGCTTACTTTCTAAAGTTTATAATAATATGCTGTTATTACTAGCGTTATTATATATAATTACTAGTAATTTCTTTATAATTCTAGCTAATTTAAGAAGTTATAAAACCTTTTTTACTATAGATAGGCTAGAATACCTTCTTTAAACTAGAATAAATTTAAGAAGCTTTCCTCTTAGCTGCTTAGTATTATTAATATAATAGCTCTTTATAGCTAGAAAGCTAAGATAGTTGCTGCTAGTCTAGGTATTAAGTAGAATAGATAGTTTTATTATACTTTCTAAGTTCTGTAAAATTATAGCCTCTATATTCTAAAATCACTCTTTAAAAAGTTCTCTAAATTTATAACAGCTAATTATTATAGTATTAGGCTAAAGGGAATAGATAAATTCTTAGAATAAGTATTATTCTACTATCTAGAATAACTAGTTATAATTAATAACTAGTTAAATAAGCTTTTCTTTATAGACCTATAGACTAAATAAAGTAGAAGATTAGTTTTATAAATATTTCTTTAGTAAAGGCCTAGCTTCTACTACCTATTTATAAATTATAATATTAGTGTTATTATAATAAAGAGTTTTTTAATAAGAAGCTAGATACTTTATTCTATAGAAATTAATATTTAGGTGCTATAGTATAAGGCTATAATTATAGTAGTATATATATAGGTAACTATTAGTTAAAAGTACAGCTTCTCTAAAGTAGCTCTAGATAGTTCTTATATAGTAAGAAGAATTCTATTATAGGTAGAATTTAGTTATATCTTTGCCCTATAGAGTATTATACTACTACATATTCTAGGCTATAAGTAGTAATTTTTCTAACTTAGTTTTCTTAGATAAAGATTAAGGTTATTAAATAATTAGAAGATCTTATTCTTCTTTTTCTCTTACTATTTATAAAGTATTTAGCTTATAATTCTCTAAGTTAGAAGGTAGTATTAGTAATATAGTTTTAGTTAAGTTAATAAATACTATACTAATAACTATAATAAATATATATAGTTATTATATTAAGAAAAATAATTTAAAGAATTTATATTTAAAGAAGAGTATAAAGTTAAAGTAAAAATTTTAATAGGTAAATAATTATAATAAGGTAGAACTTATACTAGAAATACTAAATATACTAAAATAGAAAGTATTAAGTAGAAGATTAAAAATAAGCTCTAGAGCTCTTAGCTGTATAAATTATATATATAATACGCTTTAGTGCAAAGTATATAGTTTTTAAATCTATTCTAGATATAATAATTAGCTATTATAATTAGCTAATAGCCTTAGTAAACTAGTCTATGCGTTATTAATACCTATAGTATTATTATTACTAAGATTAGATATATCTTTATTAGAACTCTTCTTATCTTCTTCTTTATTCTCTTTATCTTTACTACTAGCCTTCTTATATTTATTAGGTAGAGAAGTAAAGTATACTTAAATCTTATTATTATCTATCTTCTTTTCCTCTTTATACTTACTATTATTTTAATAATAGTAGCCTTTATTACTATAAAGCTAAGTATTCTAGTTATAGGTATTTAGATAGGATTTAGATACCTTAGAGTTAGTTACTAAGTAAGTAGCTATATATAATAATTAAATATAATAAACTTACTACTAATTAGAGCTAGTAACTATTATAAACTCTTCTACTATAAAGTTATTATACTATTTAACTTACTACTTCTTCTTAGCTTTACTTTTAAATTTATTTATAGTAAGTAAAGAAAGCTCTTTCTTATATTCTTAGTATATAATCTTTTTAAGTACACTACTAAAGCTAAAAACTTACTTAGTAGCACGCTTACCTTTTTCTAGAAAAGCTGTTTTTTTTTTATTACTACTAATCTTACTAAGAGCTACTACGTAATTTTAGAAGATAACTTATAGTTTAATATTATTCTATTTTTTATATACTACCTAGATCTTACTATCTAGCTATTTAGCTGTAAAATATTAGTTAAGGTATATAATAAATAACTATATTTACTTACTACTCTTATAAGATTAAAAGTAAGTATTAGTAATCTTCTTTTACTCTTTTTTAAAAAAAGCTTCTTATTCTTTAGCTAAGAGAGAACTATAATTTTTATACTTTACTAATTTTTTATAAAGTTAATATTTAGTAAAATAGTTAGCTAAACTTATAGCTTTAATTACCTTTTACTTATTACTAAGTAGAGTAGCCTAATTTTACTATATAATAGCTTAATTACTACTACTAAGATTACCTTTATAGCTAACTTTAAAATTAGTAGGTTAACTTTTTAAAGAGCTAGATTCTAAATAGCTATAAAGATTAAGAATAAAGTAAATTTTATTATTTCTAGATTAAAAGCTCTACTAATATTAGTAAAGAAAGTAATAAAAGGCTATAATAATTATATTAATAAGTATATTCTACTTATATATATTGAAGCTATTTAGAATATATAAGCTAGAAAGTATAGTATTATTAAGTAGCTTCTCTTTCTTAATATAACTAGAATTCTATATAGTAGCACTATATTATAGGTATATAATAAAAAAAAAATTTAGTATAGTAGTATAGTAGTAAAGTATAGATAGAGAATTACCTAGTAGGTAGCTTTTAGTACAGGTAGCCTATACTAAGTACTTTACTAGCTACTAGGCTAGTAAAAAAGGTTAAGGTACCTTATATATAGTTAGAAGTTACCTAGTATAAGATTAGGTTAAAGTTAGGTTACACAGACTATAGGCTAGAGTTAGGCTAAGGTACCTTATTAGGTTCTTAGCTTAAATATATAATACTATAATACTATTAGAGTTACTAGTAAATAATATATTTATTTCTATTAAAACCTTATTATATACTAATTAAATATATACCTACTAGGTATATAGGCAGAAAAAGAGTTTAAAAGAGGCTAAAAACTAGTCTTAGAAGTAGAATTTATTATAGCTAGTTATTATAGTATCTTACAGGCCTAACTCTTTTTCTTAGATATTTTTAATAATAGAATAGAGTAATAGGCTCTTTATCTTAGTAAGAATTATTACTTTTAGTTATACTACTATTAGGTTTATCTATATATATAGGTAACTCTAGTAAATTATTTAGCTTATTAAATAGAGTATTATAAAGCTCTTAAGATTACTAGTATATAATAGAATTCTTTAGAATTATTATCTACTAAATTACCTAAAATAAAAGCTTATACTACTAATTACTAAGAATATCTCTATTATAAACCTAAGTAGAAACCTAAAGAAGGTATAGTTATATAGAATAGAAAGTATTATAGAATAGAATAATAACCTTATTAAAGACTATACTCTACCTAAATAACAAAGGTATACAGAAACTACTAGGCTAAATAGAGTAAAGTATCTTAGTAAGATAAGTTATAGCTAAGCCTAGAATTCTAGAATAATAGACTAATAAGAGTTACTCTTTATTTTAGAGGTACTATAGTCTTATAAGTCTTAGTTCTATAAAACTTAAAACTCTACAAGATACTATAGTATATAATAAGTAGAAATATAACTCTTATAGTTTATATTTAACCTAAGTAATAATCTAAGTTATTAGATCTTAACCTAACCTTTAAGCTAGATAGTCTACTCTATACTACTTATTATTACCTATTACTCTTAAGATAGATAGATTATATCTATACTTCTTAGTATAATAACTCTCTTTACTAGACTTCTATTACTATATTTATCTCTAAGAACTAATTAAATAGTACTAATAAGCTTTGCTTAAGTATAACCTTAATATTTTAAATACCTCTAAGATATCTACTATCTTAGAAAACTAAGCTACTCTAAGTAGCTCTAATAAGGCTCTACCTGTTTATAAAGTAGTACTAGGTACTAGCAGTATTACTATAGCTAAGCTAGACCTTTACTATAGAGACTATAATAAGCTAGATAAATAGCTTCTTTAGTAGAATCTATTCTTTACCTTCTAGAGTTAGAATATTTCTAAAGTTTAATAAGTAATACTTATAGCTGGTTATATATATAACTAAGCCTTAAAGTAAATTAAGCTATTTCTTTAGTAGTATACTAATAAAGAAGCCCTAGATAAAGTTAATAAGTAGATATAAAACTTTAATAACTTTAAAGATAAGATTAAAACTATCTTTAGAGTTATTAATAAGCTAAGTATTATATACTATAAAATTTAGTATATCTAATAGAGTAGATTAGCTATAAACTATACTGCTAACTTCTAGTAACTTATAGCTAATACTAATTAGGATAATACTACTCTACTTACTATATTCTAATAAGGCCTTTAGGCTAGAGTTAAAGAAGAACTAATATATAGCAGTATACAGCTTAATACTCTTAATATACTTATTAGAGAAACTATTAATATTAATAATTAACTTTATAAGTTAGACTAAGAACTAAGTTTTAGACTTAGAAGTATATCTAACTAGAATATATTCTACCTATAATAATAGTAGCTCTAGAGAAATAATAACTAAAGAGGATAGTATAGAGAATACTATTAGCCTAATATAACCTAACGCGTTTATACTAGAACTAATAATAACTACTATAGTTTTATAGCTATAGACTTCTTTAATATTAATAAGGAACCTAAATAATAGAATACTAAGAATAAAGGTAGCTAAGAGAATAATAATAAGTCTTTACTAACTTATTATAGCTATAGTAAGATAGACTACTATACTAGAGATTACTAGAGTAAGAATAAAGTTATATAGTAACTTAATATACTTATAAGTAGTTAGTCTTAAAAGGACTCTAGTAAATAGAAAGTTATTATAATAGATATAGAACAGCTTATAAAGAACCTAGAATCTAAATCTAGAAATAAAGAATATATTACCTCTAATAAAAAATAATATAATATATATAGTAGAGCTTCTATTCTATACTAAGAGCTACTATCTATACTCTACTTCTATATTATTTAATAGGTAGAAGAATATAGTAACTTTATAGAAGATAATATAGAAGAAATAGAGCATAATATATATAAAGATAAGATTACCTATTACTAGTACTCTAATAATATAAAAAGAGCTAAAGCCTATCTTAAAGAAGACTTAGAAGTACTAAAGAATTTTAAATAACAGCTATAATACTTATATAAATCTAATACTAAGTAGTATAAGCTTATATATAAAGTATAGAATAATAATAAGTTCTAAGAATAACTAGCTTATATACTTTACTATAAACTAGTATATACTATAGATTATAGACTTATACTAGTACTATACTGTACTATAGAAAAGAAACTCTAAGATTTATAAAATAATAAATACTACTAACTACTTTAGATCTACTACTATTATAACTATTATAAAGGTTATAAGAAAGAAAAGCTAAAAGCTAGTTAGTTTATAACCTATAGAAAAGGTTGCTACTAACTATAGTTTAAATACCTACTAATATAATATATAGACTATATCTAGAATAAACGCTATATATACTATTTTCTAGGTATAATAGATATTAATAAAATCTTTATAATATACTTAGTATATAATAAAGAATATAATAGTAATAATTAGGCTAAATACCTTAATTCTAAATATATAATATATTTTAGCTTAAAGAAAATTTATAGCTTTACTATATATAGTAAGCTTTTTTTAAACCTTATACTAGACTATAAAGAGAATAATACTAAGAAATATGTTATATTAATAATATATAGAGCCTTAGAAATTAAAGAAATAATATCTATAGCGCTTATTCCCTTATCTAGATCTTTATTATACTAAATAGTAGATAGATAGCAGTAATAGTAGACTTAAAAGTATAAGGAAATCTTATATCTTAATCTACTATTAATTATATAAGTATAATAAAATAAAGAAAGAAAGAACTATACTCTTTATAAGTTACTAATAGAGAACCTATACTAAAAGAATTAGTAGTAACCTATAAAGTAGTACTATAATCTCTTAAGATATAGAATTACTATAAGTAAATAACTCTAGATATTCTAGAAATAGCTACCTATAATATTATATTAGGATTACCTTAGTTATAAAAGTATAATCTAATAATAGATTAAAAGCGTAATATACTTTTATTTAAGTGCTATAACTGCAGTATAATATAGCTAGAACCTAAATAGCCTAAGAGATAGCTAGCAGATAAGAAAGAGATTAGTAATATTCTTTTACTAAAAATATACTAATATAGAGTAGTTAACTATATAGAGATTAACTAGCCTTTAACTTATAAAGTAATAGTTAAAAAGAAAAGTATACTTTCTAGTATCTCTAATATATATAAATAGTATATATAGATATTTAAAGAAGAGCTTATAGTAAAAGCCCTACTAAAGTATAAACTCTAGAATTATAAAATTAAGATCTAAAAAGGAAAGTAACTAACTTTTAGGCTACTATATTAACTATTAGAGAAGGAACTTAAAGTACTATATAAGTATATTAAGAAGAACCTTTAGAAGAGATTTATTAAAAGATTAGAATTACCTGTAGAGTACTCTATTCTCTTTATACTAAAGAAAGATAGCAAGCTATAACTTTATATTAACTTTAGAAAGCTTAATAATATTACTATTAAAAATTAATACCTACTACTTAATATATTAGAACTATAGAATTAATTATAAGAAGCTTAATAGTTTACTATATTAGATTTAAGAAGAGTATATAACCTTATCTATATAAAGAAAGGTAAAGAATAGAAGATAGTATTTAAGATATACTATAGACTCTATAAGTACCTAGTTATACTATTTAGTCTAATAAATATACTAGCTATATGCTAGAAATTAATTAATAATATTCTTAGGGTATACTTTAATAGAATAGTAGTAGTATATTTAGATAATATTCTAGTATATCCTAAGATACTAGAAGAGTATATATAATATATTATAAAAGTGCTAGAATACTTAAAATAAGCAGACCTCTAACTAAAACCTAAGAAGTGTAAATAGTATAAGAAAGAAGTAGAATTTCTAGAGTTTGTTATAGAAGAATATAGAGTTAAGATAAGTAATACTAAGATTAATATAGTAAAGAATTAGCCTACTCTAATAATAGTTAAAGGAGTCTAAGAATTTCTTAAGTTTATTAACTTTAATAGATATTTTATTAGAAATTACTTAAAGAAGGCCTTACTACTTATAAAACTTATATATAAGAATATACTCTTTAAATAGAGTAAAGAATAGAATAATATATTTAAGTTATTATATTAAGTATATATTAACTCTCTAATACTAATTATATTTAAGAGTAATAAGCTAATATAAATAGAAATAGATACTTTAGATTTAGTACTAGGAGTATATATTATATAAGAAAAAAATAAATAATAGTACCTAATTACCTATTACTTATATAAGTTCTTTAAACTAGAAGAATAATATAATATATATAATAAGAAACTATTAGCAATTATATTAGCTCTAGAATATTAGTAAGTATATATAGAAAGTTATTTAAACTTTATAATCTATATAGATTATAAGAATCTAGTATATTTTACTACTATAAAGGTCTTAAACTAATAATAAGTAGGATAGTTAGAAATACTAAGTTAGTATAAATTTAAGATCTTATATACTCTAGGTAAAGATAATAGTAGAGTAGATATGCTTAGCTAAAGATATAATCTTATAGGTAAAAAGATAATTAATAAAGCTGCTATACTTAGAATTAACTAGAATAGGTTACTAGAACTATTATAGCAGCTTACCCTTATAATATAAGTTTAGAAGAAATAGTATATACTAATATAAGTAATAGATAAATTATAGTTATAAATTATATATAATTATTATAATAATATACTTTATAGATACCTAGAAATTATATAAATAATAAAACTTATTAGATAATACTATAAGTTTCTAAATATAAAAGATAAAGTTATTAAATATATTATATAAAATATAGAGAAATATAAGTAATAGAGCTACTAACAGTACTATAGATAAATAGTATAATAGATTTTATTACTTAATTACCTATATCTAAGAACTCTGTTATAAACTATAAATATAATTTAATATTTATAGTAGTAGATAGATTTATAAAAGCTACTAAGTTTATATCTTTCTAATATAGCTATACTATAGAGCAGCTTATATAAGTATTTCTAGATAGGATTATTTAATACTATAGTATTTCTAAATTAATTATTAGTAATAGAGATAAGCTTTTTATATTTAACTTCTAGATAATATTCCTTATAGAAGTAGGTATAAAGAAAAAGCTTTTAACAGCTTATTACTCTTAGATAGGTAGATAAATAGAATAAGTAAACTAGATAATAGAGATATACCTCTAGATTTACTGTAATTAATAGTAGAACAATTAGGTTTTACTCTTGCTAATAGCATAAATTACTTAGAATAATAAGAAATTAGAAGTAATAGGTTATATACTATTCTTTATAAGCTATAGATAGTATCTAAATTTCTTTATATAAAGTCTTAATAATAATATCTAAACAGAGTTAGCAATATTCTTAGTATAGAAGCTAAAGGATATATATTAGAAATTGCTTAATAATATTACTAAAGCTTAGGTATAAGTAATTTTCTATATAAACTAGAAAAGAAAAATAATACCTTAGCTTAAAGAAGAGAATAAAATCTTTATTCTTATAAAAGATCTATATATATAAAGACTAATAAAAAAACTAGATAAAGTTAAAGTTAGACTATTTTTTATTTCTAAGTAAGTTAGCCTAGTAAACTATAGACTAAAGCTACCTAAAGATATAAAGATCTACCTAGTATTCTATATATCTTTATTAGAACCTACAGACCTAGAAACACTAATCTAGAAAGACTTCTATTACTAAGTAGATAGTAATAATAAATAGAAAGTTAAAAAAATAATAATATATTAAGAAATAGGACTAGATAAAAAATACCTAGTTAAATAGTTAAGATACTCTAACTTAGAGAATATATAGAAATTAATAATAAACCTTATAAACTACTACTAATTAGTATATAAGTACTATAGTTTACTACTATCTCTTAAATTAAGCCTAAAGCTCTCTAGGTAGTTAGTAAAGTACTAATACTAATAGAAGCTACAGGATAATTAAGCTCCTTAGCAGAATCTAATTCTTCTAATTCTACTATTTTATTTACTAGATATAACACCTTTTACTATATACGTTTATTTACCTATTTTAGAATCTTCTTATTCTAAATTAGCTATATAATTATAGTTTTATTAAAGCTAGAAGACTTTATTTAGAAAATTAGATTAAGAAAGAATTAATTAGATTCCTCTATTAAATTAGAACTGTTTAACTATATCCTTATATACCTGTTCTTAATATACATTAACTCTAAAATTAGATTATCTTATTCTCTAGCATAGATAGTTAATTCTTTAGTCTAGCAGGATATTTCCTTAGAGCAGGTTTACTGTGTATATACTCTATAATATACCCTCTAGGCCTAGTTAACTATATTAAGCAGGTCTATTATTACTTTAAGATATTAATATTTATAATCTTTCCTTATCTTATTAATCTAGCTAGTAGATTAATCTAATCTACAGCACTATACTGCGCTCTAATAGCGTGCTTGCTTAATCTTATTAGCTCTCTACTAGCTTTATTTTAATCTACTAACTAGTTATAATATAAAACTTAATTCTAATATATGCCTAAGTCTATATTATATAACTACACCTTATATATCTAACCTAGGCCTACCTTCTAATCTACTTAGCAGCTTTAATCTTAAAGAGTTTATTAAATTAATTAGTAATTATAAAAAGATTCTTAAATTAATTAGTCCTTATAATATAGCTATATAGTATTTTTAATTATTTTTTAGTATTTTACTAACTAATATTTTAGAATATTATACTTTTAACTATAGTAATACCTAATCCTCTTAGTATAGCTTCTAATTATAGCTTATTATATAAGTAATTAAGTTATTAGATTAGTTATTTTAAGCTAACTCTTTAATTAGCTTACTATTTACTAGTTAACTACTCTAAATCTAAAGGCAATATCCTGTATAAAGATCTAGATTAGGGTAAATCTAATCTACTTAAGCGTAGTTATCCTAAAGGCACTGCTTATAAGAAGAGATTAAGTACCTCTACTAAATCTACTCCTACTAAAGGTAAGGGTAAAGCTAATACTACCTCTGCTAAAAACTAATCCTTACCTATAATTACTATTAGCAGTAAGTATTATTACTCTTATTATAAGTATACTAAGTAATAGACTAAAAAGAATATTTAAGTCTTACTAAAGTACTATAATTAGTTTTTAGTAATATACTGCTTAAACTAATCTAGTTATTACTGTAAGTATAGCTCTTATATATATATCTAAGATAATAACCTAGAGTATATCTATCTTTATAATTAGATAAAGGCTACTTATGCCTTAGGTAATATAAGTTATTATTCTTTTTTTATAATTATTTCTTTTTTCTAGTCTTTTTATTATAGCTTTATTAGATTATAATTACTTAGGTAAACTTAACCTACTATATTAAGATTACTAAAATTAAGTATAAGAATAAAGTAAAGCCTACTAAGAATATTAATTAAGATAATAAAAAGGATTAGAAGGATAATAATAATACCTATAAGAAAGGTTAAGGTAAGATTAAGAATCTATTTAAGGAAGATAAGTATAAAGACTCTCTTACTTCTACTATTAAGTATCTCTATTATAATAAACCTAAGCCTAATCCTATTTACTACTTACCTTTAGTTGTTATTAGTTCTTAACTAGCTTCTAATTCTAATTATTACTATAGCTTACTCTCTATTACTTACTCTTTTTAATTAGCTTAAGATACTTATAACTAGATAGAAGTTAATCTACCTTTTAGAGTTAATTAAGGTTAGATTTCTCTAACTTCTACTTCTTAGTTTTATAGTCTAGGTCTTAGATTATTACTAGCTAATTCTCTAATAACTCTATCTTAATCTTGTAATTAGGCTCTAGTTAATTTCTTACCTACTAGTTTAACCTTATCTTAGGATTAGGCTGCTTCTACTTCTTTATACTAGTATCTGCCTTTAGCTTAGCCTTCTAGCTTAGTTCTGCCTCTTAGCTTTAGCTAAAACACTCTTTAAGAAGGAATAAACTAGTTTAGTCTCTTAATTTATACTTAGCTTTATAGTTATTTAGCTAAGATTAAAAATAATTATAATAAATTATACTATACTCTCTAGTAGCTTAATTAAGCCTCTTTATACTTTAATTCTTCTAGTAGATTCTGCTATTTCTATAAGTAAGTATATAGTAATCTAATCCTCTAAGTTAACCTTTTAGTTAACTTATAATTATATTATATAATTAATTTCTCTTAGCTCTTTAGAGTTAATTTTTATAACTCTTATAGTCTTAATCTTTAGTTAACCTCTTTATAAGCCTCTTACTAGATTAGTTTTTAATAAATCTCTTTAGGTAGAGCTCTAGCTCTTTAGCTTAATTAATAATAACTTTTAATTCTAATTTCTCTCTCTTAATCTATAGAGTTATATTATAAATATTAATTAGAGTTTTAAAGTTTTTAAACTATTACTAAGTAAGGTTCTTTATTAATCTATCTACTAGTATACTTTTTATCTTAAAATAGCTAATCTAGAGTTTCTCTTTTAAGTATTCTTGCCTAAGCTATATATTTTATATATTAATATACTAAAGTTATATATTAATCTATTATTTTTGCTAATTATAAAGTAGATAGTTTGCTAGTTATTATACTAAATATTCTAGATTTTCTTTATATCTAATTAAAGCTTATTAAAGAGTTACTTTACTATAACTATTTCTTTAGTAATATATTCTAAAGTAAGAAGCTTAGCTTTAGTTATTAAGGTAGTTACTATACTTTAATAAGTAGATTTCTAGAGTACTATATCTCTAAATAAAATAACTAGGTATCTATAGGTTAACTTTTTAGTTTCTAGATTATTAGTAAATAATATATTACTATAAATTATTAGATCTAGTCTACTATATCTACTATATTTAATCTCTTTAAATCTAGTTCTATAGAGATATATAATAATATAATTAATTACCTTAAAGTATTAAGGTTCTAAGTTAGTTAAGTAGTATAATAGTTTTAATACTATAAAGGTAATATTAGGCCTTAGTATAATTACTATATATAAAGCTAATCTAACCTTTTCTTAGTATAGCTTAATCTCCTTTTTTAATACTTCCTCTAGATTTTTAACTAGCTCTTCTAATAGAAGAGGTATTATAAGGAAAGATCTATTTAGTAAATTAAACTTCTTTATAACTTTATTAATATAAGTATTATATACTAGAGTAATTATACCTTAGGTAAGATTATAAATTACTCTTACTTCTAGAAACTACTTTATAGGGCCTTACTTCTTAATCTTATATTTTAATATAATCTTCTACTAAGTTTATTTTACTTTCTTCTTATACTATTTCTAGAATATAAGTAGAATATTATCTATATAGAATAGAATAAAGATTTAATAATTCTAATTAAAAAATAAGTATAGTTTTTCTTTACTAGTAATTAATCTAAGAGATATAAGTAAGCTAGAGAACTTCTTATACTAGAGTAGTAAAGACTTCTTAAGCCTATATAGTGCTTAATTTAGTTTTATATAAAGGCCTAGTTTCTTAAAACTATCTAGTAGATTATATATAACTAGGTTTAATAAAATAATCTTAGTATTTAAAAACACTTTAACTATATTATACTATTAGATTACTAAACTAAATTCTATAGTAATTACTATAGCTATTTAAAATAATCTAGTAGCTAGTATTACTATATAAGTTAAACTTAGTAAGCTAGATTTTTAAAGATCTTCTTTTACTATAATTCTAGCTTTATAGTAATTAAATATTCTATCTTAATTAACTTTATAGGTTTATACCTACTTTAAAGAAAGTAGTTAATTATATAATTTACTTAGTTTAACTTTAGTCTAAGTACTCTTTTTTCTTAAAGTGCTTATCTCTTTTTCTAATATAATTAAGAGAAGAGACTTTAAAGAATACTATAGTAGTTATTTCTAGGTTATTAGTAGTAGTAGTAGATTATCTTAATAGACCTTTTTCTTTATATTTTTTTTTTTAAAATAATCTCTATATATAGCTGCTATAACTATAGTATTTATTATTCTATAGCTAGATTAGTTATTCTTAGTCTAGTTTATACCTAGAATAAGTATATTATAGAAATTATTCTAGAAATTAGATTCCTTTATAAACCTAGTAATTACTATATTAATACTTTTATATATTCTACTCTTTATATAATTATTATAGTTTTACCTTTATCTAAGTAGCTTATATACTAATATTAGCCTATTAATCTTAGGTAGTGCTCTATAAAGATACCTACTTAATCTCTATAGTAGATCTATATTTGCTTTATCTAGTCTTATAGAAGTAGTAGATTAACTAGGTTAAGAAGTAAGTATACTTAGGTGTTTCTACCTTAAGTCTAGTAACCTAATCTAGTTACTAGAATAAAAAGAGCTAGCTTTTATAGGTAGGTATACCTTTTATTAACTTTCTATTCTTATATAATCTCTCTAATTACTTTTTCTATTTACTTACCTACTATAATTAACTAGTATTAGAGTTACTTTAGAAGTAGTAAGGCTAGTTTAATCTAATTAACCTATATAGAGTTCTAGATAGGAGCTAGCCTTACTCCTATCTTATATAGGATTATACTATTTGCATTCTTATTCTATAGGTAAGCTAGCCTCTAAGACTTAAATTTAAATAACTTTATTCTTAATATCTTTATTATAGATTAATTAGTTCTTCTTTTCTTACTTAATATACTTCTTAAGGTTAGGTATTTCTATATCCTAGCCTAGATTAACTAGCTTATTATTATAGAGTATTTCTATAAGCTCTAAAGCTTATACCTTTAGTATTTCTTACTTTATATTCTTTTAATTAAATAGAGTCTTATTAAAGGTAATATTTTATATAGTAATTACTTAATTAAGTATTAGTACTTATATAAGGTAGATATTTAATCTCTTATATCTAATAAGGTAATCTATATAGCTATAAGAATTAACTTTATATTCTTGTTTATCTTATTCTACTACCTAATCTTTTTTTAAAGGATATACTCTATAACTATAGGTATAAATTCTACTCTAGTTTAGGTATAAATCTGCTAGAAAATATTTAATCTTTACTAGTTCCTACTATTTAAACTAGTTTATACCTTTAAAATACTCTTCTAGTATCTTATTTAGTAATTAATATCTAAGTAAGAGTAGTAGACTTATTCTATAAAGGTAAGTAGCTATACTAATTACTATAGGCTAGAGCTTAGAAGAGAGATTTACACTTATATATATTTTTATAGATCTAACAATTAACTCCTATTCTACTTATTCTACTTCTCTGTTTAGTTTATAGGTATATAGAAGTAGAGTAATAATAGTAATCTGTTTCTTCTCTACCTATTTCTTATAGAGAGATTAACCTCTCTATAGCTTAGTTATTATATTATTATCTTAATAGATGTTAATAATTAATACTTAAAACTTTCTTTATACTTATTATTTAAATTCTATAATTACCTTTATAATCTTATTTAAGAATTTTATCTAAAGGTTTTCTTAGAATAATTTTCTAGAATAATTCTCTTTAATAATTATTACCTATTCTTTATCTAACTAACTTATAGGTATATTAAACAGATTCTATATAATTCTATAGAATAGATAAGGTAATTAGTATTATAGCCTTCTTAAGATTACTTATATTATATATATTATTACACAGTACTTATATTCTAAGTAAGTTATTCTGTTTATTTAAATATTTTAAGGTACTTTTATAAGTGCTTATAGAGCCTTTTTTCTAAGGTAACCTAATCTTTAATACTATAGTAATTTACTATTACTCTGTATTTATAGGCTATATAAACTAAAGATTACTTATATAGTTAGAGCTTATAAGTAAAAGTTAATCTTCTTATATTTAATAAAGAGTAAGTTATAAGTAGTATAAAGCTTAATTAAAATAGTATTCTAAGTAATTATTTCTTTATAGCAAAGAGTATTATCTAATCTAAGGTACTAAATACCTACTTTCTTAAGCACTACTTAGGATAGAATATTAGTATAAAAACTATTAATTACTTTAATATTCTTTACTAGAAGATCCTCTATTTTTAGTCCTTTCTTTCTATTTAGAATTAATTTAAATAGTCTGTTTTCTAATCTAGAAACTAGAAGAGATTAAGTTCTAGAGTTAATTATTTCTCTTAGGCTAGCAGGCTAAAAAGAACCTAGGACTAGTAGAGCATAATTATTAATAATATATACTACTCTCTCTCTATTAAGAATAGTGCTCTTTAAAAGAGAGTAAGTTAAATAGGTAGTACTATATACTCTAGGCAGTTTAAAACTAAGAGTATTAGGATTAATAATAGTATTTATAATTATTAGCCTAGAGTAATCTATTTCTAACCTATTTTCTAATAATTTATATAACTATCTATTATCTTTAACCTATTCTTAGAGTTTACTCTACTCTAGTTTATTATATTATTCCTTAATCTTATTCTTATTCTAATTAGATAATAAGAACCTTAGCAATTCTTTTAGTATTTCTTTAGTAATTACTGCCTAAAGCCTTTAGTAAGTAATTAGCTTCTAATAGTAAATCTTTTTAATCCTATATAGGTAATTTTTCTTATTCTAGTTACTACTTTAATTTTAGAATTCTTATTATCTAATAGTTCTCTAAAAGTTATAAATACTCTAGATTACTTTTCTATTAATTTATTTACTACTCTTTTTTAGAGTTCTATTATAAATACTTAAGCTAATTTACTTATTAAAATTTCTAATTAACTTAGAGTAGTATCTATATTAATATACTACCTTATTAACCTTAACTATTCTAGTATAAGTTTTAGAGTAAGTATATCTAGAAAGTTAATTAATATAAGCTAACTTTTAATCTTAGTAATTTAAAAGGCTTATACTTTTCTATAGAGTACTTACTATTTATTAAACTATTTTTCTAGATTTATTCTTCTACTCTTAGCCTTATCTAGGTAAGTTTAATACTATTATCTAACTAGATTTATTATATTAGTATTAGTTAGAGCTAGATTATTTTTTAGTACTTAGAATAGGGCCTATAGAGTAGATTATCTTAAGTTAAGCAGTTTTATTAAAGCTAAGGCTATTAATTCTAGTAAAACTATCTTATTAATCTAATTCTAAATATTACTTAATTTAGCTAAAGTTTAGGTCTATTTAGTAGTAGCTACTTTATATTTCTATATATATTTTAGGTAGTTTTTAACTACTCTTTTATATTAGCTTTTATTAATAGTTATTTAGAATTAAAGTGTTTTATTACTAATCTTATCTAAGTTATTATCTAGCTTAGTTATAGCTAAGCTAGATAGGTTCTTAGGTAGCTTAGGATAATCTAGCTCTTATTTATTAATTAGAAGGACTATTTCTATATTAGGATTAATTTATTCTTATACTACTTTATTTTAAGAGTATAGCTTAAGTTAAGTAAACTAGTATAGCTAGTCTAATTAGGTTTTAAGAAGAATTTAGGTTGCTAAAAGGATAGTATTATTATTTATAGTTAGGTAGAAAGTATTTAAAGAGTTTAATTAACTAACTTAAAGTTCTTAGCTATAAGAATAATATAGTAGAATTAACTATAATATTTAAACACTAGGCTTATAACTATTAAAGCTAGAAGACTTTATTTAGAAAATTAGATTAAGAAAGAATTAATTAGATTCCTGTATTAAATTAGAACTATTTAACTATATCTTTATATACCTATCCTTAATACGCATTAACTCTAAAATTAGATTATCTTATTTTCTAGTATAGGTAGTTAATCCTTTAGTCTAAAAGGATATTTTCTTAGAGTAGGTTTACTATATATATACCCTGCAATAATATCTTAATAAATTTTTTAAGCTAGGTAGCTACCTAATATAAGCTTTATATCTATAAAAAAAGCTAGAATAATAATACTACTACTTTACTATAGTAAGAGAGCTCTCTATATAAATACTAAGTGCTTAAAGTAGGTATTAATATTAAATAGGTTCTACTATATATATATAAGCTATATAGAGCTGCTAAAAGAGGTAGATAAGAGGTAATAACTAAGTCTATTAAGGTAAGAAGCAGCTTAAACCTGCCTAAGAAGCTCTAGTCTAAAGTAGTAGTAGTAGTAGCTTAGCTCTATAATATAAGGCTATTATATATAAATAAGCTTTAGAGCTCTAATAAGTAGCTTAATTAGTAGTTTACTAAATACTTATACTAGTACTAACTAGAGTAGGTAAGAGTAATTATAGCTAATCTAAGACCTAATTAAAGCAGAATATATACTTATAGCTACTACGCCTATCTTCTAAATAAGAAATAAGTAGCTAGGTATAATAGAAAAGGCTTTAAAGTTGCTTCTAGAAGCTATATTAAGTATTTAGTAAGTTACTAAGCCTCTAATATCTATAGAATATAGGTACTCTAACTTAACTAGATAATTATAATACGTAATATAACCTTTAATAAAGAGCTTTTTAATAGTAAGAATAAGTCTAATACTATTCTAGTATTAGAAGTAACTACTATAATTAATATACTCTATAAAACTAGTAAGATTATATATATAGAAGAAGTAATTAAGCTCTCTATTATAGAGAGAGAAGATTAATTACTTAACTTACCTGCTAAGTAATAGCTTAGAGGTAAACCTCTAGAGAGAAGCTAGGTACTAGAAGGCTAGTTTAGTTCTAAATAAGCTTCTAAGAATAAAACTATATAATTAGTTAGCTTAGCTAGTAAACTAATAGAAATTTGTATAGAGTAATAAGATCTAGGTCTTTTTTTATCTAATCTAATACCTAAACCTAAGTAGCTTAGTATAGAATAGAAAGCTCTATATAGTAAGCTTCTAACTAATAACTTATAAAAAGTATACTCTACTATTAAAGAAAAGAGCTTATTAGTAGGAATTAAGGATTATAATAATCTGCCTATAAGAAGACCTAGCTCTCTAATTATCCTAATACCCTCTTAAAGAATTTTAGGAGTAAGTAAGCTAAGTATAAGAAGTATAGATTAGTATAGAATTATAAACTCTACTACTAGGTTAAGTAAATAAATCTATAACTAGTAGTATAATAAGCTTAGAGAAGATATTAGAGAGAAGAAAAGAGCAGGCCTATATACTATAATTAGCTTAATTTAATTAGTAGAGTACTTATAAATACTTAAACCTCTATTTAAGTATATAGAATAGTATAGAAAGCTTAGAAGAGACCTAATTACTATTTATATAGTAATTAATACCTTAGCTCTAAGAGCTAAGAGACTTATTACCTAAATTAAGTAGTATAAATACTATAATAAGCTCTCTTTGCCTCCTAATAAATAGAAGGAGCTTATATACTACCTACTAGGCGCTTTTTTTTACTAAGCTTATAAGAAGAAAATATTAATACTTATAGAAAAGAATATATAGAAAGAAATTAACTAACTATATAGCTAAAATAGGTCTTTACTACTTGAATAAGTCTTTATATATAAGTTTAACTAAGATAGCTGCTTTATAAAGTATAAAGCTAGAATCTGCATATATAGAGATCTATAGGCTAAGAATTTATTTAAGTTAACCTATACTATAATACTTACTATATAATCTTTTAGAACTATAGTAGTAATAGCTATATAGTTTAACCTAAAGCTCTATTAGTATAATATAGTAGGTATATTTCTTAATATAAGCTATAGAGACTAACTCTAGGTACTGTTAAGGTTGTATATCTAGGCAAGCCTAAATAATACTAGTTAGGTTAGTTCTTAGAGAAGAGTACAGTTTCTAGAATAGTAGAGGCAAGATATATCTAGATAAAGTCTAATATAGCAACTTAGAAGTATTATAAGCTAGTAACAGGATTAACTAGCTATAGATATAATTCTAATAACTAACTTAATTATTAAAGTAACTATAAAGTTAAACACAAACTATAAGAGTTATGTTCCTATAGTGCTATATACTAAGGAGATATGCAGAGTGCTTAGCAATATAAGGGTACTAATTATACTAATTATTAATTACTCTAATTATTAATTATACTAATTACGCTAAGTCTAATTATATTATATAATCTCTTGCGCTTCTATAATAACTAATAACTATTATAGTTCTCTGCTTATATATAATACTTTAACCTGCTGTAGGTTAACTATACTACTTACCCTTAGTAATTATTTCTAACTGTCTAGTGTTCCTAGGATTATAATACTATCCCTCTTCTATCTTAGCTTAGTCTCTTAAGCTTATTTATATAATGCTAGCTCTACCTTAGTAATTAAGTAAGCTATTTTAATAATGCCTAAATAACTACCTACTAAAAGCATAGTCTGTTATTATTATCTTACAGATACTATTAACGCCTTTAGAACAGTTATAGTTTAGAAGTACTCTACTTATTAGCTGTATAAGTGTATATATTAAGTCTATATAAGCTCTAGAAAATATAGTAAATATACTAGGCGCAGTTAACACTGCAACGTGCGTATAACTTAGTTAGAGTTTACCTAACTAGTGTCTAAGAAAGAGAAGTTACAGTTGCAGATAAAGAAAACTTATAAGGTATAGAGTAGTGCGCTTAGAGCTTCTAAAAAAGTACTAGAAGAGTTATAGGTTGCACACGCGCGCAAAGAGCAGTTATGTTAGCAAATAGATTTATTAGATTATTATGCTAAGAAGGTAATATCTGTAGAGGAGAGAGAGATTACAGAGCAAGAGCTAGCAGAGAGTACTATAGCGTTTAATAGTTCTTCTAAGAGGTTATTATTATATCTATTACCTAGTACTTAGAGTGCCTTTAACAACCTAGCGCCTAAGTACTAGCTAGGCCTAGACGTAGCAACGTCTAATTAGCTTTCTAATATTCCTGCAACGTCTGCTAGCAGTTCTTAAGGTTTGTAGCTAGTTCCTACATACTTTCTAAGTTAGAGTATCCTAACTATTTAACTAGATACTTAATATTGCATCTCTTTCCTTAATATATTACTATTTTTTTAACATTCTACTTAACTTTGCTATTAGCTTAGTAGTAGAAATCTTTCTAGATTAGTGTTTTAGGGTTAGCTAGTTCTAATAGCAAGATATAGATTACAGAATAGATCTTTGCATTCTTAGGCAGCATAAGTTAATAGTTAACTAGGCTAATTTATTTAGAAATAAAAAATAGTCTAACCTTATCTAGTTTTTTTATTAGTTGCTATATACGTAGGTTTTTTGTAAGAAAATATACTTTATCTCTCTCCTTTAGCAGAGGTGCTGTTTTTTATTTCTTATTAGTATAAGAAGTTACTTATAACTAAGCTTTAGCAATATTCTTAAGCAATTTCTAGTATACTTCCTTTAGTGCTTTAACTAAGGATATTACTGCTTCTATTTAAATATTACTATCTAATAACCTAGTAAAGAGATTTAGGTGTTACCTATATATTACAAAGTATAGTATATAGCCTATAGCTTCTAAAATCTTATTGTTATACGCAATCTGTGCTATAGGTAACAGCAAAACCTAGTTATCTTATTACTAGTTACTATAGATCTAAAGGTATATTTCTATAGTCTAATTTATACGTTTAGTCTATCTATCTATCTATAGATAGTATGCTATAGATAGCTTCCTCTTAGTACTAATTGCTGCAAGTAGTGTAGTCTAGTAATTTAACATAAAGAGCTTATCTCTATTACTAATAATAGATCTAGGTATACTATAATATCTAATAATGCAGTCCTTAATAACATAGGCTAGTTGCTTAGTAGTATAGCTGTATTAGAATAGTATTATCTTAGTATACTTAGTAAACTAGTCTACTATAATAAAGATTAAGTTATAGCTGTATCCTATAACAAGGTTTTTAAAGATTAGTAGTTGTGTAATAAAATCTATTATAATATTTATCTATAGCGCAGTAAGTAGTTCTATTGCCTGCGCTTCTCTATACTTAGTATATATACTATATTTGTTCTGCTAATAGCTAATATATTTCTTAATAAACTTTATAACCTTATCTTTTATATTTAGGAACTTATAATATTTCTTAATAAGTTCTATAGTCTATATAATACTAGAGTGTCTATAAAGTAGGTTATTAGAATAATAGCTTATAATATTATTTACTAGTTCCTCTAGTACTTAAGCTAATATTAGCTGCTTCTGCTTAACCTGCAGTATAAGGTTAAGTTGCTGTAATAGTCCTAGAGACCTATTATTGTTTTTTCTAAGAATAGCAAATTAGTTAACTATTTTCTTGCCTGCAAGATTATAGCATTAGCTAAGCGCATCTGCTCTGCTATTTTCTTTCTCTAAGGTATACAAGATCTTAAACTTATACTAACTAAGCATTTCTAACTAGTAAACCTATTATTAGTTTAGAACCTTAGTAGTAGTAAAATATACTAAGTTCTTATAATCTATATAAATAGTAAGTTCTAAGTAGCTTTCTACATATACTCTCTAATATTGCAACGCGTTAATAATAGCTATAAGTTTTTTATTATATATATTATAGCATTCTTCTAGTGCTATAAACTTCCTAGAGTAGTAGGTAATTAGGTGCTATTTTCTATGTTATTCTTGCATAATGCAAGCTCCTAGTGCTAAATCTAAGGTATCTATTTTAAGGTATATTAGTTTGCTGCTCTTAAATATAATTAATATAGGTAGCTTAACGCATACTTGCTTAAGTAATTAGAAAGTATCTTTCTATGCTTATTCCTACTTAAATAGTGTATCCTTCTGCGTAAGTCTTATAAGTAGTAAGGCCTTTATAGAGTAGTTCTAGATAAAGCATTAGTTAAAGTTAATAAACCTTAGGAACTTCTAGATTCCCTTAACTAATATAGGTGTTAGCTAATTCTTTACAACCTAGATTTTCTTTTTACTTATCTTTACTCTGTATTTTCCTATAATATAGCCTAAGAATTCTACTTCTTCCTAGTGCTATTTGCACTTCTCTAGCTTTAAGCAAAGGTCTGCTTTTGCTAAGCATTCTAACACTTATCTAATATAGACCTTATATTCTTCTAGTATCTTACTATACACTAGAATGTTATTAAGGTATGCTACTACTATAATATCTAGGTATTTGCGTAGAATATTATTAATAAGTGCCTAATATATAGCTAGTATATTAGTTAGCCTAAATAGTATAACTATATACTTATAATAACTATAACAGGTTCTAAATACTATCCTCTATTCTTCTCTCTTTTTTATGCGTATAAGGTTATATGCTTTATATAAGTTAAGTATAGTAAAGTACTTTACTTCTATAAGTCTATCTTATAACTCTCTAATATTAGGTAGTAGATATTAATTCTTAATTATAATATTATTAAGCTTATAATAATTAACGCACAGCCTTAATGCTCTATTCTTCTTTAAGATAAATAGAATAGGAAATCTAGCTAGGGACTTAGATTTTCTAATAAAACCTTTTGCTAGGTTCTCCTTAATATACTTTCTTAGTACTTCTAGTTCCTTCTTAGATAGCTAGTATATAGGCCTAAAGAGTAGTTCTTTTCCTTCCTTAAGTTTAATCTTACAATTCTAAGGTTAATATTTAGGTAGCGCTTTTGCAGATAACTCTTCTTTAAATATCTAGGCGTACTAATAATATATATCTAGTATAGCAGGAGTTGCACTCTTAGTCTCCTTAATTAATATAGAGAGGCTCTTCTAGTCTACTTAATTAACTGCTCTAACTTAGCGCGTCTTATATATTAAAGAGATATTATTAATCTTCTTCTTATCTACTAACTCTAGCGTAGGTTGCGTAGGTTAGCATGTAGTAGTGCTGTATCTACACCTATCTAATAAAAGCTATTTCTTTTTCTAATTAATCTATAGATTATACTTTTATAACTATAGCAGTTCTAATATAATATTATAAGTAGCCTTACTTAGGATATCTAGGTCTAAGTTCTCTTTATAGTTCTATACTTATAAGAAGGTACCTTAAACTTTAAGTATAACTCTTCCTTCCCCTTGTATTAAATCTCTATTAGTAATCTATAGAAAGTATAATTTATCTTTATACTATAGATAGAGCCTAGCTCTTTCTACTATACAGCTAGATATATAGCTCTGCTGTAATCCTAAATCTAATAATACTATTATCTTAACTCTACCTAATAGGATTAGTAGTTTAATAAGTTAATTGTCTCTAAGTAAGTTAATAGAGTAATCTCTAGCGCTTATAGATACTGTCTTAAAAAAGGATTCTTTTATCCTCTAAACCTATATATCTGTTTTACTTCTTTATAAGTTATATAGTAAGAGTTAAGGTAGTATTGCTATATAGTATTTATATAACTTCTGTTAATTACTAATTATTAAGCACCTTATACTTATAGTAAATTATTGCCTAGAAAGTAGGTATTCTTTCTTTTATTAATAAGATACATTTTATAGATATTATCTATATAGTTTTCCTAGTACTTGCTATATAACTTCCTCTACTTTAGAAAGAAGCTACTCTCTTATTTATTAGATAGGTAAGTAATGCAGTTATCTCTAAAATATGCTATATACAAGAGTATTCTGTAGCGCAGATTGCGCAGGTCTATATAGTATATAGGCTTACAAAATTTAGGTAACTAATATAGGATATTTTTATATAGTTGTTCCTTATATAGTTATAATATAACCTAATTATTAGTATTAGTGCAGTTGTTTTAGTACTTGCAATAGGCTTTATTATACTAGTTTTCTTCTTTATTAGAAGTGTTATAAGTAACTAGTTTTTTAAGGCTGTATTATTAGCAATACTTATTACATTTCTTATACCTTTGCTACTTATATTCTGTTTCCTATTTATTATTATTATTATTATCTGCTACTAGCTGTCTATGCAGTATAGGTCTAAGATACTTAGGTAGATTCTTAGATTCTTTATTATCTGTCCTAGGCTTTATAGCATGCAGCTGCAACTGCGTGTCTATAATAAGGAGGCCTTTTCCTTCTAGTATAAAGAATAGCTTCTCTTGCTTAATAATATTACTACAGTATACCTTTTCTATAGTTAGGTTATTATTGTAGTTGCAGTAATATTCTACTATATAGTATTTTCTATTCTTGTTTATTAAGACTTCTTCTTTAAGATAAGGCGTTAGTAATTAGTTATACAGCTTATTCTTAATATAGTCTTAGAGATCCTATTTTAACTTAGTATCTGCTGCTAGGCATTCTATTTCTTTAGTAAGAACTTCCTATTCTTTACTAGTATTATTACTGTTAGTAGCTAGTATATTTAGCTATTAAACTACCTTGCCTTTAGATTAGCAATCTTAGGCAAAGTAGCCTTACTTACTATATCTATAACAAGTTACTAAAGACTTATCTAGTATACTCCCTTTCTTCTTGTTCTACCTATTAGGTCCCTTGTTTAGGTTTAATAGATCTATAGCCTCTAGTCTATAGTATCTACTTTAAGTATTATTATAAATCTAGCAGCCTATATTTAGTTAGTAGCATCTACTATAATTTCTGCAGTTAATATAATTATTGCGCTATAAGTTGCGCAGTAGCAGTTATTTATCTATAGCTACACGCGCTTATAGATTATCTTATAGCTCTTACTATAGCTTATAAATTTTAAAATTAATATTAATAGCAGTATTAATAAGCTAATTAAGAGTATTAATACTAGTGCCTATGCGTATTAGTTCTTCCTTAACTTTTAGCTTAAGACCTTGCTTAAATATAGTTATTAACGCAGTGTTATCCTAATTAGTATTAGCAGCAAGCTGCTAGAAGTTAGTAGTATAGTCTACTACAGACTTCTCTTGTTAAATGCGTTAAATATTGTATTATGCAATAGTAGGTTTATTAGAAACTCTAAAGATTAGCTTAATCTTTTCTTTAAAGTTATTAAAGTCTTTTATCTATTTATCTACCTTATTAGAGGTATTACCTGCTTAGTACTGCTATACAAAGGGCTTAATCTATTAAAAAGCTTTGCTACGCATATAGCTTATAATAAGAATAACTTAGTTAATTTTAGAAACCTTATTACCTTAGAAGGTAAAGAAGAGGTTCTATTGTATTAGCTAATTATTAAGCTTATTGCGTTCTCTGTAGTAGAGATCTAGTTTGTTAATATTTATGCTAGAGGTGTAGACTAGTAAGTCTATATTAATATCTATATTAGAGCTGCTAGAGGTAGTATGTGTTCCTAAGGTAGTACTTATCTTAAGAGTGTTTAAAGTGTTAAGGTTGTATATCTAGGCAAGCCTAAATAATACTAGTTAGGTTAGTTCTTAGGGAAGAGTATAGTTTCTAGAACAGTAAGGGCAAGATATATCTAGACAAAGTCTAATATAGCAACTTAGAAGTATTACAAGCTAGCAATAGGATTAACTAGCTGTAGATATAATTCTAATAACTAACTTAATTATTAAAGTAACTATAAAGTTAAACACAAACTATAAGAGTTATATTTCTACAGTGCTATATACTAAGGAGATATACAGAGTGCTTAGCAATACAAGAGTACTAATTATACTAATTATTAATTACTCTAATTATTAATTACACTAATTATTAATTACACTAATTGCGCTAAGTCTAATTATATTATATAATCTCTTACGCTTCTATAATAACTAATAACTATTATAGTTCTCTGCTTATATATAATACTTTAACCTGCTATAGGTTAACTATGCTGCTTACCCTTAGTAATTGTTTCTAACTGTCTAGTGTTCCTAGAATTATAATAGGTACTCTATAAGCTGCCTAATAGATTTAGAAAACCTAATTAGGTAGTTTACTTACTATAAGCTCTATATAAGCTCTGTAATTTACTAATTCTATAGTATAAAGAGCTATCTAGTATACTTTAGGCGCTTAGTTTATAGTTATTAAAAGAAAAACTATATCTTTTCTATAATAATAAGTAATAGATAGTATTACTCTTTTATATAGATAATATTCTACTTACCTATTACTGTAATAACTAAGTAGCTATAAAATAGCTTATAAGCTTATTAATAAGTAAATACTAGATAGAGGCTTATAGAGCTACTAAATAGTTTCTAGAAGTCTAAATTATCTAAAATTAAGCTACTTATATAATAATACTTAGGTATAACTCTTTTATAGAAAAGCTTACTACTAAATTTAAGGTCTTAGATAAAGAGATACTTCTAAGTATTCTCTTCCTAATAATTAAGCTTTCTAGGTATAATAGAGAAGCTTTAAAATAGAAGATTAAGGCCTACTAGGAGTAAGTTAGCTCTATATTATATATAGCTATAATAATATACCTAGATATAGTATATACTACCTTATAACTATTCTATTACTTAACTAATCTAGAAGCTACTTACTTTAAGGTAGTAGCTTAAGTACTAGAATACTTATACTAGACTAACTACCTAGGTATAAGATATAAAGCTTATTTAAGTAGCTAGCTTCTTATATATAGTAATACTTTATTTACTAATAATAGTATAACTTAATAATTTTCTTAGAGCTATATTATATAGCTTTTTAGAGGTCTAATTATTTAGAAAGCAGCCTACTAAGCTATAGTAACTACTTCTACTATAGAGGCAGAATTACTAGCTTTAGAGTATATAGTAAAGAAAAGTATAGCTTTAAAATAGTTTCTCTATAAACTATATCTTAACTTAGGCGTAGTATAGGAAATCTTCTATAATAACTAGCAGACTATCTAGCTAGTAGTTAAAGAGAGTAAGTAGCTTACTACCTAGCTATATTATATAGATATATAAAATATATAGTTAAAATAAAAGTATACTAAGAAGACCTTTACTATTACAAATATAAAGACTAATAAAATACTAGTAGATAGGCTTATAAAAGTACTTTCTAGGTAAGCCTATAAGCTCTTTTTAGGTTATCTTAATCTATTTAATATCTAACCTAATATAAATAGAAAGTAAGATACTAATTAGATAATAGGTATTAGCTAGAAGAATAAAGTAATTAATAGTAATAATATATAAGCAAATAAGTAGCTTAATAAGTAATAGTAAGCCTATAGTAAATTAATATAGGTTATATATATATATAATTATAAAAAGAGTAGGTTAAGAAAGAAGTAAAAGATTAATTTCTAAACTAAGCTAAGAAGAATACTCCTCTTCTTAAGAGAAAAAACCTAGACTAAGCTTGCTAAACTACTAGAGGCAGCTCTTTTAAGTGCACTACTAGCAGCTAATAAGCTTAGTCTTCTACCTAGCCTATTTAGAGAATTTAGAACTCTTTAGATATAATAGCTATTATTAAGAAGCCTTTTAACTACTTAGAAGGTATAGTATAGATCTCTTACTTACTATAAGCTTATTAGCTACTAAAGTAAGATAATAGTAGAAATAGATTACTTATATTATTAGTAATACTACTATTATAGCCTAGAGTTATCTATAACTTAATACTAATAGGCTTAAGAGTAGATAGGCTAAAAATAAGCTATTAGTATATAAGTTATATACTTATTTTAAGGTTACCTATAAAGGTTAGTATAAGTACCTAGTAGTATAGTAAAAGTACTTTCTAGCCTATTAGCTACCTAGCTAGTTATAGTAAAAAGTAGCTATACTACTTATTAGTAGTATAGCTATATAACTACTATAGAGAATAATATACTAGTTACCTATTATATATATAACTAGAGCAGAAGCTAGTAGTAGTAGTAGTAGTAGTAGTAGTAGTAGTAGTAGTAGTAGTAGTAGTAGTAGTAGTACTAGTATAGGTGTAGGTATAGGTACTAGTGCTAGTACTACTAGTACTAGTACTAGTGCTAGTACTAGTATTAGTAGTAGTAGTAGTAGTAAGAAGAGGCTAGAGACTCTAATAGAGCTCTTAAGGCTAGTTAATAAAGCTTATTTAGCTAAAGCTAAACCTTCTAGAGTAGTAGGTAAAGCAGAGCTAGTATAAAAAGAAGTAGAGGCTAAGGTAGTAAGCAGCTTATAGGTAGTAGTAGCGTAGGTAATAGCAGTATAGTTAGTAGTATAGTAAGTAGCTTTAGTAGTAATAGTAGTAGTAGTATAGGTATAGTACTAATAATCTAAAAAAGAGTACTAGTAAAGTAAAGAAGAAGTTTATTTAAATACTATCTAATTACTATAGGTACTAGAAGAACTATTAATAAGACTAATTAAGCTAAAGAGACTAATAAATAAGTAAATAGAATACTAATAAGAGGCTTAAAATATAAGAATAGAGTATACTTATAGCTATTATAGATATAAACTTAAAGATTATTAAATTTAGTAGAAAGTACTATTTATATATATAATAGAGCTAGTAAAGGTAAAGCTAGTAGTATAAAGTTCTTACTATATTAATAGAATCTTTATATAATATTATATTATTATTTACCTTTACTTTTACTAAAGGTAGAAGTAAGCCTAATACTTACTAATAAGGTGCTTAAAGTACTTAACTAAGTAAGTAAAGTAATAGTAAGAGAGAAGAAGGTAACTAGTATATAACTAAGCTACTTAAATAAAGTAAAGCTATAAATAAGCCTACTATAGCACTATAAGAAACTTATTTACCTATAGTATAAAGAGGCAAGATCTATAAGATAGATAAATTAAGCTAATAGGTGCCTAAAAAGCTCTTTTAAAGAGTAACCTAGGTACTTAGACTCCTAGTTAACTCTATATAATTACTAACTTTGCTATAGAAGATTAAAAATAATAAACTAAGGTGTAATTTAGCTACTCTTTAGAAAGATATAGAGAATAGCTAGGGGGTATATTATATAATTAAGCTGCTTAGCTATCTATATAGAGATTATATAACTAAAGAGTTAGTAGTAAGTAGCTCTAGAGCTAGCTAGAAGCTTAATATATTAGTATAATAGAGATAAGCTACTTTAATATAGATTAGAGGCTTAGTTCTAGCAGGTTATATAACCTATATAAATTTTATATATATATAATAGGTAGCTTTTATTTAATCTTAGATAGGCACTAATTAAATACTATTAATTACATAAGTATAGTCCTATAAGCTTAAAAACAATTTCTAATTCTCTAAAGAAGATAAGCTATATTTATTATATACCTTTAATATATAATTAATTTTAACTAGATCTAAGTAATTTATATTATAATTAATATATTACTATAATAATTTAAATATTTCCTTCTTACCTAGAAAGACATACTAGTAAATTAGTATCTAATAGTTATATAGAATATTTAAACTAAGGTAGAACTTAACTTATAATATATATAAGTATACTATTAAACTATAACTATATATTAATAAGTAGCTATATAGTAAGATTCTACTTAAACTAACTAGCTATACTTCTAGAAATTTAACTTATTTAGAGGCTAACTAGAAGAATCTAAAAAGACTATAACTAGTATTTACTAAGTAGCAGTACTTAAAAGCTATTACCTAGATACTATCTAGATTTAAGAAAGCTATAAGCTTTCTAAGTAAGAACTTAAAGCCTTAGATCTAATATATCTAGCTTATATATAATAGGCTTTTTAATTTTCTAAAGCTTATAATAAATAAGCTAGGTAAGAATGTAAATACTTTAGATAATAGTAAATAGCCTAAAGTTATTTAGTTAGCAGTACTTAAAGGCTAGATAAAGCTTAGTAAATATTACTTAAAGACTAAAGAAGAGTAGAGCTTTCTTTTTAATTATATAACTATCTATTAAGGTTATACTTTAAGTAAAGCTTATAAGCACTATTTAATTAGTTTTTAGAGATAAATATAGTAATAGAAGTTTAGTAGAGAGAGTTATTACACTAAGAAGTATAGATATAATCTATCTATCTTAAGAGTAATAAGTAATAATAAGTAGTATAGAGTAGACTATCTAGCTTAAAGATTAGGTTAAGATCTAATAACTTAGATTATTACTTAAGTTAAATATAAACTATAAGAGTTATATTTCTACTTACTATATACTACTTTATAGAAGATGCTTATTAATAAGTAACTAGAGTTAGTTTAATAAAATAAGAGTATTATTTATAGATAAGTAGTATTAAACTATACTTATAAATAAGTAAAAGTTATATATATTATACTTATTAATAAGTAGTTATATAGAGCCTCTTAGTTAATACTATTTCTACTTACTACCTTCCTTTAGCTAGAAGTAAGAGGTCTAGTTAGTAGCTACTTATTACTGTACTATTCTTTTATATAGGATTATAATACTATTCTTACTTTCTATTTAGTTTATTCTTAAACTATATAACTAGGAATTAGAGTTATATATAATCTATAATCCTCTTATCTAGTAACCTATAAGTTAAGATATTCTCTTATATCTGTAATCTTTATCTTATATCTAAGATTTATTAAGCTAATACTCTTACTAAGGTTCTCTATAATTATTATTTCTTTAAAGGCTATAAGTACTTTATTATACTAGGTAGTTTAAATTATCTAAAGTATACTAAGTATACTAAGGCTAGGAAGCTATATATAAATATATTATAGTCTTTACTAGATAAAACTTATAAGAAGTATAAAAAGAAGGTTAAAGAAAATAAGATACTATTAGTAACTTATTATAGAGTATATATATAGTAAACCTGCTCTAAGGAAATATCCTTCTAGACTAAAGGATTAACTACCTATACTAGAGAAGAAGATAATCTAATTTTAGAGATAATACATATTAAAGATAGATATATAAGGATATAGTAAAATAGTTCTAATTTAATAGAGAAATCTAATTAATTCTTTCTTAATCTAATTTTCTAAATAAAGTCTTCTAGCTTTAATAGTTATAAGCCTAGTGTTTAAATATTATAGTTAATTCTACTATATTATTCTTATAGCTAAGAACTTTAAGTTAGTTAATTAAACTTTTTAAATACTTTCTACTTAACTATAGAAAATAATACTATCTTCTTAGCAACCTAAATTCTTCTTAAAACCTAATTAGACTAGCTATACTAGTTTACTTAACTTAAGCTATACTCTTAAGATAAAGTAGTATAGAAATAAATTAATCCTAATACAGAAACAGTCCTCTTAATTAATAAATAAGAGCTAGATTATCTTAAGCTACCTAAGAACTTATCTAGCTTAGCTATAACTAAGCTAAATAATAACTTAGATAAGATTAGTAATAAAATACCTTAATCCTAAATAACTATTAATAAAAGCTAATATAAAAGAGTAGTTAAAAACTACCTAAAAAATATATAGAGATATAAGGTAGCTACTGCTAAATAGACCTAAACTTTAGCTAAATTAAGTAATCTTTAGAATTAGATTAATAAGATAGTTTTACTAGAATTAATAGCCCTAGCTTTAATAAAACTACTTAACTTAAGATAGTCTACTCTATAGGCCCTAGTCTAAGTACTAAAAAATAATCTAGCTCTAACTAATGCTAATATAATAAATCTAGTTAGATAATAGTATTAAACTTACCTAGATAAGGCTAGAAGTAGAAGAATAAATCTAGAAAAATAGTTTAATAAATAGTAAGTACTCTATAGAAAAGTATAAGCCTTTTAGATTACTAAGATTAAAGGTTAGCTTATATTAATTAACTTTCTAGATATACTTACTCTAAAACTTATACTAGAATAGTTAAGGTTAATAAGGTAGTATATTAATATAGATACTGCACTAAGTTAATTAGAAATTTTAATAAGTAACTTAGCTTAAGTATTTATAATAAAACTTAAAGAAAGAGTAGTAAATAGATTAATAGAAAAGTAATCTAGAGTATTTATAACTTTTAGAGGACTATTAGATAATAAGAAATTTTAAAATTAGAGTAGTAACTAAAATAAGAAAAACTACCTATATAAAATTAAAGAGATCTACTATTAGAAGCTAATTACTTACTAAAAGCTTTAGGTAGTAATTACTAGAGAAATACTAAAAGGATTGCTAAGGTTCTTATTATCTAATTAGGATAAGAATAAGATTAAGGAATAATATAATAAACTAGAGTAGAGTAAACTCTAAGAATAGGTTAAAAATAATAGATAGTTATATAAATTATTAGAAAATAGGTTAGAAGTAGATTACTCTAGGCTAATAATTATAAATACTATTATTAATCCTAATACTCTTAGTTTTAAACTACCTAGAGTATATAGTACTGCCTATTTAACTTACTCTCTTTTAAAGAGTACTATTTTTAATAAAGAGGGAGTAGTATATATAGTTAATAATTATACGCTACTAGTTCTAGGTTCTTTTTAGCCTGCTAGCCTAAGAGAAATAATTAACTCTAGAACCTAATCTCTTCTAGTTTCTAGATTAGAAAACAGACTATTTAAATTAATTCTAAATAGAAAGAAAGGACTAAAAATAGAGGATCTTCTAGTAAAGAATATTAAAGTAATTAATAGTTTTTATACTAATATTCTATCCTAAGTAGTGCTTAAGAAAGTAGGTATTTAGTACCTTAGATTAGATAATACTCTTTGCTATAAAGAAATAATTACTTAGAATACTATCTTAATTAAGCTTTATACTACTTATAACTTACTCTTTATTAAATATAAGAAGATTAACTTTTACTTATAAGCTTTAACTATATAAGTAATCTCTAGTTTATATAGCCTATAAATATAAAGTAATAGTAAATTACTATAGTATTAAAGATTAGGTTACCTTAGAAAAAAGGCTCTATAAGCACTTATAAAAGTAGCTTAAAATATTTAAATAAATAAGATAACTTACTTAGAATATAAGTACTATATAATAATATATATAATATAAGTAATCTTAAGAAGGCTATAATACTAATTACTTTATCTATTCTATAGAATTATATAGAATCTATTTAATATATCTATAAGTTAGTTAGATAAAGAATAGGCAATAATTATTAAAGAGAATTATTCTAGAAAATTATTCTAAGAAAGCCTCTAGGTAAAATTCTTAAATAAGATTATAAGGGTAATTATAGGATTTAAATAATAGGTATAAAGAAAGTTTTAAGTATTAATTATTAACATCTATTAAGATAATAATATAATAACTAAGCTATAGAGAGGTTAATCTCTCTATAAGAAATAGGCAGAGAAGAAACAGATTACTATTATTACTCTACTTCTATATACCTATAAACTAAACAGAGAAGTAGAATAAGTAGAATAGGAGTTAATTGTTAGATCTATAAAAATATATATAAGTGTAAATCTCTCTTCTAAGCTCTAGCCTATAGTAATTAGTATAGCTACTTACCTTTATAGAATAAGTCTACTACTCTTACTTAGATATTAATTACTAAATAAGATACTAGAAGAGTATTTTAAAGGTATAAACTAGTTTAAATAGTAGGAACTAGTAAAGATTAAATATTTTCTAGCAGATTTATACCTAAACTAGAGTAGAATTTATACCTATAGTTATAGAGTATATCCTTTAAAAAAAGATTAGGTAGTAGAATAAGATAAACAAGAATATAAAGTTAATTCTTATAGCTATATAGATTACCTTATTAGATATAAGAGATTAAATATCTACCTTATATAAGTACTAATACTTAATTAAGTAATTACTATATAAAATATTACCTTTAATAAGACTCTATTTAATTAAAAGAATATAAAGTAAGAAATACTAAAGGTATAAGCTTTAGAGCTTATAGAAATACTCTATAATAATAAGCTAGTTAATCTAGGCTAGGATATAGAAATACCTAACCTTAAGAAGTATATTAAGTAAGAAAAGAAGAACTAATTAATCTATAATAAAGATATTAAGAATAAAGTTATTTAAATTTAAGTCTTAGAGGCTAGCTTACCTATAGAATAAGAATGCAAATAGTATAATCCTATATAAGATAGGAGTAAGGCTAGCTCCTATCTAGAACTCTATATAGGTTAATTAGATTAAACTAGCCTTACTACTTCTAAAGTAACTCTAATACTAGTTAATTATAGTAGGTAAGTAAATAGAAAAAGTAATTAGAGAGATTATATAAGAATAGAAAGTTAATAAAAGGTATACCTACCTATAAAAGCTAGCTCTTTTTATTCTAGTAACTAGATTAGGTTACTAGACTTAAGGTAGAAACACCTAAGTATACTTACTTCTTAACCTAGTTAATCTACTACTTCTATAAGACTAGATAAAGCAAATATAGATCTACTATAGAGATTAAGTAGGTATCTTTATAGAGCACTACCTAAGATTAATAGGCTAATATTAGTATATAAGCTACTTAGATAAAGGTAAAACTATAATAATTATATAAAGAGTAGAATATATAAAAGTATTAATATAGTAATTACTAGGTTTATAAAGGAATCTAATTTCTAGAATAATTTCTATAATATACTTATTCTAGGTATAAACTAGACTAAGAATAACTAATCTAGCTATAGAATAATAAATACTATAGTTATAGCAGCTATATATAGAGATTATTTTAAAAAAAAAAATATAAAGAAAAAGGTCTATTAAGATAATCTACTACTACTACTAATAACCTAGAAATAACTACTATAGTATTCTTTAAAGTCTCTTCTCTTAATTATATTAGAAAAAGAGATAAGCACTTTAAGAAAAAAGAGTACTTAGACTAAAGTTAAACTAAGTAAATTATATAATTAACTACTTTCTTTAAAGTAGGTATAAACCTATAAAGTTAATTAAGATAGAATATTTAATTACTATAAAGCTAGAATTATAGTAAAAGAAGATCTTTAAAAATCTAGCTTACTAAGTTTAACTTATATAGTAATACTAGCTACTAGATTATTTTAAATAGCTATAGTAATTACTATAGAATTTAGTTTAGTAATCTAATAGTATAATATAGTTAAAGTGTTTTTAAATACTAAGATTATTTTATTAAACCTAGTTATATATAATCTACTAGATAGTTTTAAGAAACTAGGCCTTTATATAAAACTAAATTAAGCACTATATAGGCTTAAGAAGTCTTTACTACTCTAGTATAAGAAGTTCTCTAGCTTACTTATATCTCTTAGATTAATTACTAGTAAAGAAAAACTATACTTATTTTTTAATTAGAATTATTAAATCTTTATTCTATTCTATATAGATAATATTCTACTTATATTCTAGAAATAGTATAAGAAGAAAGTAAAATAAACTTAGTAGAAGATTATATTAAAATATAAGATTAAGAAGTAAGGCCCTATAAAGTAGTTTCTAGAAGTAAGAGTAATTTATAATCTTACCTAAGGTATAATTACTCTAGTATATAATACTTATATTAATAAAGTTATAAAGAAGTTTAATTTACTAAATAGATCTTTCCTTATAATACCTCTTCTATTAGAAGAGCTAGTTAAAAATCTAGAGGAAGTATTAAAAAAGGAGATTAAGCTATACTAAGAAAAGGTTAGATTAGCTTTATATATAGTAATTATACTAAGGCCTAATATTACCTTTATAGTATTAAAACTATTATACTACTTAACTAACTTAGAACCTTAATACTTTAAGGTAATTAATTATATTATTATATATCTCTATAGAACTAGATTTAAAGAGATTAAATATAGTAGATATAGTAGACTAGATCTAATAATTTATAGTAATATATTATTTACTAATAATCTAGAAACTAAAAAGTTAACCTATAGATACCTAGTTATTTTATTTAGAGATATAGTACTCTAGAAATCTACTTATTAAAGTATAGTAACTACCTTAATAACTAAAGCTAAGCTTCTTACTTTAGAATATATTACTAAAGAAATAGTTATAGTAAAGTAACTCTTTAATAAGCTTTAATTAGATATAAAGAAAATCTAGAATATTTAGTATAATAACTAGCAAACTATCTACTTTATAATTAGCAAAAATAATAGATTAATATATAACTTTAGTATATTAATATATAAAATATATAGCTTAGGCAAGAATACTTAAAAGAGAAACTCTAGATTAGCTATTTTAAGATAAAAAGTATACTAGTAGATAGATTAATAAAGAACCTTACTTAGTAATAGTTTAAAAACTTTAAAACTCTAATTAATATTTATAATATAACTCTATAGATTAAGAGAGAGAAATTAGAATTAAAAGTTATTATTAATTAAGCTAAAGAGCTAGAGCTCTACCTAAAGAGATTTATTAAAAACTAATCTAGTAAGAGGCTTATAAAGAGGTTAACTAAAGATTAAGACTATAAGAGTTATAAAAATTAACTCTAAAGAGCTAAGAGAAATTAATTATATAATATAATTATAAGTTAACT
The DNA here is from genome assembly GCA_016767195.1 of Stagonosporopsis rhizophila. Lineage (NCBI taxonomy): Eukaryota > Fungi > Ascomycota > Dothideomycetes > Pleosporales > Didymellaceae > Stagonosporopsis > Stagonosporopsis rhizophila. Next base: position 899,866 of record CP068492.1, read on the forward strand.
AAAAGGTTAACTTAGAGGATTAGATTACTATATACTTACTTATAGAAATAGCAGAATCTACTAGAAGAATTAAAGTATAAAGAGGCTTAATTAAGCTACTAGAGAGTATAGTATAATTTATTATAATTATTTTTAATCTTAGCTAAATAACTATAAAGCTAAGTATAAATTAAGAGACTAAACTAGTTTATTCCTTCTTAAAGAGTGTTTTAGCTAAAGCTAAGAGGCAGAACTAAGCTAGAAGGCTAAGCTAAAGGCAGATACTAGTATAAAGAAGTAGAAGCAGCCTAATCCTAAGATAAGGTTAAACTAGTAGGTAAGAAATTAACTAGAGCCTAATTATAAGATTAAGATAGAGTTATTAGAGAATTAGCTAGTAATAATCTAAGACCTAGACTATAAAACTAAGAAGTAGAAGTTAGAGAAATCTAACCTTAATTAACTCTAAAAGGTAGATTAACTTCTATCTAGTTATAAGTATCTTAAGCTAATTAAAAAGAGTAAGTAATAGAGAGTAAGCTATAGTAATAATTAGAATTAGAAGCTAGTTAAGAACTAATAATAACTAAAGGTAAGTAGTAAATAGGATTAGGCTTAGGTTTATTATAATAGAGATACTTAATAGTAGAAGTAAGAGAGTCTTTATACTTATCTTCCTTAAATAGATTCTTAATCTTACCTTAACCCTTCTTATAGGTATTATTATTATCCTTCTAATCCTTTTTATTATCTTAATTAATATTCTTAGTAGGCTTTACTTTATTCTTATACTTAATTTTAGTAATCTTAATATAGTAGGTTAAGTTTACCTAAGTAATTATAATCTAATAAAGCTATAATAAAAAGACTAGAAAAAAGAAATAATTATAAAAAAAGAATTAAAACTTATATTACCTAAGGCATAAGTAGCCTTTATCTAATTATAAAGATAGATATACTCTAGGTTATTATCTTAGATATATATATAAGAGCTATACTTACAGTAATAACTAGATTAGTTTAAGCAGTATATTACTAAAAACTAATTATAGTACTTTAGTAAGACTTAAATATTCTTTTTAGTCTATTACTTAGCATACTTATAATAAGAGTAATAATACTTACTGCTAATAGTAATTATAGGCAAGGATTAGTTTTTAGCAGAGGTAGTATTAGCTTTACCCTTACCTTTAGTAGGAGTAGATTTAGTAGAGGTACTTAATCTCTTCTTATAAGCAGTGCCTTTAGGATAACTACGCTTAAGTAGATTAGATTTACTCTAATCTAGATCTTTATACAGGATATTGCCTTTAGATTTAGAGTAGTTAACTAGTAGATAGTAAGCTAATTAAAGAGTTAGCTTAAAATAACTAATCTAATAACTTAATTACTTATATAATAAGCTATAATTAGAAGCTATACTAAGAGGATTAGGTATTACTATAGTTAAAAGTATAATATTCTAAAATATTAGTTAGTAAAATACTAAAAAATAATTAAAAATACTATATAGCTATATTATAAGAACTAATTAATTTAAGAATCTTTTTATAATTACTAATTAATTTAATAAACTCTTTAAGATTAAAGCTGCTAAGTAGATTAGAAGGTAGGCCTAGGTTAGATATATAAGGTGTAGTTATATAATATAGACTTAGGTATATATTAGAATTAAGTTTTATATTATAACTAGTTAGTAGATTAAAATAAAGCTAGTAGAGAGCTAATAAGATTAAGCAAGCACGCTATTAGAGCGCAGTATAGTGCTGTAGATTAGATTAATCTACTAGCTAGATTAATAAGATAAGGAAAGATTATAAATATTAATATCTTAGAGTAATAATAGACCTGCTTAATATAGTTAACTAGGCCTAGAGGGTATATTATAGAGTATATACACAGTAAACCTGCTCTAAGGAAATATCCTGCTAGACTAAAGAATTAACTATCTATGCTAGAGAATAAGATAATCTAATTTTAGAGTTAATGTATATTAAGAACAGGTATATAAGGATATAGTTAAACAGTTCTAATTTAATAGAGGAATCTAATTAATTCTTTCTTAATCTAATTTTCTAAACAAAGTCTTCTAGCTTTAATAGATATAAAGAATCTTAGTTTAGGTTTTCTTTTATAGTATATATATAAAGAGCTTCTTACTATAGTACTTCTTAATTAAAAGTATCTATAGTTTACTATTTCTACTAAGAGGTATATTAAAAAGGTTCTATCTAATTCTCTAGAATAGTTAAGTAGGCTTCTTATAAGGTTTATATAAAATAACCTACTTAGTATATATAGTTATATATACTTTATAGTTCTTTTAGAGTGTTTTACTTATATATACACTGCGCACTTACTATACTAGTACTTAAAGAGCTTCTAGGCCTAGATAGCTAGCTTAGGTATACTAAAGGTACTCTAAAGAGCTTCTAGAATATAAGTTATATAAGTATTTTATTATTACTAGGTTTAATAGGCTTAAAAAGTAGTATAATAGTAGCTTATATTTAAAGAAAGTAAGGTTATAAGTATACTATAGGTTAGTATATATAATACTTCTATTTAGATCTTTAATATATTCTACTTAGAGAGTACTATTAAGGCCTAAGTACTATACTTCTTTCTTCTATAATTAAGCTTCTAAGATTATATTAATATAGAATTCTTCTACTATAATAATATCTTAAAGAAGCAGGTCTTCTGTATTTAGGCTATACTTTCTATAAAGAGTATTTTTAAATAAATAAGCTCTTTAGCTAGTAATAGAGAATACTTAGGTACCTACTTCTACTATATCTATAGTAGTAGCTAGTATAAAAGTACTAGAGACTAAATAATCTATACTGTTAACTAGGTATATAGTAGCTCTATTATCTAAAATAATACTCTTTAATAATAGATAAGTATTACAATCTATAAGATTATATACTTTAGGCTTTTTCTCTACTCTAGGTACTATTAATAGCCTTATTATTATTACTAGGTTAATTAGAGCTGCCTAGATATTGCCTAAGAACTTAACTTTAGGCGCCTTATTAGTAGCCTAGATAGTAGCTACTATAATTATATAGAGAGCTTATAAGTACTAGCTAAGCTGCTTAATTTCTCTCTTAAGGTTCTTAAAGTCTCTAAAGTTAAGCTTCTAGAGTATATTCTAGCAGCATAATTTATCTAGATAGTATAGAAGTAAAGATAAGCCTCTAACTACTATTTTTAGAGCTTAATACTCTATTAGCTTCTACTTATAAGTATTCTCTCTATTTTTATAGAGATACTTATAGCTATTATATAGAGTTAAGCTACTAGAATTACCTATAAAAGTGCTTTATACTATATCTATATAGTTACTAAAGATAGTAAATATACTTAAATTATTCTTTTCTACCTAGATTATATATTTATCTATTAGGCTACTAAAGACTTTACTTACTTAATCTAATATAAGAGTTTTAAGCTCTAAGATAGTATCTAAGATAATCTTTTAGTATATAGTATAAGCCTATTTAAAGGCTATTCTATAACTTAAGGTATCTAAGAAGTTTTAGATAGTAAACTCTCTATTAACTTCTATAAGCTTATAAGCCTTAGCTTTTATATAAAAGTATAACTACTTCTAATACTAGTTCTATAGAGCTGCTTATTCTTACTAAGCAGCTCTAAGGTAGGCTCTATACTTAGCTTATACTTAATTCTTAGTACTAAGTAAAGTAGAAGTAAGCTTCTACCTTAAAGCTTAGATAAGTAATTATAGAGTTATACTATTACCTAAAATAAGCTATACTATTACTAGTAATAGAATTAATAAGGAAATAGTAGTATTAACCTAGTTCTATAGCTTCTAAAGGTACTTAGCTCTAGCTACTTACTTACTTAATTTAATCTTATATTTAGTAAGCTTCTAGTTATATACTTTAGTGCTTAACAGAGTTAGAGTACTATAAGGTGTGCATATATTAGTTAGCTAGGTAGATTAACTCTAGGTTAAATATACTAGTAGCTACTTATTAAATATTAAGCTAGCTACTAGCTATTTAGAAGCTCTAAAATCTACCTCTAAGCTTATTAGTAGTAGCTATAGAGCTCCTTTATATATACTAGAAGTATCTAGAGTATCTAAATTAACTAGATTCTAGATATTACAGAGCTTAGTATACTAGGTTAACTAGATATACTAGTTAGGCTAGTTAGTTTAGAACTTTAGTTAGAAGGTACTAGCTAGAATTACTAATTAAGCTTATAAGCTATAGTTAACTAGCTTATTTATAGTAGCAATTTATTATTACTAAGAATTTAGGTTTAATTAGAGTAGTTAAGCAGTATCTAATAAGCTCTATTTAGCTAAGTGCGCAGAAAGATCTACTATTCTTAGAAAGCTAAGCTTTTAACTGTTTTTAAGCTTATAGAACTATACTTAGGTAATTAATAGTATTTAATTAGTACCTATCTAAGATTAGATAAAAGCTACCTATTATATATATATAAAAATTTTATAGGTTATATAACCTACTAGAACTAAGCCTCTAATCTATATTAGAGTAGCTTATCTCTATTATACTAATGTATTAAGGTTCTAGCTAGCTCTAGAGCTGCTTACTACTAACTCTCTAGTTATCTAATCTCTATATAGATAGCTAAGCAGCTTAATTATATAATAGAAATAATTATTTCTATTTAAATATCTTTAATATATTAGTATCTAAAGAACTATAGCTACTTATTATTAGGTAAAGCAGATAGCTTTAGGTAATAGATAATATCCTAAATAATAAGGTTAATTATATAAGTAAGATAAGGAATTATATTCTCTCTAGAACTCTATAAATAGCTGTCTTCTTAAAGCTTACTTTCTAGAGTCTATAATAATATGCTGTTATTACTAGCGTTATTATATATAATTACTAGTAATTTCTTAATAATTCTAGCTAATTTAAGAAGTTATAGAACCTCTTTTACTATAGATAGGCTAGAATACCTTCTTTAAACTAGAATAAATTTAAGAAGCTTTTCTCTTAGCTGTAAGGTATTATTAATATAATAGCCTTTTACAGCTAGAAAGCTAAGATAGTTACTACTAGTTTAGGTATTAAGTATAATAGATAGTTTTATTATACTTTCTAGGTTCTTTAAAATTATAGCCTCTATATTCTAAAATTACTTCTTAAAAAGTTATCTAAATTTATAATAGCAAATTATTATAGTATTAGAGTAAAAGAAGAAGATAAATTTCTAGAATAAGTATTATTCTACTATCTAGAATAACTAGTTATAAGTAATAACTAGTTATATAAGCTTTTCTTTATAGGCCTATAAACTAAATAAAGTAGGAGATTAGTGTTATAATTCTTATGCATAGGAACAGCATAGTAATAAGTAACTACTAACTAGGCCTTAGACTTACTAAACCTAAGTAGAGAAGCAACTATACAGCTGTATTATATAACTACTTATTAATAAGCATAATATATATAACTACTTATTAATAAGTATAATATAATACTGCTTATCTATAAGTAACTACATATCTCTTATTAGACTAACTCTAGTTGCTTATCTATAAGCACTCTTCTACTGTTAGTATATAGTATATAGGAATACAACCCTTATAGTTTATATTTAACCTAAGTAATAATCTAAGTTATTAGATCTTAACCTAACCTTTAAGCTAGATAGTCTACTCTGTACTACTTATTATTACCTATTGCTCTTAAGCTAGATAGATTATATCTATACTTCTTAGTGTAATATTCTTCTCTGCTAGACTCCTATTACTGTATTTATCTCTAAGAACTAATTAAATAGTGCTTATAAGCTTTACTTAAAGTATAACTTTAATATTTTAAACACTTCTAAGATATCTACTACTTTAGGAAACTAAGCTACCTTAAGCAGTACTAATAAGGCTCTACCTATATATAAAGTAGCCCTAGGCACTAGCAGCATTGCTGTAGCTAAGCTAGATCTCTACTGTAGAGACTGCAACAAGCTAGACAAATAGCTCCTTTAATAGAACTTGTTCTTTACCTTTTAGAGTTAGAATATTTCTAAAGTTTAGTAAGTAATACTTATAGCTAGTTATATATATAACTAAGCCTTAAAGTAGATTAAGCTATTTCTCTAGCAGTATACTAATAGAGAAGCTCTAGACAAAGTTAATAAATAGATATATAACCCTAATAACTTTAAAGATAAAATTAAAACTATCTTTAGAGTTATTAATAAACTAAGCATTATATACTATAAGATTTAGCATATCTAATAAAGCAGATTAGCTGCAGACTACGCTGCTAATTTCTAGTAACTTATAGCTAATACTAACTAGAATAATACTGCTCTACTTACTGTATTCTAATAAGGCCTTAAGGCTAGAGTTAAGGAAGAACTAATACGCAGCGCTGCACAGCTTAATACTCTTAATATACTTATTAAAGAAACTATTAATATTAATAATTAACTCTATAAGTTAGACTAAGAACTAGGTTGCAGACCTAGAAACACTTTTAACTAGAATACATTCTATCTATAGCAATAGCAGCTCTAGAGAAATAATAACTAAAGAGAATAGTGTAGAGGGTGCTACTAGCCTAATATAACCTAACGTGTTTATACTAGAACTAATAACAACTACTATAGTTCTATAGCTATAGACCTCTCTAATATTAACAAGGGACCTAAATAATAGAATACTAAGAATAAAGGTAGTTAAGAGAATAATAATAAGTCTTTACTAACTTATTATAGCTGTAGTAAGATAGGCTACTATGCTAGAGATTGCTAAAGCAAGAATAAAGTTACGCAGCAACTTAATATACTTATAAGCAGTTACTCTTAGAAGGACGCTAGTAAATAGAAAGTTATTACAATAGATATAGGCTGCCTAATTAAGAACCTAGAATCTAAATCTAGAGATAAGAGATATATTACCTCTAATAAGAAATAATATAATATATGTAGTAGAGCTCCTACACCCTATTAAGAGATACTATTTGCACTCTACTTCTATATTATTTAATAAGCAGAAGAATATAGCAACTTTATAAAGGATAATATAGAAGAAATAGAGCGCTATATGTGCAAAGATAAGATTACCTATTACTAGCACCTTAGTAATATAAAGAGAGCTAGAGCCTATCTTAAAGAAGACCTAGAAGCACTAAAGAATTTTAAACAATAGCTATATTACTTATAATAATTAGATAATAAGTAGTATAAGCTTGCATATAAGGTATAGAAGAATAATAAGTTCTAAGAACAACTAGCTTATATACCCTACTATAAACTAGCATATACTATAAATTGTAGATTTGCACTAGTACTATACTATACTATAGAAAAAGTACTTTAAGATCTATAAAATAATAAGCACTACTAACTACTCTAGATCTACTGCTATTATAATTATTGCAAAGCTTATAAAGAAGAAAAGCTAGAAGCTAGTTAGTTCCTAACCTTTAGAAGAGGTTGCTACTAACTATAGTTTAAATATTTACTAATATAATATATAGATTATATCTAGAACAAATACTATATGCACTATTTCCTAGGTGCAATAGATGTTAATAAAATTCTTATAATACACTTAGTACATAATAAAGAATATAATAGTAATAATTAGGCTAAATACCTTAATCTAAAATATATAACATATTTTAGCCTAAAGGAAATTTACAGCTTTACTATATATAGTAAGTCTTTTTTAGACCTTATACTAGACTATAAGGAAAATAATACTAAGAAGTATATTATATTAATAATATGCAGAGCCTTAGAGATTAGAGAAATAATACCTATAGCGCTTATTCCCTTATCTAGATCTTTATTATACTAAATAGCAGATAGATAATAGTAATAGTAGACTTAGGAGTATAAGGAAATTATATATCTTAAGCTGCTATTAATTATGCAAGTATAGTAAAGTAAAGAAAGGAAGAACTATACCTTTTATAAGTTGCTAATAGAGAACCTATACTAGAAGAAGTAGTAGTAACTTATAAGGTAGTACTATAATCTCTAAAAATACAGGATTACTATAAGCAGATAACCCTAGACATTCTAGAAACAGCTGCCTATAATATTATATTAGGATTGCCTTAGTTATAAAAGTATAATCTAATAATAGATTAGAAGTGTAACACGCTTTTATTAAAGCGCTGTAACTATAGCACAACATAGCTAAAACCTAGACAGCCTAAGAGATAGCTAGCAGATAAGAAAGAGATTAGCAATATTCTTTTGCTAAAGACGCGCTAAAATAGAGCAGTTAACTATATAGAGATTATACAGCCTCTAACTTATAAAGTAATAGTTAAGGAGAAGAGTATACTTCTTAGTATCTCTAATATATACAGACAGTATATATAGATATTTAAAGAAGAGCTTATAGCAAAAGCCTTGCTAAAGTATAAACTCTAGAATTATAAAATTAAGATCTAGGAAGGAAAGATACTAACTTTTAGGCTATTATACTAACTATTAGAGAAGGAACTTAAAGTACTACGCAAGTATATTAAGGAGAACCTTTAGAAGAGATTTATTAGAAGATTAGAATTACCTGCAGAGTACTCTATTCTCTTTATACTAAAGAAAGATAGTAAGCTACAGCCTTATATTAATTTTAGAAAGCTTAATAATATTACTATTAAGAATTAATACTTACTACCTAATATATTAGAACTATAGGATTAATTATAAGGAGCTTAATACTTTACTATATTAGATTTAAGAGGAGCTTATAACCTTATCTGCATAAAAGAAGGCAAAGAATAGAAGATAGTATTTAGAATATAATATAGGCTTTATAAGTACCTAGTTATGCTATTTAGTCTAATAAATGTACTAGCTATATACTAGGAATTAATTAATAATATTCTTAGGGCACACCTTAATAGAACAGTAGTAGCATATCTAGATAATATTCTAGTATACTCTAAAACACTAGAAGAGCATATATAACATATTATAGAAGTGCTAGAATACTTAAAATAAGTAGACCTCTAACTAAAACCTAAGAAGTGCAAATAGCATAAGAAAGAAGTAGAATTTCTAGAGTTTGTTATAGGATAATATAGAGTAAAGATAAGCAATACTAAGATAGACGTAGTAAAGAATTAGCCTACCCTAATAATAGTTAAAGGAGTTTAAGAATTCTTTAGGTTTATTAACTTTAATAGATATTTTATTAAGAATTACTTAAAGAAGGCCTTACTGCTTATAAAGCTTATGCATAAGAACACACTCTTTAAATAAAGTAAGGAATAGAATAATATATTTAAGTTACTATAATAAGCATGTATTAACTCTCTAATACTAATTATATTTAAGAGTAATAAGCTAATATAAATAGAGATAGATACCTTAGATTTAGTACTAGAAGCATGCATTATATAAGAAAAGAGTAGGTAGTAGCACCTAATTACCTATTACTTATGCAAGTTCTTAGAACTAGAAGAATAATATAATATATATAATAAGGAACTATTAGCAATTATATTAGCCCTAGAATATTAGTAAGTATATATAGAAAGTTATTTAGACCTTATAATCTATATAGATTATAAGAATCTAGTATACTTTACTACTATAAAGGTCTTAAACTAATAATAAGTAAGATAGTTAGAAATACTAGGCTAGTATAAATTTAAGATCTTATATACTCTAGGCAAAGATAACAGCAGAGCAGACGCGCTTAGCTAATAATATAACCTTGTAGGCAAAAAGACAATTAATAAAGCTGCTATACTTAGAATTAACTAAGATAGGTTACTAGGACTATTATAGCAGCTTAACCTTATTATGCAAGTTTAGAAGGAATAACGCATACTAACGTAAGTACTAAATAAATTATAGTTATAAATTATACGTAATTATTATAATAATATACTTTATAGATACTTAGGAATTATATAAATAATAGAACTTATTAGAAGATACTATAAGTTCCTAAATATAAAAGATAAGGTTACTAAATATATTAAAAACTATGCTATATATTAATAGAATAAGCATAGCACCTATATAAAATATAGAGAAATATAAGCAATAGAGCTACTAACAGTACTATAGATAAATATTATAATAGATTTTATTACCTAACTACCTATATCTAAGAACTCTATTATAGACTATAAGTATAATTTAATATTTATAGTAGTAGATAGATTTATAAAGGCTACTAAGTTTATGCCTTTCTAATATAGTTATACTGCAGAGTAGCTTACTTAAGTGTTCCTAGATAGGATTGTTTAACACTATAGCATTCCTAAATTAATTATTAGTAATAGAAACAAGCTCTTTATATCTAACTTCTAGATAATATTTCTTACAGAAGTAGGTACTAAGAAAAAACTTTTAATAGCCTACTACCTTTAGACAGATAGATAAATAGAATAAGTAAACTAGATAATAGAAATATACCTCTAGATTTACTATAATTAATAGCAGAATAATTAGGTTTTACTCTTGCCTATAGTATAAATTACATATAATAATAAGAAATTAGAAGTAATAGGTTATATACTGTTCTTTGCAAGCTATAGACAGTATCTAAACCTTTTTATATAAAGTTTTAATAATAATATCTAAATAGAGTTAGTAATATCCTTAGTATAAAGACTAAAGAAAGTATACTAGAAATTGCTTAACAATATTACTAAAGCTTAGTTATAAGCAATTTTCTATATAAACTAGAAAAGAAAAATAGTACCTTAGCTTAAAGAGGGGGATAAAGTCTATCTCTTTATAAAAAATCTACGTATATAAAGACTAATAAAAAAACTAAATAAAGTTAAAGTTAGACTATTTTTTATTTTAAAATAAATTAGCTTAGTAAACTATAGACTAGAGCTACCTAAAGATATAAAGATCTATCCTATATTCTATATCTTGCTATTAGAACTAGCTAACTCTAGAATGCTAATCTAGAAAGACTTCTATTACTAAGCAGATAGTAATAATAAATAGAAAGTTAAAAAAATAATAATACATTAGAAGAAAGAACGCAGTATTAAATACCTAGTTAAGTAGTTAGGATACCTAGAATCTAAGAATATATAGGAACTAATAACGCACTTTATAAACTACTGCTAAATAGTATATAAGTACTATAATTTATAATAGACTCTTTAATAAGGCTAAAGATACCTTAGGTAGCTAGCAAGGTATATATACTAATTAAGGCTGCAGGATAATCTATCTTCTTAGTAGTATCTAGTTCTCTAGAGATAACTATCTTATTTACTATATACAGCGCCTTTTGCTATGCGTAATTATTTACCTATTTTAGAATTTTCTTATTTCTTAATAACTGCGCAATTATAGTTACTAATAAAGTTTTATTCTCTTCTACCTTCTTTTTATACTCCTTATAAGTCTTATCTAGCAATACCTAGGATATGTTAATATAAGGCTTCTCTGTCTTTATATACTCTAAGCACTTTAGATAGCTAGAACCCTCTAGTATAATATAGCACTTATAGCCTTTAAAGAAACAATAATTATAAGAAACCTTAGTAGGAGTGTTAGCTTATTAGATCTCTAATGCAAGATAAATATTACAGGTATAGAAAGATATCTTAACTTACTTAGTTACTAGATAAGAGGGTAATAGATTATATATAATTCTAAAATTAGATTATATAGTTTAAGAACAAACTTTAGAAGGAGAGAGAATAGTGTTATAATTCTTATACATAGGAACAGCATAGTAATAAGTAACTACTAACTAGGCCTTAGACTTACTAGACCTAAGTAGAGAAGTAACTATATAGCTATATTATATAACTACTTATTAATAAGCATAATATATATAACTACTTATTAATAAGTATAATATAATACTGCTTATCTATAAGTAACTACTTATCTCTTATTAAACTAACTCTAGTTACTTATTTATAAGCACTCTTCTACTATTAGTATATAGTATATAGGAATATAACTCTTATAGTTTGTATTTAACCTAAGTAATAATCTAAGTTATTAGATCTTAACCTAACCTTTAAGCTAGATAGTCTACTCTGTACTACTTATTATTACCTATTACTCTTAAGCTAGATAGATTGTATCTGTACTTCTTAGTATAATAACCCTCTCTGCTAGACTTCTATTACTGTATTTATCCTTAAGAACTAATTAAATAGTGCTTATAAGCTTTACTTAAAGTATAACCTTAATAATTAGTTTTATAAATATTTCTTTAGTAAAGGCCTAGCTTTTACTACCTATTTATAAATTATAATTTTAGTATTATTATAGTAAAGAGTCTTTTAATAAGAAGCTAGGTACTTTATTCTATAGAGATTAATATTTAGATACTATAGTATAAGGCTATAATTATTATAGTATATATATAAGTAACTATTAGTTAAAAGTATAGCTTCTCTAAAGTAGCTCTAGATACTTCCTATATAGTAAGAAGAATTCTATTATAAATAGGATTTAGTTATATCTTTGCTCTATAAAGTATTATACTACTATATATCTTAGGCTGTAAGTAGTAATTTTTTTAATTTAATTTTCTTAGATAAAAATTAAGGTTATTAAATAATTAGAAGATCTTATTCTCTTTCTTTTTTTACTATTTATAGAGTAATTAGCTTATAATCTTCTAAGTTAGAAGGTAGTATTTGTAATATAGTTTTAGTTAGGTTAATAAATATTATACTTATAACTATAATAAATATATATAGTTATTATATTAAGAATAATAATTTAAAGAATCTATATTTAAAGAAGAGTATAAAGTTAAAGTAAATATTTTAATAGGTTAATAATTATAATAAAGTAGAACTTATACTAGAAATACTAGATATACTAAAATAGAAGGTGCAGAGTAGAAGATTAGAGATAAGCTCTAGAGCTTTTAGCTGTATAAATTATATATATAATATACTTTAGTATAAAGTATATAGTTTCTAAATCTATTCTAGGTATAATAATTAGCAATTATAATTAGCTAACAGCTTTAGTAAACTAGTCTACACATTATTAATATCTATAGCGTTATTATTACTAAGATTAGACGCATTTTTATTAGAATTCTCTTTATCTTCTTCTTTATTCTCTTTATCTTTACTACTAACCTCTTTATATTTATTAGGCAGAGAAGTAAAGTGCACCTAAATCTTATTATTATTTATCTTCTTCTTCTCTTTATACTTACTATTATTTTTATAATAGTAGCTCTTATTACTATAAAGCTAAGTGTCTTAGTTATAGGTATTTAGATAGAATTTAGATACCTTAAACTTAGTTACTAAGTAAGTAGCTATATATAATAATTAAATATAATAAACTTACTACTAATTAGAGCTAGTAACTATTATAAGCTCTTCTACTATAAGATTATTATACTATTTAACTTACTACTCCTTCTTAGCTTTACTTTTAAATTTATTTATAGTAAGTAAAGAAAGCTTTTTTTATATTCTTAGTATATAATCTTTTTAAGTCTACTACTAAAGCTAAAAACTTACTTAGTAGCATGCTTACCTTTTTCTAGAAAAGCTGTTTTTTTTTTATTACTACTAATCTTACTAAGAGCTACTAAGTAATTTTAGAAGTTAACTTATACCTTAATATTATCCTATTTTTTATATACTACCTAGATCTTACTATCTAGCTATTTAGCTATAAAATATTAGTTAAGGTATATAATAAATAACTATATTTACTTACTACTCTTATAAGATTAAAAGTAAGTATTAGTAATCTTTTTCTACTCTTTTTTAAAAAAAGCTTCTTATTCTTTAGCTAAGATAGAACTATAATTTTTATACTTTGCTAATTTTTTACAAAGCTAATATTTAGTAAAGTAGTTAGCTAAACTTATAGCCTTAATTACCTTTTACTCTTTACTTAGTAGAGTAGCCTAATTTTACTATATAATAGCCTAATTACTACTACTAAAGTTACCTTTGTAGCTAACTTTAAAATTAGTTAGTTAACCTTTTAAAGAGCTAGATTCTAAATAGCTGTAAAGATTAAAAATAGAGTAAATTTTATTATTTCTAGATTAAAAGCTCTACTAATATTAGTAAAGAAAGTAATAAAAAGCTATAATAATTATATTAATAAGTATATTTTACTTATATATATTAAAGCTATCTAGAATATATAAGCTAGAAAGTATAGTATTATTAAGTAACTTCTCTTTCTTAATATAACTAGAATTCTATATAGCAGTACTATATTATAAGTTTATAATAAAAAAATAAATAACTCTAGTATAGTAGTATAGTAGTAAGGTATAGGTAGAAAATTACCTAGTAGGTAGCTTTTAGTAGGAGTAGTCTATACTAAGTACTCTACTAGCTATAGTATAACCTAAATTACTAGTACTAAAACCTTTATATAGCTATAGTACTTATAATTTTTATTATATTATACTATAAGTAGCTATATCTAAAAGTGTATATTATATTAAGTCTGCTAATAAGTTATTATATTTTATTATTATAGTACTAATAAAGTATTATATTTTAGAGTAGAGCGCGCTAGTAATTAGGTAAAGCTCTTTTATACTAGGTAGCAGCTCTACCTAACTAAATATTACTAGCTAGTAAAATACTTTATTTTACTACTTACTACTATACTACTATTTACCTTACTAACTACTGCTATACCTATTCTCTACTATTTACCTACTAATTACTACTTTACTTCTTTTTTACTACTTTACTACTACTACTATAATAGCTACTAAAAAAAAAATATAGCTAAATCTATTAAGTACCTCTTACTTAAGACTAGAGGTAAAATACTGCGTAAGAACCTAGCTGCTAAGGCAGCTAGAAAGTAGCTAGCTACTACTATCTAGAAGCGCTGCTATATAGCTAGTAGTAAGTTATTATAGATATTTATTATAACTATAATCTAATTATATATAGCTATTATACTTTAAGAAATCTATTACTACTAAAAAGACTTTAACCTGCTACTACTTAAGCTACCTTTCTTATATTTATGCTGTAAAATTCTAAGCTTAGTAGTAGAAAAGATAAGTATTTACTATATATAAGCTATAGTACTTAGTACTCTTTAAGAAGCTACTAAGGTATATATTATTAGCTTTCTTAAAGGTAAAGTTTTCTCTTCTTTTATAAATTTATAGAATACTAAAAATTATAAATTATAATATAAATACTATTTATACTAAGAGGGTTACTATTTAGAAGAAAGATACTAATCTAGCTATTTACTACTATAAGAGATATAGGTAGTAGTTTTCTTCTTTTTTACACTCTATAAAAAATATAAAGAATTTATAGTAATAACTAGTAATAAAATAAATTAATTTTTCTTCTTTATAATTTCTATACTACTATAATAAATATTTATAATAAATCTATATTCTATATAAAAGTAACTAAACTAATTTAAGTTTAAAATAGCTCTTATAATTAAAACTTTTTAACCTAAACTTAACCTAACTCTAACCTATACTATATTAGTTAACTTAACTCTAACTATAACCTAAAGTAGAGTAACCTAACTCTAACCTTTTTACTAGCCTAGCTACCTTATATTTCTATATATATTTTAGGTAGTTTTTAACTACTCTTTTATATTAGCTTTTATTAATAGTTATTTAGAATTAAGGTATTTTATTACTAATCTTATCTAAGTTATTATCTAGCTTAGTTGCAGCTAAGCTAGATAAGTTCTTAGGTAGCTTAGAATAATCTAGCTCTTATTTATTAATTAAGAGGACTGTTTCTATATTAGAATTAATTTATTCTTATACTATTTTATCTTAAGAGTATAGCTTAAGTTAAGTAAACTAGTATAGCTAATCTAATTAGTTTTTAAGAAGGATTTAGGTTACTAAAAGAATAGTATTATTATCTATAGTTAGGTAGAAAGTATTTAAAGAATTTAATTAAATAATTTAAAATTCTTAGCTATAAGAATAATATAGTAGATTTAACTATAATGCTTAAATACTAGGCTTATAACTGTTAAAGCTAAAAGACTTTAGTAAGAAAATTAGATTAAGAAAGAATTAATTAGATTCTTCTAATTAAATTAGAGCTATTTAACTATATTCTTATATACCTATCCTTAATACACATTAACTCTAAAATTAGATTATCTTACTCTCTAGCATAGGTAGTTAATCCTTTAGTCTAAGTAGATACGTTCTTAGAGCAGATTGCAGCGTATATACCCTGCAACAACCTCTTAGTAGAAGTAGTAAATTATAAATACTTTTAATTAAAGAGTACTATAGTAGAAAGCTCTTTATATACATACTGTAAAAAAAGACCTAAACTAAGACTCTTTATATCCTAATAATTTTTTTAAGCTCTAATTGCTTAGGATGTGCTCCCGCGAGACATACAATGACGAGCCTCAATCCGGCATAGGCTTCCGTGCTCCAGAAGTCTCTGCCTGGACAAATCTTAACTACTTTTGGGCTCTGATAAAGAATGAGGATATCATGCCGTATATCTACGACATATGGGCTCTACGACAGGCGCTGGAGCGGGATTATGTTGACAATGAACCAAACGATGCGCATCAACCATCATCCGCAGTACAAAAGTACGACGCGTACGTTCCAGCGGCAGCGGCGTGGATTTTTGGGGAAGGCAAAAAGCTATACCTCACGGAGATGGATCTCACACCATCAGATCGCAACCAAGGAGACCCGGGAAGGGGAGGGGATCTGTGGAAAGGAAAGGCAGAATATAGCAAAGAACGATGGGCCTTCTGGAAACAAAGATTTGAAGAGATCAGCGAGAAAACAGATCTGAGGGAGGAAACAAGGAAAATTGCAAGAGAAGCTGCTGTTACAATGAGTGAAGCTGAGAAGTAGAGAGGACTTTCGTGGGGGGGTACTTAAGCTCGGCCATATAACGTTTGGCCACATATAGTGTTCAGCCACCCCACTACAGCGTGTTACTTAGGTGTGATGCTCTACACGAAGAGACTGACATGATTTCTCTCCCCATTTTGAGATCGATCCCCAGCGCTAGCCATATCCCTACTTGCACCGGATGAATTGCGGTACTCTATCTGTGTATGTATTACAGACGTTGCTGGCCAGACGTCGCTGCAAGATTCATTGGAGTATATATCGATCTATTGATCTATGACCGTGCTCCATCAATTGCATCAGGTCGGCGCTCATCAGCTCTGTTGAACTCATACCGCGTACCGGACGTTGAAGTGGGGAGACACTGGTTTAGCCGCTATCATCCTAAGAGCTCGATCCTGGCGCTTACTGTTAACCGCGTTTGCCCCTCCTCAGGCCTACTATTTTATCCTTATGAGCCAACAACATGGCCAAGACTGCCAACATTAAGTTGCAATATTGTCGCAGTTTGTTGTTGTCTAGCAAATTTGCTAGAGACCATACAACCTTTTGCGCGTTGCCCTCTGCTTGCTAATAAACAAAGACAGAGTCAGGCCTGGGTCTCCCAGCTATGAAATTCGAGTTTCTTGTTGGAATCAGCTCGAGGGATGTTGCGGATGCAGTCAGTCGTGGTGTCCCGCAATGGATCGCTACGATAGGTGGTACTTCTACGCAATCTCAAATGGACTACTCCGTTCATACGGCAGACGTGTTCATGTAGTAAAGGGCTGATAATTTCTCGCTGCTGCATAGTCAGCTAATTGAAACAGAAATGCTTTGTGCAGTCTTTTCTGATTTTACACCGAACAGGGTCGTCCTGGGCTGGTAGGACCTTTATTACTACCCATTATCTCGCGCTGGCAAGACCATCAATGCGTGTAGAACTTGTCATAGTTCATCGTTTGTTGACCGTAGCTTCGCGCATGCACTGTAAGTCGCCGTACTCTTCCCCCAGCTGTTAACAGAAGCGACGCTGTCCAAGGGACAGACTTGGTTCGTGCAGTCCAGCGACGATTGTCGTCATGGCAACACATACTCTCTTCCCATACTCATGAATCGTGATTATCGAAAACGGGTCGTGCATACTTCCCGATCGAGATACAATGCGTCCATATCAGGAAACCACGGGCCCAATCCGGCCTCGGCGACTTGAACGGGCCTCAAAAGTTGGCAGCAATGTCTCGAACAAGCCGAAATCAAGTTTTGTACAGCACTCGACAGAGATCTTAAAGTTGCTCGAAGGAGCAAGGGAGCGTGACGAAATATTCTCAAGATGATGTCGAAAGTCGTCAGCGAACGGGTGTCGGTGGAAATGCGGACGCGAAATGACGCATAGGCTGACGGTCGGGCGAGTCTGGCCGCGCGCGTCATGTCGCGTTGGGTTGCGAGCCTGGCGGCGCGTCATGACACTCCGCCTCGACATGCTGCGGATTTTGACTCATAACACGTTCGGCGCGTTCTCGCGCGAGACGAGCATTCTACATCGTCGAACCATGGCTGCATGCTCTGTAAAGTCAATCGACCATGTTGTGCTCACGGCCACAGATGTCTCAAAGACGATCGACTTTTACACAAAGCGACTGGGCATGAAGCATGAGGTCTTTACTGCGAATGGAGGCGAGCGCCATGCACTGGTATTTGGAGATCAGAAGCTCAATCTTCATCAATCGGGAAAGGAATTTGAGCCGAAAGCACAGCATGTGCAGCCAGGATCAGAGGATATGTGCTTTGTTACAGATCATCCTATAGACGATGTGCTAAAAGATTGGCAATCGAATGGCGTTGAGGTACATTCCCTGTCACGGAGCCAAATGTGCTACTCATCAATCCATATAGGTATTGGAAGGTGGTAAGGTGGTGGAGCGAACTGGTGCCGTAGGCAAACTAAGGAGTGTATACTGCCGTGACCCTGATGGCAACCTCATTGAGTAAGTATGGCGACAACGAATCCGTCATGTGACTGACTTTCGGTGAAAAGAGTATCGAATTATATCTAGAGAGACCGAATTCGATACTTGACATGCTATAAACCTGCAGCATTGGCTCACCTCGTTGGAGTAGATAGCACTAACCCGCTGCTCCAGCTCTGGGGTCTATTTCACGGAATTCTACGCATTACCCCAGGTCTTGGTTGATCTCAAATGCGGTATGGTATCTTCACGTCGTAGCATGGCTCGAGTTTTTTTTCGAGCCAGGATCGATGTTAGGCTCGAGGACAGAACTAGAATCAAGTAAGCCGGCCTTCTTCTGTCTTGCTCGAACACGGTGATCTCGCTTTGTGTGTGTTAGAGCATCAGAACCTGTAGTCACGGGCGTATCCCTCAAGACCCGCGACTTTCCGAAAGCTCGCCGAAGCTTAGGTGATTTGAACAAGACAGATCGATCTCGATGACTTCGAAATTACTGCAAGGGTCTTCGCTTGACGTTGTAGTTTTCGCACTTTAATTCAAGAATCTCACATGTCTTCGAGGAGCTGCTATGGGTAGCTAGTCCATCAACGTCGCGGCTCGCTTGCTGTTGCGTCCAGAGGATTCTGTCGGTAATGCGTAAACACGACTCCGCGCTGCGGCCAAGTCGTTTGTCATGTGTCTCTTGGCGAAGCATCTGCTTGGCTCCATCTTTGTCTTCCGAAGTTGAGTGTAGTTGCGAGTTCTCTCTGGCCACCCTCTTCTAAGCGATCTGTTCTCTGCTATTCAGAGGAAATTCATTTAACGGACGGAGCAGGGCGGCTTTGTGTCGATGCAGAGTTTGCAACATGTGGCCTCCTCTGGTGTCTATGCAGTAGGACTTGTGCATCTATTATGCTTCAAGGTGAATGACCGCAGGCCAGCTATCCGCCCCGCGTACCATCGTGTGGGTCCAGTCCGACCATATCTCGTTCTTCTGCAAGACAGGTCTATATACGTGCCTCTCGTGCATCTAACTCTTCCTTTGTCCTGCACGGCACGCGTTTTGAATTCTCGGGCCGCTGCTTACGACCAAGCCAGGCTTGATCCTTTCCCAAGGATAGTGCTTCATTCCAGCTCGCGCTCAATTTCGAGGTGTCGACAATGAGCTTCGCCGCATGGAGAGTTAGGATTCGGTTTCTGATCGTGGTTGATATGTAGATAGGGTGTGCGGAAAGCTCTTTTCCTGATTGTATGTTAGTGTTATCCTCCTAGACTCTTGGGAACGCAGCTATCTTCTGTTTCAAAGGTTGAAATGAACTGCGACTCGTTGGACGCGTAATTTGTATTCGAAAGATGCGTGCTCAAATTTCAATGTATTATTTGCGTAGTTCGAATTGTGCTTCGCGCGAAGACGCTGAGATGCAGGAGCAACCATCGAGATCATGCCACTTTCTCAGTGTGATTATATCATAGGTACTCTTGACAGTCGACGAGATAAACTCATGCTGACGAGAAGTACGAAGTCCATTCAATCATATACAGGCAATAAACCTATATAACGCAAAAGTAACAGAGGCGGTCACCATCTACACAAGTTACACTACGAGTTACACCAATCGATCCGAGTGTGTCGCGTCCCTGGTGTCGGCTTTACGATGAGAATGCCTCCTCGAAGAAGTCAATACTACGCAGTCCCACACGACGTCTCACAGCGGCACGGACACTGTCGTTGAATCCTCCTGGGCCACAGACTGTGACTGTCAAAGCACCAACTTGCGCTAACATTTGCTCATCGACAATTTCTTGGGGGTTGCACCTTTGCGAGAGTACTTCAGCCTGAAGATGCAATGGCAATGCTGCAGGCTCCTGTGGGACAGTTCGCGAAATGTAGAACCGCAAACAAACGATTTCGCTGAAGCCTTGGGTGGTGGAAAGTTTGTCGAGCCAAGGACGAATCCATTCCACGCATTCGATGCTGGGTATACACCACACGAGAAGAATCTTTCTGGTAGCCGATGTGTTGTCATTGACCCCCGCGAGCAAATGTTGTACGAAAGATAGCTGATGCGTGATGCCGACACCTGCGGCGAAGAGCACAACTGTACCATACGAGGTCAACGAGTGGTACCCTGAATATGGCCCTTCAATCAAACCCCATAGTTCAAAGCTTCCAGTATCAGCTCTGGAGGCTCTGGTGTACAACGAGCGGGTCATGCCTGTGCGGGAACGAACAATACAGGAGACAGTACTCGGACACTGCTTAGTTACCGAATCATTGAGATTCGCAGGAAGCTTCCCAGAATCCATTGCAGTACCGTCTTCTAATGTACACCAAGCTATCGAGAACGGATGCGAAGACCAGGGCGCTACTCCTGGGAGATAAATATACGTGTGCGATCCAGGTCTGCAGATCCACGATCGAGGTGTCGAGATTGTTATCCGAGTTGCTTCCTCAGGTAGAGCCTCAGCTGTAATGCGAGTCCAGGTGCCTCGGGTCCAAGAGATGTTGTAGTATATGATCCGACAGGCTCTTACAACAAACTCTAGTGCAAGCAAAGTGATTGAAAGATATACCCAGGGGAGCTGTGGTAGAGCGTGTTTTGCTAGATGAAAGTACACCCCAGATATGGCTATGATGATACCTAAACGATGCAGGGTCAAGAAGGTGTCGTAGAAAGCGCGTCTAAGCTGTCGGAGGGATTGTAACGAAAGGAAGATGAACGCAGTAAAGCCAGTCAATCCCCACCGATAGGAACTTGAATGTCCAAGAACCCACGCAACACTGGTCCAGCCACCTTTCCCTGCGTATTTAACTTGATATGTATTGTACATGAAAGCTGCAACATGTAGTATTGACTCGAACATTACCAGTCGTGCCGTCCATCGATGGAAAAGGTTGAATGTATCATAGCTGACGCCGAGTAACCAGATGAATGGGTTATTGCGAAGAGCAAAAAGTGTTGTAAAGACGAGGTTGAGGGCTGCAAGCGCCCCACAACGACCGCGGAGCTCAGCAAAACGCTGCGCAGGTGTTTCGTCCGGTATTGCGAGACAGTATGCTATGTTGCTTGTGATGTAGATCATGAGCACCGTAAGCTGGGGCCTCGTGGGTACGCCTCCAGCTTGAATCGCGAGTTTCAACTGTAGCTCCTGGCTATGTCTATCGCCGAAAAGGGGAGCGTATAAGAAACTCTTCTTGATCTTCCCCAGGAGTGAGTAGCGGTTTCTTCGCCAAAAGTGCTCACCACGACATGAAGTAATGACCGAGGCCCGTCGTCTTTCATTTCGTACACAAACAATGATACGATAAGCGAGAGCGACAACAACCGGTACCAGTACCGTCGCTATCAAGACGTTGACAAAAAGGTAGTTTGCAGACTGATTCACTCCAGTGAGCCCGTGGCTGAATCTGAATGGATCTGTATTCGAAGGCGAGCCGTCCGCATGTACGTTGTCGATGTCAGTCTCTTCAGATGCAGGTAAGGGGTGCAGACTATGGCGCGGAGCCATCATAAAAAAGAGTGTGAACTCGATCTGGCGCGTGTGTATAAGACGCTTCTAATCGATAGTCAGAAGGTTCATGATGACTTCTTCCGGTTGTACTGACTCCGCAAGCCGACAATCGGGTTTAGAGATTATGATCCCACTTTCGCACTGTCTCCAGCAGCTTGTGGCAGACGATAATCGTAGACAAGATCTTTAGCAATTGCGTGATGACTCTCAATTTCTTAACAAAGCATAGCGACCGATGCATCGAAGATGTGATAGCGCCACGTAAGGGTAAAGGTGTGTAGATCGGTGTCATATTGATAGTCGGTACAAAGTTCGAGGATCGAGGATGTATATAGCACTGGCTGAACTCATAGAGGAAAGGGTTCCGTCTCACGTAGCGGCGTGTGTAGTATGGGCCTGTGGCTTGCTTGTCCCATCTCACCTCAGCCAAGTGCTTTTATCTGGCCCATACTGCAAGCTTGCGTGACCTGACGAGGGCTGCAAAATCACGAAATTGAGTCGTATACTTTTCGGGCTGATCGGTGCAGGTCGACGCCAATCGCGTCGTGCATGGCAGGGCCGAGATCGGCGATGCATGGTGTTGAAGGTTGTACAGGTAGCTGGCGTGTGTTGCTGTGGATGCGAGCCACCAGTAGTGCTGTCGACAACTGTTGCACTCCAAAGCAGGGTGAAGAGAGCCGCAGTCTCATTGCGCAAAGTCATTCTCGGAGCCTTTCGCCGAGCTCACCGGCGCCGGGTCTGCCAGCAGCGATGTGTAGTAAGGTGAACTGTATATGATATTCACAATTACGTTGCGGTTGTTGTTAGACAACGTGATCAGTATGAGGGACCTCAATCTTTTTCTCTGCACCAGCAAGCAACTAGAGTCCTCAACGGTCCTGGATCAATGCTGTTGGCTCAGGATATCTTTATTTGAATGTGCTTGTACGTTCTCAATAAGGTCATTGCGCCGCTCAGCGATGAGACATCGTTTATCGCACTTGCGATCTCTTTCTGTAGATGGGGATTGCAAGCCGGTAAAGGAACCTCCAAAAGCGTGCCCTAAGGCGGAAGTTTAAAGGATGTGGGACCAACATACTCAACGTTGTGAACACGTCATACCTTGCTGGACCTGGAAGGAACTGGAATTACGATGAACCTGACAACGGAAGTAGTTTTGGCGCCGCTGAGAGTTTTTGTCACATCTTTGTCTGCACGCGCTTCATCATCTTCCTTCTCTTCAAGGCCTCGATAGTACTGATGCCGACCCACCAGATCATGAACAACAGTCCAAAAGCCAGACTCCAACTTTGACTCTCAGTCACAAACCACATGAACACACCAAGCGTCTTTTCAGCTCTTTTCATCAGTATACCACAGCCGTCTCGCCCCAAGTATGACCTGTATGGCACTCAACGCTACGCTGAACAGCGCAAAGATGAACAGTACGATTGAGAAGAACCGCTGGAAGTACGCCGTGTAGCGTGATTCATAACGATTGAGACGCCAGCGTCGCAGATGGTCTGCGGAGTGGAAATTGAGCGCATCTAGCTGGAGAAGTCCGAGGCGCCAGAGAGAACTAATTGCCTTGTCTGGTGCGGAGTTGATGCAGATATAAAGGCCACAAAAGCCTTTAAGGATACAATTTCAGAAGGTAACGGATCGCTTCGACAAGCCATATTGAAGTCAGACCGTCGTTGTATCAGGCGAGCATAAGTTCTCCCAAAACTCAGTGCTGTCGCCTTTAGGCGCTCGCGCTCCTCCGCCTCCGCCTGGTCACCAACGCCTTCGTAGAGGTACTCCCAGAAAGCACACGAGGTTAGGTATGACGGCAGCGGCTTCAGATAGACTATGCCTTCAGCCCACAAGCAATGTACAGCATGTTTTTCGGTGACCTGAGTCCTCCGATCGAGCACCATGTGTTGGGTAAGCGACTCAGTCTCTGGCGATGGACCTGTTCACCATAGCTTCTCGCCCATGCGATTCAGCTTCGGTGCGTCGAGGTCATCCAAGCATTACGAAAGGATCCGAGACGGCTCGTCTAGACGCACCCGGTGCGCATCAGACAGACTCGTCCCGAGGCTGAGACATCAGAAGTCCCGCAGCTTGCCTGGGCCTGAAAATATTCAAGATCTCTGCAAAGCTCATCGCACTTTGCAAAGGGCGGTAGACGGCCTGTCCGCACTTCTTCGGCGGCCGTACTCGCACGCGAAAACGAAGTCGTGCCATCTGGCAAAGTTGCTGGAGCAATGTGTTCTGCCTGCGCCATGGGCTGCGGTGGTGTAAGGTGATCACTGAGCGCACAAACAGTTGCCGCAGCGATAGGTGTAAGCAAAGTCGTTCAAATACACCTGACTTGCAGATACGGGCTTGCATGCAGAACATGCAGATGCTGTGCAACTCCATTGATCGTTGCGGAGCCACCACCGTGACATGCCGATCAGCTGAACTCAGCCTGCGCCGTCGGTCAAGTCTGCAAGTTCTTTTCGTGGAGACAGGACATGTTAATTGTTGGAAAGGCTCATATTGACTCGGGTTCAGCTTGTAGTGCAGAGCGCATAGCTTGTATGTGCAGCAAAGCGATTTCTCCCCGAGGCCCCGAACAAACGGCAAGGGCACTGGCAATATCTCACCACGAAGGCAGATCTCTCTGAGGGAGCTTGTGAAAAGTAGCCCCTCACTCCACTGTTTGTGTTGCATGTTCAATGACTCGGCCCTTGCAATCAGATCCTCAGTCGTTTCTTGAGCAGAGTGCTCTCTACTACCAATTGCGCGCATAAGGCAACGGAAATGGCTTGCCATCAACAGCAAACGGCGGCCTGAGGAGTGGCGTTCGGCCTTAATGCAACGGCGTTGAGCAATTGGATGTTCGTTTCCCACCAAACATGCGATGTTGCTGGTGTTTCAAGGGGTGCAGGCCGGAAAAGCGAACACCGGCGACCCAACGAGCGACCCTGCTGCCTCGTTTCTTAGGAACGCCTTGGAGCCTGCTCATCACGCCCGGTCCAGGCGGTCCTGCAGATCGACCATCAGCCTTGCCGCAGAGAGAGTGCGCGTTTCAGCGGTCCTCCAGCAGACACTCATAGCCACTCTCTCAGCAGCTGGTGAAGACTGCGCAGTTCTCCTCGGCATGGCTGCATCCGTAGACTGAGGACAAAGATAGGCATTGGAGACCTCAGCAACCACAGACCGGTAACAGAATGCCTTGCATCAGACGTACAGCTACAGCGGAACAGTTTCGTAGCCACGGATGTGCGCAGCCCCGCGCACCCTTGCTCGCTGGGCGCTAGCGTGGGGTTGCCCCCCTGAACATCATATACATCGGTCACCGCAGGTCGCACGACGGCATAAACAATCTTCCTCTTCAACGCCTGGAGCGATCCTTACGTGTGCAAACATTGTTTCTTGATAAAGGCCTGGCAGTCCGAAGGAGATGCGTTTGGAACATTGCATCTGCTGGCGACCTTGAACATTTCCGGCCGTCGACTATTAAGCTTGATTTCAATTTCCTCATTGAGCATTTGACCTCACAAAATCCGGTTCATACTCCATCTTGGTCCACCACAAACCAAGCCAACTAAACCACACTCAAAATGTCGTCGTCGTCGACACACCAAACACGATACGGGCTGCCGGGCTCCCCGCGCCAAACCCTCGCCAGCCTCGACACAGCCTTTCCCCCTTGCACCACAACAAACGGCTCCACCACGCCGTCGTCGTCAACAAGCACGCTCCACTCCCCCCGCCGCCAACGCAGCGCGTCGTCGCTCATCTTCGCCAACGCGACCATTCCACTCAGCCCGGCGTCGTCTTTCTCCAATGAGTCGAGCGCAGAGGCGCTGCTCGAGGGCCTCCGACCAAGGAAGAGGAGTGGGTTGGTGAGGTTCTTTTGCTGTTTTGGGCGGGAGGAACGGGCACGGAGGAGGGTGTTGAGGGAGACGGGGTTTGAGAAGGTGGGGTTGGAGGGGCATTGGTCGGAGTACTAGGTGCCACTACACTCGAGAGATGTGGTGGATGATGACTGTTCCGATTCTTCTTGTATTCATTTCCAGGGGAACCTTTGCAATACCGCTGGTGCTGGTATTGATTTGTCTTGTATCTATATGTATAGCGTTGGCGTTGGAGGACTCTTCACGGCTAGGGGTGTTTGTTTTTGTTATTGTTATAGCCCCTGCTCGGTATGTACCCGGCTGGATAGACCCGGCAGGATAGCAATCCATTTGACCATATCCATCTCATTAAGCGAGTACAGTTGATTGATAATCGAGGTTCGATGTGGTTGGCAGGGCAAGATGATGATGGTTGTACTAGAATAGAGCAGAGGATGCTAGTGGACGCTAGGGTGCTGAGACTGGCTGTGATTGGTCGAAGTGGGGTGCGTGCTGGTGCTCGATGCGGTCTTGGACAGTACGAGGTAGTCTTGAATCATCTTGTTGCAAAGCTGCGGGCTCGAAGATTATCTCAACAGCTGCGAAGGATTCACGTGACGTGCACACGTCAAGTTACTTCAGCCTATCTACTCTACTGCGTCTTGCCGTGTTCTACGTGCTAGAGCTGCGATGAGCATCTCAGTAAGCTCGTGCCTAGCGCAGCTCCAACCAGATGGCATGATGGCATCTACATGCTCGGGAACTTTGCGGCATCATGTGCGCAGCATGGCCGGGCGGGTGGAGTCGTTGATTCGCTGTTGACGGGTGGGCCTGACAGCTCCGTGGCTCCGACCACAGCAGGGAGCACTGGCGGGCTAGCGCCGATGCTCTCATCGCAAATCTCTCTCTCTCGCAGCTGCCCTCGACCCATCTGCATTGTCAAGCCCGTCCATCGTCGCTCGCACTCCATCACATCCATCATGTTCGCTGCCAGGAACGCTTTCGCCCAGGCCCAGCGCCGCGCCTTTTCTGCGTCGGCCCGCCAGGTACGCACCCACGCTCCTCCCGCTGGCCCTCGGCAGTCCTGGCTTGCCCAACAGCTTTTTGCTGCTGGGCGGGCACCGCAATGGCGGCGGGCTGCCATTGAGCCCCCTCGAAACGCCTCGCGCTGACAGACGGCACGCAGTCCTCAAAGGTCACCGTCCTCGGTGCCGCCGGTGGCATTGGCCAGCCGCTGTCGCTGCTCCTCAAGCTCAACCCTCGCGTCACCAAGCTCTCCCTCTACGACATCCGCCTCGCCCCCGGTACGCACCCTAATGGGGATTGCCCGCAACGCTCGACTGCGCTGAACCCATGCTGACGGCTCCCAGGTGTCGCTGCCGACATTGGCCACATCAACACCAAGAGCGAGGTACGCCGCCCGCCCGCGCTGCCACCACGCCCCCAACTGACGCGCCCAGGTCCGCGGCCACGATGCCACTCCCTCCGGCCTTGCCGAGGCCCTCAAGGGCGCTGACATTGTCGTCATCCCCGCCGGTGTCCCCCGCAAGCCCGGCATGACCCGTGACGACCTCTTCAACACCAACGCCTCCATCGTCCGCGACCTCGCCAAGGCCGCCGCCGAGCACGCCCCCGAGGCCAACATCCTCATCATCTCCAACCCGGTGCGTACAGCCGCTCGCAGCGCAAGACGTGCATACTGACTCGCCAGGTCAACTCCACCGTCCCCATCACCGCCGAGGTCTTCAAGGCCAGGGGTGTCTACAACCCCAAGCGCCTCTTCGGTGTCACCACCCTCGACGTCGTCCGTGCCTCGCGCTTCATCTCCCAGCTCAAGAACACCGACCCCGCCAGCGAGAACATCACCGTCGTCGGTGGCCACTCGGGCGCTACCATTGTTCCTCTCCTCTCCCAGTCTGGCTATAACCTGACTGGCGAGCAGCTCGACAGCTACGTCAACCGCGTCCAGTTCGGCGGTGACGAGGTCGTCAAGGCCAAGGACGGTGCCGGTTCCGCCACCCTCTCCATGGCCATGGCTGGTGCCCGCTTCACCGAGTCGCTCCTCAAGGCTGCCCAGGGCCAGAAGAACGTCATTGAGCCCACCTTTGTCGACTCGCCCCTCTACAAGGACCAGGGCGTCGAGTACTTTGCCTCCAACGTCGAGCTCGGCCCCAACGGTGTCGAGAAGATCCACCCCGTCGGCAAGGTCACCGAGTACGAGCAGAAGCTGCTCGATGCCTGCCTTGCGGACCTCAAGGGCAACATCAACAAGGGTGTCAAGTTCGCTGCTGAGAACCCGTAAGCGCCTGCTCGCAAGAGCCCCGGCGTCAAAAAGTCGTGTACCACTAGTCATGAATGTTATGCCTGACCGCACCTGAATTGGACGAGGCGGGTTTCATGTGTTTGCCATTTTCAGCGATGCAACTGGAGCAGGCCTGTGTAGATTCCATCTGTACCTTAGCACAAATACTCCTTTTGATCTCCTGCCCTGATGTTCCGATTTTTTCCCGTGAATAACAGCTTTGTTCAGCTCGGACTGAGCACGATCAATCTGCATCCGCTGAGTGGTTTCGCCAACCTGCACATCCATGTAAATGCTGTCATGGCAGACTTTGAATACAAAGCAGGCGCCACGTGGAATGGGATATTGCCGGGTGTTGTCAATATGTTGGATCATTGTTGTATTGTGTAGTCGTCTTTATCGTTGCAAGTTTTATCACATCACATCACATCACATGATGATGCTAAATCGTCCATCCCGCAGCCTGTCTTCCCCCCCACCACCCCTACACCTCTACATCTCTCCTCGCCCTCCTGGCCCTCACACCCGGCGTCCTCCCCTGCTCAAACTCCTCCTTGATTCGCCCCAACAACCCCTCGACAGTCAACACGTCCACCGCGACGCCAGCCAGACTCTTGGCGACGACGACGCTCTTGTCAAACGCCGCGCGACTGCCCGCCGCGACCTCAAACGCCGCCGTGTGCGGGCCGCCCGCGGGCGTGGTCCCGTCGTCGTTGCTGATCTGAAAGTACGGGCTGATGCTTGGCCACTCGTGGGAGAGGTTGCCCTGGTCTGTGCTGCCAGAGGGGTCTTTGAGCTTGTCCACTTCTGCGGGCTGGAGGGCGCCGCCCTGTGCCGCGAAGAAGGTCGCGTACGACGACGCGAGCACGTCGTTGGTGACGTGGTTGGCGTACCCGTAAGGGCGGATTGTGAAGTTGAGGGTTGCGCCCGTGGCGAGGGCGCCGGCCTTGAAGCAGTTTTCCACGCGAGAGGTGAGGTTGGTGAGCTGGGACTCGTCGTTCGAGCGGATCTGGTACGAGCCGCTTGCTTTGGCGGAGATGACGTTTATGCGGCTCCCTGCGCTGGAGATGAAGCCGTGGACACGGTCCGAGGGGCGCATCTGTTGGCGCATGTAGGAGAGGGCGCTGTTGGCGACGAGGAGGCCGTCTTGGGCGTTGATGCCCTCCCATGGGCTGGCGGCAGCGTGGGCTTCGCGGCCAGAGTACGAGACGTCGACGCGGTCGGTCGAGGTGGTGATCATGTAGGGGCTGTCGCCGCTGGAGGTGGGGTGGGAGATGAGAGAGATATCGATCTTGGCGTCGTCAAAGATGCCGGCTTCGAGCATCTTTACTTTACCGCCCAGAGACTCTTCAGCAGGGGTCCCGAAGAGGATGATTTTGCCTGCGAGGCTCTCTTTGCGCATGACCTTGGCGGCTGCAAGAGCACCTCCGAGAGATGCAGTGGCGATGAGGTTGTGTCCACAAGCGTGGCCGAGCTCTGGCAAAGCATCGTACTCTGCATTGAAGCCAATGACGGGACCCTCGCCACTACCCTCAAATACAGCCATGAAAGCGGTCGAGATGTTGCCGACTGACCGAGTGACGTTCCAGCCTTCCTGCTCTTCCATGAAGGACGTCAACAGCTCGTGAGCCTTGACTTCCTCGTAGCCTAGTTCCGGGTTGGAGTGGATTTGCGTGTTGATGGTCGAAAGATCGTCGGTGATGGAGTCGACATAGTCAGAGATGGCTGCGAAGTGCGGGTTAAGTGCTGTGTCATTGCTCTGGCGCGTAACGAGGTGGTTACTGCCAGTAGCGGCTACCATGTGTTGTCCATGGCTTAGGATGAGAGCGAGAAGGCCCAGCGTCAAAACTGACGGCACCATTGTGGGAATTCGAGCAATGAAATAGCGATTCATTGTTGATGCTTGCCATGACTTCAGTTCTTTGTGGTCTTATATACCTTTGGCGACTTCGGCTAATCTGCTGGCCGTTCTCGTGGTGGTGATAGTCATTGACTGCCGAGCATTGCATCCTGCACGAAGCAACCTTGGATATCATTATCCGCAACATTATCCGCAATTTTATACGCAAAAAGTGCCCCGAGTAAGTCAAAACCCGTTGACTGTCGTGATTAAACCTTCCTAAACAGTAATAAAGTCTGGTGACGATGCCCCATCTTTGCAGTCTTGGCTGCAGGGGGGATCGCCTTGGTATGCTGTCATGTCGCGTATCTTATCAGCAATGTTCCGACGTCGGCACTTGAATTGGCGACGAGCGCTTGTTTGAGTCGTCCCATCATGGAAGAAGGCGGCATGGATGGATGAAGTTGGAGAGAAGTGTCATGGTAGTGGGTCGAGGCTAACGTCTTGGCATCCGAACGAGGTGGTCTACGTGAGAAATACATCTCTGTTAGCAAGGAAGTTGGTATAGCTAGTTAGAACCACTCTCGCGCTCAGTCTTGGGTAACATGTGCATGTAAGGACATATGAATATGAGAGTAATAAGGTATAAGAGTATGAGTACAGGTATAGGTATAGATAGAATGCTGATTCATCCTGTGCCTGGCAACGGGGCTACATGCTCAAGGGGTATATACGATCCTATGATGCAAAACTTTTCCTGTCACTGATATGTTCGTAAAGGAAGCACTTCGCTCCTCGAATCCCCCACATCGTCATTATACACGCATTATCTGAGCGAAGCGAAAACCGAACGCATTGTCTATTGTGGTCGCGAAGGAAAGTGGTATTCAGCAAGTAGCTGAAGCTGTAAAGGGGCTTCACCGCTTGGCGACTTGTGTAGAGAGGTACTCAAGGATCTAATGTACACGTCAGCATTGTAGTGATATGCAAGGGAATCATGGACTGACCTGCGGCGCAATTGTCCCGTGGTTTACAAGATTCTTAGCCAAGATCTGGACAACCTCGAACTGTTCGTCGTGCGTCAGACCTGTGATGGCTGCCTCGATCACGCCGCCAACGGTAAGGTGGTGGGTGGCGATGAAGCTGCTATAGTAGAAGAAGGCAATCGAGCCCATGATGAATTGGCAGTCGAAGCGGTCCGTCATGCCACCGTGGCCGGGGATCGAGTCGCCAAAGTCCTTGATCTTGAATGTGCGCTTCAGACCCGAGGCGAAGAAGCCACCGAATGGTGCGATGAGCGAGGCGAAGGTGGCGAGGATGACCATGTGAAACTGCACAGGCATGATGTCGAAGGTATGAGGGAGGATGGGGAGGTAGGCGGGAATACCCTCGGGGATGAAGGGGACGGCGTAGGTCTTGGCAGTGAAGACGGGGTTGGGTTTGCATTCGAGGCCAGAGAAGACGGTTGCGCCTAGGTCGTTGACGGGGCAGATGAAGAACTTGTACTGTGCGAGGAAGTGAGTGGCCAGGACGCCCCAGATGATGGTGAAGAACCAGGCGCCGAGGAAGCCCTCCCACGTCTTCTTGGGGGAGATCTGGATCAGCTGGTGGCGGCCGAAGGTGATGCCGCAGAGGTATGCGAAGATGTCGTTTGTTATGACCATGGAAATGGGCAGGATGAACCAGATGAAGCCCTCGAAGATGTTGTTGATGACAAAGTGGGCCTGGCCGACAATGAGGAAGAGGGCCATGTGCGTCCAGGCAAACTGGGTGAATTGGAACTTGTAGTGGCCCTTTTGCAGCGAGAAGACGAAGAAGACGAAGCCTGCGAGGTTAGCAAGTATGCAGAGTTGGGTTGGCATTGAGGCGACGCACCAATAATATACAGCATAAAGGAGATGAAGCGGTGGTGGGTGGCCAGGGGCAGCAGGATCCGGTCGACGAGCAGGATATGCTTGAAGTAGTAGATGACGCTCTCGCCGTACAGAAAGTACATGGCGGTGCCGAGAAAGTACCAGTTGAGCGACTTGGTGAAGCGCAGACTGCGGGCCTTGCTGGGGACGTTGGCGATGGCGATGACCTCCTTGAAGCAGATGACCTGCACGGCGGTGATGATGGCGATGATGTAGAGGTGGCCAGCGCCGAGGGCGAAGAAGAAGCCGCCAATCATGACGAGCGTCCATGTTGTGCGGACGATGAAGTTTGCCTTTTTCTTCTCGTACTCGCTCTGTTCTGGGACGGGTGGTGCCTGGATATGTCAGCGGGGGGACGAGTATCCCCTCCAGGCGAGGGCAGAGGGCAGAGGGCACATACAGCGGACCTGTCGAGGGCGCCGTTGCGGGTAGGGCTGCTGGGCTGCGAACCAGACTCGCTGATTTCAGACATGCTCATCGACGGCCGGCGCGCGCGCCCGTTGCTGGCACTCCTATGTGCGAACTTGACGTCCTTGCGAGGACGCGCCATGGTGGATGCGGCGGGAGCAGGGCGGGAGGGCCGGAAGAATTGGCGCGGGAGACAGAGAGGCGCAACGGCAGGGAGACGGCGGGCGCAGGAGAGGCTCGTCGGTGGGCGACGGCGGGGCAGAGGCGGCGTGGTGGTGTTCTTGTCTGGAGGCTTGCGGCCCTGCAAAAGCACTGCGGACCAAAAGCGCTGGAGACGTCATAGCGCCCGAAGCAGCAGACTGCCGGCCCTACCGCCCGTCGCACATGTGAAGCCGCGCCGCGGCCACCCCGGCAGAACGGCGGGAGGGCACAACGCGCGACGCGTCTGGCAGCCCTGCACCGCCAACGCCTGGGCGATGCATGTTGGGAGCGCAATTGGGACACGGGAACGGAACAGGAAAAGGAAGAGGAAAAGCAAAAGGAAAAGCCAAAGGCAAAGGCGATGCAGCAATGTCCGACGGCGACTTTGACTTTTCCGACCATGACCTCGACGACCTGCCCGCCAACACGATTGAGCAGTTTGAAGCAGCCGCCATCCGCGCAACGCAGCAGCAGCAGCAGCAGCAGCAGCAGACGAGGCAGCCCGCCGGTGGATCTGACTACGGCCTGGACGACGCCGATGAGGTCGTCAATCTTGATGACGAAGAAGACGGCTTCGTCCAGGGCCAAGACGCTCACGACACTTTTGATGCCTACGATGCCTACGAAGAGGGGACGACGATAGACGAGAGCTACAACTACAACTACAACCACCAACACGAACATGCCGCAGTGCAGCCGCCACGGCAGTCTCACCCAGACCCCGATCAGCTGCTGTCACGCATCAAGAAGGTGGGCACAGTCCTCAATATGGCCACAGCTGAGTCCGGCTGACCCTCACAGCTAGAGCAAGACAAAGCCCGCGAGAAGCGAGACGCCGACGCTCTCAAGACCAAGCTGCAGACAAAGTCCGGCGAGGCAGACACCCTCCGCCGCCGCCACGATGCCGAGTTGCGCAGACACGAGCGCCAGCTGGCCGACCAGCAGCAGTTCCACGGCGACGAGATTGCGAAGCTGCGTGCTGAGATTGAGAAGCTGCGCCGCGACAAGGAGCAGGCCGCCACCAACAACATGTTCCACCAGCACGACGTACGGGACGCTGGCATGGCACCACGCACGAGGAAGCCCATGCCTGCCAGACCCAAAGCCAGCACCACCGTGAGCCCAGCAGGCACGCCCAAGAAGAAGCGTGGTCCTCTAGGCGACGGCTTCGATGATGACGATGTCGTCATGGCATCTCCCTCACGCACTCGCGAGCGTCACAAGACGGCAACGCCGAGTCTGGCTGGAAAGCGGAAGAGGAATGTCGTCGACCCAAGTCCGATTCCTCTGCAGCTAAGCGAGCCACACTCCCAGCCAAAGGAGAGGGATGTTGAGGTAATCGAGGAAGAAGCCCAGACTGGTGCGGCGCTGTTGGACTACTTTCGCAAAGAGGATGGGCGTTTCGATCTGTTGCATCGACTGCTAGCTCATCTATCGCCGAATGGCACAGATCGCGTGCTCGAGGCTCTTGCACAGCACTCATTCCCGTCTGACCCCTCTAAGAGACTGTCATCCATCTTCTATGACGCCCTGGCTGCAAAGGCCTTCTCAGACGTCCACGCACTAGCTCTGGACATATGCTATGCCATTTGTGATTTGTGGGCGCAGTGTCTCGCAGAGAGCTTCTACGCGCCTGTAAATACCCTTCTCGATGCACTTCATTTCGTGCTGGCTTGCGAGCGCTGCGAGACAGCCTGCGAGATCAAAACCCGATTCGTCCCACTCATGATCGGTTCGATCGACTTGGTCGCAAATCCTCTGTCAAAGGCGGCCAAGGTAGGTCAGGACGCAGTCAACGCATTATACGCCTCAGGTCATCGCCATGTCACTGCACAGATTGACGTACTGGAGTGCTTGGACATTCTGCACCTCATTGCCATGAGCTGTGTAGGCCTCGAAGGCACCGAGTCGGCCGAACTCTGGGAATCCATCCCATCGGACTTTGCCCTCATGCTCCTCAACAAGGAACAGCCCATCGCGCAAATTGCCCTTATGCTGCGCATCCTCAGCACCTCCGCGCTGCCCACCTCTATCGGCCCCATCACAACATCCGCCTCGCAACCAGACAGCCAAACGCACCGTGAAGACGCCCTCATCGGGCGCCTCACAAACCTCCTGACCGAAGTCCCCACCATAGACCCGGACCCCTCACCCCCCTCCTCTGCCCCAGACACCCTCTCAGAGACCGACATCCTCACCCTTCGTCTTCGCGTCATAACCCTCCTCTCCACCCTCTCCACCCCCCCTCACGGCTCGACCCGCCTAGCCCAGAACAAAATCTGCACCGGTCGCCTCCTCAAACACCTC
This sequence comes from Stagonosporopsis rhizophila, assembly GCA_016767195.1. NCBI lineage: Eukaryota > Fungi > Ascomycota > Dothideomycetes > Pleosporales > Didymellaceae > Stagonosporopsis > Stagonosporopsis rhizophila. Next base: position 934,921 of record CP068492.1, read on the forward strand.
GACATCCTCCTCTCCCTCCTCTACAAACGGCCCCTCGCCCCCACACAATCCGTAACCATCGCCTCCATCAACGCCACCATGCGCCTCATCTACCACATCGTAACTTCCAACCCCGGCTTCGACGTTAAGAGTAAACTAGTCAACACACTGGGGGGTCAGCACGCCTATTTGGTCAGCTTGACAAGACTAGCTTTTAGCGAGGCATTGGTGCTCGAGGCCGGCATCGAGGACGAGGTTGTCGATATGGCGCATGCCGTGCTGGACGAGGGGCTGAGTTTGGAGGAAGGTGAGGCGTTTGGCGAGGTGTTTAGTACGGGCGTCAGTGTTGTTTGATCTTGACTTGAGATGATACAGATTACAAGGTACAAGCTGGATGTTAGAAAAGAATACATTGAGTATACGAAGACTGGAAGTGGTCAGATGTCGGGAGTGGGATGCAATAATGAAGCGCGAAAGGCGGGAACTAGAAAGGCAGAGATTACGTCCTTGATCGTACTATGTCATTCCTGTCCAGTGGAAGAACGTAAGGGTAGATAATGTATAGCACATAAATCTCGTAGTGTAACGTTCGGGTTACCTTACATTCACTCAAGCTACCAGGTTTCTAACCACATGCGCCCAGGCTTCGGGCACTAAATAAGTAAAGCCGTCTCTACACTCAGAGTAACTCTATTCGCGCTACTCTCACTGCATGGCTTGCACCCGCTATCATAATCTTCAGCTCGGATCCGTGTTGTTACTACAATATACCACTCTCCATCTCACACCCAGCAGTGTGTCCCATATATCCAAGCCAGACAACAGATTCTACACCACCTTGGGCATCTTAATCTTCGTCGCCGCCACCTTGAAATCAGCCACAATCTTCTTATCCTTCTCCAGCCCATCAATCACATCCCTCAGCTCCACACTCCTCAGCAGCCACTTCTCTCTCCTCTTCAACCCGACCGCTTTCTCCTTATTCAGCTTCACCTCCTTGGCGTCTTCGCGCGCCTCGTACGCGGCTACGCGATCCTTCTCCGCAGCGCTCTTCTGCACATTCAGCTTATCTACCTCCTTAACAAGTAGATCTTTAGTCTTCTGCAGAGCCGCCTTCTTCTTCGCGTCCTTTTCCCCGGCGATTTGTTTGCCGAGCGCACTGAGCTCGTCACTCTTACTCTTGAATTCCTTATTGACCTTGTTGTACGCGTCGCGCGCGGCTTTGAGGGCTTTTTCTTTTGCTTCGACGTCCTTCTTTGCTGTTTCTGCTGCGGCCTGCGCTTTCACAATCTCCTTGTCGAGTTTTTCCGAGTCGGCTTTGGCCTTGTCGGCGTGTTTCTTGGCGTCTTTTCCTTTTTCTTTGGCGATGAGCTCTTTTTCGGCTGCGGAGAGCTTGGTGATCATGCTGGCGATCTGGCTTTCCGTGTCTGTGAGGATGCGATCGTTGAACCACTTCTTTGCTGCTGTTTCTACTGCAGTGAAGTGCGAGGTCATGAACTTTGGCCATTCTTTGGTAAGATCTATTTTCTGTTTGGTGAGGGACTCAATGTTGGAGAGTTCGGTGCCGACATTCTTGATGGATGCTTGCAGGCGGGATGTTACTTCGGGATGGTTGAGGTATTCGAAGACAGCGAGAGTCTAGCAACTCGTTAGTGGTAGCGGACTTGCGTGAGTGGCTTATCTTACACTTCTCAGCCCACTCAAGTACATGTTTGAATCCGTTGCCCCGTTCAGAGCATCTTTTACAGCGATTTTGTACCTTCCAGCCCCCATAGGCGCTTTCTTGTTCCAGATGCGGGCCTTGTAGCCATTAATCTCTTCTTCGCACAAGACAAAGTCTTCGCGGTTATTGTTGGAGCCAAGGGCTTCAAAGACGAGATTATTGAGTGTAATCTGGTCGCCCATAGTGATCAGTGGTTTGTTCGGCCTGTTTGCCACCTCCGTAGGATCCAGATCCTTGTTCCACCAGTCCGCAAAAAAGGACTTCTTCTTCGCGTCTTTCCCGATAACCGAATTCATGAAAAGCATAATGGTTTGAAGCTAGTATAGTCAGCTCAATAAGCCCCAGAGCCGCTCAGAAAAATCAATCATACCTCAATAATGTGTTCTGTAACATAGCTATCGTAGCTGGCAGGCTTCTTCCCTAAGTTCTTTACTTTATAGTCCTTCATGTCATTAGAATGAAAATCAAACACGTTTTCCTTTACGTTAGCCCCCTTGGGTGGCGTGAACAGGTCAGGAGCACCGGGATAGTCCAGGTTCTTGATTGATATGCCCGCGTTCTTCACCTTGTATGTGCGTACGTCCCTGCGAGCAAGGGCTGGAGCCTGAGTTGGAACTACCTCGGTATGCAGAGTAATTGACAAATCTCTGGCAACTATGTCGGCATTCTCCTTCTCGATGATTGCTTCATCACACTCCACAAACAAACCACATGTGTCGATCGCCGTTGTCACATATGGAACTTTGGTGTGTGGCCACGGTACTGGTTTACCAGGAGCTGGAGTAGGCTTAGGGGTGTTGACAGGGGGTTGTGGGCCAGGCTTAGGAGGGGTGACAGGCGGCTTAGCAGGAGGCTGCTTGATTGGCACCCCAGGGGCAGGTTTAGGCTTGGGTGGTGGAGCGCGTTTGAGGCTATCGGCTGGGATGTGACCCTCTATGGACCAACCATCTCGTTTCATAAGGGACCCATTGCTAAGTATGGTAAGTTGTGATATAAAGGTGTTGTCGGTGAGGTAATACGTACTCGAATTGGGGAATAGTGAGTGCATGTACAAAGACATTACACATACCCCATACGAACAAGAGGTTGGTTGCATGCATGCTGTAGACTGAAAGCTACCCGAGGAATATCTTGATGAACCTATGGTCAAATGCAGAGGTTGATTCGTCAACAGCTGTCGGTATTGATGAAGGAAGATGCAAAGTTGAGAACAAAGGAGCGTGTGACATTGACAGCTACTGGAGTTGAAACGAGTACTCATATAGATAGCCAGTCTTCTAGCAAACCTCAACCAGGGCTCGACAAGTCAAGGGCTAGGGTCAGCATACAAGGTCGGAAGTCCACACCAAGTCGGCATGCTGTTCCCGTGGAGGTGAAGGCGAAGACCGTATGTGAAATTTCGCATGGAGACGTCAAATCGGAGTGACGAGGTTTAGACCAAGCATCACACTGATCCAATCATCATAATGTCTGATACAATGTTTGTACCATGATCTGACGGAACTCCGATCGTTCAGGTGGGCTTTAACATCGTATGGCTATCCGAAGACCAATCTAGAAGGGCATACGGAGATAATTGCCAAAGATGAACACGGACGTTCTGGTAAGATGTGCAAACGACCTAAGAACAGACGGCGTAAGATGGCGAACTCACCATATATGAGCTGATGATACCTAGATAAACTTTAGTACTCGATATGTAGTTTTTTCCGAAAGAAGTTTCAGACGTTAGAACAGCCGCTGGACAGTATCAACAAGTCAAAGTTGTGTCAGTAGCGACAGAACGATGTTGACAGCTAGGGCGTTCACGCTGCCAATGCCCGTAGCGGGTCCTCCTCCAAGTCCGAAACCAACACCTTGAATCTCCCAGCCCCATATTCCAACGAATGACCCTTACGGTGTCTCGGACATGCCCAGTACATCAAGTCATCGCAGTCCGACCAAGACCGCAGCTGTAAGCGCAGGCCCCTAATCCGGCCTAGCGTGCGGCGCAGTACATGCAGCCTCATTCTTTATAGAGCTCTCCACGCCAACGCGCATCGAAGTGTACCTGTCTCCTCATCCGTACGTTCAAAAAATATGGACGACCTAGCCGAGGTTCGCGAAGCCCTGCATCGTAACCCAGATCTGAAATGGGGCTTCGTCATCTATCGATGCACCTACGAAGATGATGCTGCATGGGCACGGTTCATGGAGCACCTAAATACGCGGGTACGGCTTAATCTACAAGAAGACGGCGCAGAAGAGCTATTCGAGCGTATCGACTGGGACGTGCAGGATGACCGAGACGTCCTGGACGGCGCGGGGCCGAATCAGGTCCGCCAGTAAGCCATACGAGCGAGACATCGCTGAGCGTTTATTGATATGGACAGACACTTTCGGCGATGGATGCAAGAGTGTGGTGAAGAGGATGATATCCTCGGCACGCCCCGATTCCTAGCGTGTGCTATGGTGACCAAAGGAAATCTCCAGAGCGTATTGAATGGACCGCCTGCGGAGGAGTATGATGCCTATGGGTCGGGTCGCTTGTGGCTTGTTTCGATCGAGGAGGACGAGGATCAGCTTGTAGGACTGTCTTATATGGTACCCCGGATTTACACCTTGTTAGGAGGGCCTGGATGGGAAAACTTTGCTACAGATGGGGTTGCCATTCCATAAAGGCGGCTAAGGCCAGGCACTCGGAGCCCCATCGTACGAATACCTTTGTCAGAGGATGGCGAATGCCCGACGAAGGGTTCGATGCGAGGTCACAAGCGAAGACCTATATTCCAAACGTTCATCGCAAAATATGCGCTTGTCAATACTGTTCCTTGATTGAAACTCAGCCTTGTTGGCACACTTGGCAGGTTCCAGCCCTGTTGTCTGATTAGAGCCCAAGAGTAAGCAGGAACCCCGCATCTCCTCTTAATGAAACACCAGCCTGATCTTGTATTTCCGCGCACTATTGTTCTTTTACGAGCACCCACTTCCATTAAGGTCCAAAGAACCTGTTCGTATTCGCGTGGAAGGCTTCTCATCACAGCCTTGTGCATCTGCGGCCTTTGCGACAATCGTGAGCTTCAGCGGCACGAACGACTGCACAGCCTTATGTTGGCTTGACAAATACCACCACTCACTCTGACAACATGAATCCTTCCGATGACCAAGATTCGAATCCTCGACTGCCTCCGAATGAAGCCATACCGGAATGCAGGGCCTCTGGAGCTCCGAGTCAATCACCCGCTCTGTCGCTTTATCAGCACCAACCTCTGTCGAAAGAAGCTGACGAAATTCGCCTCCTTCGCTTGGTGAAACATGATCCAGACGACGCGTCACTGCTTCTCGAGGTACGACATGTTAGTCTCAACGACAATCCAACATTTCGCGCCCTCTCGTATGCTTGGGGTGAAGATAGCGCCGACTATCCGGTGTCATTGAGTGGTTCTCATGGATGCGGTGTGATTTATGTGCGATCGAATTTGTGGGACTTCCTTCGAGAGGCTCAGAAGTCATCTGCTGTGTGGACTGACGACTGGATCTGGATCGACCAAATATGCATCGACCAATCCCATCATGCGGAGCGATGTCATCAGGTGAGCCAAATGGTGAGACTATATACCACTGCACAGTGTACAATAGTATGGGTGGGTCTGCTAGAACTCAAGGAGGATGTTTCTCGAGAGAAAGACCAATCAAGCTTCAGAAATCCAGCAATCTTCCCCAAGTTGATGGAAAGAAAGGCCACGATTAGTGACGACGAATCAGAAATGGGCCTAGGTGGCCAGATAACCATTTATACATATGAATTCTGGGTATCTCTGGCCAGTAGCCGGTATTGGAAGAGACTGTGGACTGTACAAGAGATGATCCTGCCCCCTGAACTTTTCATGTTTGTGGGGGATCAGCTGTGGCACTTCGAGGATCTGTTGAGGATAGTACACTTTATGGTACGCATGTCAGTGGGAGTCAGCCTGTCAGGCCATGTGGTGGCTTGTTTGCAGGATATCCGCTCCAATCTGGATTTGATCCAGACATACCGCGGAAATCTATGTACACTGAGACCAAGCTGGGCATTAGCTCTCGCTCTGAACACATCAAGATACTGTGCAGTACAGCTGGACAGGGTCTACGCTGTGATGGGCATGCTTCACGAAGATCATCGAGTGTACCCAGACTACACAGTGTCGCCGAATCAGGTGCTGAGGTCGATCATCGAAAGGCAGCTGGAAGTGTTGGAATTTCCAGCAGCATACAATGCATATGCGCATTTGCATGAGTTGATCACAGTTTGGTCTTGCTACGCTGGTTTTGGGCCAGCCGCCGGGCCGATGCTCGAATCACCTCTTGGGCGATCACCCGCAACTGTGGAGGAATACAGAGCTGCAAAGCAAAATGTACACGTCACCATGGAGAAGTTGGGTTTCTTGCTTGCGACTGAAGTGCCAGCTGAAGAACAATTCAGAAAATTACTGAGATTAGAGTCAAATGCTGATGGGTTCGAATGGTAAGGAGTAAACGTTGAATCTATTGACAAGCAGAAACTTGGCATTCAGTTCGTCTACATACTCACCCAGATGCATAACCAAACGTCCGATGGACCAAATGTTACCATTAACCTAAAAGACCGGAAGCCACTGCAAAACCATACAGAGAACGGACTGTAACTTCTCCTCAACTTGGATGAATTGCTGCGCCGACGGAGCTGCGAAATCTACCAAACACGCCACGGCGTCGGCTCTGGTCAGCCACTACGTTGATTCCACTGGATAATTGAAATGGTCTTCGATACCTTCTCAGAAACAAAGACAGAAGCGGGAAGTCTTGCATGCGTCAGATTCGTGGGTGTATATAAGCGCTACGCCCGTAGGGTTCGTGGCCACCAATACTGCATCATATGTTTACGAGTCGCGCACCGGACTGTTTAGTTGAGGAGTCTGTTTTGGATGGGCCATGATGTTGCCGAGAGCTTGCGTTGTCCTTGTCATTCGGATGAGAGCAGAATGTACTTGGACGGGAATCCATGTACTGCTCATGTTGCGTGTTGTACTGTCTTATCTTTTTATGTTGGCTGGCTGCTACACCTCCTTCTACGACTTCATCCGTGAAGATACTGCTGCAGTGAGGAGATCTTGTTGCAAGCGCAGATGCATTGAGGGTAATAATTGATTCTGCTGTGTGGTGCGGGTATGTTATGTGCTGGATCGAGGGACATTTCGTATACACCCACGGCAATTTCAGTAAAACATGCCATGGTAGATTGTAGATGGCTGATCGTCGTTCAGCCTTGTGGCGGCCCGCAGCCGGCACGGACCACCTCGAATTCAATGTCGAGCTTCATCAACCATCCCAGCTTTCCAAAACCTCGACACAACATCGCCCATGCCGCCCCGGCCCTTTGTCAACGACGCGCTCTGGCGATGTCTCTGCCCCGGCTTTCCTTCTAATGCCACCACAAACCATTTGACCCGCGCAGCTGCGCCCGCGCTGCACACAAAGCGCACCCCACGCACATCGCGCAGCTACAACACCGCCGTCGCAGCCACCAATGCCTCGCCCACCTTCTTCGCCCAACCACATACCCCCCCACCGACTACGCGCCCACCGTTCCCCATCCGTGCGCCGCGCAATCCCCGCGACAAAGTCTCCCTCGTCCACCTCCCCACCCACATCCTGTACGAGGACCTGCGCGCCGCGGGCGCAAAAGGGCTCTTCGACGATGTGATCCGCATATGCAACGTGCTGATGCAGGACCGGGGCCAGCCTCCCGACAAAGACATGTACGCGGCGATGCTGCACAGTTTTGTGTCGAGCACGAATGGCACGGCGGGAAAGGTGCGCAAGGTGCTTGAGGAGATGGGGTTTTGGAACGATGGGACGGAAGCCGGGGTGAAGGTGGATTTGGATGTTAGGGGGTGTGAGAATGTGCTCGAGGCGCTGAGTGTGCATCCGGATTATTTGCTCCGGGCCGAGGTGTTGGAGTATATGCGCGAGAGGTGGTTTGGGCTTAGTGATCGCGCGCAGGGGTTTGTGGTTGCGGGGTTGCTTAGGGAGAGGCTGTTCGAGCAGGCGCTGGAGATGCTGGAGGATATGTGTGCGAAGAAGGTTAGGATTGAGGATTGGGTGTGGAGTGAGGCCATGTGGTCGTTGTTGGAGTTTGAGGAGGTGGAAGAGGCGTTTTATGTGCTGGGGTTGAAGGAGAGCATGGGGGGGTCTGAGACTACGGGCACTGCGTATGGTGTCAAGCTGAGCAACGCACTGTGGGGTGCTATGTTGGATGCTGCTGCTAAGCAACAGATGGTGCGTCAATTCTACAAGTCATGCTATGGACAGTATACTGACAACAATCCAGCATGACGCCGCGCGCATAGTCTGGACTACCCAAGTCCAGCCCGGCTACCTCAAGCCCCCAAGTGGCACCTGCCTCAATGTACTCTCTGTCGCCTCGCGTCATGGCGACGTTCAACTCGCAACCGACGTATTTCGTCTGTTGACCGAGCGCGAAACGATATTCACAACGCACCACTACGAGCTCCTCATCGCTACATACCTCAAAGCTAACGCCCTCTCCGACGCCCTCTCCGTCATCCTCATCATGACCGACGCAAACCTTAAAGTCGATGCCGGCACCTGCCACCCCCTGTACTGGTACCTACGCCACGCACCTCCCCCTCCACCGACCACGGACGCAGACGGCAACGAAGCGCCTCAACTCTCCATGCCGCTCCATGCATTTACGCTCCTGCAATCCTTCGAAGCAGCTGGCCGCCGCGTCCCCACGGCTGCAATAAACACGTGCATCAGCGCGGCCATTGCCTTGGACTCTCTCCCACAAGCCCTCGACATCTACAAAGCCTTGCACACCGTCTCCCCCGCGGGTCCCAACACAGAAACCTTCAACGCGCTGTTCCGCGGCTGCGCAATCGCCGGGCGCAAAGATCTGGCAATGTTCCTCGCCAAAGAGATGATCTCGCTCGGCCTGTCGCCTGACCGGATCACCTACGATCGCCTTATCATGGTGTGCGACCGCAGTGGTGACTTGGAAGATGCGGTACATTACTTTGAGGAGATGAGGGCGTCGGGTTTCAGGCCGAGGAGGGGTACCTATGAGAGGCTGATCAATGCGCTGTGTGATGTCGGGGATGAAAGGTGTGTGGCGATTCTAAGGGATCATAGGGAGAGTGGAGAGGTGGTTAGTGGAGTTGAGAGGCGGGTCAGGGAGAGGTTTGAGGGGGTGGACGGGGTGGGAGTGGGAGGTGGTGTGTAGATACTTGCAGGACGTCTGAGCTTTATGTAAGCGAGGCTCTTGTCTCTTTGAACACTGAGATGGGATGGTGGAAGAGGGTTGGATACCGAGGACTTGACTTGGGTAGCTAACTATACCATCCTCATCCCTTACGCGATTCCATTATATAGTAACAGGACTGAAGATCACTTATACAGAGTGGGAAATGCTAGCGTAACATCGGCTTCCTGATGCCAGTCTTCATCTGCTTTCCGGTTGTTGATAGATTCAAAGCATACTCGCAGTACTCGTAGCCAGATTTGAACCTGCCCACCCCATCTTCACGCATCTTACACACTAATTAGGTCCTCGCTGGGTCTGTGCCCTTCACACTATGGTCCAGGATTCAAGGGCCATCCTCCTGTCTTGTCTGACATGACGGAATCGATCAAGTACATAGACCTCCAGGGAGTACAGAGACTCTACGGCTGGCATACTGATATTCAGTACAGGGACTCACTCGTTAATCTTCTGTTTGACCGCTCGCTGGATCTCGTGCGAAACTCGGACTGTGCAAGCTCAGCGTGCTATCCACTTTGTCCAGACGCAAGACGCAAACATGTGCCTCGGCAGTTTCCTGTTGTTGGCGTCCGTGCGCGATTTGTGATTTGTGGGGAGCGGGGAGCACGTGGAGAAGAAGATGCAGCAGCAGCTCACAAGCTGCAGGCAGGACATGTGCAAGCATTTAGGCTGTGTAACGGCTTCGTGCGAATTGTGCCCGCAGAGCCTCATCAACAAACACCACTGTTTGTCTGCATGTGAAGATGACCGGGCTGGCGGACCAAGAGCAAGGACACGAGTGCTGGGGCGCGGCGCGACGTCACGCGGCCGGGGCAGCTGTCCTGACTACCTCGGCTCGGTGGGCGCTCGACGAGCCGGGCTGCAGTCACGACTGGCCAACCTGACACGCGTGCATTCGCCGAGGGTCAACGCAGCCTACTAGAAATTCTGCCATCGCACAGTTGGTGTCTCCATTGCTTCCTCGCTGCTTCACCCTTTCTTTGTAATGTTCAGCAGAGTTGCGCGCGCGAGAGCACCTGCCTCGATCCTTCGCAGACCCGTAACGCAGATCCAGACGCCGAGAGTACGTACCGTGGGCATGTCACGGCCATTGTCGCAGCAGGGGCTGACTGTTTGCAGATTCTCACAATGGCACCCGCCAGGAAGCAGTCGTCGCTGCCAGAGGGTATGCAGGCCTCTACTCCACACAGACGCGAGACTAGCGACTAATGATGACGGCAGGCTACAAAGAAGACCACAGCAAGGGCGCAATGCTGCGCTTCGAGGACTCGCTGCCCCGGCTGCCCGTCCCCACGCTCGAGGAGACGGCCAAGCGGTATCTCAAGTCGGTGCACCCGCTGCTCTCCAAGACCGAGTTCGAGGCGACCACAAAGGCCGTCGGCGAGTTTGTCGCGCCCGGCGGGCCTGGCGAGACACTGCAGAAGCGCCTGGAGGAGCGCAGGGCGCGGCCTGACATCAAGAACTGGCTGGCCGAGTGGTGGAACGAGGCCGCCTACATGGGCTACCGCGACCCTGTTGTGCCCTACGTCAGCTACTTCTACTCACACCGCGACGACAAGAAGCGGAGAAACCCTGCCAAGCGCGCCGCCGCCATCTCGACCGCCGTGCTTGAGTTCAAGCGCCTGGTCGACCATGGCGAGCTGGAGCCAGAGTACATGAAGAAGCTGCCCATGGCCATGAGCTCATACGAGTGGATGTTCAACTGCAGCCGTGTGCCCAAGAAGCCCGCCGACACCAGCGTCAAGTTCCCCTTCAAGGAGAACCAGCACATCATTGCCATCCGCAAGAACCAGTTCTGGAAGATTCCCCACACCGTCAATGGCAAGCAGCTCAACACCAGCGAGCTCGAGCTGCAGTTCAACCGCATCTACGAGAGCGCCGTCAAGACGGACGCTGTCGGCATCCTCACCTCGCAGAACCGCGACGTCTGGTCCGAGGTCTACCCCAAGCTCAAGGGCGCCTCTGCCGTCAACGCCGCCACCATTGAGGCCATTGAGTCGGCGTCCTTTGTCGTCTGCCTCGACGACGCCAGCCCCGTCACCCTCGAGGAGCGCGCACACCAGTACTGGCACGGCGACGGCGCAAACAGGTGGTACGACAAGCCGCTGCAGTTCATCGTCAACGAGAACGGCACATCCGGCTTCATGGGCGAGCACTCCATCATGGACGGCACTCCCACCCACCGCCTCAACGACCACGCCAACAAGCTCATCTTTACCAACGCCCTCCCCTTCGACGACCCCACCATCCGCTCCGACCTACCCAACCCCAAGCCTCTGCGCTTCGAGCTCAACGCCGAGCTCAAGAGCGACATCGCTGCCGCCACCGCCCACTTCGCCTCGCAGATTGGCGCGCACGAGCTGCGCGTCCAGGCCTACCAGGGCTACGGCAAGGGTCTGATCAAGAAGTTCAAGTGCTCGCCCGACGCTTACGTACAGATGATCATTCAACTCGCATACCACAAGTTCTACGGCAAGAACCGTCCGACCTACGAATCCGCAGCGACTCGCCGCTTCCAGGAAGGCCGCACAGAAACCTGCCGCACCGTGTCTGACGAGTCCGTCGCCTTCTGCAACGCCATGGCCGACGCCAACGCCACCCCCGAGGAGTGCCAGAAACTCTTCCGCGCCGCGCTCAACGCGCACGTCGCCTACATCTCCGACGCCAGCGACGGCCGCGGCGTTGACCGCCATCTCTTTGGCTTGAAGAAGTGCCTCAAGGAGGGCGAAGCCGTTCCCGCCCTCTACTCCGACCCCGCATACACCTACAGCAGCACATGGTTCATCTCGTCCTCGCAGCTGTCGAGCGAGTACTTCAACGGCTACGGGTGGAGCCAGGTCGTGGACGATGGGTGGGGTCTCGCCTACATGATCAACGAGAACAGTCTGCAGTTCAACGTCTGCTCCAAAGGGCTGGGTTCGGTAAGTCACACACTCCTACACCTTGTTTCCTAGATTAGGCTTGTAGAGCGATTGCTAACGCGTGGTAACAGGACAAGATGAGCTTCTACCTCAACGAGGCCGCGGGCGATATCAGGGATCTCATGCTGCCCACGCTCGAGGCGCCCAAGGCGAAGTTGTAGACGGATTTGGCGGCACAATTCGAGACAGAAACAGTAGACGAAGCCGTAGATGAGCTTGTAGAAGCAGCCAGCCGACGCGGAAGATCGCCAAGTCGATCCAATTCGTGGAACAAGCGGCATGTAGAATCTAGTCAAAGAAGCATTTTGAACTCTCTCGTTCCTATCTTACATTGCAGACCGCACCCGTCCCTTACCCACCAAAGCCAGGTAGATGGCAAAACAGACACTGTACATTCTCTCTCTCTCTCTCTCTCGCAACAGCATCTCCTTGCACAGCAGCAGAGCAAAGCAGAGCAGCGGCAGTACTACAGTCTGCAAGCAGAGAGTTACAGTAGGGGGTTAGGCTGTCTGGGAGGGGTAGATAGAGCAGGAAGATGGATGGCTGTACAGCGGCTGTGTTGAGTGGGCGGTAAGACGGTGAAGTAGGGCGCTCTCATCTCCCAGCTGTATATTCCCTTATTGCTTTCGTCCTATCTTGTCTCATCTGGTCTAATCTCATCTTTAGGCTGGTCTTTGGCAATGAGCTCAGTGGGGTCTTGGTGGAGGTGCCGGGGGGTAAGTACGCTTCTTGCGAGTTTTTGTTTCATGGGGTTTGAAATCTCAAGAATGGCATCCTTGCATCGACCGTCTGACAGCGCTGTAGTACATACCGGCGCTACGGGAGGTGTTCTGTGTATGAGCAATCCTCAGATGCAATGTCACGTCCGTTGTACGATCAGTTGTGGGTTAAAGGAGCGCAAACCCCATGCTCTGCTCCAGAAGCGGAGCAATCTCCCACGTTACATCGCCGCCGCCGCCGCCGCCTTCTCCATGGGGCCACCCCATTTCCTTACCCGCATTCGCGCAGGAGAGCAGACGTCGTCATCCCATCACCCTCCGCTCCGAAGGCTAGCTCTGTTTTCCCTAAGCGGCCCGGGTCATTCTCTAGCGCGTGGCCGACAGCCCCCAAACACGATCGTAAGCGATCTCGCGTTAGATTGAGCTGGGGAACGGAGAACGGTACGAACGGCTTCGTGTGCGTCCGACTCTTTTCTAGACTGCGGACTTGGTGTGGGTGTGGTTGGGGCCCCGGTGGCCAGGAATGGGGGGGGGGGGGGGGACGGGGAGGACGAGATGGAGTCGGACGGTGGACAACAGACTATGGTCAGCATGAGGTTTGATCAAGGAAATCCCATTTTGGCGAGGGAGGTAATCCTTGATCTTGAATGCCGTGCACTGCGCTTGCAGTCTTCCGTTCTCACTGAAGGTCGAGAGCGAATTGTGCAACGATGGTTAATGTAATGCTTACTTCGCCGAGACGTGGCTTTAGCAGAAGAAGGAGGTGCTTAGATATTGATTGCACACCAACTTCCCTTCGTGGCATAAGTCAAGCATTGATGCTAAGATGCAAGAATGACTACTTTGTGTCGACATGATGCACCTCGCCGCCAACCCCCCGGTTCAAGAGCTCACTTAGATCAATGGAAACACCATGTTCGCAGCACAAAATTCCAGCATATTGGTTCATATCCGCTTGGCGTGAAGTTCCTGCTTTTGCTCACCGGAGGAAAGCTGGGCGTTGATCTCCAAACGCACTATCCGCAAGACTAGACAAACTTACGACGTGAGCGAATGTGTCGCTCGCGCCCGAGAAGATCGTTTCTAGACACCTGGACTCGAACGTGGTGTTGGAAAAACGGAAGTGGAACTGTTGGGACGGGAGACTGCAACATTTGCCCCAGGTATGCCGATTTTGCACGCAGAGACCTGTAGCACAACTTCCCCTTCATCACTTGGCACCTGGCAACTGTCGCGACATTGAAGAGTTTGCTTGCCAAGCAGGTGGTCAGCTTCGACGTGAGAGTCATGTTTCTGCACGTAAGAAGTCGATTTGCTCTCCACTTCATCACGGCTCAGACAGCATCACGTACATCGTGCCGACGACCGATATTGCACAATGTCGGAGCTTGGCAGCGGCAGAGGCGCAATCGGAGGACGTGTGAACAAGCCTGCAGGCTGGGGGCCAAGCAGTCTTGTGCATGCGCGGCCGTATATGTTCGCAGGCGCTCTGACCCAGCACGTCAACCGTGCTTGTTCTCCGAGCCAGAGCCTGTCTCTTAGCTGGTTCAAGGCGGTGGTAATGATACATCGTGAACGTGAAGTTAGTGATACACTCGACAGCAATCTCATGTTCGTTGTGTGAAAGTTTTCGCAGTGGTATCTTTGCAAGATTGGGTTTCCAGAAAGAAAGCTGTAAGACGGCCTTCGGCACTTACTTGATCCACAAATAACTCTACCAACGCTGAACAAGCAGCCTATGGGAGGCTAGTCTTAGTCAAGCCTCGTGCGGCTCGTCGCTGGCGTAGTGGAGACGCACCTGCACACCGAACACCGACATTCGGTCGAAGCGCGCGTGGGTGTACTGCTGAGATGGGAACGTCTCGTGGGGCTTGCCAAGGTGCTTGGAGCCTGAGAAGCGTTGCAGCGTGGGCGAGACAAGCTCTCTAAAGATCCATAGACGTGGTCGACTGAGTCGTGAGTGTTGTGAGCGTTGGCGTTGATGAGTCGCCTCGTCTCGGGGCCCCTCAATCTCGGAGCACCTGTATTTTTAATAAGCAGATGTCATTGGGGCAACATGCACAGGGCAGGCACGCTGCGCGGAGAACGCAGGGACGCATTTACCCCAAAACGCTCTCAGAGATCATCGGTGCCAGGAAACAACAGAGAAGGGATCAGCGAACAGACCGTTTCGCGGTGGCGGCGCCAAGCTAAAGCTTGTCAGGCTTAGGCCTCAGAGTCGCACGACTGAAAACACGACAAAACCGGCCTCGGATCTCCTGTCGCTTCTCGGAAGCGCCTACGAGAAGGATTCAAGCCTCATGATACTATTGGAAGCGCACCTCCGACTTCCAAGGAACGTAACGCGTCTTGGTCAAGCACTTCACATCATCGGAGCGAGACAAGCAAAGGCTTGAATTTGCCGAGGCCCGCAGAGCCGCAGGATATCGAGAAGACCCACTTAAACTCTTCCCACCAGCCCCAATAGCGCGGCAACCTTGTCAGCCTTTGACATCACCTGCGCGCTCAACAAATTCACGCACACCCGGGGTTTCGGCCTACCGTGCTCCTGCGCGAGGCTCCTGCGCGAGAAATGTTCTTGTTGTTCTCCACACACCGGTGAGGCCTTGTGTGGAGTCCACATGGGGGTGGCCTCGTGTCCACCTCGGACGGGCTCTGTTTCCAGCTCTAAGAATGTATCGGACCGCGCTTCGAGACGTATCTCCGGCATCCCCAGGTGGACCCTACGTGATAACTAATGTCCACACACTCCAGTAATGTGGGGACGGGACCGAAGTGGGAGTACAAGTAGCTCCCACTTACCTTGACGGCTTTCTCTCCAGTCTCTACGTCTCCTTCACACAGACCTTTGTAGTGTCTGCCGATCGACGAAGTCTCTCGACTTTCTATCACCTACTTCACATACCCTCAGCACACAATGGGTCTCAGTGGAAAGGCTCTCCAGACGAGCCAGCTTTTGCTGGTCGTCTTACCCGCTTTCGTTCTCTTTGGATACAACCAATCTGGTGTCGGCGGTCTCTTGTCTCTCGAGGACTGGAACAAGCACTTCCCTGAAATCGACACGGTTCACGCTACGGGTGCGTTGAAGAGTGAGCGCTCGACCAAGCAAGGTGCTGTCGTTGCTTCTTTCACTATCGGTGCTCTTTTCGGTGCACTTGCCTGCTCCTGGATGGGTGACTATCTCGGTCGCCGCAAGATCATCTTCATTGGTGCTGTTCTCACTCTTGTCGGAGAGATCCTGCAGTGCACATCCTTCCAGCTCGCCCAGTTTGTCGTTGGCCGCTTCATCCTCGGCTGGGGTGTCGGCAAGCTCAGTGCTACTGTCCCTGTCTGGCAGTCTGAGTGCTCTTCTTCTGCAAACCGCGGTAAGCACGTTGTGCTCGACGGTCTCTTCATCGCCCTTGGATACTTGCTTGAAGCCTGGATCAACCTCGGCTTCTTCGAGCAGGATAACCTCCCCCTTCAGTGGCGTATTCCCCTTGCGATCCCCACAGTCCTCTCGCTGGTTCCTATCATCGCCGTCTTCACGATCCCCGAGTCGCCGAGGTGGCTTGTTGCTAAGGGCCGCGTCGAGGAGGCCAGACAGAGCTTGTCCCAATTCAAGGGCCTCGACCTCCACAACCATGAGATCGCAACCGAGATCAGCGGCATCGAGCTAGCTCTCGAGGAGACCAAGGGTAGCGCCGTCAAGATCAGTCAGATCTTCACCAACGGCAAGGACAAGCTCTTCTACCGCTTTTCTCTCTGCATCTTCCTGCAGTTCCTCCAGCAAATGTGCGGTTCCAACCTGATTTCCACCTACTCTACCATCATTTTCCAGCAGGGTCTCGGCCTGGATGGCGAAACCTCGCGCATCCTGTCCGGCGGCGCACTTACCTGGAAATTCCTGTCCTGCTTCATCGCCTTCTTCACCATCGATCGCTTCGGCCGCCGCAAGCTCTTCATGTTCTCCGGCGCCGGCATGGCGTCATGCATGCTTGCGCTAGCCATCGCGTCCTCGATGCCCAAGTCTGACAAGCCCGCACAGATCGTCTCCGCGCTCTTCGTGTTCCTCTTCAACTTCTTCATCCCCATCGGTTTCCTGGGCGCAAACTTCCTCTACTGCACTGAGGTCGCACCAACCCGTCTCCGTGTCCCCATGGCCAGTTTGTCGACTGGAATCCACTGGGCTTTTAATTTCGTGGTCAACATGGCCACGCCAGTCGCTATTGAGACAATTGGATGGAAATACTACCTGGTGTTCCTTATCATCTCCGCGATCATCGTACCAACTGTGTTCCTCTTTTATCCTGAAACTATGGGCCGTTCGCTCGAGGAGCTCGAGATGATGTTCAGCAGTGGCAAGAGCATTGCGGGTATCGTGCGCGAGTCGAGGAGGCCGTTGACAGGCGGGTTCATGGACGATGTGAATTCGATTGAGAAGGGGCACGAGAAGCAAGTTGACGAGGTCGAGTCGATTCAGGGTTGAACCCCAGTCCCTATGAGAATGCAATTAGATGAGATATGAGCTGCAGGAACATGCATCACGACTGAATACGATTACTTATGAAGTTCACACACGGGTCCAAGCGGTGACGAGATTTTCTCTTTTGCTATGTGAGATCCACTATGAGGCTCCTTTGAGGCTGAAAATGTACTTGTACGGGGATTCGGCGCCCCGGTTGCGCCCGAATTTCTTCATATTTGTGCCCAAAACTTGCTGAAATCTGCTGGGCTGAACCTCAAACTCCGATCTCTCCCGCGTGTCGAGCACACGTGGACCCACTTTGAGCCGCATCGGAGGTATTGCAGGTAGTGTCACTGCGATACTACCCGCTGATGATTGATATTGTGCTTAGCCGGCCGGTGCTATGTTCTCTCGTTATTCCATGTAATATGCCAGGCCCTTCAGGACTAGCTGTATCGTTAACGGTGCAGGTCTATGATTCTTTTTCGACCCGATCGGCCTTTATTGGGCAGGGAGCAGGACTGAGTCAAGAGAGTAAATTCGTCCTTCCTGTGTTTGAAGACTACTTTTTCGTCATAGGAAGCCGCACGGTGTGTGTGAAGTAACCCCTAGTGATCAATTGGAATTCGGGATTATCTCTCTTAAGTAAGGCGATTATACGTCTGAGCAAAGATCCTACACCTTTTTGAAGCTTCCTAAATTCACCTTGTATCTCTCCTCATGTACTTTGAGGTTGCCATCTGGTCTGAAAGACTACCTTGGTAATGGTCATTTGACAGAACGTATCTGTTTTCCTTCTCAGAAAGTGCCTACTGCAGGGGCTATCATTGATAGTGAAGAGGGCTATATAACTGCACGTCTCCCCAATAGTCCCTTCGGAACGGTGTTTCTTGGCGAATTAACATAGATAAAGCGGGCATATTGCCTCCATCCCAGAGGAAATATGACTTCTTCTGGAAGTTGAATCTTAGTGTAATCAAACGTACTCTTATATCATGACATACATGCTCACATCAATCTTGAACAGGTTCCGTTTGCATTAGACACTAAAGAGACTGCAGAGACAAATGCAAAAGTACTGCCTTGACAAAGGCTGCAAAGAGACACCAATTCACCAGTACCCGCCTCAGTTGCACCTTTCATCGACGTCAGCAACGTTAAGTTCCTCTCAACTCCTACAATTATGCATCAGATCGCGCTTCGCTACAATCACAACCCAACCTGCTAATCTCATGCTACATCGGAGCTTTCTCATATTACCATTCTACCAGAGCAAGACTGGCTTGATTGTGCTCCCTTCGTACATGTCTGTCAATGCCTTCCCAAAATCATCAGACTTCATCATGTTAGTTTCAATCTCCAGGCTTACTTCGAACAAGTCACTCACCTGATAGAACTTCGTCAACTTTTCGATAGGGCTGCACCCGGAAATTAGCAAAAAACCAGCAGCTGGAGATTCGACAGCTTACAATTTTCCCTGTCGGTACCACTCAATCATTTGGGGGATGAACTTATCAACACGGTCAGCGAAGATCTCACAACATTATTCTTGCGTATGCTCACTTTTGACGGCTTGGCATTGCCCTCAATGCACCCTCGAATGGTGGTACCAAACTACAAGGTCAGCATAACCCACAAGGTTCTGCGTGTGGCAACTTACATTCAGCAATGCATTGAGATCTAGATCCAAGGTCTTGCCGGCAACAATACCAATAAGAATGATCTGGCCTTTAGTATGCAAGGCCGGAACTGCAGCCGCGATCAAAGACACTACACCTGTCGTGTCTAAGATTGCATTGGCGCCCTTTGGAGCAATCTTGCGGATAGCTGTCGGTAGATCGGTCACGATATCTTTGAATTTGGTCGTGTCGATGACATGAGTTGCGCCGATCTCTTTCACCAAGTCGAGACGCGACTGCACTCTGTCAACACCAATGATAGTATGTGCTCCTCTAACCCGGGCAGCCTACTCAGAGTCAGCTCCTGCAGTCCGAAAGTCGTAGTGTGGACCATTAACCTACCATGATGGCTGACATGCCGACGCCACCGAGACCAAACACCTGGCATGCTTAATTAGCTTCTTCAGTCTGCTACCGCTCAAGTATTGACAGAAGCTCACAACGACTACGTCTTTATTGCCAGCATCGGCAATCTCAGTGACTGCAGCAGCACCTGTCTGATAGCCGCACCCCATGGGAGCAAATAGCTTCAGCTCTTCCTCGTCCTTGACTAGCTCCTGCACGTTCACAACAGACGTTCCCTTCACCAGAGCGATACTGGAAAAACTTGATTGGCCGAAGAATAGCCCGCCGGCAAGTTTTCCACCCTTGATCTGATAGACGTCTGGGACGTTAAACAGATTCTTGATATGGAATTCACTGCAATAGCCGGGCGTCTCGTCCTCGCAAGCTCGACAGTCGTCCTTGCCGCAATAATCAAAGCTCAGCAGCACCTTGTCGCCTTTCTTTACATGGCTGATCTTGCTTCCCACTTGCTCGACAATGCCAGCACCTTCGTGACCCATGATTTTGGGATAAGGTTGGTACCCAGGAACACAATCCGGGAAGGTGGAGATAGCGATGTCAGTGTGACAGACGCCGGAGGCGATGATCCTGACCAAGAGCTCATCTTCTTCAGGTTGCCGTATTTGTACATTTTCTTTGCGCCAAGATGGGTTCTTGCCGTTCGGGGCATCGCTAATTATTGCTGTCGCTAAGATTGGATGGGACATCTTGGTAAAGTTAATGCTGTTGTTGCAGGAAAAATAAGACTTGAATACAGAACTTGGGCAAACCGCTTGTATATGCTCATCACTTGACCGTGGTCAGCTGCATGTTACATGCTGAGTCGTTAGCGACGACCCCGGATGTGGATAATGTCAGCTAATCAGCGTCAAGCGTGGACCCCGCAATCGCTCATCTAGGCCTGGACGCCCTCCATCCTTAGTTAGCGAGACAAACATGTCACGTTGTATCTTCGATCCGAGGTAAATAGTAATAGCCGCCTGGTGCAAACGTGGGGTTGGCGAAGGCTGCGACGTTATTGCTCCGTAGCCGATGGTGTCGCGCCGTCAGTTTGTACAAGACCCGTGAAGATCCGTGTATCGAGGTGTCTTGGCTTCTAATGCATCCAGGATTATTGACTACGATGTCTGAACTGGAACGCCATATCCATTCCATGCGATGCTGATTTACGTTCAATCATCAGGGTCGAATGTCACATATGAGCTGACAGGACTATAATGGTGCGATCCTGCCAAAACGTCAGCTTACTGCTAACGCTGCGCATTGTCGATTTTGGGAAGGCGGTCAATATTAACCTGAGATGGGTACATTACATTGACGACTAGATACGACGGTACCTAGGTGCCACTTAACGGAGCGCCTTGACCGCTTTCAGACTTGTGACAATCCTTCGTCGGAAGCCAGCGACCGATACCAACGATCGAAGGCACAGTCATGAGCAATCCTCGTATCGCATCCCTTTGTGATTTATTAAAGCAAAGATTTCCAATTCGCGCCTAAGACCGGCTGAAACCACATGCTACTGCATCTTCCTTTTCTTCGAGATCCTTTGGTTAGCAGCTGCAATTTCCTTCTCTTCCTTCAAGTCTCGAATTTCTTTCAATACTCGCATACGATCTCTCTTCACCGCTTCATTGTGGCGAGCAAAGGCCTCTCCATCTGTGTACCTGCTATTTTCCGTGTTAATCAGCGCACTGATACCAGCTTCCTGCAAAAGATTCGGTACTTCGCTCAGCATGGTAGTGTAACGCTGATGAGAGCGGCACCATTTGATGACCGACGTTAGTGGCCCTGCATCAGTTCCTGAGGGCAAATCCTTCAAACCGACCGCCAGGCCAAGGAGAGGGTAGTCGGTCATACCCGACACGTTGTCCTGCCAGTGTTCTGCTGTGTAGCAGGTGGTGCTGTCGGTCGATGACGTGACATGACCTCTAATATGGCTGTTCACAGTACCTGCGATGCACAATGATCTGGCAGGTAGCTGCCTCACCATGTTGACGAAATTTGCGATATCACTGGCAGTCATACCAGACTTTATCAGCCGGTTAGTGGCTCCGCGCCATTGATAATGGAAGGGAAAGTATGTTAAGAGCTCAACGATAGTGAACTGGACGTCTTTAAGCAGTGTGATGTCAACGTATACCGGGGTGGCAACGCTTTTCAAGGGACAAAACTCGCGTCGAGTTTGCTTTACCAAGTATTGCTCCACGCTGGGACCTTTATCTCTCATGGTGAGCATCATGAGGCTCGCAATAGGTTGCTTGGTCGTGCGCCCACTTAGGGGGATACCCGATCCGCGCCACGATTTGCCAGGCGTACTCTGGAAAGTGACTACGGAGTTGGGGTCCCAGTCTTGGAGCCATCTCCATGCATCTTCCAGGTCGATCACATCGTCAGGGCAATCGCGACCTTCAATGTAGTGAGACGTCTTGGTGAAAGCGAAGGCCGAAGGGTAAGCTGTAGATGGACCAACGCTCGTGCTGAGGAAAGGAATTTCTGCTGCAGTTCCAAGCTCGAGATTTCCGTCGGTAAGTGCCCAGGGCAGTTTCCAGTTTACACCTTCAAAGTTGAAGACCTCGGTGTCAGATCCGTCGCTGAAAGACGAAAGAACTGGTAATAGACCGTACTCAGGGTGTAAATTGCCACCGGGAACGTACTGCTGGAGACCACCCTGCTGAACCTCCTCGCAGGTCAATGGAAGGGGCCCAACTGGCGTAAGTTTGAATGCCTGCTGATATGGATCGAACACCACAGGATGGAGACCAGACCAGCAAGCTTGGCGCCAACCTTGTGGAAGCGTCAATATCGGGGCATGCGAGACGTCGGGAAGCCCGTTGTTGAGCGGCACGTAGTGGGTGTGAAACAGCAAACGGGAATCTGCTGTAGGCCACGGGTAGGACGGGTGTGTGCTTCCTCCAGGTGGGTAACGGAGTTGCCACTCGGTGGACTGGTGCATAGGAAGCTCACTGTGAGTTGAAAGAGAGGTCTCAAAAGGTGAGGCAATCGGTTTGGCTTGTGTGAGTATCGGCTCTGACGGTCGTTGAGGTAACAAGCACATTGCCTTGCTGGCAGGCCTAAAAGGTCTGACAACCTTGGCAGCTTCGATGGTGGGTTCGAGACGATGTTTGGCTTCGATCATGTTAGCTCCGCTTAAAGAAATGCTTGTAGAGGAAGCACTCACCTTGCATGCTGACCCTATCTCTAATTCGTGTGCTGCGTCGCACTAACAGCGGACTGGAGAGTTCCACAGCGAGCTCTGCAAAGTTCTCCAGCGATTCTGGTGACACATGCTTCTGATCTTCGATCAGGTCTGTGGCGCTGCTGAAGCCAACTACCGATCTGGAGCGTGGGGTGATGGGCGAAACCGAAGGTCTCTTGCGTTCTGCCCAATTTTCGACCCCAAAGACATCGAATAGCGCCTCAATATGATGATGCTGACCCTCAATGGACGGAATCGTAGGCTGTGGAAGCGAGGCGATGGGAGGACCAGACAGGATTGGTGGAGAAAGTAGCCCATGACAATTGATCGAGATGCTCCTGGAGGGCGTTTGGAGGCAATCAATCACAGAATTAGACGGAAGAGTCTCTTCTGACAGCGCACCGCGAAGATCTCCAATTCGCATTGCGTAGGCCGTACTTGGTGTGCAAGGCACGTTTTCGGCTGCTGGATCATTGTCAGCTTCAGGCGATACCCTCGGTATTTTTACAGTGGCTTACGGCTTGAGGGCCACACATCTAGTAATGGTGATGGTGTTCGACACACTCGCCCCATAGTGGCTTTCGTTCTGTGAATGAAATCATCAATGAGCTGTAGAAGAGGTGGAGAGCTCATAGCAGCGGGTAGATACTATAACATTATAAGCTATAGCACATGAAACTTCAAAATGAAGATGATGGTGATGATGAGAGACGAGGAATGACTCAAGCTTGGAGCCTAGTCGACGGGAGAAGAGGCAGGTCTCCTTCACCTTCACTTGACAAATCCACATGTCCGTGCAGAGCGCTAAAGGGGAGATGATGCTGGCATATCGAGTCCAAAATAATTCAAGTGGCAACTGTTATCAAGAACAAGCTAAGGCGCGTTACGGGTAATTAGTTTAGAGTAATGATTAGGGAAAAAGGTGTGCTAAAGTGAGTAGCGGGCGAGACACGTTGGCATGTTCGGAGAAGACGGTAGGAGGTGCGTTAGTGACCATGATAGAGAATGACGCACCGGGATTCATGTATAAACCTCGAGCGTATCATAATTACTTGGCTCTGAGGAGTCATAGCGGACGTGACAGCCTAAAAGAAGGTTGCAGGTCCTTCTCCGTCAAAGAAGACCTCATCTAGCAAGCCCAGCAACACTTTCTGACCAGCCCAAGACTCCTCAACAGCAGGGCGGATGCGCTCCGGCGGAAGCACGAACCCGAAGTCTCCAGTGTCAGGCAACTCGACAATGTACGACCATTCAGCGCGACCAACAGCGTACACGTGATCGACACTGACACCGGTAGTGGAGTAAAGCGCAGCGCCAAGGGGCCCGAAGGTGTAGGTGGTTGCATTCGAAGAGGTTGTTGCAATCTCCCGGCTCATCAATGACGCAGCACGTGTCCATCGACCCAATGGAGGAGCATAAAGATACTCGTCATGTCCGAATGGGAACAGGATCAGCTGACTGTAGCTATGCCAGTCAATGTAAAGCTTTATTCCTTGCTCATCGCGGATGTTGCGAAGAAAATCGTCTATGGCGGCATTCTCCGGCGCATCACGAGGTCGAACGCCACGGTAAGTTAGCGAGCACTCATCGTCGGATGCTCCACGTGTGTTGGCGTCCCAGTTGTGCTCCCAGTTTCTGTTGATGTCGCGACCGTAGCAATCTTGATTGGCAGCGGTAGCTGGAGGTGGTTGGCGATTCTTGCGCCACAACCTGTCGGTTGTTTGTGCGTACACAAAGCCTGCCATGTTCAACAATTGCATTGGGCAAATCTTAGTCATAAATTCTTACCGTCAGGGTTGACGATCGGGAAAATGTAAAAGTCGTAATTGTTCAAGAATGTCTGAATAAGATGATCGCCAGACTTGTAGCCATCAATCAGCTGTTTAGTAATGTATTCGAGAGTCTTTGAATGGTTAGCTTTCACTTTGAATGAAGCAAGACCCAATACTTAGCGGCGCAACGATCCACTCTCTTGCATGCACGGTGCCATGCCAGAGTACAGCGGGCTTACCTGGGCCACCACTACCCCACAAGTGGATACTAAATCACATGGTCAGCTTCCTCGGTATACTATCAGGAAAGATAGATTGCAGATCGCTTGGTTGGAGAGGCATGTTGAGGACTCACCCGTAAATGTCGCGGCCTTCAAAAGAAGTTCCCGAGCTGGTCCAATTTGAGTTTTCGGCAAAGGATTCTTGCAAATCCCTGAAGTATTCGATATGGTCCTCATAAGGATGATAACTGTCGAACCAGTCGCCACTGGTGTTATACTCTTGTCTCTTCCACGTGGACTTGACTTCTGCTTCAGCAGCAATGGAAGATCCGAGATCTGCATGCAAAACGCGCGTGTGGAGGCCCAGCGCCTCAAACTTGGCGATCTCGTGGCGTGGAATCGCAACGTCGATGTGGTCGGAGGCTGATTCCCACACATTGTTAGAAATACCTGCAAGTCGTCTCTGGACATTCTTTACATATCTTCCAGTCTTGACATGGTAGACCTTGGTACCCTCGTACAGGCTGACAGAGGGGCTGCGTATAGAAACACCTGCAACGAGAGAGACCAAAGCGAGCGTGGGAACGAACCTCATGATTGCAGCTCGCAATGAGAGGAACCGCAGAGGCAACACACACTTATATATCATGCCAGGCTCCAGGATTGGTAATGTGCTCAGCATTGTTAGTATGCTCTCCGCCGCTCGTTTCCGAGACAAGAAAAGCAAACAGGAGATTGCGATGTTACTATGGTGTACCGCATAAGTTTTGTTAGCACAGTTTCTGCGACAAGGGTATAACAAGGGGCAAGAATGTTGATTACGTGTATTTGATTTTGATGCTTAACGAGTTCCTGGCCTACTAATTGGATGAAGAATTATAAGTAAGCCGTGCTTTGACCTTTAGGACGTTATCTAAAGCTGTGTGGGGTTTGGCAGCAACCCTTGTCGTGCCGCACACTCATAGAACTTATGGGTTATACCATTGTACAAGGACTGACCAAAAACAGGCTTTAAATACGAGTATCCTGCACAGAACATCAAGTGATCTTTTACAAGAGGAATATCACTGGTTTGGCGCATCGTATTTCGAGCCCGTTCATGGCTACCCCTTGTATGATGCGGTACCTTCCTCCATGAACATGGGATAGTACTGCAACCGAGTGATACAGTATATCAACGTTGTCTTGACCTGCCATATTAGATCTAGTATGGCATGGCATATATTGTTCATTCACGGGTATCAGAGATTCACAACGTCATCTCTGCCAAGTGTGATTCGCTCAATGAGTTTCGGAAAGCTAACTTTGTAGCGAGCAGACGGACCGTCTTCGGCCATGTCGGGATGCCTCAATTACTCGGCAGGGCAAGCAGACGGGATATTATCTTGAACTGGGCAACAGTCGGCCTGAGCAGCTCAGCCTTTACGTCCACAAGTAGTCTTTGCAACAGTCTTAGCGACAAGAATCATCACTGGTAATTGCAGCGAGGGACGTCAATGACCATGTCAACTACAGCCTGTGGTAATACGAGGGGGTTGGGCCTGCTTGGCACACGGGAAGAAAGGTCAGGGAACATGAGGCGGATCGTCAGTGCCGACGACGCCTTTCCATCGTAGAGATCTAATGTGCTGTGGTCCGACATAGCAAAGAGCGTGTCAAGAACGACGAAGTCAGTATGAGTGTGGGGTGTCAACGATGCGAAGGATCGCGAACGCACAACAAGTGATAACCCTAAGATGGGGTAAAACAACTAGTATGGATGTGGCTAAGCGCCAGGCGTACTGTAGGCCAGTAACAAGATTTGTGCAAAAACAAAAATTTTAAAAATTAAAACCCTATACTAGAACTTTAAACTTTAGATTACCCTCTAATAATAGAATAATAGCTATATAATAACTAAATTTAACTAAAGAGGTATATAACTAAGCAACTTTTACTTAGAAATCTCTAATATATATAAATAAGGCAGCCCTTAAAGAACCTTAAGCTGTATAAGGATAAGCTAATTAAACTCTTCTAGTAGGCTATAATATTTAAAGATCTTTAAACCTAGCTTAAGGTAGATAAGCTAGTAAAGGTTAGTATATAAAGCCTAAAGGATTACTTTAAAGGTTAGAGTATATATAGGCAGACCTATATAGAAGAGGTAGAAGACCTTATTAAAGTAAAAGTTACAGAGTACTACTTCTAAGATAATGCTAATAATACTAAGATATTAGAAAACCTTTAGAAGAAAGGTATCTTTCTTACTAAAAATACTCTTATATAAATAAGATTAGAGCTTAGTCTAAAGAAAAAAATAAAAGGGTATAAGGCTAAGGCTAAAGTAGACTAGCAAGTATATAAGGCAGTCTCTAAAGGCCTTCTTACTAGGCCTATTAATAGGTATAGTAAGGGGTATCTATATATATACTTCTAATTCTCTAGCTATAATATTTAAAAAGAGAGGCTATTTAAGGCCTATAAGGCTATTAATCCTAAGGCTATATAGAGGTAAAAGAAGAATCTTTAGAGAACAAGAGGAGAGTATATTATTTTTAGCCTAAATTAGCTCTAGTTAATTAATAGCTATAATAAACCTAAACTATATAGTATTAAAATCTATACTAGAATTAATATATATTTAAGGTTTATTACTTAGATATATATTAGAGTATTAAATACTACTATAGTTAGTATTATATAATAGTATATCTAGTATATAAGAAAAGGTAGAATATTTCTATAATATATATAATTAGACTATAGAGGCAGAACTAGAATACTTACCTTTATATACTACTAGCTCTTAAAGGTAGTAGATCTAGATATATTTCTTTAGAATTACTATTTATATAGTATAAGTACTACTAACTAGAGAATTAAAAAGTAGTAGGAAGACCTTACTAAGAGTTAGAAGTTAAGATAGAGAGTAAGTAAAGTATTTCTTCTTATATATTATTACTAATATTTTAAGATCTACTTTAATAACCTTACTTAAGCTAGTAAATATAGCTAGAATAATATTATAAATATTATAGCTATACTATCTATATATATTTCTATTATATAGAAGAAGCTATTCTTATTTATATATACCTAGAATATATATACTATTAGAAAGTAGAAAAACTACTCTAATATTATATATAGTATACTAAGAAGGCTATATATAAGGCTACTTAGTAATACTTAGAACTTTAGTATTCTATATAATCTAGAAGTACTTCTTATAGTTAAAGAGAACCTCTAAGTATATAATACTAGTATATACCTACCTAAGAATATACTTACCTAGTATAATATCTAGTTTAAAGAGATAGTATTTAACCTATATAAGGTAAAGCTTAGAATAGTAGAGAACTAATTAAAGCTATTTTATACTTAGTACCTTAAGCTTTATATAAGAGTAAACTTATATATTAAATCTAGAGAATTACCTATTTTCTAGAAGGTAATACCTCTAAGAGATAGGTAGGAATAGAATATAAATATACAAGACTTCTTTCCTTAAGAGTTATTCTAATTCAAAGTAGCTAAAGCCTTAGAAGGCTCTAAATTAAGAGGTAGTAAGAGAGATATATTCTAAATAGGCCTAAGGCTATTATACTAAACTAGTATAGGAATCTCTATATATATAATAAATTTCTTTCTTCTTTTCTTAATCTTCTTTCTTTATCTATACTCTTTATATAATAGTAATAAAATATACTTTCTTTTATAAAGAGAGTATTACTTCTTATTTAACTCTTCTATTAAAGTAGTATTCTAAGTACAGCTACTATATAAGACTTACTAAAGAGTTACTTAAGGCAGAGAGCCTAGTAATATAATCTCTAATACCT
Organism: Stagonosporopsis rhizophila; assembly: GCA_016767195.1. Classification (NCBI taxonomy): domain Eukaryota; kingdom Fungi; phylum Ascomycota; class Dothideomycetes; order Pleosporales; family Didymellaceae; genus Stagonosporopsis; species Stagonosporopsis rhizophila. Next base: position 963,032 of record CP068492.1, read on the forward strand.
ACTCTAATATTCTTAAGCAGTCTTATTATATAAGAAGGTATAGTAAACTAGCCTATTATACTTAAGAACTCTCTAAGGCCTTTTTATATAGGTATGCTTATTCTAGTATTATAAAACTAGCTTTTTTCTTAAGTTTAACTTACGCCTAGTATATAAGAAGCAGAGTATACCTATATAATAAATAAGGTTTCTACTATAAAATAGATATAATAGGCGTTCTATACTTTACTAAAGGTAGCTAGTCTTAGGTTAGATAAGCTGTAGAGTATATTAGATTGTAAGAGGGTATTGCAGGTTAAGAGTTATAGATAAGATTCTCTAAGGGTATTAATATTAATAGGATAAGAGCAGTATTATTAGTAGAATATATTCTTAACTACAGAGTTTCTATCTATATATTGTTAGCTTGCTTATATGCCTTGCGTTTCTAGGTAGTTAGTAAGTTAGTTATAGTATTACTTTACTAACTTGCTAACTAGGAGTTAGTAAGTTAGTTATTAGGCGCCTCTACTAACTTGCTAACTTAGTTATGTGTCTAGATTGTAATCTGCCTTAGGGCCTAAATTGTAATTCTTACTATGCTACACTTCTGTATTCTCTATTTTATACTTAAATGCCTTATTATCCTCTATTAGGTTTAACTTATTATCCTTATAGGATTTATTTATAACACTATCTCCCTTCTCTAAGCCTTTAGCTTAAAGGTAAGTCTGTTCTAATAATATATTGTTTATAAAGGCCTAATCCCTAATATCTATAGGATAGTAATACCTTTCCTCTATACCTTCTTCCTCTAAAACTAGACGTTTTGCATAAGCTAACTAAATATTGCGTAAAGGTAAAGAAATATTACTATACTTTTATTGTAAGAGATTATTATTATAGTATATTATTGCACCTAGTAGCAAACACTATAAGGGTTGCGTTTAGTTAGATTATTACTCTAAGTGTTAGTTGTCTAGCGTCTCTATAACAGACTGTAAGTATTAGAAGTAGATTTTTATAGTTTAGTCTAATAGTTCTAGAGCAAGCTGTTAACTATTTATAAATAAAACTATAAGCTTAAATTAACGCTGCTAAATAGGAGTATAAAAAGGCTCTTATAGTAATAGCTAAATTATTAAGTAAGCTAGCAGAGAGTTAGGCTTAGTTAACTTATCTGCGTAAGCAGAAAGAGTATATAGATTAAAAGGCTAATATTTAGTCTGCTGCTCTAGATAAGAAGCTAGATTGTAAGGAAGCTAAGGAGGCTGCTCTTCTAGCTGCAATAGGCAGTTTAGGCATTGCTAGGTCCTCTATTAATAGTAGCGTTCCTCTCTTAGGCTTGTTAGTATAGAGAGTTAATTTTAATAATTTTCTTAACTTGCAGTAAGGCATATTGCTGTCTATTCTAGTTAACTTTAATTTTAGAAGCCCTTAATTAGGTTAAGGCTTATAATATTCTCTTTTAGTTTCTAGGTATTTTTCTATACTTCTTCTTTAGCATTTGTTCCTAGCTATTTTACTAGATAGTAATTTTGTCTATTTTACTATTATTAGGCAATAACTTTATCTACTTTCTATTCTTCCTTATTCTATCTATATATTGCTGCCTTATAGGCTATAGGTTATATATTCTGCAGTACCTTTTCTAGCAGTAATATATAGAAGGTAGAGTAGATCTTTATTATTATAGGTAGCTTAAGTTAGTAGCTAACTAGTATAACTTATTTCTTAATTTTATAGAGGCTAATTTTAATATAGTTAAGTTTTATACTTAGCCTCTAGCTTTTAATATTTTTTTATAGAAGCTAGACTTTCTCTCTCTTCTTAAAAAGTAGTCTCTTTTTATGCTTCTTATTATAGTACTTATCTATAGTTCCCTATAGGAACTTTATATTATTACGCAATTCCTAGTATATATGCTAGAGTTGCTCTACGCGTTCTTCTGCTATCTAACTGTAGGATTTAAGTTATCTTAGTATTAAAGCTATAGTAGGCTTAAATCTGTAGTTTGCAAAGAATAGAGTTAGTTCTATAGCGCTGTGCTATAACATATTATATGCAAACTAGGCTATTAGTAGAAGTAGCACCTAGTTATCTTGTTTATAGTTTAGGTATATATATAGGTACTACTTTACTATTTAGTTTGTTTATTCTGTAATCCTATCTATTTGCAGGTAGAATAATATTAATATCTCTATTTTTATGCTAAGTTTAGCTATAAGTATCTACTAGAACTTAGATATAAACTTTGCATCTCTGTCTAAGATAATTTTATCTAGTAGGCTGTGTTTACTAATAATCTATCTAAGTATAACGTATAAATAGGCTTCTGCGTTGCTTACTTTAAGGTATAGGATAAAGTAAGTATATCTTATTACTTTATTAATAATAACTAGTATTATATTATATATAACTTTTATTATAGAGTCTTTTAACTTTAGTAGTTTTATAATAAAGTCTATTACTATTATACTCTATAGTTATTTAGCAGGCTCTATTAGTTAAAGTTCTCTATATAGTGTATATTATGCGTGTTTATTTTAGTAGTAATCTGCATACTCTAATAGAACTTGTCCTACTAGTACTCTAGCTTAGAGGAAGTAGTATTCCTCTATTAGCCTTTATAGAGTCTTTTTAATTTCTTAGTATCTATATATTAGTGTTTTGTAGAATTATTATATAAATTCCTTTTATATTTTCTTAGAGATATAGACTTATCTAAAGATAAAGGTTAGGCTGTCTCTTTCCTTAATAGCGCCTTTAATCCCTTCTATCTCTTCTTTAGAATTAGCTGTTTCTTTCTAGATCTATTCTAGCTAATTATTTCTTTTCTTTATAAGCTCTATAGTAGCAGCTAGCTTTAGGTAGTTATACACTATAGATCTATTAGTGTCTATTTATAGAATAGCTCTGTTAATCTTTTCTTTGCCTTAATAATTAGGTCTTCTACTTAGTATATCTACTCTAAGGTTCTTAGTTCCTTTACAGTAGATAATCTTAAAATTAAAGGTAGCAAGGTATTAAGCCTAGTGTCTCTGTTATAGCGTAAGGTCCTTGTTAAGCATAAAGCCTGTAAGGTTCTTATAGTTAGAGTAGACAATAGTTTAGTGCCTTGCACCTTAGAAGTTTGCTCTTTATTATTTAAATACTTCTATAATAGCAAGTAGCTCTTTATTATAGATATTATAGTTAAGTTCTGCTAAGGTTATCTTTTATAACTAGTAGTATATAGGTTGTTAGTTTCCCTATTTATTAGTTTATACTAATATTACTCCTAGTTTAAAGTCTAAGGCGTTAGTCTTAACTATAGAGGGTTTGTTAGGGTTAAACATCTGTAGGATAGAGTCCTTAGTAAAGAGTTTCTTAAGTTCTTTAAACGCGTTCTAGCATTCCTTTATCTATTTAAAAGGGATGTCTTTCTTAGTAAGGTCTACTAGAGGTCTAGTAAGATTGCTCTAGTTCTTAATAAACTTCCTGCAGAAGTTACAGAATTTAATAAAGGATTGCACTTCCTTAAGGTTTATAGGTATAGGCTAATTCTTAATTTCTTAGATCTTAATTAGGTTAACCTTTATAATTCCTAGTTTAATAATAAAGCCTAGGAATATAGTGCTTTATACGTAGAATTTACACTTACAGAAACTAAGAAATAGTTTTGCTTCTAATAGCTTTTATAGTACCTTTTATACTTATATCCTATATTCTTCTAGTGTTTCTAAGTATATTAGAATGTTATCTAAGTAGGCTATTATAAAGATATCTAGGTATTCTCTAAGAATATTATTAATATATTCCTAAAAGGTTGCTAGAGCATTTATAAGTCTAAATAGTATTACCTAGTACTTATAGAGTCTATATTTAGTTTTAAAGGCAGTTTTCTATTCTTTGCCTTCTTTAATTTATATAGTGTAGTAGGTGTTCTTAATATTAAGCCTAGTAAACTATTTTACTTAGGATAGCTAATCTTGCATATCTGTAATAAGTAGAAGCAGGTACTAATTTTTTATAGTTTTTAAGTTAAGATCTTAATAATTAATATATAGTTATTCTTCTGTTATTCCCTTTTTCTTTATAAATAATATAGAGTATGCTGCAGAGAAAGAGGAACTTTAAATCTATTCCTTCTCTAGCGCGTCTTTAATATACTTCTTTTATACTTCTAATTCTTGCTCTATTAGTTTGTATAGAGGTATATATTAGAGTTTTGCTCTGTTCTCTAGAGGTATCTTATAGTTCTAGAACTAGTATTTAGGTAGTTTATTGTCTAGTTTCTTAAATATATCTTTTAGGTCCTAATATTCTTCTAGAAGTAGCATAGTTTTAATAAGATCTACTTCTTCTTGCATAGCTGCTATACAGCATATAAAGTCTAGTTGCTTTACCTTCTTTAGGTAGTATAGCTCTTTTATATTCTAGTTAATAATAGAATTAGCTTATTATAGCTATAGTATTCCTAAGATAATATCTTATTTATTGCTAATCTAGATAATATTGCAGGTTATATAACCTTACTATCTAGAGAGTTATAACTGTTCTCTAGTTTCTTCTGTAATAAGTTTCTAGAAATTGTTCTCTTTAATAGTCTGTACCTTTTATAGGTACTTTTTCTAATAGATTTATATATCTCTATAAATTCTAGCAAAGTCTTTTAAGATAAAGTTTTATATAGCTCTGCTGTCTATAAGAGCTATAATTATCTGCCTATTATACATTTCTTAAATATAGATATAAGGTCTAAGGTTATAAAAGCCTTTCTAGCTTCTTTATATCTTTACTATTTCTAGCTAGAACTTAGTATTAATCTTAGCCTATACGTGTCTTAGATATTTAGTCTATAGGTAGTAGTACTATAGTTGTCCTAGTACATACTTAATAGGTAGTAAGGGTTCTAGTTCTATTTCTGTAAAACCTAGGTATTCCTATCCTATAATTTGTTTCTATCTATACACCTTATTAGCTTAGATTACTTTAATAATTAGGTAAGTATTACTCCTAGTTAGGCAAATTTAATGCGCCTTCTTTGCTACCTTATAGATTATATATCTATTTAGAATGCAGGATGCCTATATAATTTTATAGTAAGCTAGGTGTTTATAGTCTAGTCTCTTATTATCTCTAGAGTAGAGTTTATTTCTTTATAGTTTAGTTTTCCTAGGTTTTCCTTAGTATACTAGGATCTAGTGCTAGATTGTAGTATATTAGTGTTTATACCTATCTAACTTAGAAACTAGGTATATAATTTCCTTCTATATGCCTTAATTTAGTATTATATCTTTAAGAATAAAGTTCTTTTTAACCTATTTGCAGAATATTTAGAAGGTTATCCCTATAGGTTATTCTTTCTTCTAGTTATTATATAACTGTTCTGCTATAAAAACCTCTATATCTTTTTTATAGAAGCAGAGGGTTTTTATATAGGTAAGATCTTCTACCTCTAGTATTACTTCCTTCTTTACTATGCCTAGTTACCTAGTATACTTAGTATTGCTAACCCTATATATCTTAAGGTGTTGTCTTTTGCTAGTTAAATCTCTATATATAAGAGTTTTGTCCTCTAAGCTGTTTATAGATTTATTATCTCCTTCTATTATAGAAGCTAGAGTTCTTATAACTTTATTAGAACTCTATTCTATAGATAAGTCTTTAGGTACTGCTTGCAAGGGTTCTTTCCCTTTTAGCAAGGTTTGTTCTTAGGTAGTAGCTAGTCTTTCTTATTTAGGCTAGTATTCTATACTATTCTTACTACTATAGTATGTTGCGCATATATTATTAGTATAGAATATCTAGTATATTATATTATACTCTTTATTTACTGCTAGTTAGGTAGATTCCTTCTTCCTAGGTTCCTAATTTCCTGCTGTTCTCTAGTAGTACCTCTTCCTATTATTGTTACTAGGGTTCTTCTTTTCTAGGCAGTTCCTTGCAATATAACCTATCCTGCTACATCTAAAGCAAGCGCCTTTCTTTTAGAGTTTATTCTTCTTAGGGTTAGGTTTGTATGCCTAGCGTTCTTAGTTTACCCTAAGTACTATAGGTTCTCCTCTGTTATAATTCTTAGTGTACTGCTGTTAGTTCTAGTTTCTCTAGAATATGTTCTTCTTACTTTTATTCTAGAAGTATAGTTAGTTATTAATTTATATAGCCTAGAATATAAAGGCTTAGAAGGTTTTAGGCTAGTCTATGCAGATTAGTTTATACTAAATATTATCCTTTAGTCCTTTATAGTATTTTGCTATAAGAGCTTCTTTACCCTAATTTAGTTTTATTACTAGTTGTTTAAACTTAGAGGTATAGACTAAGGCTAACTTAATTTATTGTAGACTTTGCAGTTTCTGCTCTGCAGCTTATTTCTAGTTTACTTCTCTAAAGGATATTACTAGCCTTCTTTTAAAGTATTTGTAGCTTAAGAAGATAGCCTTAGTCTCTAGGCCCTATTATTTCTTAGCGTACTTTATTTGTTTAGTAAGGTAAGTCTTAAACTAGTCTATAGCCTTTTCTATAAAGTAGGCTGCAATAAATAATACTTTAGCTGTTTTATTAGGTAGTTATGCTTAGTTAACTTCTAGGTAAATAAATGCTGTAGCTAGAAATCTCTTAAGTTTTAAGTAGGTTCTATTAAATTTCTCTAAGGCTATAAGCTTAAGTAGTTTAGAGTAAAGCTTAGCAAGTTAAACTGTAAGCTTGTTAATCTTGCATTATACTTCTGCTGCAAACTCCTTAGATAGCTCTATCTATTTTGCTAGAGTCTCTATAGCCCTATTATTTGTTATAACAGTAGGCGCGCTACTACCTGCGCTTAATCCTGCCTTTAATATAGTTATAATATAGTCCTTCTAAACTAGTAGTTAATATATAATAGGCGTTCTATACTTTACTAAAGGTAGCTAGTCTTAGGTTAGGTAAGCTATAGGGTATATTAGATTATAAGAGGGTATTGCAGGTTAAGAGTTATAGATAAGATTCTCTAAGAGTATTAATATTAATAGGATAAGAGCAGTATTATTAGTAGAATATATTCTCAACTACAGAGTTTCTATCTATGCATTGTTAGCTTGCTTATATACCTTGCATTTCTAGGTAGTTAGTAAGTTAGTTATAGTATTACTTTACTAACTTACTAACTAGGAGTTAGTAAGTTAGTTGTTAGGCGCCTCTACTAACTTGCTAACTTAGTTATGTATCTAGATTGTAATCTGCCTTAGGGCCTAAATTGTAATTCTTGCTGTGCTATACTTCTGCATCCTCTATTTTATACTTAAATGCCTTATTATCCCCTATTAGGTTTAACTTATTATCCTTATAGGATTTATTTGTAATAATAGAGGTCTCTTTCTATAAGAGAGATCTATATATTAAAGCTAAACTAGCTATAGGTATCTAAGAATATTTATAGTTCTCTTCTTAAGGTTAACCTTAGAATAATAATTATATATTACTTTATCTAGCTTAAAGAAGATACTTTAACCTTTATAAAGGTAGAGATTAAGTATAAGTTTACCTCTATATAAGTAGTATAATACTAATCTATTTATAGATAAGGTTTAGTTTCTAATTTAGAATTTAGAAGTAGATAGTATTAATAAGTTTCTTATAACTCTTCTATATAAGATCTACTCTAGTTACCTACTATCTAACTATAACTCTTTTTCTTAGTACTTTAGTATTACTTTTAATCTAAAAAAGAGATTAATAGCCTTTAGTAAAAGTATTACTAATATATATATAGTTAGTAAGATTCTTAGGTTCTTCTTTATTAGAGATCTAAAGTTTACTATATATAGAGTATAAGTTTGCTATAAAAAGACTAAGTAAGAGATAAAGAATAATAAAGAAGAAGTTATACTAGCTATGCGTATAAAGCTAAAGAGAGATAGAGATATTAAAATTAAGAAGAAAAAGAAAAAGTAGTAGGCTTAGTTCTTAACTGCTTATCTTTATATAGCAGTAATAGAGGTACCTACTACTAGAGCTTAGAGTACCTCTTAATAGTCCTTATATATTAGCTAAAAGTAAAAAGTTAAGAAGATTTCTAGCCTATAATAGAATTAATTACCTTATATATATAGTCTACTTTAGAAGCTATAATAAAAGATTATAGAAGAGAAAGATCTTATAAAGTTAGTAGGTATTTTATCTCTATATAATAAAGATCTTTCTAAACTCTTTTTAGTACCTTCTAGTTCTATATATAATATAGTTAAAGAACCTTAATAGAAGTATTATAGTACTTCTTATAACCTTATCTTACTATAAGTTATAGAAGAAAAGACTATACTTACTTCTATACTAACTTCTATACTATATAGCTTATACTTAAAGAAGTAAGTACTACTTATACCTTTATAAAATTAGTATATATATATAATATAAATTCTACTATCTATTATTACTATTCTATATTCTTCTCTTATCTTTAGTAGCTATAGTCTTTATACTACTACTATTTATACTAAGCCTTTATTTCTTACCTACTATATATAAGCCTGCACTCTACTAAATCTACTTCTTTATTTTTTTCTATCTTTTTTATATATATCTTAACTTTAAGACTTTTAACTACTAACTTTCTTAAGTTTTTATATACTATAGCTAATATACCTTCTAAAGCTCTACCTCTTTCTCTCTAAGCCTTTACTAGCCTTAGCTTTACCTAGACTAGCTATTATATATACCTTAATATATTCTTAGCTAATCTTAATATTATTACTACTTTTTAGAATAGGTTTATTAGTCTTACTTAGATAGGTATTAACTATATTTACTACTATATACAGATTACCTATACTATTTAGTAGTACCTTATCTAGCTAACTACTACTAATAACCTTAATACTCTTAGTACCTTTACTAATAGCTAGAGTATCTCTAACCTAGCTATATATAAGAAAGTTTATATTTTTAACCTATTTATTACTACTAAACTATCTAAGTTCTTTATACTTATTATATATCTTTTACCTATCTTACCTTATCTTTCCTAATATACTACTAAAGTAAGAAGTTAGCTAATACTACTAACTTCTCTCTACGCCTATATAGCTGTAAGGTTACTATAGGCAGGTAATATAAGTTAGAATTAATTAGGGTTACTACTAAAGTAATATAGAATAATATTAAGATAAGATAAATCCTTAAGGTAGAAACTTTAAGAATTTAGAGATAGTATCTATAGAGTCTCTTATATAACCTAATACCTCTTTAGAGCTTACCTAAAGATTAGCTAAAGGTTATATATATTAAGAGAGTATAGAAATATCTATAATAATAGCCTCTCTCTTTTTTATAAGTTATTCTAACTTACTTAAAGGTAGTAATAGCTATAGGTATAGTAGAACTAGGCTCTAGAAAACCTTTTATTCTTAGAAGGAAAAACCTTATCTAAAGAAGTTAAGCTACTATAGTAGTTTACTATAGATATTAAGTAATTCTCTTCTTTATATAGTATTACGCGTATATACTAGGTAAGGCCTAGTATAATAGTAGAGACTATTTACTACTTTAGTTAATAGAGGCTAAATCTTAGTAGTAAACTTTAGTTATTCTACCTATAGCAGAAGAAGGTTTATAATAAGTAAGTTTACTAGAGTAGCAGGTTTATTATAGACCTAGTAGGTTCTTAGCTCTAGGGTATAGGTACTATAATAAAGCTCTTTTATAACTACTTCTACTAACTAGGCCTATAGTACTAAAGTTACTATAGTCTTATTTACTATTAACTAAGGTTAATAGAAGTACTAATATATAAGGTTATTTTTAAGTTCTATATACCTATTTATATAGAAATATTATATTACCTATTAGAGTTCTAAGAGCTTTCTATAAAGGTTCTATAACTAGCTCTACTTCTATATAAGTAGCTATAGTCTTAATAATTATACCTAGGTTTATAGAAGAACTATTTATCTATAGTATAATAGCTACCTTATTTAAGAACTATATAGTATTTAAGTATTCTAGCTACCTTACTAGGTAGTACTACTATATATAGTAAGTGCGTATAAGTGCCTATTAGCTATAGTTAGTTTATATTTAAGTAAGAGATTTATAAAGGTAAGCTTATTAAATAGTTTACGCTAGTAGGCATATATAGATAAGAGAGTAGTAATATAATAAGTTACTATTAGGCTAAGCTAAGTAGAGTATATAAATATTACTTTAGATACTTAATCTTTATTTTTATAACTATTTACTTCTACTACTCTATACTTCTTTAGTTTCTACTTCTACTACTCTAATACTTCTTTAATCTTTATCTTCTTACTTATTATAGTGCTATCTCTGCCTTATATCTCTAATAAGAAGATTTCTAGCTTTAACTATATACTCTCTAAGAATATAGCTGCCTAGCTATTATTAACCTGCTACTAGTATTACACTTTACTTACTTTGCTTATAACCTAGTTTTAGGTAATACCTAATAGCTTACTAGATAACTTTATTACTATTCTATGCTAGGCTAAGAGTTATAGCCTCTATAAGTATAACTTTAGCATCTATAATTTATACTAGGCCTCTAAGAAGAGTAGCTATATTATAGTTTATAACTTCTTACTATATATTAATAAAAGCTAATTATTAAGTAGGTTAATTCTTATCTTTACTATACTATTAATCTCTCTAATTATATTATTAACTATATAATCTATAAGTATAATACTAAGGTTATAAGCTAGAGTAATAAGGGTATAATAGAGTTAGTAATAGAGATAGTGCGCCTCTTCTAGTAGAGGGTATATAACTATAGTAAGGAGTGTTATTAAGCTTTTAATAAGTTTAACTAGTATAATACCTATAAGATTAAGAAGTTAGAGCTAGATCTAGTAGAGTATTAGAAGGCTAGGTATAGGCTAGTAAAAAAGGTTAAGGTACCTTATATATAGTTAGGGTTAGGTTAGAGCTATATAGGCCTTAGAGTAGAGTTAGAGTTAGGTTACATAGGCTACAGGTTAGAGTTAGGTTAGAGTTACCTAGCGCAAGGTTAGGTTAGAGTTAGGTTGCATAGACTATAGGCTAGAGTTAGGTTAAGGTACCTTATTAGGTTCTTAGCCTAAATATATAATACTATAATACTATTAGAGTTACTAGTAAATAATATATTAATTTTTATAAAATCCTTATTATATACTAATTAAATATATACCTGCTAGGTATAAAAGTAGAAAAAGAGATTAAAAAGGGCTAAAAAGTAGTCTTATAAAGTAGAATTTATTACAGCTAGTTATTATAGTATCTTATAGGCCTAACTCTTTTTCTTAGATATTTTTAATAATGTAATAGAGTAATAGGCTCTTCTTCTTAGCAAGAATTATTACTTTTAGTCTTACTACTCTTAGGTTTATCTATATATATAGGTAACTCTAGTAGATTATCTACCTTATTAAATAGAGCATTATAAAGCTCTTAAGATTGCTAGTAAGTAATAGAATTCTTTAGAATTATTATCTACTAAATTACCTAAAATAAAAGCTTATACTAGTAATTACTAAGAATATCTCTAGCAGTATTAAAAACCTATTCTACTCTAACTTAAGAAATTTGTACTACTAGTATATCTCTAGCAACTCTAGCAAGGTTAGAATATATTGCTTTATTTTAACTCTACTAAGTAAGTATATTAAACTTTAGACCTCCTTTTATATAAAGTATACTTAGGTAATCCTTACTCTTTATATATATTAGCTCTATAGATTTACTAACTAAGTCTAATCTATTAGAGGTTTAGCTAAATAAAAAGAAGCTAGTTAATAGTAAATAGTTAAAAGTAGGTAGCTTTTAAAACTATTTACTATTACCTAGATCTTTCTAAAGCGTGCTAAGTATTGTAAAGCTGTTCTAAAGATCTCTACTATTATAATAATTTAAGTAGTTTAGGAAATAATATTAATAGATATGCTTATTCTATATATTCTATATTTTATCCTTTATCTCTATTAGTATATAACTATAATAAAATAATATAATAACCTTACCTTATATATAGTTAGCTTCTAGCTAGAGTCTAGAATAGTTGCGCAGTTAAAAAGAAAGCTCTGCTCTTCTCTAGTCCTTAAGTAATATTTACTAAGCTTTATCTAGCCTTTAAGTACTGCTAACTAAATAACTTTAGGCTATTTACTATTATCTAAAGTATTTAAATCCTTATATAGCTTATTTATTATAAGCTCTAGAAAATTAAAGAGCCTATTATATATAAGCTAGATATATTAGATCTAAGGCTTTAAGTTCTTGCTTAGAAAGCTTATAGCTTTTTTAAATTAAGATAGCATTTAGGTAATAGCATTTAGGTACTGCTACTTAGTAGATACTAGTTGTAATTTTTTTAAATCCTTCTAGTTAGCCTCTAAATTAGTTAAATCTCTAGAAGTATAGCTAGTTAGTTTAAGCAGAATCTTATTATACAGCTACTTATTAATATATAGTTGCAGTTTAACTGCGCGCTTATATATATTATAGGTTAAGTTCTACCTTATTTTAATATCTTGTATAACTATTAGATACTAATTTACTAGTAGGTTTTTGTAAGTTGTAAGGAAATATTTAAATTAATGTAGTAATAGATTAATTACAATATAAATTACTTAGATTTAGTTAAAATTAATTATATATTAAAGGTATATAATAAATATAGCTTACCTTCTTTAAAGAATTAGAAATAGATATTTCTATTTAAATATCCTTAATATATTAGTGCTTAAAGGACTATAGCTACTTATTATTAGGTAAAGCAGACAGCTTTAAATAATAGATAATATTCTAAATAATAAGGTTAATTATATAAGTAAGATAAGGAATTATATTCTCTCTAGAACTCTATAAATAGCCCTCCTCTTAAAGCTTACTTTCTAGAGTCTATAATAATATACTATTATTACTAGTGTTATTATATATAATTGCTAGTAATTTCTTTGTAATTCTAGCTAATTTAAGAAGTTATAGAACCTCTTTTACTATAGATAGGCTAGAATATCTTTCTTAGACTAGAATAAATTTAAGAAGCTTTTCTCTTAGCTACTAGGTATTATTAATATAATAGCCTTTTATAGCTAGAAAGCTAAAATAATTGCTACTAGTCTAGGTATTAAGCGTAATAGATAGTTTTATTATACTTTCTAGGTCTTATAAAATTACAGCCTCTATATTCTAAAATTGCTTCTTAAAAGGTTATCTAAATTTATAATAGCTAATTATTATAGTATTAGGCTAAGGAAAGCAGACAAATTCTTAGAATAAGTATTATTCTACTGTCTAGAATAACTAGTTATAATTAATAACTAGTTAAATAAGCTTTTCTTTATAGGCCTATAGACTAAATAAAGTAGAAGATTAGTTTTATAGATGTTTCTTTAGTAAAGGCCTAGCTTCTACTACCTGTTTATAAATTATAATTTTAGTTTTATTATAATAAAGAGACTTTTAATAAGAACCTAGGTACTTTATTCTATAGAAATTAATATTTAAGTGCTATAGTATAAGGCTATAATTATAGCAGTATATATATAGGTAACTATTAGTTAAAAGTACAGCTTCTCTATAGTAGCTCTAGATAGTTTCTATATAGTAAGAAGAATTCTATTATAGGCAGGATTTAGTTATATCTTTACTCTATAAAGTATTGTACTACTATATATCTTAGGCTGTAAGTAGTAATTTTTCTAACTTAGTTTTCTTAGATAAAAATTAAGGTTATTAAATAATTAGAAGATTTTGTTCTCTTTCTTCTCTTACTGTTTATAGAGTAATTAGCTTATAATTATCTAAGTTAGAAGGTAGTATTAGTAATATAGTTTTAGTTAGGTTAATAGATACTATACTTATAACTATAATAAATATATATAGTTATTATATTAAGAAAAATAATTTAAAGAATTTATATTTAAAGAAGAGTATAAAGTTAAAGTAAATATTTTAATAGGTAAATAATTATAATAAGGCAAAACCTATACTAGAAACACTAAACGTACTAAAATAAAAGGTATAGAGTAGAAGATTAGAAATAAGCTCTAGAGCTCTTAGCTATATAAATTATATATATAATATGCTTTAGTATAAAGTATATAGTTTCTAAATTTATTTTAGGTATAATAATTAGCTATTATAATTAGCTAACAGCCTTAGTAAACTAGTCTATGTGTTATTAATATCTATAGCGTTATTATTACTAAGATTAGATATATCTTTATTAGAATCCTCCTTATTTTTCTCTTTATTCTCTTTATCTTTACTACTAGCCTCCTTATATTTATTAGGCAGAGAAGTAAAGTAAGCCTAAACCTTATTATTATCTATCTTCTTCTCCTCTTTATACTTACTATTATTCTAATAATAGTAGCCCTTGTTACTATAAAGCTAAATATCCTAGTTATAGGTATCTAGATAAAATTTAGATACCTTAGACCTAATTACTAAGTAAGTAGCTATATATAATAATTAAATATAATAAACTTACTACTAATTAGAGCTAGTAACTATTATAAGCTTCTCTGCTATAAGTTTATTACACTATTTAACCTACTACTTCTTCTTCTCTTTGCATTTAAATTTATTTATAGTAAGTAAAGAAAGCTCTTTCTTATATTCTTAGTATATAATCTTTTTAAGTATACTACTAAAGCTAAAAACTTACTTAGTAGCATGCTTACCTTTTTCTAGAAAAGCTGTTTTTTTTTATTACTACTAATCTTACTAAGAGCTACTAAGTAATTTTAGAAGATAACTTATAGCTTAATATTATTCTATTTTTTATATACTACCTAGATCTTACTATCTAGCTATTTAGCTATAAAATATTAGTTAAGGTATATAATAAATAACTATATTTACTTACTACTCTTATAAGATTAAAAGTAAGTATTAGTAATCTTTTTCTATCCTTTTTTAAAAAGAGCTTCTTATTCTTTTACTAAGAAGAAATTATAATTTTTACACTTTACTAATTTTTTATAAAGCTAATATTTAGTAGAGTAGTTAGCTAAACTTATAGCCTTAATTACCTTTTACTCTTTACTTAGTAGAGCAGCCTAATTTTACTATATAACAGCCTAATTACTACTACTAAGGTTACCTTTATAGCTAACTTTAAAATTAGTAGGTTAACCTTTTAAAGAGCTAGATTCTAAATAGCTATAAAGATTAAGAATAGAGTAAATTTTATTATCTCTAGATTAAAAGCCCTGCTAATATTAGTAAAGGAAGTAATAAAATACTATAATAATTATATTAATAAGTATATTCTACTTATATATATTAAAGCTATCTAGAATATATAAGCTAGAAAGCGCAGTATTATTAGGTAACTTCTTCTTCTTAATATAACTAGAATTCTATATAGCAGCACTATATTATAGGTATATAATAAAAAAAATAAATAACTCTAGTATAGTAGTATAGTAGTAAGGTGTAGGTAGAGAATTACCTAGCAGGCAGTATTTAATAAGGGTAGCCTATACTAAGTACCCTGCTAGCTGCAGTATAACTTAAATTACTAGTACTAAAACCTATATATAGCTATAGTACCTATAATTTTTAGTATATTATACTATAAGTAGCTATATTTAAAAGCCTATATTATATTAAGTTTACTAGTAAGTTATTATATTTTATTATTATAGTACTAATATAGTATTATATTCTAGAGTAAAGCATGCTAGTAATTAGGTAAAGCTCTATTATACTAGGTAGTAGCTCTACCTAACTAAATATTATTAGCTAGTAAAATACTCTATTCTACTACTTACTACTATACTACTATTTACTCTACTAACTACTACTATACTTATTCTCTGCTATTTGCCTGCTTATTACTGCTTTATTTCTTTTCTACTGCTTTACTACTACTACTATAATAGCTACTAAAAAAAAAATATAGCTAAATCTACTAAGCACCTCTTATATAGAACTAGAGGTAAAATACTATATAAGAGCTTAGCTGCTAAGGCAGCTAGAAAGCAGCTAGCTGCTACTACCTAAAAGCGCTGCTATAAGGCTAGTAGTAAGTTATTATAGATATTTATTATAACTATAGTCTAATTATATATAGCTATTGCACTTTAAGAGATCTACTACTACTAGAAGAACTTTAACCTACTACTACTTAAGCTGCCTTTCTTATATTTATGCTGTAAAATTCTAGGCTTAGTAGTAGAAAGATTAGAAATTAACTATATATAAGCTGCAGTACTTAGCACTCTCTAAGAGGCTACTAAGGTATATATTATTAGCTTTCTTAAAGGTAAAGTTTTCTTCTTCTCTATAAATTAGTAGAATACTAAAAATTATAGATTATAATATAAATACTATTTATACTAAAAGGGTTACTATTTAGAAGAAGAATGCTAATCTAGCTATTTACTACTATAAAAGATATAGGTAGTAGTTTTCTTCTTCTTTGCACTCTATAAAAAAATATAAGGAACTTATAGCAATAACTAGTAATAAAATAAATTAATCTTTCTCTCTAATAATTCTTATACTACTATAGTAAATATCTATAATAAACTTATATTCTATATAAAAGTAACTAAACTAAATTTAGTTTAAAACAGCTTCTATAATTAAAACTTTTTAACCTAACTCTAACCTAACTCTAACCTATACTATATTAGTTAACCTAACTCTAACTATAACCTAAAGCAGAGTAACCTAACTCTAACTCTCTTAGCAGCTGCTAGCTTAGGTTAGGGTTAGGTTAGGGTTAGGTAGTTATATAACAGAACTTAACTCTAACCTAACTCTAACCTTTTTACTAGCCTAGCTAGGTAGGTATCTTATAAGTATAATCTTTAGTAATATACTATAAGTTATACCTACTTTCTATTTTACTAGGCTTTACTAACTATAGAAGGTAGTAATTAGTACTATTAGTTAGAAAGCTTCTAATAATATAGTAGTAGACCTAGCTCTTAAGGCTTACTTTAGTATTAAGAGCTATACTACTAATATAAAGAAGTGCTAGTACTACTACAGTACTAATATTCTATCTACTAAGAAGGCTCCTACTACTACCTTCTAGTAACTGTCTTTAGCTAAGGTATCTCCTACTAAGCATAGGTTTCTGCCTAGTAGTAGTAGTAGAGCTTCTAGTAGAGGAAGTCTGCTGTTTAACTCTAGTTCTTCTAGATAGGTATTATAGGTTACTCTTAAGGCGCCTTAGTTTAGATAGGTTATCTTAGGCCTAAGGCCTTCTATAAATTAAATATATTTTATAAATATCTATACTTCTAAATTATAACTATATATTAGATAGCTACTAGACTAGTATTAGCTTCTTAATAGAATTACTATAGGTTAGCTATTATAACTATATACTTAAGTATATATTTTTAGGCACTCTACTTATAGAGACCTTCTAAGAATATTCTCTCTTCTTCTTAGGTAATAGAGAATCTTCTAGTATCTTATGCTTATATTCTCTAGGCTTCTAAGGTAGGTTCTAAATATCTCTATAGTAATTCTCTAGAATCTGTTTATATTAATCTAGATTCTTAAGTAGTTTCTAGGTTAAGTCTTTATTAGACTAGCCTAGCTACTTAATATAATACTTTTAGCCTTATATAGCTATAGTATAGTAATTAAGAATACCTTTAACCTTATACTTATTAGCAGGTAGAGTCTCTTCTAGTACCTATATAGGACCTAGCTAGAACTTACTTAATATAAGTAGTTTCTTCTAGAGTTTAAGTAGAGTAATATTAAATACTAGGTACACTCTATCTATTAAAGGTAGTAGCTTTAACTAATATACTAGCTTTCTAATCTTCTAAGTAACCTTAAAGAGGCCTAGATACCTAGTATTAAACTTCTTAGAAGAATAACTTATAAGTAGGTTCTTAGTATATAGAAGTATAAAGTCTTCTTCTATAAAGTACTTTTTAGATCTCTTAGAGTTATACTAGTAAACTATACTAGTTTATATATACTCTAAGGTTTTCTTTATAGTATACTATATATTATACTATACTATTAGCTGCCTAGCTACTTGCTAATATAGTTCTAGGGCCTTTATATTCTTATTCTAGACTTCTAGAGAGCATTATAACTAGTGCTTATCTAGTACTCTATTAAAGCTCTTAGAGTTTAGCCTATAGGTAATCTTAATAAGAGTTTTACTATAAGCTAAATATAACTTTAAGTTATATATATACTTTATATATAGTAATAAATCTACCTAGTTATTCTAGTAATAGTTTATATAGATATATAGGTATATTTCTAACTTCTAGTTCTATTACTCTATTTAACTATTAGTTTAGAGATAGAATATAGTACTTAGGTAATATATTATCTAGAGGTAGTAGTAAATATCTAACTAGAACTAGCTAGTAAACACTAACTCTCTATCTAATAATAGTGTGTTTAGCAGGCCTTACTTAGTAAAGCACTACTTAAAGAGCAGTTTAGCTAGGTACTAGGTAGTAATTACCTTTATTATAGGTAGGTATTAAATATACTTACTAAATTAGTTTACTAAGACTAGTATAGAGCTAAACTTATTCTCTTTAGTATTTCTTAATATAGGTAGGTTTATAATAAAATTAAGAGAGAAGTATCTCTATACTATATTAGGTACTAAAAGTAGTAATAGTAGTCTTTAGAGTTTATACCTTTAGATCTTATTTAATTAACAGGCTAGGTACCTATAGATATACTTATTTATATCTTTAGCTAGGTATAGCTAATAGTACTTTTATTTTAGTAATTTAGATATCTTCTATATACTAAAGTAACCTCTTATAGAGTTATTATAGTTTTTTAAAATAATTATTTAGTAAAGAGCTATATTTTTAAGAATTTATACTTTTCTACTCTTCTATAAAGTACTACTAGAGTCTATTTTCTAATAGTACTAGCTCTTCTTTACTCTGTCTACTTTCTAGTGTGTTAGTAACTTATTCCTAAGATAGGCTTTATCCTATTCTTAAACCTGCCTAATAAACTTAGTAAGGTATTCTAGAGAATCTAGAGTATATATAGATTCTTCTTATATAGCTTTATTTATAAGATTCTTAGAAGTAATAACCTATTTATTAAAGCTATAAATAAGAGCTTTTATAATATTAAGGTCTATTTCTCTAGCTTTAGATTTATTAAATTAACTCTAATTATAATAATCTATAGATAGAGAATTAAGAGCTAAGAGAGATAAATTTCTATTACTAAACTTATATTAGAGGAATTCCTTAGAAATGCCTTTAGAAGTTCTATAGATCTATATTAGAACTCTTTTAGAGTAGCTATTACCTTTTACTACCTATTTAGCTTATTAAGCTCTAGGCTTCTAGAGAGCCTATACCTAAAGCTTCTATTAGAGGGTAGGTAGTATAGTATTCTAAAGGGCTTACTATTCTCTTACTATAAGACTTTGCGTATAGTTAAGGCGCTTTAATAGGCTATTTATAGTATTCTTAGGTTCTAGCTTATATTTAACTTTAAAGTTAAATCTAGCTAACTCTTCTACCTAATAGGCCTACTTAGAAGAGAGTTCCTTTATTATTATAAAGTACTTTAGGTTATTATAGTTAGAGAGTACTTAGATTATAAATAGAGTATATTTAAGGTAATACCTCTACTACCTAAAAAATTCTATAATTACTAATAGTTTCTTATTATAGGTGTACTATTATACTAATAGGCCTTAGAACTTCTTACTCTAGAATATAACTAGTTTCTAGTAGTACTCTATTACTAGCTCTAATATCTAAGGTTATAGTAATATAGCTACTATTATAAAGTCTAATATATTTATTAAGATTATAATTAGCTTTATAGAGTTAAAGTATTATAGTATAAGTACTTTAGTAAACTTTACCTTAATATTAATAAATACTATATAGATATCTTTAGGCTAACTCTATAGAAGGTACTACTTTATTAGTCTTTTATAGCTTTTCTTCTTAGGTTTTACCTCTTTCTTTCTTAAGCTAGGTCTTTTCTAGTCTCTAGCTAGATTCTGTATAGTAGTTATATAGTTTGCTAAAGGTCTTATAATATTTAAGTAGTTAAATATAAACTACTAATAGAAGTTAGTAAAGCTAAGAAATACTTAAATTTTCTTATAGCTTTTTAGCTTAGGCTATTCTATAATAGTACGTACCTACTCTAGGTCTATTACTATACTATTTAGTATAGTAATAAAGCCTAGAAATTTAATAGACTTTATAGAGAAGGCGTACTTACTTACTTTAATAAAGAGGCTCTATTTAACTAGTCTATCTAGTACCTTTTCTATATAGCTATTATACTTATCTTCCTCTTTAAAGTAGATAAGAATATTATCTAGATAGATAATATATATCTAGTCTAGTAAGCCTTCTAAGGCTTAATAGATATATAACTAGAACGTTACTAGAGTATTAGCTAATCTAAATAGTATAATAAGATACTTAAAGTGCCTATATTATATCTTAAATATAGTTTTCTACTTATTACCTTTCTTAATCTAGAGCCTATAGTAGGTATTATATAGATCTAGCTTAGTAAAAACCTTTACCTTTAATAGTTAATTAAGTATCTTACTAACTAGAGAAATTAGGTATTAGTTCTTAATTATAATCTTATTTAGTCCCTAATAGTCTATATATAAGTGTATAGTACTATTAGCTTTAGAGATAAAGAGTATAAAAGCTCTTACTAGAGATTTACTAGGCCTAATCTACCTCTTAGCTAGAGTAGTATTAAGGTATTCCTAAAGGATATCTAGCTCTCTATAGAAGAGATTATATATTAAGAGGTTTAGTACTTATACTTCTTTCTTTATATTAATAATATAGTTATACTCTTAATAAGAGAGTAGAATACTAGATTAGTATTTACTAAAAGTAAACTATTTATAGTATAGCTTTAGAGGAATAAAGCATAGCTTTTCTTTATTTAGCTTATTATCTTCTAGTGCTAGTATTAGGATTCTATAGTTAGTATTAGGTAATTTCTACTGCACTATTATAGAGATTAGCTCTATATTACCTTCTTCTAGTATTACTATTATTCTAGTTTAATAACTAGCCTATAGTAGGTCTAGTATAAGTCTATCTCCTATTTAAATATATTCTAGAGTTAGTTCTGCTTTAAGTAGTAAACCTAGATAGAAGAGGTATACTTATTCTCTAGGCTTTATTTCTCTAAAGAGGTTAGATATTAAGGCTAGAAATATATAGTCTATATTCTTCTTATACTATATATATTTGCCTATTAAGAAGTAGATATAGAGATCTGCTTCTATAAGCTATAGGTATCTAAGAACTAGGTTATACCTAGTAAAGTCTACTACCTAGAAGGTTTTAAGGCTAACCCTCTTAATAGTTCCTTTGCTATTAGAGTAGTTTAATAATAGTTAGTATAGGTTATAGATTTATAGTTTAGTATTATCTAAGAATATTACTTATAGGTGTTAGTAGCCTAGCTTAGGTTAGAGTTCCTTACTAGTTAATACTACCCTTATAATTAGGTTTATTTCTGCCTCTAAGTTATAAAGAGCTTAGAGAGTTATTAGCTTATAGCTAGGTACTAGTAAGTATACTATTACTATAATATAAGTCTGCCTTCTCTATATATTAGGCTCTAGTTATAGGTAGAAGAAGTTTACTACTAGAGCTTATTTTTTCTCTTACTATACTTCTAGTTATTAACCTTATTTATGTCTTAGTTCTTCTAATAAGGCTTCTATAGAGCTTAGTTCTGTTTCCTATATTAGCCTTCTAAAGGTTTCTTACTATTTATATTAGCTATTAGAGTAGAGGTCTATTATTTACCTAGAAGTTTTTTAGAGTTTATTCTACTAGAAGGTATATCTCTACTATTATACTTCTTATTATAAGGTTAGTTTAGTAGGCTTAGTCTATACTTTCTTTATATATATTTCTTATCCTATTATAGAAGTTCTGCTAGGCTTATAGTAGTCTTAGTATTTTATAGAGCTTACTTAAACTCTAACTATTTTCTAAGGTTTTTAAGAGTTCTATAGTATTAAATCTCTCTTCTTAATATAGCTAGAGTTTTACTTTAGATAAATACTATTTTAAATTTATAATTATTAGACCTATTATTAAACTTTAAGAAGCTATAAGGTAGAAGTAACTCCCTCTTATTTAGTTTTATTAGGAAGCTATTAACTAAGTTATCTACTTTTTATTTAAATATAAAGAACTTTATATAGTTTTTATAGTATATAAAGATAGAGTCTTATACTAGTTACTTCTCTTCTGTATATAGGTTAGACTAGGTACAGATAGAGCCTTTATTAATTTATTATTAGATTAGTTTCTAATAAGTACTAAATTAAATTATTCTTATAATCTAGTAAGTTTATATTACTAAATTATTAAGTACTTAGGTATATTAGAATACTATATTAATATTCTTTACCTACTAGTCTACTTATTATATTATAGAAGCTTAGTATTTAGTACCTAGTTTAGGTTTTAGTTAAATATTATTTAAAACCCTTATAATATAACTAGCCTTATTAAATAGAGGCTAATTACTTCTTAGAGTAGTTCTACTCTAGGTGTATTATAGTATTTCTACTATATAATTAAATTATCTCTAATAAATCTTAATTTTAGTAGCTATAGCTTCTAATAGCTTAGTAGTATTAAGTATATCTAGAAGTATTATAATAGTTATTTATAGGTTAGTTAGTTCTAAGTTGCTATATTATTATTATTATAGTAGTAATATTATATCTATTATTACTTCTAATAGTCTTATCTCTAGCACTATTAGAGGTAGAACTTTATAACTAGGTAAGTTCTATTATATCTCTAGGTTATTTCTAGTAATATTATAGAGAGGGCTACTCTTAGCTAGCTAAGTACTACTATAGAGAGCTCTTAGTTTGCTAGCTATTATTTTAGTAGCTATAATTAATCTATAGTTATTATTAACTACCTTTTCTAAAGAAAATAGAAAGGATTTAAATTATAAGGTTACTATAGGCAGGTAATATAAGTTAGGATTAATTAAGGTTACTGCTAAAGTAATATAGAATAATATTAAGATAAGATAAATCCTTAAGGTAGAAACCTTAAGGATTTAGAGATAGTATCTACAGAGTCTCTTATATAACCTAACACCTCTCTAGAGCTTACCTAGAGATTAGCTAAAAGTTATATATATTAGAAGAGTATAGAAATACTTATAATAATAGTACTACTAGCTATAAGTCTTCTTATATACCTATTATAGCCTATAAGAGTATAATTACTAGTAAGTGCCTTATATAGTACTACTAGTTCTACCTTAAGGTAATTCTTTATTACTTCTATAGTATATATAATACTATTACCTATAACTACTACTACCCTATATACTAATATACTGCTAAGTTTCTAACTTTTTTAGAATACTTCTCTATCCTAAGCTAGTAGAGTAGAGTATACTCTAACTATATCTAGACTAACTATACTACTTTCTATATATACTATAATAAGGACTTTAATAAAAAGCTCTTATATAATAACTAGAAGAAGAACTGTAATAACTATTCTATATCTCTAGACTCTCTAGGTAGTTGCTATAATAGTTTTAACTATTATAATTCTTATATAATTAAGGCTTCTACTTACTTAGGCCTTAGGTCTAATAATATAAATAATACTATTTAGCTTAGTAGTATACGCTATCTTAAGCTTAATATAAGTTCTTCTTTAAAGTTATAATAGGTTCTTCTCTAGAGTATTCTGTATAAGTTAGTTTTTAGGTTATACTTTACCTACTTAGTTACACTTATAGCCTACTTATATAAGCACTATAAGATTAGTATATTTATACCTATAGAGCTTATATATAAATATAAAAAGTTTCTATACTATATATATCTATTTTATTTTGCACCTTTTACTTATATAATATAAATTTATATTATTATTATTACTAACTAAGTTTAAAGTTCTTGTGTAGGGTTTTAATTTTTAAAAAAAATTGTTTTTGCACGAATCTTGTTACTGGCCCACGGTACAGGCGGGGATCTTCTGCACTGACTCCGACGACTCAAAGCGTCACAATTGCACGCCTGAGCATCTTGTTAGAAGCTCTTTATTCTTAAAATTGCTTATTTATTCGCTACTATCAATGCAACTGCTACGTAACATTGATTTTCTTTTTTTGCGACGTTGGATCTTAGCTATCCATACAAGGCGGACACAGCCTACAAGAGCTGATCACAAGGACGATTGCGCCGAGTCTGACAGTGGTGCACTCGAGATACGGTAAGAGCATCTTCATTTTGGATGCTAGCGACTCCCTTGTAGAATCATAGCCACATGTATCAACGCGTCGCTACTCCACACTGTCCTCAGTCCTAAATAGCCGACTTCGATCCGGCAATATGCCGGATGCGCCACTTCAAGCATCGGGTCTGTGTGTCAACCAGTAAGATAGGGCGATTCAACCAACCGATATCTCCAATCCAAGATCATGGAGTCTCGAACTCGTGTTGCGCTGTAGAATGCTATTGTCCATCGACCCCAATTATGTGGTGCGACCACCATAAATAACGATGACCGTCCCATAAGAAGACAAAACCTCAGCGGCGATTTTCGTACGACACCAGGTCTTGACAAAAGCTAAATTCTCAGCTCGATATAATGGCAAGTCTATCTGCAGCCCATATGTACGAAGTGCGCAATACAAAATCGACGACCAAGTTTGTTGAAAACATCAACACAGCCCCTGAGAAGCTGCGCGACATTGAAACGGTAGCTTTGGTGGTCACCGAGCCGAAAGCAGACTTTAAACTACAACCGATCATACTCGATGAGATAAGAGAAGATGAAGTGCTTGTCGAGATGAAATACAGCGGCATATGTATGGGTCTACATTCCTCACATGATTCTCTCGGGATCTAATTATCTTTAGGCCATACTGACATTGTTCTCCAACAAGGTCTTTTGCCAATGGTTGAGTTCCCTGCCATATTCGGTCACGAAGGAGCGGGCTTTGTGAGAGGCATTGGCCCCAAAGTCAAGAATAAGTCTCTCAAAGTCGGCGATGCGGTGCTATTGTCATTCAACACTTGTGGCACGTGCAAGGCTTGTACCAATGGTCACCCTGCCTTTTGCCACACACATGCTGCAGTCAACCACAATGCTGTGCGGCTCACAGATCGAAGCACACCAGCCAGGACGAAAGAGGGCAAAAGTGTTAGAAGTCAGTATTTTGGGCACTCATCGTTTTCCAAGATGAGTGTAGTCAACGAAAAGTGCGTGGTCAAGTGTGACTACCCCCACCAGATGGGAATCTATGCGCCGATAGGTTGCGGTTTTCAGACTGGAGCTGGCACCGTACTAAACGTACTCAAGCCCGGAAAGTGCGACTCGCTTGTTGTATTTGGTCTCGGTAGTGTAGGGCTGACGGCTTTGATGGCAGCAAAATACTTGGATGTGGGCCAGATCATCGCTGTTGACATCGTGCAAGATAAGCTACGGATGGCAAAGGAGCTTGGGGCAACTGACACAATTAACTCGAAAGAGCAGAGCAACGTCATCGAAGCTATCAAGAAGGTCTCGAATTCAGGCGCCGGTGCTAATTTCGCCATCGACTGTACTGGTCTATTGAGCGTCATTGAGGATATGATAGCCTGTCTTGCGCCTCAAGGAACAGCTGCGGTCGTCGGTGTCCCTCCTCCCGACGCAAAGATCTCTATCGACCCCTTGATGTTCTTGCTAGACAACAAGAAGCTAATCGGGGTTATCGAGGGCGATTCCAACCCAGAAGATTTCATTCCGCAACTGATTGAGCTGCACCAAAACGGTGTGTTCCCAATTGAAAAATTGTGTCGCACATATCCAGTAGAGAGACTTGGGGATGCAATCCACGACCTCCATACTGGCAATGTAAGTCTTCATGCTTCCGAACCTACATCGCGCTAAGCACTATTACCAGGTCATCAAACCTGTCATACAGTGGAATTAGAAGGTTAATCTTCTGAGTTGCCACACAAAACCTCGATCAGGTGGTTTCTAGTGTTCAAGGCCTTTGCTGAACGCTGAACATTGAGATCTGAACAAAGAACAAAGTGCTGGGCTCCTTGTCCTGGCTAATGTAATGTAGGCCTTCTTTGTTGACGTATAACGCATTCTGATCCTCGGCATCTCTTTCACTTTACGCTCCACTCCATCTTGGGTGTTCATAGCGTCCTTACCTATTTAATCACCTTACACAGTTATCCTCTTCAGTCAAATATCAACTCACACAACCAATTGAGCATTCACAAAGTCAATCCAAGCCTTTCCGGTATCAGTGTAACTAGCAATGATACCAACACAGCATCCATTAACTTCGCCTTCCCGCGAAGATGTTGTTACTATCCTCGGAGCGGCACAAGCTGTAGTGGAGAGCCGATATAAGAGCTGCAACTATCCATACATGAGCGAAGCATATCAGAAATTATTCGCTAACTTCTTTGGATGGCTACATGACGGTGTACCTCCACACCAGATTCTAATTGAGGCCGTGCAAGATGAGCGAACCATCCTCGACCTTTATAATCGACAACAAGCCAAGACTCTCGTTTCACGAAAGGATGCACGTGGTCTCTCCAATGATATCTTCAATTTCCCTATTCGTAATCTATCTGTCGGCTGGCTCCAGATCCTCCTTCCCCCAGGGAATATCATGCCAATCTACCAAGTGGATGACCATCCTCACATTAAGGCGACAGCACAACAAGCCCTTGCAAATGCAGCTTCTGTGCGTATCACGACCTCTGAATTTATGATCTCACCACAGGCCTCAGCTAGAGGAACTGGCTCTGGCAAGGTTCGCGATGCACCTTCCCCTGAACATAACTTCCCCGACGCCAACTTTACGCTAGCAGAAATAGCAGCGTTTTTGCCTCAGTCTATCAAGTCTTGGGACATGGCTGACCGTGTTCTGTGGAACGGTGCTGGGCAGGGAGACTTGCAGAAAATGATGAACAAGTATCGCACGATGCCTTTAGGAAAGGTTGACAACAACTCCGTATACATGATGATTCGTGGACAGATGCGTAAGCGCACTCAGAACGAGCACAACTATGAGCATTGGAATGTATGGGTTGTTGGCGACCAGAAGGACGTTCCTAAGCCGCACGATTACGATTCAAATAGCATCAGCGTTACAAACTTCAGGCGACCGGTAATCTTTAAAACCCGGAACAACGGGGCTGCTAATCCGATACCTTTCAAAGATCTCGCCGACGGCATCTCAGTCTGGCCAGAAGGGGATGATGCTCTAGATCTGACCCGCTGTATCGCCTGGTGTGTCCATCATCCCGAAGAGAAGTACTACTACCCTACCGACTACCACGAGGTGCTGGAGCGTGTGGGTGGACCAATACATCCTGGCGATGGACATACAGACGCTGCGGTCCTTGCACGCCTCCGCTCCGGGACAGGTCGTAAACAGTTTCGAGTCCGCACTATGCACAACCGCAATGTGCACAAGGCTAAACCAGATGCGGATGGTAGTACTAGCCAGGTCTCCAAGCGCAAGCGCACTGACTTCAATGACTCTGCCACTAACACCTGCGGCAAGTGCACCAAATCCTCTGCCACGACATCTTTGAAGGCCAAGCGTGATTCTACAGCACACAAGACTTCTCTACTGTCATTGCATCAATATCCTCTCTATGGTTCTGAGGATGATACAGAGGACGACGCGTATCGGGGGCCCAAGCGCATGAAGAAGACCAAAGAAGCACCTCGTAGATCGGTTCGTGCGAAGCATACGATCGACTATGGCAATTATGAGCTAGAGCATGATGATGATGAAGAGCTATAGGAGGGATCCGAAGACACTGAAGGCGGTGAAGATGGGTTTGGCGAGGGCACTGAAGAGACAGATAGTTTGGATTAGATTGTTCAGTCCACGAAAAATCTCTATGTTAAGATCGTATCGCAAAACGAGCTTTTGTAGACTTCAAGATCATTTCCATAATGAATATTCGTCATTCTTCGATCTTGGTGCTTTGTGCAACAAGAAAATCATCTTACGAAGTCACTGCTTGATACCGCTGTGAAGATTAGCCCATAAGGTAGCTGGGGCGTTTGGTTATACATTGTATCATGCGGTAGGATGTCCCTCGTTGAGAAGAATGCGACCGACGGCAATATTTGCAAGCACCTGGCTTCAGTGACTGGTGAGCCCGCTTGCTATGGCGTTATGTTCCTCATTCCTGTCTTCGAGACAATACCTCCAGAGCAGCGCTGTAGACTGATGAAGCGACTAAAGAGTATGCTTGCGCCAGATAGTCACATGATTAAGAGCATATCTTGATCGATTCACAGATGAGGTTGTTGCTGGCCCAGAGCTCTAGGCCCCAATTCACTCTGCATCAATTTCGTGGTCGCAGAGCAACTCTGAGGATTACAAAATATAGCCGAGTACAGCTGCACGTTTCTGCTGATTTTTAGTATGATCAGATCCGGTTCAAGAACTGTATAAAATTGCGCAATGGTGTGAACATTAGGTGGGTCCATGAGTCCGGCAGACACAAAAATTCAGCGCCTATCATAAAGGGTCTACATGGAAATTGTCCGGCAGTCAGTTAGAGCTTGTCAGCTGTTTATCTTCTCTTGGCCGTCTATAGCTTCTTAGTTCTCCTGCGTGTATTCGTCCTTTGCTACGCCTATCCCTGCTCTTGATGCGGCCTGCTAGCTACGGCTCGTGACAACATTGTTTTGGCCACAGACGCTAATTCATTCTCACGCGCGATCTTCATGCACTCAATCCACGTCACTTGATGTACTTCTCCGTCAGCTGGACCTAAAAGAAGCTGGAACATCCCTTCGTCCTTCAGTCAACAGCGGGCACAAGTAGCTTCTGCAAGTCTATCGGTCTTGCGCTCTAGTAATGCGCGAACAATGGCTTTGTATGCTTTCACGACGCCTTCCGCTACACCTTCTTCCACTTCAGCATTGTACCCAAGAAGCAAGAGGACAATAGCCAAATGTCCATACCTAACAGTGAGTGGCAGGCGTAGTAACACTAACCATCTCATCCCAACGTTCTTCATAATCGTAGGATAGTTCTTGAACATGAGTAGCATCCGGTGAACTTGAAAAAAAACCCTCCAAGAAGTTTTTACGCCCTTACCTCTTTGTTGGTAATGCCAGGGGCATCATGGTCACACCGAAATGTGTTGATGTTAGTACATTCTCTAGCTGTTCGCATACCAGCCGCTTTGACATACTCTTGTGTTTTCACAGCATTCGCGCCACCCTGAATATCGTTTCAGAGTCATACATATCGTAGCTTTTCAGGCTTTACGTCAGCCGTCTGGAAGCCTGTTCTGGGATCAAGCATAGCCATGTCCGACCAGATTAGCCTATCTGGTGCCAACGAGTCGGTTCTACCATCCATAATAACAAGGCATCTCTATTTTGCTCTTGTTTAGGTCGCCAGAGTGTTGTTATCCGTTTTCAGATTCATGCCAGCCTGGGTCCGAGTGGGAGATGTAACCAATTTGCTCTCAGTACCAAATGATACTTGAAGATCATCCTGGCCTGGCAATACTGCCTCAATTGAACCAATGTGAGACGCACTGTTAGGTGTCGTGCATGCTGTCAGCCATTCGAGATCACATTCTTGTCCCTCGTATGTCAGCTACAAGTATCTTCTGTAGACTAATTACACAGTGCGGTGTTTGCCCTCCAAATTCTCATGTTATTACTACGCTCCTAGCGTACGTCCGAAGCTGCTGGACAGGCAAACGAAGTGTACATCATCATGGCACTAAGACGAAAACTTGGACTTCACTATGAAGTCTCCAATCGCTATAACGACCGTTTCACTCGGTTCCTATGACGACTTTCACTAAACTGCTGGACTAGAGTAAAAAGATTTGGGGACTATTCATCATTATACCCTCAAAGACTCACACCCTCCCATCACTGCCATCATCTCCACCACCGCTACCAACATCACTCCAGTTGCGACTTCACATCGCCAAAACGCCCAATTACAATAATAGTCAAGTCAAGACTGCAGCCCGTCAACGTCATGTCTACCAACGCCAACGACGCCGAATATCTTGCGAATGAACCTTGGCTGCGCACTGCTGAGACTTTCCAGACCCAACACCCTTCAGCACCGCTTGTCTATCCCCGCTCAGGAGCAACCCAACACCTGCCCATCCGACGCACAATCACCGGTGATGCTGCGCAGCCAAATCCAAACGCAGCCCGAATGTTCCTGCATGATCTACCAGGATACTGCTACAGCCTCCCGCGAGTATCGATGAACTTTACTCTCGTAGAGATTATCGTCTTCTTGCCAAATTGGTTCAAGTACAAGGAGATCTGCGAGCGCTTCATGAACAACAATCTGACTGCGAAAGTGCATTTCATGATCTTGGATGAGCATCGTGAGCTTCGTCTTGATACTGAATTCGAGCGTACTAGAGCGCGGTCGACGCTCACAAGCGAATATCGTAAGACGATGCGTTCGTTTTCCCAAGGCTGGAAGAAAGCCAAGCACACTGCGCCGTCTGATTGGGATCCGACGTCGATGGATATGGGTGGCTATGTGCCGGACGACATGCGTCACGATGGATATCGCCAGGTACCACCCATGCTGTTTCGTGACTTGATGTCGGGCGTGAAGAAGATGCCGGAAGGCGTCCACGCTGGTGATCTGACGCGTGCGCTGCAGTTTGCGCTGTCTGCTGGCCCGCATAACTTCATGTTCCCAGATGACTTGCCAAATATTCTGGATCACATTGGTCGTACCCAGATGACGATAGCGCACGCTGATCGTTCCATCATTCGCGGGTATGTTGATAAAAAGCTTGTGGAAGAAGCAAAAACGGCTCCTGGGACGATTGACCCAATCAACCACACCGGCACTTATGGGTCCTTCCCGCTTGCACAGGACAGTGAACCTCAAACAATGTCCCGTGATTCATCGATAGTACCGCTGCAGCAGGCAAAGATTCCTATCTCGCAGAGCCATATATTTCCCTCACAGATGCCACCGCAGTTGCGCCCTGTGTCTGAAGGAGTCCAGCCATATGCTCAATTTCCACCGCAGATCATGGAAACCGAGAACCATGCAGCAGGTCACCAGACCCATCCTGATCAAGGTAGTCTTTGGCGTGAGGAGATCGAGATGGAAGCTTTAGTGCGTCATCATCTGGATTATGATGGTAGCGAATTCGGCTACGCTTCCGAACATCCTCTGCGTGACTGCATCGAAGGCGATATTCTCTTTGATGGGAGTCCTTTGGCACGAGCTGCTCGGTTCGCTCAGCGATCTGACCAAGTGGGCACGCTGTGGTGTGTTGCGCATGTGAATTGGCTCGTCCAGTTGCTAGACGCCGCGCAGGCTGAAAATTCCGCTTGATTGTGGCATGAGAGATGGTTTCAGCCAATGTATCATGGCTTAGGGGTGTGATAGTTTGACAACCGTTGATTGTGTCAGTCATTCAGAGATCTTCCGGTTCGGTTGGAAGTATTTGTCAGCGGTCCTGCTGCTTTCTTCATTCTGGAAAGCTGTCTCTGCACCCCTAACCTTTATGTATCTATTGGTAGGTAGGTAATCTACCCTTGATCAAGATTGCATTAGGTGGTTAAGGGGGGTATCACTGTGACAGTGATTGTGATGTCGTTACTCCATCGGAACTTCCGTAGCTTCGGGCATGTGACTGAAGCCTTGTCAAGCCCGGCAGCACGACAATATTGTAACGATCTCCTAAAATGTTCCTAAAGTAAGTGTGATCAAAAGACTCTAGTGTAGCGCGAGCTGCGTCAGCTCGTAGCCTCCAGGACCTGTGGTCTATGCTCTCATCCTTTACATCTTGGTCAACAAAGCGCTGAAAGTAGTTCTGTAGAACGCCTTCAAAGAAGTTGCTGTATGCAACATCTTTCATCGGAATCCCATACATGAGCATGAGCCCGATCAGTTCCTGGAGGAAAGGAACATAGATTCTGTGCAGATCCAGGATGAGCGCATGGTTCATCTCGGACCGCAGCCGCGTGAGCATTGATTCGACAGGCTTAAAGAGCCCTAGCCCATAGAGATGTTTCGTAAACAAGCCAAGCTCAGGGGAAGAAAGCTTCGCCAACGGCTGAGACTCGGTAGCGTCGGCGGGCGCGGTTCTCTTCTGTTCGAATGTAGCTAGTTGGCTGTTCATAGTCTCGTGATCACGCATGTCAACGGAGACTGTGCTCATATCGTGTGCGACACGGCGGAGCAGATCGTCTTTGATCGCCTGCGGGATCTCGTTGGCTGGCTTTGCGAGAACGCTGTTCGTAAAGGCCACAGCATAGGTCAAATTTGACTTCATATGTCTTGAGAGTTCTGGATATACAAACTGGAGACCTGTTACGTTCGACGTATTTTCCAGTTTGAGAAGCGGGTGTAGTGTGACGAGATCATCATGAGACAAGTCGGCTGCAGTTGCAAGTCGCTCGCGCACCTGTTCAAGTATCCATGTTTGCACTTCGACCGAAGCCTGGCTGTGGTTCTCTGGTAGTCGCGTGTCCACGTTGCCGAACGCAGCCTGTCCTGACCTGACGAAATGGGCTACGCTCGATTGTCTTGGAACGCTATCAAGCCGTGGCGATGTCAGTAACAGCATGCATTAGATGCACGTAATACATACGATTTGTGCTCCTCTTTGACTTTGATGCTGGCCATGATCTCCTTTACTGGTCCTAGTGAAATTTCGATTGTAAGATATTATTGGCTCGGGGTTTGTTGCCCACCATTCGGCGATGTTCACCGAAAACAAAAGTGCAACGTTTGGTTTATATATTCGCGTCCTTGGGCCATACACAGATCTGGTTGCACTTTTCCTGTGTCGAAAACTGCGTTAGTAGATGACAGGAAGCGGCGTTCCTCCAGATGATATTAGTTAGAGTGATCGAAACGTGATGGTGGCCCACCACCAGATTTAGCGTTGGGACCAGTAATCCTTCAAGAAAGGCACCAGCACATGTGTTACATTACTGCAGCAACGCTGACTGGGCATCGCGTCATCGCCGAGTCCCAAGTGTACTCCCTGTGAGCTTCCCAGACCATTTCATTACCTGTTATATTTCTTCAAGTCCTATTAGTCCTATTTGTATACATGCTGGTTGATTGCAAGGTTGGCACCCAGGGCATGTAGCAAAGTCCAGCTCTCAACCCGTTGCAGTCTCGTCCCTTTCTCGAGATAAGCTGCGGGCCGGAGTGAAACCTCGCTCCTGAGACAAGATCCATTCTTGGCTTCAAAATCACCAGCGAATCATGGATCGTGGCTGGAATACGAAGTGATGAGGAACCCCACGATTTGTGACGAACAGCTTCGACGTCCTTCCGGCAAAGCGAAAGCAATACAGCCTTGCTGACTGCTGAAAGGATCGCAATTCGGTCTAGATTGCCGTTTATAATAACTTACCAAGATGACAGGGGCGTGGCCGGGTACGGTACCACTATTTGTTTCCCGTTGCAATCCCGCTATAACACGATAGGATGGCAGTCCAGTGATCTTAGACGTTCTACCAGGACTGATCACGTCGGGGCGCACACCTTTAGGTTGCCGGTATCTATTAGCAAAGTTGGCTCTCTTCCTGAACATCCACTCTGGTAGCTGTATGATAGGACCGGCTGTGCGAGCCGATGTGGCAACACCCTGTGTGGCGGGGGGTTGCCCGAACGAGTCGGGATGCAAATCGCCTCTGCCGCTGCCTGTGATTCGCTAGGCGAAGAAGGAAACTTACACTGTAGAAGGCAAACGTGTGGCACCTGGTCTTCCTACTCGCACAGACTACCCCTTTGTTAAGCAAGATTTGGACGTCGCCATGGGTTGAGCGCCGACCCCCTTCTTGTGTCGCAAGGTCGCGATCGGCTCCACTTTAGCAGCCCCATCGACCCATGTGGAACATGTGGGACATGTGGGACTTCGCATATGCTGCTAGATTCATGCTTGTGGGACACTATCTAATGTAAAGGAGCAGTTGCTAAATGAACTCTACCGACTACCCAGGGCCCAAAGCTACGAAACGCGTTCTCAAAAGGAGGGCGCGTAGGCGCTCAACGTTGTAGATGCTGCTGATCACGTTGTATTGCTCTGTGCCATGGTGGTATGAACAACGAGTGTTCAGCATTCAATGCATGGTGTGTTCACTGACGTCCCAAAGTTGCGGTCCGTAACGGGTGGCATTCGGCTACCTAGCTACACCAATCTACTTCACCATCACATGCGCCCCTGAAGAGGAGAGGATCCGCGCCAAGTCAACGCGCACATGGTGTCACAAGACACACGGTCCTTGTGTACCATTAGACGCATCCTAGGCAAGCGAGCTGCTATGGTTTAACTGTTCAGCTTCATGTACCTAGGTACTCCACGTGATCGCGGCATCGCTCTCCCAAGCTTCCCATTCCTTTGTTCTCCTCTTCTCGTCCATTAGATCAACCACGCTTGTCCGCCTTTGCATCCTTTCCCAGAACCCTCCGGCCCGCTCTTCTATTCTGCTGATCTCGTCCCCCCACGTTGCTAGCCATACACCTGTCTGGGCACCCTCATCGGTAGGCACAGCGATCCAATTCTCGGTGATTTTGAGTAAAGCAAATAGCGGATTGGAGAACCATGTCTGCCATGTGACATTAAACTTTCCGAAGATTGGCGTGGATGTGAAACCTGGCGTGAAAGAATGCGCAGATCTGTTTGTCTCTGCACAGTCCTTTCCCTTTGGTTGAATGTCAAACCGCCTCTGCAGGAGAGCAGCGAATAGCACCTGTTGCGCTTTGCTCAAGCCATACGCGGGAGCGCTGCTCTCTGCGTCGATACCCAACCACGCTTTGCCTTTGATGATTATTTGCGCAATAGTGCCTGGCTTTGAAGGCTTCGCTTTGCCTGAGGGCTTTTCAGCGAGGAAATGAGATGCTGCAGAATAACTGCCTGTCGAGCTAGTCAATACGACTCTGGCTGTAGAACTAAGATGTGGCTCGAGTAGGTGTGTCATCAAAAAGCTGCCCAGAAAGTTTGTTGTATAGATGATGTCCAGACCTTCTTTCGTCCTCGTGGCACTTCCGGTCGGCGGTGCAGCAATACCTGCATTGTGCACCAACATATCGATCCTTTCCCCATTAGGCCATTGCTCGCAAAAGGCACGAACACTAGATAGGTCACCTGTATCAAGGATTCGACAGGTTACCTTCGCCCGGCTCCTGTCGTCACATTGCGCAGTAACATACTCAACAGCTGCTGCGCCGCGATCCGCGTTACGGCAGGCCAGGTGGACGTCAGCGCCCTGCTTGGCCAGTGCAACAGCAATGGATAGACCGATGCCACTGTTGGCACCAGTGACGATAGCTGTCTGACCGATCAGATTGCGTGTTGGGACTGCCTGAGGTTTGTAAAGGCGTGCGAAAGCCAGGCTTAAGAGCGACTTGGCGAGTGAGGTGTAGAAAGAATACATTTTACCCATGAAGGGCGATGAGAAGGTCATTTTGCGCTTCTGCGCACGAACACAGTGCACATATTCCAAGCTCTTTTAGTAGGTTAAGAAGTTTGCAACCGCTACTTAGTGAGTGTTTGGAGGCCTGCGCCAAGCTGTACTGTTGGTGAATCGATGATGTCAACACCTCAGTATTGACCCGGCTCCGTTACTGCACACCGACATGTTCATGCTGATACGTCCGTAAATCGCGTTGTTTAACAATGTTCGCCCGAAGACAAAACGTCATTGGTGCTCAGTAGATACTAAGTATTTGAGGAACTTGGCACTTTGAGGCAAGATAGGTAATGTACAGTATCTCTGTACACCATCTGGGGCACACAGAGTAGAAAAATTCACAATTAAGGCGCGACAATATCTTGCTCGGAGCAGCTGAAGAATGTTGATTCAGCCTTCGAGCTGAGAAGACCCAACAATCAAGATTTCCGATGCTGCCGCACCGCTGAAGAGTTCTGTTCGGTTGAGGACAATAGGCAAAAAAATCAACGTAGTTAGCTGAGACTGGTTTCGATCCAGTGTCCTCCGGGTTATGAGCCCGGCGCGCTTCCGCTGCGCCACTCAGCTTTCAACATGATCATATAAATCTCCTCCGTAAAGCTTTATATATACTACACAAATATTTATCACATCAGAATCCTTACTTATGTATTGTGGAAGTACGATATCTCGCTCATTGGTGAAACGAGAATCGTGCTATCGTTGCTTAAGGCCTGGGTAAGTGGCATTTTGCCGCTTGTCGTCTTGTGCAGGCTGCTTCCGAGGCCGATGCTTCGATATTCAGACATAGAAAATCACACCAAAGGTGACAACATGTGAATTTGAGGGCCTGAAGCTAAGCTGAGACAGAAATAATCAATCATGCTATTTTGCACATAAGTCATTGCATCGGCTTGGACGCGCTTCAGACGGGTACGCCCAAATTGGGTCGCGCTAGAACGCGTTGACGCGCCCAAACTCCAGGCGCGTGCGTGGGCACTGTAACTTCGACTCTAACACCACCAATGATCTTTGCCTAAGCATAGCGTTATACCCATGCTTCGATGAGTGGTTACTCCGCGGGTATTCTAAGTTCCTTCGATCCAGCTCTTCTTTGTTCCGACTTCGACCGTTCGCAGCACACTCTCACACCTCTTTCGCACTCAGACGAAATCGAAGCATTGCAGGTGTGCATTGCCGAAGACAGAACCAAGAAAAACAAAAAAGGCATAGTCATACAGCATCGGGCCTGGAATCTTGGGGACATCTTTAGAAGTGAAGGGGAGCATAGCCTTGGTATGAACGGCGTTATTTGAGCCCTCCACCCATGCTGATATCTTCAGATACACCCGCAAAACACCGTACTCGACCTGTGACCCAGCGATTACTCACCGACACTCCTGATAACGGCTCACCGCCACCGTCCTCGCCTCCAACCTTTGCGATGCCGATCATCTCTTCGCCGATTGCGTACCCACCGAGTTCGTCGATGGCTCAGACCACGACTCCAAAGAAGCGAAAGCGCTCGAACGATCTACGCAGTCCACTGAAGGACGTGCTGAATAAGCAGTCTGGTCGCAAGATTGGTGCATTCCTGGACGACTCGGACGACGAGGATGATCTTGCAGCGCTGAAAGAGCACTCTATGAAGAGGATAGCAGTCAACAGTACCAGAGAGCTTCCGTCAGCGCCAGAAGAGCTTGCAGAGTATACGCCTCCTGCGAGCCAGGATGAAATCGCTGATGCCGAAGATGTGCCTGTGGAAGTACTTGATGAATACTTCGAGCAACAGGCACACACGACCCAGCTGCCACTGCACAATGCCTCTACGGCTACGCGGCCTCGATTTGGCATAGCCGCGCGCAATGCAGCAGGCAAAACGGTCCATATCGACAAGAAAGCAAAGCAGAAAGCAGTAACCTTTGAGGAGCTGGTCGCAGCACGTTCAGAGGTCGTAGAGGGGAGAGCGCGCACAAGCTACTATGGCATTGACATTCACGCACTGATTGACGAAGCAAAAGCAGAAGATGTAGCCAAGGCAGCTCGCCGAGCTCAAGAGTGCGAGGAGCTGGCCCGCCAGTCGGTTGAGGAGCCGACTAGCAAAACAAGCAGGAGCACCCGCACGCTCATGTGGAGCGAGAAGTACAGAGCGAAAAAGTTCACAGACTTGGTTGGAGACGAGCGCACGCATCGTACAGTCCTGCGATGGCTGAAAGGATGGGACCCCATCGTCTTTCCTGGCTCGGCCAGGGCAAAGCCAAAGAGCGCGAAAAAGGAGTTCGGTGTTGATGAGCAGAGACATCGCAAGATCATGCTCTTGGCCGGGCCACCTGGATTGGGCAAAACCACATTGGCACATGTTTGCGCGCGACAAGCTGGGTACGAGGTACAAGAGATAAATGCGTCAGACGAGCGAAGTCGAGATGTCGTCAAAGGGCGCATTCGAGACATGGTTGGCACCGAGAATGTGCGCGGCATCAGCTCAAACACTGCAAATGGCAAAGTTCGCAAAGCTGGCAAGCCGGTCTGCGTGGTCGTTGATGAGGTTGATGGTGTTGTGGGCGGAAGCAGCAGCGGTGGCGGCGGAGAGGGTGGCTTCATCAAGGCGCTCATTGACTTGATCACTCTTGATGAGAGGAATTCGAACGCGATCGGACAGCAGTCGTCAACAACGAGCACAAGGAAAAGGAAGGGAGATAAGTTCAGATTGTTGAGGCCGCTCATACTGATCTGCAACGACCTATACCATCCTTCACTGCGGCCCCTGCGGCAGTCATCATTCGCCGAGATCGTGCGTGTTCGCCAGCCTGCACTAAATATGGTCGTCACTCGCATGCAAGACATATTCAGCAAAGAAGGTTTCCAGTGTGACTCAGATGGTGTACGTCGACTCTGTGAAGCCACGTGGGGGGTCAGTTCGAAGAAGGAGGGGGGTGCAGGGAGTGGGACTGGCGAAGGTGATATTCGTGGAGTCATGGTCATGGCCGAATGGGTAGCGGGTCGGCTCAAAACGCACGATTTGAGGTCTAATGAACAGCCACACCTCACCAGGAAGTGGGTT
Organism: Stagonosporopsis rhizophila; assembly: GCA_016767195.1. NCBI lineage: Eukaryota > Fungi > Ascomycota > Dothideomycetes > Pleosporales > Didymellaceae > Stagonosporopsis > Stagonosporopsis rhizophila. Next base: position 1,001,468 of record CP068492.1, read on the forward strand.
GAGGACAACATCATCAACGACCTTAAGCACGGTGGTGGAGCCACGCGTAGCTTGGGTCGAGGAGGTGTTAAGGATATCGTCGATCGGGTATTCAAGGATGGTGCTGGCTTCCCTAAACAGGCTGAGACAACGGACTTGCGAATGGTCGCTGCTCGAGCAAAGACCGGTGTCGTCGGCGTTGCTGAGGCAGCAAAGCGGCGGGCAATGGACCGTCTTAGGGAGATGGTGGACACCAGCGGAGACTGCGACCGCATTGTGACTGGTATGTAATTCGCCTTGCTTACTTTGAAAGCTGCCTGACATTCGTAGATTGTTTCACTGCCTACCCCGACAAGCCGTTCCAAGACGATACTCTCCTCAGCAAGCCTACTGCAGCCTATGAATGGCTCCATTTCCACGACACTCTCTCCTCAGCTGTTCATAGCTCGCAAGAATGGGAGTTGTTTCCGTATCTCTCGCAGTCTGTCCTCGCCTTCCACGATCTGTTCGCTTCACCTCGCCGGGAAGCCTCCAGCTCCGCAGCTGATCCAGATTCACCAACGCTGCCCTTCTCTGGGCCAGGTGCGAGTTTTGCGGCAGCTGAACAACACAAAGCCAGTCGGAGTCAGCTCATGGGTCTTCAATCGTCACTAAGCTTGCCCTTGACGCGACTGTTCAGAAGTCCAGAGGAGATGGCGACAGAACTAATTCCATACACACTACGTATACTCTCGCCGGACGTCAAGCCTGTCATTGTGAACACCGGTCCCGCTGGCTCCAAGTCGAACGCTATAGCCGCTGTGCGTAAGTCTACCGAGAAAGCTCTCGTCAATAAAGCCGTCCAGGCCATGGCAGCAACGGGCGTGCGCTTCGAGCGCAGCAGAGTCGAGACTGAGGATGTCATGAACCGCAGTGGCGGCTTCGTATTCCGCATGGAACCTCCCCTCGATACTCTTGCCGACTTTCAGACTCTAGCCGGCAAGAAAGACGACAAAGTACGCTATGCAGTGCGCAGCGTGCTTGAGATGGAGTGGAAGAAAGAGTCCGCGCGTATTGATATGCAAAACCGGAAGCGCCGTGGAGGGCAAGACACGGTCGAAATCGAAGTATCTGAAGAAAAAGAAGAGGACGTTGTGAAGAAACTTGACGAAGTGAACAAGAAGGCGGTGAAACGCGACTTCTTTGGTCGCGTCATCAGGGAGAAGCCTCTACTCGAGGGTGAGGTAAGAAAGCAGACGAAGCCCGAGGGTGATGAAGATCGCATTTGGGTGAGCTTTCATGAAGGATTCAGCAACGCAGTAAGGAAACCTATCACGATAGAGGAGCTGTTTAGAGGATTGTAAATTACACCGCAGCTTTTAGGGTACATAAGAATGCCACATTCGCAGTTTCCCGGTCAAGATCACTGCTGCATTACCATAATGGTCCTGGCAGTTCTGGTCGTGCGAACAAGCCCAGTACGTAGCTGTGCAGCAAAGACGGGCCTAAGATTTAATGGAGTCTGCGCGCGTCTGGCATAGCCGTGGAGCAGCAGTTACTCTGTTGTTTCGATCCTCATCACACTTCCACTCCTCAAGAATAGATCTGCCTTGAAGCAGAAGCCAATAATTCTCGTTGAACAAGAAAACAGAGGAGTTCTCGTATTCAGGTGCTCCACAATCAAGCGCTAAACGTCTCGGAGTCCACTGATTGGATATCACCGCACACGTCAAACGCTTATTTGCCATCTGTCAGCCTTACTTTTCCTTTCAGATATTGCACGAATACCATAACCCTGGTGGAAGGCGTCCAGCCGTCGCGTCGATTGTTCTCGCCTTCAAGCGCAACCTGTCAAGATCTCCACAAGCTTGGAGCCTGGACTGCAGGGTCCGCAGTATTTCTTGGCGCCGAAGAAGACCCATTTGCAGGGCAATCGAGGCGCATGATTTTGGACACGATCTTCAAACCCTTTGAGTACCACGTCGCCGACGAGAGCACGTCTGGTTTGGTCTCTCGGATCAGGGGAGAGTGTCGGATTGCGAGCGCACACTAAAAGTGTTATAACCGCAAAGCGACTGTGGCGCCTTCTCTTTACCGGCTAAGATAGGCACTACAAGCCACTAAACTGGCCATGTGCACGTACTCGCGGAAATAGACCGTCGCGGGGCCGTCTACACCAAACCTCATGAAGCTAGGCGCCGAGCACCACGATAGCCGCACTGCGGGGGGATTCATATTGAGACAATTCGGCCAACTTGCAATTGGCTGTCCATATCAGAACTACAGGCCTCGCGAGACAACGATGAGTGTTGTTCTGTGGTCCTGCCATGTTTGGCCGAAGCGACTCGGCTGCTGCGGTGCATGTACCGCTGGCTTGGTTGGCCTTCCTGCAGATATCCTGTCACCTGGTTTGAAGGCCTCCAAGCCATGTGGGGACGGGCTGAAGCTCGAATGCCAACAATTACTTAAGTAGACAGCTTGCCAGATGGTGTGGTACTGTCTAGGCACAGCATATTCTCGAACTGTATAATACAACAAGCAAAGATGGCTATCCACAACAAGTTGGCTGATGACATCGATGAGGTAGACATCATCATTGCTGGAGGTACGCAACGCGCTCAAGACTGACACGATGATCATTGAAGCTTAACCGTAATTACAGGTGGCACAGCGGGCTGTATCATTGCCGGGCGTCTTGCAGAGGCGCATCCTGATCTTTCCATCTTAGTGATCGAGGGTGGTGCCAACAACAAAGATGTAGCCAGCGTTGTGTATCCAGCTTTCTACCTGCAGAATCTCCTGCCAACACAGAAGACGGCACTCTTCTACAAGGGAAACAAATCAAAGCAGCTTGCAGACCGCGAGCCCATCGTTCCATGCGGCGGCACCCTCGGTGGCGGCTCATCCATCAACTTCATGATGTACACGAGAGCGCAACGCCAAGATTTCGATTCTTGGAAGACAAAAGGCTGGTCAGCCGACGAGATGCTTGAGCAAATGAAAAAGGTGAGGAGTTACAAGTGGTGAGAGAAGACAGCACATATTGACAACCATTACAGCTCGAAACCTATCATGGCCCCGGTGATAAGGCTCATCACGGCTATGACGGCCCCATTCATGTTTCAGATGGTGGCTATCGTGGCAAGCATGGCGAGGACGAGTTCATCAGAGCAGCTGGAGAAGTCGGTTATCCCGAGATTGAGGACCTGCAGAACTTGGACAGCAACAATGGAATCCAACGATGGCAACGTTACGTCTCTCCCGAGGGACGGAGACAAGACACAGCGCATAGATACCTTCATCCCAAACTGGAAGATGGCCAGCATACGAATCTTCACGTTCTCGTCGAGTCCAAAGTTGTACGGGTGCTTTTTGACGACAACAAGCGGGCGGTCGGAGTTGAGTACACACCAAACCCCGAGTTCCAGGCTGTGATCGGTCTTACTGCCCACCCTGTTCAGACCGTGAAGGCACGCAAACTTGTCGTGGTAACGTGTGGCGCATGCGGAACTCCACCAGTCCTGGAGCGCTCGGGTCTTGGTGATAAGTCGATCCTCGGCAAGGCCGGCGTGCCGGTCGTTGAAGAGCTACCAGGTGTTGGCAAGGACTACCAAGATCACCAACTTCTCCTCTACCCATACAAGACAAGTCTTGCGCCAGACCAGACCATCGATGGTATCCTGAGCGGGCGCGTTGATGCGGCTGAACTGATCAAGAACAACGACAAGATGCTGGGGTGGAACGCAGTCGACATCTCATCAAAACTGCGCCCAACCGAAGAAGACGTAGACGCTCTCGGGCCAGAATTCAGGGCAGCGTGGGATCGCGATTTTAAGAACGCGCCCAACCGACCGCTGATGCTATGCGGTCTCGTCTCGTGGTAAGTTCACCGCACACCAAATTCGTACAGATGACTGACTGTCTGCAGCTTCCTTGGAGACCCAGCGTCCGTCCCTGCAGGTCAATACGCCACAACCGGCACCTACACAGCCTACCCGTATTCGCGCGGCCACATGCACATCACTGGCCCCTCAGTGGACGATCCTCTCGACTTCGACGTCGGCTACTTCAACGACAAAGACGACATCGACATGAAGAAGCAGCTGTGGGCGTACAAGATGCAGCGCGAGATCTTGCGACGCACAAACTTCTATCGCGGGGAGCTGGCAGCAGGCCACCCGAAGTTTCCCGAGGGCTCCAAGGTTGCCGTGGTTGAGATCGAGCAGCCGCTTGAGAACGTGCAGAATCTGGAGTATAGTGCTGAGGACGACAAAGCGATTGAGCAGTGGTTGCGTGAGAACGTGAACACAACGTGGCACTCACTAGGCACGTGCAAGATGGCGCCAAGGGAGGAGGATGGTGTTGTGGATGGTAGTTTAAATGTGTATGGTGTCACGGGACTAAAGGTTGCGGATCTGAGTATCCCACCGGAGAATGTGGGTGCGAATACTAACAATACCGCGTTGGTGATCGGAGAGAAGGCTGCGGAGATTATTCTTGCGGAGCTCAGCTCTGCTGGTGCGCCGTGAGCGGCTGCTGAAACTGCTATGTGAAGCAACCTAATATGGTGCTTGTGTACATTCTAGACTTAAGCGAGTAAACTGTATGTTTACATTATGAGCATCCTGTTTCTCTCAGGGTACCTCCGCAAATATCTACACATGGCAACCAATACCACCGATGCCCACATGTTTCTGCCTACGCTCCCACACCGCGCTCTGGCTGCGCTCGCCAAATCAAACACCAACACATCTACCCTTCTTCAGCACAAACCATTGACAGGGTGTAGAGACTACATAGGCAGTAAGGTACTACTCTATAGATTATGTGCAGCGTCTCAAGTAGTTCTTGTCTATAGCTCTATCTGCATTCTGTGATATTGATATAAGCTGGCTGCTTCAACCTCTCATGCAGGCATTTCTATAGACAGTTTGCAGTGAAGCTTCATGGGCGTGTTCGCACATTCTGACAACGACTACAGGCATAGTAAGTCTATATAGGCCGCCAAGAAGCAGCCTTTGCCACAGTAATCTCTTTCTTCGTGATACGAGCAGTGTTCTTTGATCAGTAGAGGGAAGCGGACAGCGGATGCCTTCGTTCGATAGCAGCCTCGGACCCTGTGAAGCGACTAAGTAGTATGCTGAGAACAACCCATAATCATGCCCCTGCTCACTTGCCATGTAAATATCTCCTACTACAACACCATGAGTTTGATCTAAAATTACCCTGCTTACTGAAGAGACGTTGCTGGGGTTTCTAGAGCCAAGCCCAAAGTGAAGACGTGCCAATGCTGATAGCTGCGTTCCTACGAGGCTGGCGCGCACAGCCACATCAGCCGCCCCACACCTTCAGCGCGTCTGCCTTGCGCTTTGCGATTTGTGAAAGCGCCTAATCACTATGTATCTTTCAGAGGCAGCCCCATTGCGCTCATAATTCTCTTTCTTGAAACGCGTTCATCAGTATGCAAGCATCTCATCATCCTTTCGTTACAGCCACCAAGATCGACAAGGTATACGGCTGCATCATCGGCTCTGCCCTTGGTGATACAATCGGCCTGTACACCGAGTTCCTCTCGAGAAAACAGTCCGCTAGCACATATCCTTCCAGAAAGTTCACTCTCCTGGAGCAAAGAACAGAACCGTATCGTGACCACCATCGTATGCAATTCGAGCCTTGCGCGTGGACAGATGACACCGACCAAGCTTTGCTTATATTACTCTCATACCTACATATCCAGACCCATGACCTTGATGTCGATCTCGCGGAGGAGTTCGCAGCGCGACTGAAGATCTGGGTTTCGCGGGGCCTGCCGGCGCTTGATCGCCCCGCATACGACGTTGGCATCCTCGTGGGAGCAGTTGCGAAACACCATTGCTATACATCAGACCCCTTTGGATGCGCTACAGAGCGCTGGATCAAGTCGTCTCGCAATGCTGCGCCAAATGGGAGCCTGATGCGCACGCATCCGATCGGCGTGATTGGGGTGTGTCTCACGGAGGAGCAAACATGGCGCCTCAGCGTTCGTGTGGGAAGGACAACACACGTCGACCCACGATGCGTAGTCGCGTGTTGTATCCTCGTTGGTGTGATCCGGCAACTGCTCCGCGGCCAGATCGAAACAGAGAAGGATATGGATGCAGCGATTGAGCGCGCGTACGAGTGGGTGCGCCGGCAGCCGGACATCATGAACCCAAGCCATAGCGTCGACTTGACCGAGAAACAAATTCGTCTGCATCTAGAACGCCAGGAGTTCGAGAAGCACGTATATGCGCAGACACTGGAGGAGTTACAATTGGACGCCGACGGGAAGATAGGATACGTGTACAAGTGCCTGGGAGCAGCTGTACTGCTTCTTCGGCTCGCCATTCGACGCACTTCGGGAGTTTCGTTGGCTGCAGGCGTCGTGGGAAGGGCGCAGCTTTTCGAAGAGCTGATGGTTCAGTTGATCATGGAGGGCGGCGATGCAGATACCAATGGAGCGGCTGCTGGTGCGCTGCTGGGTGCATACCTCGGATACGCAAATCTGCCTTCACATTGGAAGCTAGGTTTGGCGCACAACGAATGGCTGATGAATAAGACTGAGCGCTTAGCAGTTGCTGTAGGGGTGACTCCTGGGATATTGGGTCGAGTGAGAGATGAGGCTGCTGATGGTGGCAAAGGATCTAAATAATTCGATCTGCGGGTTTCTTTATGAGCTTTGTACATGCGTGGCTGAGAAGCACGACTGTATCACGAATGGTGTTAGTGTTGGATTATTCTACGTTTCTGTCAAGCCGTCCACACAGGCATAACCAGTACTACAGTAATAGCATTGAGAGCTTTCAACTGGGTGCTCCGCGGATCTTATGCTCCAATAATAGCCTTATTGGCTTGTGCAACTGCGTTGACCTCCTTGATAATTTCGGCCCAATCGTAAGGGAAGTACGCATACTGATCAGTCGATCGGTCTGTATAAAACAAGCTGTGAAATGCGTCTCGATCAAGCCCCAGGATAGTGCTTGTATCCCTTTGAATTATTTCCGTCATGTTGCTGGCGGAGTGGATAATGATGGAGGACTTCCTGGAGTACTTGCCGTTGCCATTGCGCACACCAATATCTGGAATACCCTCATATGCAGCTTGGGTGTTTTCGAGAAGAATGACGACATCAGCGACGTCGAAATAGGAAAGCTCAGTCGCTGCGCCGGCATTGAAAAGTACTTCGCCACCCGTAGCAGTTGTCAAAGCTGACTTGGCGTGGTTCGTGAGATCGGTCATGTAGCTGAGGCAGTTGCCGTCATCCTCGCCAGGTGCCTCATCGACAAAGATGCTGTCGATGTGGATATCTGGGTTTTGTGTGCTCCATCCTTCACACCCTGCAGTCTTCCAGCTTGCGTATGTGGTGATATTCGCCTTCACTTCAGCAGTTGGTGCTGTGCAGAAGCAAATATCTTTGCCTGACTGACCGCAATCCCATCGGTTTGCAGTGTGCACGTAGCCCATGGTGTTTATGTTTGGGAATTTGTTGAGGACGGCGATACCCTCGACGTAGTCTTTGTTTGGGCACCCATTTGCATCAGGTGCTGGGCCTGTGGAGGGATTGAGAACCGCCGTAAACGTGACATCGGGGTACTGCGCAGCCGCAGAGGTCAGTGGCTCCCAATCATTGTTGATAGGGTACACATAGAGCGGGAAGAGAAAGTTTGCGTATTGCACCATATTGATAGACGGTTGTATCCAAGAGATGAGTTCAACAATTTTAAGGGTTTTTCTTTGCTATGGTCGAGAGCGTTTGCTTATGTAGGCTGAGGCCCAAAATGTTCACTCGAGCTAAAATCCCACCATGTCTTACCTTGTCTAGACTGCGCTACATTGATCAATCGGGACATGAGCGCTGACAGGCCGCCGACAATAAGCTCTAAGACTCAGTCGTTCGAAAAGTGTGTTGTACGAAGTGGAGACGAACGTGATGGAGCTCGACAAACGACTGGCTCGGGCCACCGCCAGTTGATGCATCCGGCCAAGTCTTTACTAGGCGTGCCGCCCGTGTGTAGCTCAACACCTGCAGGGCGCGGTTTGCCACTGCCGACGCTAGTTGGCTTTGCGCAGAACGCTCGCGCTGCTATTCGAGCAAGATTCCCGCTCGTGTCCCGTACCTGCAGCCTCTTGCATTTCGGGCGGTGAACCAGGCACCTTGCCAACGTTGAAGTTCAGATCGGCGAGGGTCGTTGTTGTAGCGGGTAACAGTGGTTGCTTGCGTGGAGACTGCGTGCGATGTGACCGGCACGAAGCGCCCCCTCAGCGAGCCGTGCCTCTGACCGAACCATTCTCCATCAATTCCTTGGCGAATCACCAGGCGCCTTGCTGTACGTACCTTCGGTCTGTTCAGCCGGCCTCTTAGGCAAGCTCAGACAAAGAATCGCTGCCAAAAGCCTGGGCGGAAAGAACGTTCAGCAGTGTCATTTCATTTACGTGTGCCTCGGCATAAATCGGAGGTTGACATGGTTCGATGTGAAGGTCACAAATATGGAACTGCATCACTTCCGGCGGCATGTGCGATGTGCACCCCTGGTAACTTGTCACGGATCAGGCGTACTAGAATAATGGAGAACCTTTGTCTCGGATTTGAGTAGTGTGGGCGTCAGGATTGTTGGAGCTCTTGTCGCGAAGCTGTTGCGGCTAGATTCAAGGACGTCGAGGAATTCTGCACCGCAGTTGACGGTGATCAAGCTCTGAGAATTCAGCACTACCTTATTTTTCGTCTTCGTCTACTTAGTGAGTTTAGCAAAACACGCAGGTCAATATAACTAAGTCCACCTATGAGGAAGATTCACAAGAGAGTGTTGCATATACCATGCCTAGGTAGACCACGACTTTACGTACTTCAATCTTTAACAATGCTAACTGTTCACTACACCAGACGTATTGACCAACATAGATGGAACCTACCATAACAGCATTCTTACAGTCCACTGAAACTCTAACATTGTGGCCCCCTAGCTGTTCCAACCGGACGATCACTGCCTCACCACTAAGTTCACAGCACAACATCACTATGAAATTCAATGCTTATCGACAGAGACCTCTTTCTACAAGACGACTATCAAATCACTACTTGACTCGTCCCAGAGCAAGAATCCTTCAGTTCAACCTTGACCACTCATGGCCCTCAGTCATATATACTTAATATTTACAGGTACGAAAATTAGTTTAGCTGTGTACCCCGTTTGTACATCCCCTTTACGTACTCGAGCCCGCCGAGACATTTCCACATCTACATACCATACTATCTTTCGTCACCAGATGCGTCACCGTAGTGGGAGATGAGCCCAGTAGCTTTCTGCATGGGTAGGCTGTGCGGGCTCAAGCTCTGGATGTTGTACTGCTTCCACCTCGGTTGGCAAGGCCTGGGTGAGCTGCGCACGTAGCCGCGAATCCGTTAGCCTGGCCGTCACAGTGGTAACGACAGTCCGACCGGTGAAGATAGTTGTTGTGAGGGCCCTCTCAACAGTAGTGAGAGCTGTCTTGGTCACGATGAAGGTGGTGGGGATCCAGTTTGTGGAATGAATCGTTGTGGGCCGCAACACAATAGATGTTGAGACTGGGATAGTGCTGGTGATCATAGTGATCCTGGTCGCTAATATCGTACGTGTAGTTAAAACCTTTATGGTTCGATAATACTTGACGGGCCTGAGGACAGTGAATGTGGAGACCGAGGAGACCCGGACGGTACGTGTCCTGATTCTGGTGATCGTGGTAGGTACCAACGAGGCAGAAAAAATGGTTGTAAATTCAGTGACTGTGGTTGGTATTAAAGACGCAGAGAAGATTGTTGTGACTTCCGTAAATGTGGTGGGTATTAATGAGGCAGAAAAGATTGTTGTGGTATCCCAAAAGGTCGTTGTTGTTGGTAAGAATCGCAGAGAGGTCTTGATAGCTGTGATCGTCTGGATTCGTGGTGCCTGAAGATAGTGTCAGCTGGGGTTTTAGTGTAAATTGAATCAACACCCGTGTTTCACATTGAGCCGCATCATGTCAAGAATAGCAGTACCGGGTACGGATGTCGTCAAGCAAGCACCATAGAACCAGTACCACACTCAGCCCGACTAAATTAAGGAAGGAGTAGGCAAGAGATAATGAGGTTCGAGGCACATACCGCGGTAATTGTATGCTCTACGAAAGCTGTTGATGTGCAAGTTTCCGTTGCACGTGGCAGTGTAGCAGTAATTGTTTGCTCCACAACACCCGTCGAGGTGCATGTCTTTGTTTCCCGTGGCAGTGTAGTGGTTGTAATAATGAAGCTCGTAGTCGTCGTTTGTGGGAGTGTTGTTGTTATGTATAGATTAATCGTTTCTCGCTGCGCTTTGTACGCAGTAACAGTGCGGTACCAGGTGAAAAATATTGTATGTCTTGAAATCTCACCTGGCAAGGTAGTAGTTGAGACTGCCACGGGACCTGGGAGAAAAGAAGTTGTGGTGACAATGACTGACTTAACGGCTGGACCTACGCAGTCGCAGGCGGGCTCTTCTATCATTATGCCCGGTGTACCAGAGACTGCTGAAAGAGTATGAGTCAAACTCAAGGTCCTGGTAATGAACTCCGTGCTTGCCGGAAGGAGGGAAAATGTCGTGATAGTAGCTCCTGGCAGAGTTATAGACCGATATACGGTGGATGTCGGGACGGGAGGAATGAAAGTAGTTGTGTGTGATACGAATTCTGGCATTACAGATTAGTAATCGCATGCTTTTCCATGTCTTTGATATACTGAAGTCACTAAAACACATGGATGATGGAAACCGAAGATACGTACCAGTGACGGAAAGCGTGGTGGTAGCGTAGACGAATACCGTACTACGTTCCAAGGCAGAAGTTTGAACTTGTGGCAGCACTGTAGTACTACTAAAAGTTATCGTCTGTAGTGTGAGGGTGCTCAATTGGACGATCGTAGTCGTACTGAGTTGCAAGATTGTAGTGATTTGGGGCACGAGAATGCTGCTCATGTATGTGGTTGGAATGTAGATCGTACTGAGCTCCACACGTGTTGTTGGCTGCAATACCGTGCTTATATAGGGCACATAGATGCTCCTATATCGCGTGAAAGTTGTCGTGGCTATGCATACCGGGCTGGCGATGGCGTCAATAGCAGGGCCGTCCGGTTGGTCCACTGGAGTCGAAAGCGGTACATAGATGGTACTGAACTTCACAATCGTGGTCGGCACACGAATGGTTCTGACACACGTCAGTAATGAAATGAGCAACCGGTCCTCGACACTTACTTGGTAGTAGGCGCCAAGGGGATATGTATGGTCTTTGGTGTGAATCTTGTTACGGTTGGCCCAGCAACAAAGGCCGTCAGTGTGTATGTCGTTTTGTACACAGTTTCGAGGAAGGATGTTTTAGTCAGTGTGACTGTAGGTACCCTGACAAGCTATTAGCATCTCAGCAGAATAGGGTTGGTACCTGGTGGACAGTGTCAAAGATGATTGGAAAGTGAAGTCCGCAAGGACCCTACCATGCTGTCTTCAGCGTACAGCGGATCGGGAGCAGCACAAGTCGACATGGCTAACGGTCATTGCGCTAGGGAAAATTCCAACATAATGGCGCTGATTCGGGGTTTCCAGTGGTTGTCCAAGGCAAACGGAGCTCAGTTTCGAGCCAGTCCTGGTAATCCAAGTTCCAGCAAAGTCGTCCAGCAGCCGGAGTAACCAGAGAGTCATACATGCTGGCATCCATAGGAATTCATACTTTACCTTGCGTCGTACAAAAAGCAATACAAGAATGGTAATGAAGCGAAATGCCAATATTGGAAATATGTTCAACTAACCTGTCTTGGACGGATGTCTGAATGCTGACTTGAGTAATGGTCCTGGGAGGGGGTCAGTATTGAATCTATGCTCCAATTCAGAAGACCTTACAATGTAGTCAAGATGGTGCTCTCTTGCACAATGGTCGAAGCGTCCAGTGTGACTGTGATAGGAGAAGGAGTTACGAGTACGATAGATGGGTCCAGGGTTATCGTAGACGGTTCTAGAGTCACCGTGGTGCTTACGATACTATTCTCGACGACTGTGATGGGTGGCGGAGTGACGTAGATAGTCCTATTCGGGTCTCGAGTTAGCGACCTCACATCCTCGTTTCTATCTAATGATGCAACCTCTGAGAGGTTCCAGATCGTTTTGTCGATGCTGAGACGATCGCACTGAAGTCTTGGACTATGTTTGAAATGTTGTTGTGTAAGAGTAGCTTGCAATGGCGGATGCGCTGAAGCTCTCTGGCCACACAGGACGCGGCCTTGCCCATGTGATATCAAAGCGTAAGAGAATGTACTTACCCGTTGAAAGTGACTGTAGATGCCGGCAAGGTTTCTGTAACCCGAATGATGTTGTCCACAGTTTGGAATATGGTAGGAGCTGCCAAAGTCTGTGTCTCCCGGACAGTGTTATCTATCGTTAGGGTGACCGGACTTGGCGTCACATAGATAGTTCTGTTAGAATTTCAAGGTCAGCGTTTGCACAAACAACAAAGAGTTTTCCTTGCAGTACTCTCCATGCCATCTTCTGCTGTGCAAAGTGATACACAGCTTTGACCATGTCAATAACGCGCTTGACGTTGAGTCATTGGTCCCGTCTCTTTCGGACGAATCGCATTTCAACAGACCGCATGCTTGAAACAGAAGGAGATGTTCGTGTAACCAAAAGGCTGCGACAAATATGTCTCTCAGGCGGAGAGGCAGGTCAAGCTTTAATGAGAAAGCCCTTGGTGGCCAGACTATTATCGATGAATGAAAAGAGTACTGACCCATTGAAAGTGACGGTCGATGCCGGCAGAGTCTCCGTGATCTGGAGCGTATTCTCGCGTGTTATCGTGATTGGAGCGAGGGTCTCCGTCACCTTTAAGGAGTATTAGCAGCCTATCAGGACATTCATGGAGCGTTCGTTCATACCTGCAAGGTCCGATCCTCAGTTATGGTGACTGCAGGTGGGGTCACATAAATTGTTCTAGACGTTATTAGCTATTGTCAGACTGGCGAATCGCTTTGTAGTGGAACTGGACGAACCCATTGAATGTTACCGTCTCTACTGGTAGGGTTTCAGTGGTGATGACAGTATTTGTTAGTGAGATAGTGACTGCTGGGGGGGTCGAAATCTCAGTCAAAGTCGTCAATTCCGTCAAAGTTCTGTTGTTCTGTCAGTAGCTGAGCAGCACAACCCGATAAACTATCGAAGCTTGTAGACAAGCGAGCAAAAACGGCAAGATGCAATGCACGACGCGAGTTGAAGTATCCGGATCCAGGCAATCCATTGAAGTCCAGGTCCGGGCATTCCATTAAACTCCAGGTTCCGGGATCCAATGGTAAATTCCAGACAGATCGTATGTCGTCCTGATTTGTTGTAACAAGTTCGAAAAATCATTGGAGTTGGTTCCATACCCACCCCGCGCTTTGAGGGTGGTGAGGAAGGTAGCAACGATGAAAAGCCACCGAAAACTGTGAGATGGAATGGACGATGTTATGTGTCAGGCGATGATGCAAGGGACGCTGTTGACAGGAGATGTGTGGAATGTCGCACGGTCTCAAAACCGTCTAGCGGCCCCGCTTGCCTTGTTTATCGTTGCCATTCTTTCCGCCCCTTGAAGTTATGAGAGGCGCAACTACGAATGTGGAGAGGTATTTTGGGATGAGTGTGAAAAGAAAGAAGAATTGCCTCTGCGATTTGCCCTTGTTGAAGGGCTTGAGACAGGCGTGAACCAAGGAAGAAAGATTCGAATGTACCGTACCTTGTTGCTGATATGGTACTCAGGACGACTTGTTGGGGAAGCGTGAAGGTCGAGAGTCGTACTTCGGTAGTGGTAGTAATCTGTAGCTCGCTTGTTGTAGTTGTGATGAAGCTGGGAGGCTGGACCTCTACGACGGTTGTGGTGACAGTAGATGGAGGAGGGGTTGAAACCGTGGTCGTTGTGAAAGTTACTAAGACGTCAGCTAGAAATCAATGAAAGAGAAAGGGTCGTATCGGGTAGACGTTCTGCGCAGAAAGGCTGCGTGCCAAACAAATAGCCCTGGCTATTCAAAGATGGTCCAGCGACGAAGCTTGGGGCATTAGAGGAACTTACTATTGTATTGTTAGTGTTTACTGGAATGTAATAGATCGCGCGAAGACCATGTGCGAGTAATGGATCAACTTGCCTTGCTGGAGGGGTCGATACAGATATAACTGTCGATACAGATACAACAGTGATCGCTGGTTGTGTGGAGACGGATATCGTTGTGAGGGTGACTAAACCGCAAGTGAGCTCATAGCAAAAACGAACAGTGAATGGGGAGCGAAGTGAAGGACTGCCCAATAGGTCTCTCAAGTATCATGATACCGATGAGCTTTTGGCTTTTCAAGAAACTGTGCATATCATTCGGCTGAGGGTCCCGAATCTCTTCCCATACGCAAAAGACTCACTGCCAGATAGTCAGCATACATGTTCCGCATGGTCGGGCGCCGAGCTGACTTACCCAGGAAGGGGTGTGAACGTCGTGACAGATATGGAAGTCGATATCTGAGTTATAGCAGGGGGTGTGAATGTCGTAACAGATACAGATGTCAATATCTGAGTTATAGCAGGGGGTGTAAATGTTGTGACAGATACAGATGTCGATATCTGCGTTATAGCAGGTAGTATGGAAAGTGAAGTCGTCGTGAGCGTTACTAACGTAAGAACTTCGAATCAGCAATTTCAACTCAACACTACACTAGTTTCGGCAAGCGTAGTGTGCGCACATCTCCGGGGATGCAAGCGCTCAAAATGCTTTGTTTTGACAGTTCGAGGTACTTACTAGCTTGTTGTTAGCAGAGGTTCTAATCATGTATTAAGGTCACAGATATCGAAAGAGTTTACCTTGCAGGAAGAGTTGTTGTAGATGTTACAGTCACAGCCGGTGGTGTAGAAATGGTTGTTGTTGTGACCGTGACTTGGAGAAGGTCTCGGGTTAGTGCAGCTCAAATGCATTATGTAATACTTCAGTGATCAGGTAGCCACTACCGTAATGTATAAGTCGCCACAACCGGCGAGCTCTGTCCTACCAAAGAATCTGCCAAGCAGGCTATTGAAGAGGAGTAACTCACTGCTGATGCGTTAGTGTAGTTCTTTACTGAATTTACGATGAAAGAGACAAACCCTGCTGGAGGGATTGAGACAGAGACTGTTACCGAGGTAGAGGTTACAGTTACTGCTGGCGGAATGGAAATTGTAGTGTAAATCACAGTTATTGCTGGCTGAACTGATACCGAAGTGATTGTAGACGTTACTAGAAGATGTGTAAGTAGCGGCCGACTACATCGTCCAGTACAAGGTGATGTACTGGTACAATGACGTAACAATAAGCCAAAGGTCGCGCCTCGCAAACAGAAATCACTGGGTCTTGATCGATGTATCAAATTAAGCATTGGAGGGGGGTGCAGGATTTAGAGAGCCCGGACTCACTGTTTGAAGGTTAGTATACAATAATAGAAGGGAAAAGGAAAAGTAAAGACAAACCCAGCAGGAGGAATAGAAGTAGATACAACAGTAACAGCTGGCGGCGTGAATGTGGTTGTGCTCAACTGAACAACAGCGGGGAGCGTTTGAACCGAAATGGACGTGCTGGTCGATACTGAGGTCGTAGTAATAGTCCTATACTCCTTTCAACGTTGAACTTTTTCTTCAAACATGGCTGGCTCTATTTTCGAGCTGCTAATACTTGAACCAAGCAACGAACTTACACAGGAAGAGGAGTGGTCGTTATAGTAGAGAATGAAGTTATTGTCGAAAGCTGCACACTCGTAGATGTCTGGATAGATACTGTAGTACTAGTGATGTACTGGGTGATGACCGGCGGATTTACAGTTATGGTTTGTGCAGGAAGTGTCTGAGTAAGAGTCGATGCAGAGAGTGTTTGTGTGATGGTTGAGGCAGGAAGAGTCTGGGTTACTGGCAAGGCACAAAAGTTAGCTGGACTTCCAAAAACCTACCATGAGTAGGATTTGCAAGGCCGAAGATTTCGAAAGAAAGCATGCATCTCAAAGAAGCCCTTGAGCATGACTTGCAGCATACTGTCCTTATTCGAGATCGCTAGACTTAGCCCATGGGTGGAAAACTCACTACCGGAACATTAGCTTAGTTTGTGGCCAAGGATGTTCGGAATGGATTTGAAAAGACGCTCGAAATCGAAGCTATACCGAGCCCGTATAACGCAATCATGAGTCAGTACTGGACGTACCCGGGAAGCGGATATTGTGTGAATATCGAATAGACGATTGAGGTTGCTGTAGCGGTCACCGTACTAGCAGGGAGTTGTTGCGTCACAGATGACGTTGATGTAAGCGTAGTAGTCGCCGTCGATAATGTCGTCGTCAGAGTAGTGCTACGAGTTGTGGTGGCGGTACAAGCTGTTAAGGTTTGAGTAGCAAAGACCTTGAATCATGTTCAGTCCATGCTTCCCAAGTTCTGGTTTGGCACGAACCGTGTTTGTTACTGTGACTCTGTTTAAGATTCCGCCTGTGAAAGACATCAGCGAGTCCTTCTCCAGGATGCGGTCTTGGGACCTGGTCTAATGGTGATACATGAGCTGTCAGAGATCCTGGATTGATCTTACCAAGGTCTATGGTCACTGTTGATAAAGAGGTCGTGGTGGTCGTAGCTGTAGTTGTTGATAGCAAAGTTGAGGTTGAGATCACTGGAGGAAGCGTGAGCGTTGATGTTGATGTTGTAGTGAGTGTGGAAAGAACTGTCAGCGTCTGACTCTGCGTGATGATAGCCAAGCGCTGTTCCGTTACAGTTACAGTCGGGCTGACTGCTGGGTCCTGTACATGTCAGCGCAACGCGGAGTGCGAAGAGATTCCTGTGTGCCATTGCAGAACGAAGAAAATTCTATGGAAGCTACATCATCGAGTTCAACTATGCTGTAAAATTAGCAAGAATTCGAAGTGGGCGACTGCCAAATGTCAAGGATCGGAGTGGTGCGTCAGGCTGCTGCGGACTGCACAGCTAAGGCGATGTGGCTTCGAAGGCAAGATCGGAATCAACGGCAGCCATGTTGATGTTGAATTACAAAGTGGCAATACAATGCGTGGAAGCATGACTTTAGTTCACATTCCTTGATATTTACGCCGCTAGGATGAGGCTCCGGTGCTCCAATCGGCCCGTCACGACTGGAATGTAGGTCACAAGTCAATACGACAATACGCGGACAAGTGAAACGATACTTCCAGGACTTCATCGGATTTTCGACTATGTACAAAAGTGCCGCTTCAATATGAACGCTGTGTCAAGTGTCGAAAATTCGCAGTTTACAATATTGGCGGCCCAGTCCAAAAGCGCGTCTAGCAGTTCGCCACTGCAGCGCTACCCATGGTCTTGTGATGAACGCCAAAGCCTTAACTATCAATGTCTTTGTTGATGGTCCTACCATCGAACTTCACTGTACGTACTTCTTTGTCTTTGCATTGCTCCAGTCTTATCGGTTGTTCGTCTCGAGTTGCTCCGATACATGATGCCAGCGCAAAATGATTGACAGTCATACGATCACCCACAGGTGTCAATATGCGACTTCCTATAGATACTCATTCTGAATCAGCTAGGTTTGCCGCGCATGCTTCAAGTTTTGGTTTGACAGACTCTGGCAAGCGCATGTGGTTGTTATCGAGGTTTGGGCCCCTGCCTAATTTCGGTCCCTCGGCTCGGCCTTGCATCCGGTAGACCAACAGGATTGTCTCGCTCCAGAAGACATTCAGCTTGACAAGTGACCCTCACGATGCGAATAACGATCAATCACTTCATCATTATCCACAGAGTACCAGAGTTCCTGGATTTCTTTCGCTTCTTAGGAAGTTGTATAAGAAAATTCGGAAGGTGTACATATCTGTTCGCCTGTTTTCAGCTGAAGTCTGTTCAGACTTAATTTACACTAAAGTCTTGCGGGTACCTGCCCGGACGTCCTTGTTCCTCCACCGTTGCGGGGCGTCGAGCGCGCCCTCGGGTCACGCTCCGTCCACTGATGCCAAGATTGCTTGGTATGTTGTCAAGCAAAGACTCCGTTATATTTGGGCTTTGTAGACATCTCCGTTCTTTGAGATTGGCTGCAGAGATATGCCTCCGCTCTGTAAACCTAGTAGGTTTATCGAATACTCGGATATTGCACGCCATATCTCAGCGACTCACTTTGGACAGCTTGGCAAAACGGTCCCCCTCGACCAAACGAACGGAATAGGATAGTTGCTTCAACCTGCAGTATTGATTTCAATACGGTCTAGTCGCATTTCAACGCCTCGACTTGTTCAGCTTGTGTGATGATGGTGTGTGTACCTGGAATCGAGCTTCATGCCCTGGCCTGCACCGTCACAGCTATCGCTCCGCCTCCCGACTCGGTAGTATAAAGCATACTCTTATAGCCATAGTGCTGATCCCAACCCTGAGCACTTCTTCTTATTCCTTCTTCGACACTACTTGATCAAATAACATTCCTTCTTTCATTCCAATCACTCCTTTCTGTATATTCACCTAACATGCTATTTACTACTAAGGTTGCGTCGCTTGCGGCGCTCATTTCGACAATGTCACTCGTCACCTGCCAGATGGGTGACGAAGTCCCTAGCGAGGCTGACTACCATATGCCTACCGAGAACCCAGATGCGCCGAAGCCGCAGATGCACTTAGGCTGCTACCAGGAGACTGCTCGAGGCAGATCGCTCAGCACTTACACAAGCCTCAACAATGCACGTATGACGGTGGAGCAATGCAGAACTCACTGCGAAGGTTTCAAGGCTACCATGTTTGGAGTCAGTCGTGGGACCTGGTGCTTTTGTGGCGATGTCTTCGGTACTGGTACAGTAGCAGCTCCTCTGAGCCAATGCAACACTGCTTGTGCAGGCGGAGGCGACGAATTTTGTGGATCTACGAACCGTGTCAACATCTACGGACCTAAAGAGTTCCTGACACAGCCAGAGGCACCCAGCACAATCGTGCACGAAGGCTGTTTTCAAGAGCCTACTCGAGGCAAAGCACTCGATGATTATCCCAGCCTCACCAATGCTAGGATGACTATACAGATGTGTCAAGATCACTGCTCAGCATATCAGGCAAAGCTCTTTGGTGTTGAGAGCGGAAATCAGTGCTACTGCGGCGACAAGCAGAAAAACGCAGTGAAAAAGAACAACAACGTCTGTAACAGGTAAATCACATCACGCCCTTACGACATCCCTTTGACGCTGTCTAGGCCTTGTGTTGGTGACAACAAAGCCTTTTGTGGCGCCACGAATCACTTCAACCAATACGCCCTTGACTTTTCGCAATACAAGAGCATTGGACAGTGGGGCGACTTGATCAAGTTCCCGGTTATTCCTGTAGCTATCTCGCTGATGCCACAGAGTGGAAATCTGCTCGTTAGGTCTGCAGGCTGGGCCAATCGTTGGACCTTCCCTGGCAACGGCAAGACCTACACTGCTGTCTACGACACCAAGAGCAAGACTGTCAGTGAACGAATCGTTAGTGAAACATCTCACGACATGTTCTGCCCCGGTATCAGCCTCGGCACGAACGGCAAAGTCATCGTGACCGGTGGTTCCACTCATCAAAAAACTTCAATTTTCGATGCGGGCAGCAACAGTTGGTCTGCTGCAGCTGACATGGCGATTCCCCGTGCTTACCAATCTAGCACACTCACTTCGGATGGCCTTGTCTTCTCGATTGGTGGCGACTTTCGTGGCGCTGGCAAGAAGAACGGAGAGGTATACAGTCCTATGAACAATACTGCTATTAAGCTCCCCGGTTGTCCTGTCGACCCTATGCTCATGGCTACCGGTCGTGGATCTTTCCGCGCTGATAGCCACGCTTGGTTGTTCGGCTGGAAGGAGGGTTACGTATTCCAGGCGGGGCCCAGCAAGGCAATGAATTGGTACGGCACACGCGGCTCTGGAAGCCAGAAGGGCGTTGGCAACCGAGGCGGCGACGCAGATTCTATGTGTGGAGTCTTCGTCATGTATGAGTAAGTGCTGCCAGTCGACCTTGGACGAGCATGGACTGATGTTTTTTAGTGCTACCAAGGGCAAGATTCTCACTCTCGGCGGTTCACCCAGCTACGATGGTTCTGCTGCAACATCGAATGCACACATCATCACACTTGGTGAGCCGAATCAGGGAGTCCAGGTTGAGAAGATTGCCAACGGTGCGTACCCGCGTGCATTCGCCAACGCTGTTGTGTTGCCAGATGGCAAAGTCATCATCTTGGGAGGAACCACCTACGCCCGTCTGTTCTCCGACCTCGACCCTGTGCTGTTCCCAGAAATGTTCGACCCTGCCACTAAGACCTTCACAAAGGTATATGAACCTTCTCCAAACTATCAAATATGCCGGCCCGATGCTGACAAGTTACAGCTGCGCTCTCATATTATCCCTCGCAACTACCACTCCACCGCGCTCCTCCTTCCCGACGCCACCGTCTTCCACGGCGGCGGCGGCCTCTGCAATGGCTGCTCAGCAAACCACTTCGACGGCCAGATTTTCTCACCTCCCTATCTCTTCCAAGCCGACGGCGTCACACCTGCCTCTCGCCCTTCCATATTTTCTGCTACAGACAAGGTCAAGCCAGGTGGAATGATTATGATCCAGATGGCTGATGCTGGAAGCTACTCCTTCTCCCTTATCCGCATGGGCAGTGCTACGCACGCAGTCAATACCGATCAGCGTCGCATTCCTCTCGAGACCACAGGCAGTGGTGCGGGCTACGAGACTAATCTTCCTAGTGATACTGGTGTTTTGCTGCCCGGGTACTGGATGCTCTTTGCTATTGATGCTAATGGTGTGCCGAGTGTTGCGAAGACAGTCCATGTCAGCCCTGATAATTAGGGTGTTGTTCTACCGTTCTTATGATTCTATCGTAAATGTTTTACTCATCGTTTTTTTTTTTGGAAGTACATTATTCAAACTTGTTACCTAAATACTGCCGGTTTTTCGCAGTCAACCGCTTCTGATTACTAAAATGAGTCAGAAGATGCCTGTTTTCCGGTCCTAACATGTGTGCTTTGTAACTCCCGCGCAGCGTTCTAATCATTCCACAGCGATCACGAGTGTTCGGCTAGACGTCAGGCCTTGGCGGTGAGTGAACTGCCGAAGCCCACGTGACTCTCTGTCCGATGTACCGAGGCATCTCGCTCCATGCAGCAACCCCATCCCCATAAAAGCACTCCGCTCTCCGGCTCTCCGCATCGCTCAACGTCTTGTGTGCCGATCAATACTTGACCTTCCTTTTCCTCTACACTATCTCGACTCACATCACATTACACAGCCAATATGACAGAACGCCTCAAGTCCATTGTTGCGCAGATCTCGCCCTCCACGAGCGGTCTCTCCGCCATGTCAGCGGCTCCACCATCCTCTCAGCACGACTCAGCTAATTCAACTGCAGCACCACCAAGAACCCCGATGATGTGGTCATCACCCTCGCCGTTCGCACACCGCTCACAAAAGCCCACAAGGGCGGCTTCAAGGACACCGCGCTCGACGGCATCCTTGTCAAGACGCTCAAGCAGGTTGTCGCTCAGTCCAAGCTGGACCCTGCTGTCGTCGAGGACATTTGCTGCGGCAATGTTTCCGACTCAAAAGCAGCATACTACGTCCGCGCGGCCATGCTCGCTGCCGGCTTCCCCAACACCACCGCCGGCTCCTCGGTCAACCGCTTCTGCTCGTCTGGACTGAAGGCCGTGCAGGACATTGCCAACCAGATCGCCGTCGGCGCCATCGAGTGCGGTGTCGCCATGGGCGCCGAGAGCATGACCGCTGGCGGCGACAGGCTCGAGCGCCCATTCGTCGACGAAGTCCTGCAGAACCCTGAGGCCAAAGACTGCATGCAGCCCATGGGGCAAACCTCCGAGAACGTCGGCAAGGACTTCAATATCTCGCGCGAGCGCCAGGACCGCTACGCCGCTGAATCCTACCGCCGCGCCGAAGTCGCCCAGAAGGCGGGCTGGTTCGACGACGAGATTGTTCCAATCAAGACCACAGTCAAGGACCCCAAGACCGGCGAGGAGAAAGAGGTCACACTCACAAAAGACGAGGGCATCCGCTACGGCACCACCTTCGAGTCCCTGCAAAAGGTCAAGCCCGCCTTCCTCCCTCACGGCGACCGATCCCACGCCGGCAACTCCTCGCAGCTCACCGACGGCGCCGCCGCAATATTGCTTATGAAGCGCTCCAAAGCCGAAGCGCTGGGCCAGCCCATCCTCGCCAAATACGTTGGCGCGACCGTTGCCGGCCTGCCCCCGCGCATCATGGGCATTGGCCCTTCTGTCGCCATCCCCAAGCTGCTGTCCCAGTTTAAGCTGACCATCGACGACATCGACCTGATCGAGCTTAACGAGGCATTTGCATCTATGGCGGTGTACTGTCTCGAGACGCTGAAGATCGACCACAACAAGCTGAATGTCAGGGGTGGTGCTATTGCGCTTGGGCACCCGCTGGGATGCACAGGTGCGAGGCAGATTGTCACAGGTCTGAGCGAGTGCAGGAGGCAAAAGAAGAAGATCTTGCTTACTAGTATGTGCATTGGTACTGGTATGGGTATGGCGGGGCTGTTTGTCAATGAGCAGCTGTAGGTCGTGTGTGTTGTTTAGCGAAAAGAAATTGCATGTTGTTATGATCAAAATACATCCGTCTACCCAGCTTCAGAGTGTGTCACGTCAATCACCTGGTAATGTGCCTATGAGAAGGCGCGTTAGTTGCTTTCATCTGCCTGCTAGGCTTCCAAAAGATGTTCATGGCTAGAGTATCTTCGACTTTCGCTGAATTCGGCAAAGAGACACTTCATGGCTGTCCTGAAATCCGAGATGATCGGGACAGGCGAAATGCTATCTCCATTCGCTCTCTTCTCTTGATCTACTCTCCTCCGACTATTCAATTTCAATCGATAAATATGCGTTCTTCTATCCCTAGAGGGGAGCTTCGAGAGCAGCATGGCCGAATACCCTGACGGTACATTTCATTGCAGTCATGATCAGAACACACCTAGTCAAAACTATGTCAGCCCAGTCAACGTCCTTTGCTGCGCTTCTTTCTCTATTCAAATTCAGCTGGGCGCTCGCATATGGCTCTAGAATCTAGGCGCCTATATGTCTGGGATCCTATTTATCGTCTCAAGAATGTTTCAGAATGGCCTACTCACAAGCGCAGATTGCCTAAGCACTCTGCGGCTTGGATAATGTCTGAATTCCAAACCTACGTATCTACCCGTTGACTGTCCTAATATGTTGCCTGATAATGACAAAAACAAATGCGATGTGCAGCTGGGCGCGATATGAAAACACTTTGCTTGCACTTATATCGATCTCTCCTCCCGATGCAATGTCAATAAGAAGCGATGGCCAATTGCCTAATCGTTCAAGTATGTTACAAACCCGAAGACCTTTATCATACTCAGATATATCTCCGCTTGTTCGGGGCCAGAGACAAGAAAGCATAGCTATTCCATATCTGAAGGTCAAGCCTCGTTAGGGACCAAAACAAACCCGTGCCTGCTCTTTTGTGGTGAGGAGACCGATTCTCCACCGAATTTGCCAAGCATTATGGCAGTCTATGACACGCAGCGAACCACTAGTAAGCTCGTTCCTCAGTTGATTTGGCTTTTGTTCTGACTCTGTCGTAGAAAGCATTTCGGAAGTAGAGCATTCAGACTTTCTCGTATCCAAAGTGCTGTTTGACATGCAAGAACAAGAGGAAAGCGACTAGAAACGCGCAGTAAGTGATTTCGTAGCCCTAAACAATAGTCATGGGACACAGGTATTACAGCAAGTGTGCCATACTAAAAAATTAACAAATAGGCAGATAACAATAAGCCTTACGTGTAGGATAGGTAAGCTAATACGTTTTGATAACCTATTACATCTACTTTGACTGGCTGCCTTACCTTGCATTACCAGGCTGTTGATTCCTTATAAAGCTGGCGTTCCAGGCACCTTCACTTGCTACATAGGACCCTTGCAATAGTACAGGGATTTACCCTACTTGTAATCTGCTAGCGATGTTGTTAATGTCGTACTTAGTTTTTCATAAACTCCGCAGGTGTTTCCCTTACCTTTACTAGGTTTTATCTCGCTTAATTAATCTGCTAAGACCTTGCTTTCAATATAATTAATATTGATGTTGTAAATCTGATTTGTGGGTGCACTAACACAGCAATACTTATGCACTGCTTAGCTTTATTTAATAATGCTGTATAACATATAAGAGTAGGTGCGCTATAATGGTGCCACATTTATTGTTACTACTGCTTACAGAAATGATCGCTTACTACTTGGTGGTGATGGTGGATCTTCCGGCGACAATAAGTGATACGTATTTTATGGGCCTGTTGTCATACTTGCTGTCGTACCACGCCAGGAGGCTTTGTCTACATCGTCTCTTTCATTATGCTAAGGAGTCTACTACCTTCGACGAAAGACAGCTTGATAGCCTCCGAATTTCTGAGCGCCGGTCGGAACGGCTCGCGAGGGGGCAGCGGGAACTCATTCCAGGTGCAGATGTATACTCTTATGTCAGCTTCTCCAAAATGCCAGATGGAATCTAGGTAGGGTCCTTGTGGGGAGAGATGCGGGCGAAGACACGCATCGCAGTTCGCATTCGAGATTTTGAATCTGTAAAGCTACCAAGTTCAGCATCAGCGGCGTGTCTGACTGCAAAGATCGAAGACATTTTACAGGACGGTCTAGCAGGTCTTGAGCTTGAAAAGATTGTGGATCAGGTCAAGGAATACGTTCAGGGCCAACACGCGGTCATCGCACTCGTGAGCGCCATCCTCTATCGCGACGTCTTTCAATCTCCGAAACTAACGTGCAGAAGTAACAGTTGACTGCTTGATGTCGCCTTGTACGTCAGTGCATGCTAAAATTTGCTGACCACCCAATTTGCACATACCATGGAAGGCCCCGCTGTCAGAGGCCTCCCCGCAAAGGTCGGGGTATTGAACTGCCTGTGATAGGTAAGAAGGCAGGTAAGCTTCTTATCTAGAGCCCTGTCTAAGTTTATTACGCCTTATGCAATGGCAAGATTGATCCCAACGTCCTTAAGTAGCTGGTTCAGTCTATTCTGGTTACCAGCAAAAGTATTGTAGGTGGGTTTCGGTGTGGCGGATAGTCTAGCTGTGGTATGGCAACTTTAAGAGTCGAGATTAGACAGACAGTTGCGCAGTCAGCTTGTGGAGCTGATCTGATTGGTGAGTGTTGCGAGCGATACGCTTCGTGATTTCGGCTCTAGCCCATGTCACTGGTCTCCACCTACATTACTTTCGCCGGCAACCACAGTAGGTTACAGGCCTCAGCGATAGTAGCAAACCCCAGAGACCGCGGTCTGGCGAGCCTAAGCATATCTCACTCTAACATAAAGAGTCTAACGTTTCCACCTGTCCTGCACAGGCACCTCGTAGTACTCTAACCAACCACAGTGCCTAAGTACTTGCGTACGAGACCCGTGGTGCTCATAGTACCAGATTGGAAGTGGCCTGCACGCTCTGGCAACGGTGATGCTCTTATTATCAACCGCCCGCCCCCCCCCCCCCCCCCCCCCCTTTCTCCACTTTTTCTCGGGTAAAATCCACACGAATCCTGCTTTCTGGAACTTGCAGTCATCAAGAATAGCAACTTTGGTTTTGAGAAGATGCCGGAGGGTCATGGTGTCCCCCGGCCAGGCACACTTGACATATCTGACAGCAAGTTTCGTGGACGATAGGAGGCAAGAGCGGCATCGAGTGTTGGCTCAGGTGCATCGAGTTCTCAGTTGCGGAAGTCCGGCAGTAAATGTTGATACATCAGTGCTGAACCGTCTTTACGAGTTTCCAACGGATTTTGGTGTCATCCGCGGACAGCAATCACCCGTCATCCACTTGGCGTCCACACAACTGCCTATGTTGTCCTAGCGCCGGCAGCTAAGCCTTCCTCCTAAACATATCAATCCACTAGCGCCTAGCAAATTCGCTCTTGATAATCGGAACTTAATATAAGAATCTCGCTATCGACTACGCCAAGATTCGTGGCATGCATGCAACAAGCAAGCCGACCGCCTAAAGCTTGGCAGGAGCAATGAGCTCCTCGCTACCAAGTTCGGCTGCATGCGCCGGAGAATACAATAGCCTCATCCTTCAGGCCTCCTACCCCGGTTTGCAACTTCTTGTAATCTTCCATGAATATTTGATTCGCGCCAACAAGGATTTACGGTGCGCTTCACCATTAGCTTCGCGTGATCGCACTCAATTGAAACGCTCTGTGTATACGGTGCACCCGTTTCCGAACCCACTGAATATGATCTCGAAATAAGCTACAAACACTTGGCAGAAGCCCGTCGCGCAGCTCCGAGAAAAACGTAACAGTACCTTCCCAATCAGCTAAGTAGCGGAGCTTCTGCGGTCACGTCTTATCCTCACTCTGCAAGTATGGGGTCACAACGACTGTTCACCAAGCCTTGGACGACTTCAAATGGAAGAGTCTATGGAGGGCTCGATAGCGCGAGTCGTATCTTTAATCTCAGCGAAAGAGGAAGGTCACGAATGCACGCCTTGGAGGGAATATAAAAGTTGGACAAATCCGATGCGTTAGAAGGCAGTCTTCGCAGCTTCTTCGCCACGATCTCCAGCCAGGCCAGACACGATCCGATCTTTCATCATGACCACCAAGTCCCTCATTCTCGGCCTTGCTGCCTTGTCTGCTGTTTCTGCTTCGCCAGTCCCTCAGTGGGATGACGATGTCAACACACCCCAGATTGTTGGTGGTGTCCCCGCTGTTGCTGGAGATTTCCCATTCATCGTTAGCATGCAAATCGGTGGCTCCCACTTCTGCGGTGGCTCTCTCTTGGACTCGACCACAGTCTTGACAGCAGCTCATTGCGTTGTGGGCCAGAATGTTGCCAGAGTCACGGTCCGCGCTGGAAGTCTTGTACGCCATTAGCTTCCATCTCATCTTGGTGCTGGACTAACCTATAGTAGAACCGTAGCACCGGCGGCGTCGTTTCTGCGGCCGCCTCTTTGAACGCTCACCCCCAGTACAACAGTGCCATCATCGACAAGGATGTGGCAATCATCAAGCTGCAAACTCCCATCGCAACCAGCTCGACCATTAGGTATGCCACTCTGGCAGCCGCAGGATCTGATCCTGCCGCAAACAGCGTTGCTAGGACCGCTGGATGGTACAAACCCCCTCCCAGCATCTTCATATGTGCCAGCTAACCAACTTAGGGGCACAACTCAAAACGCCGCAGAATCCTCTGTGACTCTGCGCAAGGTCGACGTACCGATTGTCGGCCGCGCCCAGTGTGTTGCCAACTACTTGCTGGACAGCCCGCCAAAGACAGTCACCACTGACATGATCTGTGCTGGGCTCGCCGCAGGCGGCAGGGACTCGTGCCAGGGCGACAGCGGCGGTCCCATCGTCGACGCGAACACGGGCACACTGATCGGTGCTGTCAGCTGGGGAACTGGATGTGCGCTCCCTGGATTCCCGGGCGTCTATGCTAGGATCGGAAGTCTGCGTCCTTTCATCAACCAGTTCCTCTGAAAAGGCTGACTGACAGGGACCCGGTCTTGCGATGAGATGGAATTCCTAAAGCATTCGATTGCTCATTGGCAGACACCTCATGGTTAACGAATCGGCTCAACCAATGAGCCCTATCTCACAAGTATCTAAACACACCTTCAAAATAAAATTTGCTTGACTGCCACATACTCATAACCGACGTTGAGCAGTTGTTGCCCAACTCTCGGCATCTTGTGAACAAAACTCGTATGAAGAAGGCGCACCCTTCACTAGAAATCTGTGACTTCCCCTGCCTAGCATGTTACGAATGTGACGCAATCCGATGTAGCAACTGCTGAACCCATTCCGCTTTCGGACCAAAGCAGAATACCATGCACAGAGGATATGTATCTATCTTCACTTGTTCCTGACTAGGACACGGATCACTATGCGTCCGAAGATGAAAGAGCAGTTTGAGTTTTCGGTGTTTTCTTCCAGAGAATACAGAACCAGTAGCAAAGGCGAAGAGACGTGGATAGAAGTTTGGTAGGGCTTGGCAGTTCCGATGGGGGTCATTGGGGGTTAGAAAAGAGGTAGATACCTGAGGTTTAGTGGCCATATACTGGGTTTGAGGCATAGATCTGAGGGGGGGGGGGGGGGGGGGGGGACAAGAAACATAGTCCTTCTACAAGATTAATTTTAGACGGACTTAAGCGCTGCACATACAGCAGTAATGTCAAGATCCCGGACAGAGAAATAGTAGAGCAGACATAAGCAGGCTGTAATTTTAATTTAATTTCACGAGCAGGAAAGGATATCGGTTCTTCTAGGAACGGTGCGCTCGTTCGACGGACTTTGCATCCATCTGTCGAAAGTGACAACTTCAATAGACACCAACAATACTCATGGTTGAGGTGTGAATGTGCCTCTTGATTCGTAGTACTATACATGTTCGTGCTGCTCGAACGACCACAACTAACGGTGTGTGTAGCATTGCCCGTACAATCGTCTATGTGTTGAAGGGTGAGATGTCCTTAGTGCCGGGGCATAAGCATACGCTGATGACGGTTCAGAGCTTGTGTATGGCGACGAGGAGGACACTAGGCTCTGATGGTACGTTGGGTGTGTGTAGGCGTGCACGTGCGGGTTTGAGGTGTTGAAGTGCTGTACGGGCTGTTGCAGACCCATGCCTGATTCCATATCGTTCCACTGGCCCTGCGTGTTTGGTATTGTTTGACTTAGGGAGGCTTCGGAATACACCGGCCACATTGTGCAATCGAATGCGTCGAAGTCGGCGGGCAGAGTGACACTCGGATTGCTGATGCCCGACCACGGCCAAGACATCTCAGCACTGCTGACATGTGGCATTTGACCTTGGTATGGTTGTGAAACACCCGCAATGAACGGTGTCGGCATGAAGTCCAGTGTCACATCACCCTCTACCTGTAACGGGGTTCCGGGGTCGGAGGATGAGCTCTCGATGCTGTCATCGTACGGAGCCAGTCGATTAGTGCTTCGACGTGTGAGTACCGAGTAGCGATTCTTGACGCAATTCTTTGACCTTTGAGGAAGGTATCGCTCCTGTATGTCTTTCCAGTGCCGCCCAAGGCTCTCAACAGCTTTAAGTAGGGCTGCGTCCTCATCCCCGCGCCACTCACTCCGATCAAGACGAGGGTCCAGTGATTGCTGCCACCGTTTGGCACACTGATCAGCGCTGCGTGAGGATACACACGTCGCAACCTTGGTCCATTGGTTTCCATACCGTTGCACGCCGTGGGTCAAAAGCTCGTCCTCGGACTTCGACCACTGCCCTTTTTTCAAGCCTTCTGCCACTGAATTGTGCCACCTCTTCCTGCAGTCCTTGTTGGATCGCCCTGGGAGAGCCGACGCGATTTGGCACCAGTCCCTACTACAGCCCTGTACTTCCTGCGCATCGACATGCTTGCGAAGGATGTCATCTTCTGCTGGCGTCCATCGACGGGGGTTCCGCTCGCTGCCTGACATTGCAGTGTTGAGATGTTGAGCAGGACGAGTCTGTTCTTAGAAGTGCAGTGATATGAATTGAAGGAGATGTAGGTTAATTAGAGGTGAACAAGTAGATCACCCATGTGGAGAAGACGTTGCTTTGTAGTGGCCGTTTCAGGCGACCAGCCGGTTGTAAGCTCAAAGGGGTGCTTTCAACGCAGATGTACACACACTGTGATTCTGATACCGGGAAACAGGCACTGCAAGTCGACGGTTGAAGATTGTACAGTCCGCCGGTCAAGCAACAATATGTTGTGGGATAGTCGATTGCTGATACAGCAGTCGCATGGGCTTTGTTCGAGTACTATTGTAAGGATGCACACATCATCATTGGATACCACGGTGCTGCGTTGCATACAGTCTTGGCTTGGTCAATGTGAAGGGCCGACCTCCGGCCTCACTTCTTGGTCCGAGAAACCCGCAAAGAACCTCTGACAATGCAATGAGTCCAGCGTAGGCCATTGACCGGTACGGTACACCGCAAGGCTGGAGGCGGTCTGTCAAGTAGCGTCGTCAGCTTATTGTGCCACAGCAACGATCTACGAGACAAGGCTGAGAGGCGCTGCAGACATGCTTAGCTCCCCGAGTGCTAGGTTCAAGGGCCATTGTTTGTTTCTTGATAGTGTGTGGTCCAGGTGCACCACAAAGGTCGGTGTAGGCGAATCTTGTACGACCCTACGTAGGTGCGCACGTAAGCTGTGACATAGGTGCGTAAGTAAGCGAACGGGTGGGCTGTGTCTTCACGAAACCAAGAAAGACTGCATTCTGTGGTTCATGTAACGCGGAGATGTAGAGGGCGGGCCCAACCCATAGGTGAGCTTCTTTAGTGTGCCAAGGTACTCAAGTTTGGCAGGAATGGCCAACGCTGCAGGTACAATCACCGAGCTTGGGTCTGAACACGATTTTATTGTGGATGCAAAAGTCGCACTGCTAACACGGACAGTTTTCTTTCGAGGGTGTGAGTTTGTGATCGCACTTCCTTGATGCAGTGCGCTGCAAGATGGGCGGGTGACATTGAGCGCGGGCAGACGCTGCCGAGAGGAAAGACATAGCGGTGACGGTCGTGTTACCATGCTCGCAAGCCAAGTCTGGCTCCGTTCATGCATTCCATCCAGGTTGCGCCCGGTGGTGCACGTCAAAGAAGCGTGAAGATGTACCCTGCCCCCGTTCTCAGCCCTCGAGGTGGGAGAGCATCGGTGCCACCACGCACATGCCGCGTGAGTGGGTTGCCCTATGCACGCATCGCCACATGTGCTCGATGCTAGATTTGCGCGTCGGTAGCGGCCGAGAAGCGTCTTTCACGACTTGCCCATCAGCCTCTGTGCCTTCTCCAGCAATACCTTGCTCTCTCGCCCTAGCTTTCTCTGCCCGTTGGGACCTCCTCTGGCCTTGGCCATGGCCTTCCTGAAGCGCTCACGCTCGGCGATCTTCTTTGTACGTTCTCTGTCTGCCTCTTCCCTCGCCTTCTGTCGCGCCTCTGCTTGCTCCTGCTTCTTGCGTGCGATTTCAGCCTCCTTCTCAAAGGGCTGTGGTCGTGTCCGTCTCTGTCGCCGCTCAAACTTGGGCGTCTCCTTCTCAGGCTCTTCAAGCATTTTCACTCGTTCGGGGTGAGGCTCGAGTGTGGGCTCTGGAACTGGTTCGGCGCGCTCATTGTCCTCCGGGTTGGCTTCAGCTTCGCGGTCATAGACTGATTTGCGCGGCGCATCCTCTGCCTCCTCCTCGCGTGCCTTGAGCTTGGCATACTGCTTCTTGAGCTTCGCCTTGTAAATGACATTCTCCTTGATCTTCTGCACTGCACAGCCGTCAACACCGACTGTATCAAAAGTAACACGACAAACTCACCTTTGCGCTTGTGGACGCCGTCAGGCAGGTTGGCGGGTCCGATCTGGAAGCCCTTCTTCTGCTTCTTCACCGGCTTGCTTGAGTCGCCGTCATGCGCGCGTTTTTCTGCCATGTTTGCGACTTTTGTGTTTTACTGGAATCTACATGATGCGCGTGGGAGGCGCGCGGATTTCTTTTGGTCTTGGCGCTGCAATCGATAAGACGGAACCAAGAAGCGCTTTGGTGGAGACAGGCCCGCTTCGCCTTCGCGCCCGGAGCGTCTCGCAGCGGGAGCGTCCAGGCTTTGCAGAGGGGAAGCAAAGGCCGTTCTTCGTCGTGTGACCTGCCCGCAGCAGCCAGCCCGCCGGCCAAAACCGGTCTGGCCGCAACTCCGCTCCCTATCAGCGCCCGATAAGACTCATCGTCGCAGCCGAGCTCGCCTTTGTCGACCATCACAGCGCGTCATCCTTCAAGATCCTGCCGCCCTCACCTCCGCACCTTGCGCCTGGAGATCCACAGCGTTTCGTCTCAAAGTCTGGCAGCGAGTGCACGGTGAGGCAGCCACTGGAGCCAGCGCATCGTTTCGAGTCCAATTGAGTTTTCGTTATTGTCGTTTGCCGGGCCAGCAGGTGCTCCAACCACTTGATCCTGCCCTGCCATCTCAGTGCTCCGTTTCGTCACGCTTGTCACACCTCGCTGCCTCGACTCTTGTTAAACTATTGTCCTCCACTGTACCTATGTTGTCTTCCGCCATAAGTCGTTTGAAGCATGCCGATATTTCATGATCCTCAAGACAGTCCGCCCTGGCGGACTGCATCACGCCAGATGTCGTCAGCTGAGCCCCCGCAAGAAGTAGTGGCAAACCTCGACGACGACGTGACTCCTATGGGCAGTTTGTCTCTGGAGCGTATCCTGGGGTTCACCAGTACAGACGAGCCGGTCAGCCAAATTACACGGCCGACTTCGCGCGATCGCAACGGCTTGATTGAGCGCATCAAACGAGTGAAAAGTCCTTTGTGGCAGTTTCGCCAGGACGTGAGTAGATGATGCGTTTCGTAGGCCTCGACTTGCGGTTGCGAGAGGCTAGATTTTGGAGTGTTGAAGCTGACAGTGCCCTCAGAATGCGAATCGTCGCGACCGCGGTCCTCAACCTTCGCGGCCATGCTCTCGAGATTGCCCAAATCTGCCCGGTAGCCCTTCCAGCGAGCTCAAAGTAGTAGGTACAGCAGCGCCCGACTCGCTCTCCCACCATGAATCGGCGGGTCTGGAGATTGCACGACCTCGGTCGGCTCTACACTCTGGAGACTTCCGTGAGTCGGATGGGGGCTCAGGAGCAGGCAATGCTCCCTCGTCTGGTTTCCTAGCGACATCACCCGTTGTACCATGGAACCGCTCATTCCCTGCAGCTGCTACACCGGCCTCTCAGAATACTGCTCGCTACGCCTTCAACAATGCGCTCAGCTACGACCCTCCACCAGTATCGCAGGCCCGGACGATCTCGCAGTCACCGTCGACTTTGTTCGCGTTTATGCCACCCACAAGTCCGTTAGTGCAACAGCTCAACAACCCTGACCTGGACTTCACGTCGCGGCCAAGCTCGAGGCAGAGTTCAAAGAGTCCAGATCGCAGCAACCGGCGTCACACCTTTTCACCCGACTCTCTCCAACAATACCAGACACAAATGGCGAGATCTGCGTCTGGCACCCCTGCAGCACGGCATCTGCGACGTAATGGGGCTGCTCCATATCAGGCGCACCAACCCAGGCGATCTGTGACCTCTGTTAGTCAGTTCGAACCCCACTCCAGCCCGCAGACGCCATTTGCGGCCCGCAGGCCTTCGATATCAGATGCGTCTCCCTTACAACACGCACCTATGGTAGGATCGTATGAGGAGTCGATACTCCGTGGCCGAATGTCTACCACGCCTTCAAGACCTTTGGACTTTGTCGCCAAGATTGGTGTGCTTGGACGAGGGCACTGCAAGTCGAGCCTGAAATGCCCGCCACACGTGACAGTGCCGTTTCCCGCCGTGTTCTATAGCTACAACACCGGGAATGGTAGGATCTCAGACAACGAGCCAAGTCCCTACGTCGGTCTGATAGACCTGGAGCACTCGCTGGCACCACCAGCAGAAACCCACGATCCCAGTAAGCGCAAACGGCGCCCTGCGACCGATCAAGAGAATCTCGACTACCGCCTACAGTTCGATGACGAAAACGCCGGGGAGGGTGGGACCGTCGAGCTCCGAAGAAAGGAGAAGAAGAAGCGCAGATCGACATCACCTAAAGCGCCACCAGGAGGCTGCTATCGCATCCCGGCCGAAGGACAGCTCCAGATCGTGCTCAAGAACCCAAACAGAACTGCTGTGAAGCTGTTCCTTGTACCATATGATGTGTCGGACATGGAAGCTGGCCAGAAGACATTCATCCGTCAACGCAGCTATTCCGCTGGACCTATCATCGACATGCCTTTGGCGTCACGAAAGAACTACGGGACGGACCGACCAGAAGCTGCGCTTACCAACTCAGATGATCCAAGAGACCGACCTATCCTACGGTACCTCGTCCACTTACATATATGCTGCACTGGGAAGGGCCGCTACTACCTTTACAAAAGCATCCGGGTTGTCTTTGCCAATCGAGTACCAGATGGGAAAGAAAAGCTGCGCAACGAGATTCAACAGCCCGAGCCAAAGTACAGCACCTACAAGCCCTCACGCGACTCGACCGCACAGGCTGCACCCTCACCGAGCGCAACATCTGCCCACCGGCGTCAGAGCGCAGCCTGGCCGCTCTCCCGATCTCAACAGATGTACGACCAGATGGACGGTCTTCCACAGAACCCCCAGCTGCCTCCTCCTGCCGTGCGCTTCACGGGCGGTCCATTCAGCACATCCGCGTCTGGGGAGTACGATTCCAACATCCCACTCATGCAGCCTATACCTTTCAATCTGACTCGTCTGGCTGCTATCGAGTCGCGTCCTGTGTCTCGCGAGCGCATGGATATTGACCCGAAGAGCCCCTTCAGGTCACCGCTTGCGTCGCCTCTGCCGGGTCTCGAGAACCTGATTGTCCACCAGGAAGCCACGTTCGAGAAGCTTCACAGGGGCGACGTCGGGTATGGCGGTAACGCCTTCTCGCCACTTGGAAGTCCGGCCTCGCCGCCAGCTGCTGGTCTTCTGGCGCAGCGGCTGCGTGGACTGGAGGTGCAGCCTGACAACGAGACGGACTGAGAGTGCGTCTTTTCACTTTTCTTGTTCCTATCTTTCACATTTATTCCTCCTCTCATGTCATCTTCGCATCGAGCGTATAATACCCCTGGCTCTCGCCACTGCCTGTTCGTTATTTTCCTGCATCGGCGTTGTAGAAGGACTGCCTGTCATGGGCTTTCAAGGCGTGTGCATTTTCTTGTTTTTTTTTGTACATAGGTTTGTGTACTTCTCTGTGAATATGACCTGGTGTTGCAGTCTTGTGTCACCAGATGACCTTTCCTGAAGTCACCCGCAAGAGGCAGCAAGAGTGGTGAGGGTCTCCCTTGCTTTCAAGGCTAACGATACACTCCATCCCCATCAATCAATTGCCGACGTCTCGCAAACTCCAAACCCGCCCCGGCGCTGTGCATACCGTATTCAAGGTCCGAACCGAGCTGCGGCACAACTTGCGCAAACCGCCTGGACTAGACCGTGAATCTTTCAACCGCCCACACGGGAACTAGACACTAGTCGTTACGCTACGCCGCTAGCAGACATCTCATCTAAGCATCAACTCCAACCTCGAATCGCGCAATCGCAGGCTGTTCAAAAAAAAAATTCAACTTCCCTGCGTGTGAAGGCACTGTGCGCAGTGTCAGTGTCGCAGCGCTCTCCATGTCGCCCACCGAGCGCACGCCTCTGCTGGGCGGGAACCCCCTGCCCTTCCTCAACTCGGACTTTATTGGCAACGGCAGCAGCCGCAAGCAAGACGTGCACAAGCAGTTCTGCCTCCTCGTTGGCGTTCCGCCGTCCGACCACCCGGTGGACGCGCCCAAGCCGGCCAACTTCAAGAGGACGCTGTATGGCCGCGCAGTGCAGACGCGCAATGCGCAGAACGCGACGTATCTCTTCACGGCCGCGCTGTCGAATACCCTGCTGCTAACGCAGGTTGTGCTGGGCGCGGCGCTGACGGGGCTGGGCGCGAGCGAGTCCTCGCACATCCTCATCACGGTGTTTGGCGCACTGAACACAATCATCGCGGGCCTGGTCGCGTATCTCAAGAGCAGGGGCCAGCCGATGCGCGCACGGATGTACCGGGACGATCTGGATCGCGTCGTCGACGAGATGGAGAACAGCGAGGTGATGTGGTTGGGGATCCAGCAGGGCGTGCACGGGTACGACGAGATAGCCATTGACGACACGGTGAGCGTGAGGAGCGAGGTGGCGCGGCTGACGCGGCTGCTGGACAAGGCTGTGCGGAGCAACACCATGAACGACCGTGAGTTGCTCACCGTCCGCCAACAGGCCCGACGTTGCGGCGTGCTAATGCTGGCCAGCCGATATGTACATGAACGCCGTTGGCGAAGGCGCAAACGCCGCTCTGCGCGCCCGTCCGCAGCAACCGCAGGTCATTTCCGCCCCAGAGTCGTCTCCAAGCGCCAACGGCAACGCGTCTGCGCCCGCCAACAGCGTCGCTCCGTCGCCGCACGAAGACCCGGATGCCAGCCCCGCGACAGCGCCGCCGAAGCAGAAGAGCCCGCCGTCCAGTCCGCCGCCGGAGCCCGCAGACGACCCCGCCAAGTCTGAGCCCGTCAAGGATGCTGCCCCTGTGTCTGCGTCTGCGCCTGCGCTGTCGCCGGTTGTTGCCGTGGAGCAGCCGCCTAAAGAGCCCGTCGTTGGGCCGGCTGAGGGCGCTGTGGGTGGGGGTGCGGAAGGGAAGCCCGTGGGCGAGGACGCGGAGGCAGGTGCAGACGGGGATGCTGGTGCAGACGGGGAAGCCAGCTCAGGCGAAGACAGCGCCACGAAGAAAGGCGAAGAAGGCCTGGCGGGAGTGTGAGGGGGGGGGGGGGGGGGGGGGGGGGGGATAGCATCTGCAGCGTTCAAGCGAAGCGAAGCGATATCGTGTCATGTTTACGCATCATGTTCCACTCCCTCGACGTCTTGTGTGCGTCTTTGTCAAGCAGTGAAGCGAGTCAGTTTGTTGGATACAATCTCCGCATACCGTACAAAGTGAATGTATTGGGGCCTGTTTCTTGACCCCCTCCCCCCCTCGGCTTGACTGCGACTGGTCATCGTGTAACACAGCACGGCCATGCGCGACCTCTTCGGTGCGTCTTCTCTGGGAGGTGCGGTGCGCTGTCTGAGCGTCTCGAGAGGGGGGGTTGTGTAGGATCTACCAGTAAGTTGTATAGTCGCGTTGAGAAGTGTGAGCGTGTGGGGGTGTATGATATAGACCGACGAGGAGAAGAAGAGAAAGGAGGGAAAAATCACAGGCCAAGAAGCAAGGCAACACTCTCAACCACCCTTCCATCCAGTGCAGGTACAAAACCAGGCAAACCACGTGTCCGTCCATCCAGTGTCAGACACAAACCAGTCGTACAACGAGGTCTCAGTTAGTAATAGTAGTTTAGTACAGCAGTCATTCTTCTTACCGCCACACAGGGGCATATAAGCAATCCTGCTAGCTTAGGGGTAGAACAGTAATGCTATTATTACAACAACATTCTCGGCTTTTGCCTCTTCAACAGATGCTGGGGGCTTGTGTTTCGGAGAGTGCTAAGCATCGACAAGTAATTACATCCCACGAGCGCGCGCTTCTTGGACGAGGAAAGGTCGTGGTTAGAAGGGGTTTTTTCCTTCTTTTTGTTCTCCTCCCAAACGTCTCCTCCCCCATCATCGTCCACTCCTCATCCCAAACCTCTCATCCCCGCCTCCCCCGAAGTCCTCCCCCACAATCCCACCCCCTCCGCCCGCTGTCCCCGGTCCGCCCGGTCCACCGCCGATACCGGCTATGTCGCTGTTGTAGATTGAGACTCCGCCGTTGTGGGTTTTTCTCTTTTCGCGGCGGCGGTGCTTCTGAGCTTTGAGTTGGTCGTCGTTTGAGGAGGAGGAGGAGGAGGAGGAGGAGGAGGGATGCGGTTTGCTGGCGTGGGAGCCCATGGTGTTTTTTGGTTGCAGATACACGCGGTGAGAGAGAGGAGTAAAGTGGAATTTTACTAGGAAATGTAAAGGGTTCAAAGATGGTCGAGATGTAAATGTGTAACGCGATCACACATCCATTCCACCCATCCACAACCCTCAGGCTTTATATATACATACACATCCTCTCCACTCCGTCTCGACCCACAACTCCCTCCCATACGCTTTTCCGTACCCCCCTCCCCCCCCCCTTCTCCACAGCTCACTCGCCCGCCTCCCACCAATGTCTGTATTTAGTAGCAGCGAGGAGGCTCAGGCGTCCCATCCGGTCCCCACCCGCCATGACGTCAGGTCCCACAATGCACCCTTGACATGCGGCTCAGCGGGTTGTTCACCGGGGAGAAAGAAAAGCTCGGGATTAGCGCGAGGGTTGTGGCTGTGAGGGAAACGTGCAGGACGCAGTAGTTAACCTAACCAACTAATACTACTGTAGTACAAAGGGGCTCGTTTCTTCTAAGCGATTATGCTCTAGAACAACAGAACTGTATGTTAGCTATAACTCGCTATTCTACTACTTAATTAAATAATCCTTTTTTTGCAGAAATAAAGGGCATGCTACTCTCTATTATTATTTTTTCTATAAGGATTAATTTCTAGTTGTGTTCTGCATGCAGTACTTGTAGCTAATATAGGGTTCTATGATGTTCACGGACGATCGCTTAAGAGAGACGAGCTCCTTCGCAGCAGACTAGGGAGGGACTTGGTAGACCTAACCTACCTGACTAACGAAAATAATAGAACTTTAATTAGCAACCTTGTGAACAAACCTGTTCTTAACGTGTTCTTAATACATTCCCTTGTTCTTCTACTTGATTAGCCAAGGTTAGGGTTAGCCAAGGTTAGGGATCTCTAGAATCAATTATATCGCGTTGGAGAGTTGATCTAACTATAGATACCGTATATATAAACGCATTTATTTGGCAATTATTACGTGACTGGTTGGGTCAGAATTAGCGTTGGTCGGAAACGGGGTATCAATAATTGATTGATTGACTGCTGCCACAACAAAGGGCCCTATTCGTGAATTACCCACACATAACAAGTCAGACGGCCCAGCCCGGCAGGCGATACAAACACCAAGACACCATGTGCGCCGGGGAATATGGAACGAAAAAAAAAAAAGTCACGCCCATCTTCTTCACGCCTCGACCCCCTCGACCTTTCGTAGAAACTCTCGCACGCGGCCGACCTCGACGCCGTCCAGGGGATCGCTGTCCAGCGCGGCGACGAGACTGGGCAACACCTCGTCGATGCGGTCTTCCTGCACGTTTGTGCAGAGACAGACGACCTGTCTGAACATGGCTTCCAGCTGGCCGTCCTTGTCTTTGAGCTGCCTGCTGCGCTGCAGCAGCGCGGCGTTGGACTGGCAGTAGACTTGGATGCGCTGGCGGAGGACGTTGGTGGGGATGGACGCGAGGCTGGGCGAGAGGGCAGCGGAGGGGGAGAGTGAGAGCGGCGTGGAGAGGTACGAGGGACCGCCCGAGGCCTGGCGGATGAGGTGGTCGCCTTCGGCGCGGACGGCTTCGGGGAGGTCGGCGGCCTGGACGAGCACACCGGCGCCTTCTGCGTCTGCGTAGCCGACTTGGCGCTTTTGGGAGAGGTCGGTTGCGGCGTTTGTGGCGGCGAGCATGTGCCGTTGGGGTTCAAGCCAGCGCTTGAGGTTGGCGATGCGCTTGGAGCGGTCTTGGCGCTGGCGGAGACGGGTGCGGAGGGTCTCGAGGCGTTGTTGTTCCGACTTTTGGAGCGAGGACAGGGTGCTGATGGTGGAGTTTGTTTGGTCGATTAGGTCTTGTTTTAGGCGGGCTTCTTGGGTGAATTGTAAGGAGGCTGACTGCAGTATGCCGTTCATTACTGGGTGTGTTAGTGAAAAGTTCTCTGTTCAGTATCACAGTCACGACGTACATGGCTGGATCTCGCGCACTGTTTCCTCCACTTTGGTCAGCGGCGCCTTGCCTTTTGACGGACTGGCCGCAGACGCGACCGTCTCTGCGTCACCCTGCAAGTCGTTACCCACGCCAAAGTCAATGGGCCGCGTGCCCTTGTGGTTGGGAATGGTGGGGTCGGCCTGGACTTCGAGCAGCTGGGAGATGATGTTGCGGTTTCCTATGCGTGCTGCCAGGTTGAGGGCCGTGTTTCCGGCCTTGTCTCTGGCGTTGACCATTTCCTGCATGAAGCGCATCAGTCCTATGGGCTTGGGGTAGTTGCTGTTCTCAAGAAAGGAGGGGATCTGGTTGGCGCCAATGTTGCTGCGGACGAGATACTCGAGCAGTGCTTCGAGGTAGTACTTGCTGGAGGCTGCACGGCCTTTGATGGCGCATGTGACGGCAATGTGGTGCAGAATGGTGCGTCCTTGGGAGTCGCGGAGCTCGATGAGCGGGGCCAGGATCTCGAGCGTCTCTGGAAAGCAGCTGTGGTCGAGGCTGTTGTTGACCGAGACGGCGCTCATGAGGGGCGTCTGGCCTGTCGCGCTGCCTCTAAACATGTTGGCGCCCTTGGAGACGAGCAGGCGCATGAGGGAGACTCTCGCAAGGGTGGCTGCCCAGTGGAGGGCCGTGTTGGAGCTGTTGTCGATGGGCATGTCGAGGTCTGCGCCCGAGAGGTGTAGTATTGCGGGGTGGTTGGTGAAGTCTGTGCGAGTCTGGTCGGCGAACAGGTCGGTCAACATGGCCTGCTTCTCCTCGTTGATCTTGCTGTCTGGGTAGGGCAGTGGCGGCAGGGCGGTGGGGACATCTCCGTCGGGCAGCGTGATGGTGTGGCCGGTCTGGTGGTGGTGGAGGTGGTGGAGGTGCTGGTGCTGGTAGAAGGAGTCGCTGGGCTCGGTGGGCGAGCCGTGGTCGCGCATCATGTCATCGTCGCCGCCGCCGCCGTTGGCGCGCTGCGAGAAGGAGTCGTCGTGCGACGCGCGGATGCGTTTCCTGGGGGGCTCGTGTGCGTCGTCGATGCCGGTGCCGTAGGCCGAGTCGGTGTGGGGGTTTTGGGCGGTGAAGCTGCGGTCCGAGGCCAGGCTGTGGATGCTCTGCTGGCTGCTCGTGCGGAACGAGTCCTGGCTCTGCAGGGGGCCGGGGCCAGGGCCAGGGCCTTGGGAGGGGCGGGCCATGGAGCGGCGGGCAGCGGGCTGCGAGGCGGTGGCGGGACGGGGCGGGGCGGGCGAGTTGAGGCGGGCGACCTTGTTCATGGCGGCCAGGGCGCTGGTGGCGGTGGAGGAGATGTTGCTGAAAAAGGTGCCGCCGATGGCCTGGCTCTGGGGGCGGCCGTCAATGGACTGGGTGTAGAAGCGCTTGCGGTTGGCGGCCATGGCCTGCTCCTTTGTGGGCGTCTCGATGCCGTGGCCCTGGCCGGCGCCGTCGGCCGTCATGTCGTAGTCGAGCAGCGGGCGCAAGATGTCCTCGACGCCGTACTGGCGGCAGAACTCGCGGCCGCGGCGGTAGTTGATCCAGGTGCCCTGGTACTTGCCGTAGCCGCCCTGGACCTTTTCGTGCTCGCCGGTGAGGATCTCCTTCTCGAGGACCTTTGTGCGCTTGCCCTTGTCGACGCCGGCAACCTTGAGGATCTGGGTGGCATTGAGCCAGCCGTCGGAGCGGCGGCGCATGACGGCGACGCGGTTGACCTCGAACTCGTAGACGGAGACGCCCGAGTAGACGGCCGTGTAGATCTGCGGCTTCTCCATGGGCGGCGGCGGGTAGGCGGCGACGTCGGTGAAGGAGCGGCTGAAGCCCGGGGCGGCCATGAGGCCCGAGTGCGAGTGCGAGTTGGTGGAGTGCGCGGGCGAGTGCTGGTACATGGGGGGCGGCGGGCGCGGGCGCGGGTGCGAGGGCGAGGGCGAGGGCGAGGCGGCCGACGGAAATGAGCGGGCGACCTGCTGCATGGCCGGGGGGGAAGAGTTGCGGGCGCAGCGGTGCAGCGGTGCGGCCGTGGTGTAGCGGTTCGGCCGTGGTGCAGCGGTGGTGCTGGTGCTGGTGCTGGTGGGGAGCCTTCGCGTCCAGCGCTCTGCTACACACAGAACGCGTCTCGCACGGGGCCAATCACGCCAGCTCGGCCCAACCACAACGGCCGCATCAGCCAACCTCGAGCCGTCGAGTCGTCGAGTCGTCGAGTCGCAGTCGCGAGGCCTCGCCCAAGACGACACACCGTCTGTTCATGCGCCCGCTGCACCTCCTGCGCGCCCTCCTGCGCGAGGCCTCGTATCTGCCCGACTCGACTGCCCGCACCTACTTCCGCCGCTACATCGTCGCCCGCTTCAAGGCCTACCAGCCAGCCTTCCATGCCACGGCCTCGTTCGACGTCGCCGCCGTCGCCAGATACCGCCACCGCTCCTTCAGGCGTCGCCATGCCGCCATCATCGATGCGCGCGCCGGCCAGCAGCAGCGCAAGGCGCACAAGGGCCTCAACTTGCTGCGCCGCGCCAACCAGGGCGAGGGCCCGTGTCTCCAAAAGGTCCTGTGGTTTGCCTACGGCCGTCTGGGCCGCCGCAAGTACGCCCTGCTTGACGACCTGCTCAAGCCCGACCCCCTGTGGCCCGAGGGAACCCCCCCGCTGCAGCAGCTGTACCGCAGCAGCCTGCGCTGTCTGCAGTACTTCGACGCCCCGACCGTCCGCAACGGCACCCACGTCGTCCACATCTCCAACCAGTACCCGCGCCTGCGCGCCGTCATCACCACCCAGGCCCACAACCATCTGTCTCTGCGCCGGCCCTTGAAGCGCGCCCAGCTCCGCACCCCCGTCCTCAACGTCTGGGAGCGGCCCATGCCCGTCAAGCGCGCAGTCAACAACGTGCGTCGCTGGTATGCCGAGACCATGACCCGTCTGTTGCCTGCCCTGCCCACCGACGAGTGGGACCGCATCGACGCCATGAGCAGGGGCGTCCAGCGCATTGCCTTTACCAAGAGGCGTCGAGCACCGGCCCCTTCCAACGCCCAGCCTGCCCTGGACCGCGACACAATCCACCACCACCTCGCCATGGACAAGCTCAGCAAAGCAGACCGTCCGCAGGGCATAGATCGCCCGCACGTCCTCACCGCCCGCTACATGCGCCGCCTCTACTCGCGGCTGCTGGCCCTGTCCTGCAAGCTCGAGTGGGACGACACGCACAACCGGTGGACGGCCATCTGGGGCGAGCCAAAGAAGAGCGCAAGGCCTGCAAACTACGCTGCCCCCGTCCATGACACCCTCTTTGCTGGCGTCGACACCAAAGGTCGCATCCCCAAACCCCAGAAGAAAAAAACCAGCGCGCCAGGACTGGCACTGCCGCGCAACGACGACGGTGAGACCATGCGCTTTCCATTCTTTGCAGAGTGGCTCCCGGAAACCCATCCCACCCGCATCGAGCTCGACAAGTGGAAGAAGGAGCGTCATGTCGTTCGCGCCGAGCTAGACGCCCGCGGTGACGCACCCGTCTGATCCCCGTCGCATTGCCCCACATGGTTCCTGCATTCTGCCACCCCACGACATGGAAAGGGCGCGCCTAAACGCAATAAATACCACGACTCCACCCCCGCCAACACGTCCAAACAACCCGGCAAAATGACCTCCACCGCCACCATCCGCCACGCCACGCGCCAAGGTCCGCCGCACCTCCCTCTCCCTCTTCCTCCCCCGCCCCCACCCGCCTAACCCTCCCAGACGTCCCCACAATCCTCTCCCTCATCCAAGAGCTTGCCGACTACGAAAAGGCCTCGTCCTCGGTCCACGCCACCCTCGACTCCCTCACCCGCACCCTCTCCCACGCCGATCCCTCGGACCCAGAAAACCCCTCGGCCTTCTCCCCCGGCTACGCCAAGACCCTCCTGCTCACCGACCCGGACGGCACCGTCGCCGGCATGGCCCTGTACTTTTACAACTACAGCACCTGGACCGGCGTCCCCGGCATCTACCTCGAGGACCTGTTTGTCAAGGCCGCCTACCGCAAAAAGGGCTACGGCGTCCTGCTGTTGAAGAGGCTGGCTCAGGAAGTGCTGAAAGTGGGCGGGAAACGGCTAGAGTGGAGCTGTCTCGACTGGAACGAACCCAGTCTGCAGTTCTACCAGAGCGACAAGATTGGCGCCGCCAAAAAGGACCAGTGGGTTGGTTTGAGGGTCGAGGGGGATAGGTTGAGTAAGCTGGCTGAGTGACAGAAATATATATATATTGTTATGTAGAATGTGTCTGTTATATATTAAATGTGTCTATTATGTGTAGAATGTGTCTATTGTAATATAGAATGTGTCTATTTTGTGTAGAATGTGTCTATCTTGTGTAGAATATGTCTATTGTGTGTTAAATATGTCTACTATATATAGAACATATCTATTATATATAGAATATATCTATTATGACTAGTGTCTTAATACTATATTTCTTGCTATAGTAGTCTAAGTAGTAATAGTTGCGCTAGTAGACTTTCTACAGAGATACAGTGTTACCTTTACTCTTAACAGGAGGTAGGGGTAAGATAGAAGATAGGTTGCTAGATTTGCTAGGTGCGCAAAGAGGAGTGCGGTGGAGAGTGTCTTGCGTTATGTGACTAGCTACGTGATAGGGCTGTAAGGGTTTTAACGTTTACGCATGTTGTTGTTTGTCTGCGCCGCACTAGGTAAGTCTGCCTGTGCTAGCTTACAATGCAACTAACTACCCCCCAGCCCGCGCCTCAAACGCTCTACACACGCGCGGATGCACGTATAACAATCCTTCTGGCAATTTGCTTAGCGCACCTGCAACCACTACCATGGGACCTATCGCAAAGGCCCATCTTGCGAGTAAGACGCGCGGTAAGCTCAAAGCTTGGCTGCAGGTGTTGGCGTGGGGTCCGAAAGAGAGCTTTATCGTGCGCGACAAGGCTGATGTTTTCGCCATGTGCGCTTCTCTTCCTCCAGCCTTCTTCTTCTTCCCTTTGTTGCTTTTGTGGCTCTCGCGCCTTTTTCCTGCCTCGAGACGTCACCGTCCAAGATGCAGCATACCGGGCAACCAAAAACAACGGGCCGCCATGCTCGCGCCTGGTACCCGCCAGCCTTGCGATGGGGGAATCTCGTCTTCACCGCGTTGGTGTGCTGGGCTTTTATCGCAGTTCTGCAGTACTATCTCCACAAGAGTCAGACAGAGGGGGGTGTCATCTTTGCAGCAGACATCAACAGTCTGCCGCTGCGTCGCTCCTTTGCGTACCTCTACCTTCCCACTGTGATT
This sequence comes from Stagonosporopsis rhizophila, assembly GCA_016767195.1. Taxonomy (NCBI): domain Eukaryota; kingdom Fungi; phylum Ascomycota; class Dothideomycetes; order Pleosporales; family Didymellaceae; genus Stagonosporopsis; species Stagonosporopsis rhizophila. The sequence goes on from CP068492.1 coordinate 1,046,084, forward strand.
GCTGTCTGTTTCAGCATCTTCATAGTATGGATCGACCACGATGCGAAACGCTTCGAACCCTACAGGCTCATGTCGAGATCCAATGGTGCTCGTGGGGACGAATCACTGTTGCTTCACTACCCCTTCGATTTCATCCCCATGGTGCCCTTCGTCGCGGCCAAAAGAGGGTAATGCATTTGCAAAAAGCCGACCACACACACCGTAGACTGACAATAGCAGACATTGGCTGGTGTTTTGGGCCTCGCTTTCCACCGTCCTGATGACCTTCGGTGTTGTGCCCCTGCAAGCTGGTATTTTCTCTACCAAACCCATCACGCGCACTTCTTCGCAAATGTTTGCGAGGTCGGAGCAGTACATGCATTCCAGCAGACAAGAGTCGTCGCTCACCTTGGCGTATACGCAGTCTGCATATGGTATCCTGGAACTCAACGAGACATTACCGGCGTTCATGTCGCAAAACTACACGCTCAAGCCTTTCACACCAAAGACTGCGTTTGTGGGTGGTGGCGGAACCTGGACTGCTAATACAACCATGTACAGCCTTGGTTTGCAGTGCGAGCAGGGACAAAAACATTCAGACAAAGTTGATGAAGGCGGCACTCTCAATGGTTTCAACAGCTCCTTCGGCTGTTTCGTACCATACCTGCAGACAAGCAATATTACCATCGGGCAGCCGCTGTCACCGGGAAACGGTCCAGCACGAGCGAAGCCATTCTCAGCCCAGTTCCTCGGATACTACCGTGAGCCTGAAACTTTCCTCGGCTCGGATTCCAATGATGTCGATAACCTCAGAGATAGATGCTCCGACCGCGGCAATGGCACCTTCTTCGCCACTTTTGGGCGCAACAAAGCGAAAGAAACTGACCCACCCAGAAACTTCACTGCCATCTTCTGCAAGCCAGTCTATCGCGAGCAGGACGTGGAGGCGACAGTCGACGCACTCACACATGCACCCATCAGATATCTGGTGCGAGGGGAAGAGCGGCAGCTTCCTATACAACTCTTCAACACAAGTGTCTTTGAACAGACACTTGTTATCGGCCAGCGAGAAGCACTCATCAGAGACAATATACTCCCAGGATACACAATCCCAAAGTACTTGGAGCAAGTCGCCGATACAGATCTCACTACAGGCTTTGGGGCCCAGCTCCCTCCCATGGCAGCAATGGCGATGATGGCCTCCAAGGACCGCCTACCGGAACTGTTGGATCCACAGGCGCTGATGGATGCGTATCTGCTTGTCTACCAGCTCTTGTTCGCCCGAGCCATGACTGACGTTTTGAGAACAGATTTCTCTGTCGCTACTACTGACGTGGTCGGTGAGGTGCTGGAACGCACAGAGGCAGTGGAGCTGGAACCGATTTTCACGTACATTGTGGAAGCCCTTCTGGGTCTTGTGTCAGTAGCTATGATTGCCATGCTGGTTATTGGTTATTCGAACAGCACACGCAAGCATCTTACCGATGACCCTGGTAAGCCAGACCCGATTGCAGCGCCTGTTCATCGTCAGCTAATAGTTAGGTTCCATTGCTGCTGTCATGTCTCTCGTTGCCGACGATGCTCCTTTGCTGGCAGGCATCAAGGATCTTGATTGCGCTCCCACCAACCATTTCCGGCGCAAGATTGGCAAGAACCAGTACCGTCTGGGAAGCGATGAGGAGAGCCATGCGTGAGTGGATGTCAACACTCTTGGAGTCATTTTCTGATCCTGTCAGCATATACACGGTCCTCACTGGACAACAGCAACCTCTACTGTCGACGCATGAGCCTGAAGATCAGAAGCTGCTGGCTTCGACTAAACCACACCAACCATTCCAGTTTCGTTTGGTCACTGCTCTGCCTTTCACAAGTCTCTTCGTTGCTCTGATGATAGTCCTTACCGTACTATACAAAAAGAGTCAACTGAACGGTTTGTTCCCCCTACACAAGCAAACATCTACTAGCGACTCACACTGGACAGGTCTACCCCTCCCATCGACGAGCCGCACAGTCCAGAATGTGGTAGTCGAGTACGTGCCAACGGCTATCGCAACATTGATAGAGCCTGTGTGGATCCTGCTGAACCGGCTACTGTGCGCTCTGCAGCCTCTAGAGGAGCTACGAAAGGCACCAACACCAGCATCTCGCTCGATAGGTCTGGGCTACGGCTCGCTCCCGCCGCAGCTGAGCATCGTCAAAGCGGCACGCAATGGCCATTTCCTGCTGACAGTTGTTTGCGCAATGGCACTATTAGCCAACCTGCTTGCAGTCGCATTTGCAGGTCTTTTCATACGAGATGTCGTACCCATGAGTCAACCGGTCCAGTTCACGCCTCCGTACCTGGCACAATTCGTCCAGTTCAATGGCACGGTTGGTCCACCTATCGACCGAAATATGAAGCCGCAAGTGCTCCATTCTGGTGCTTACCGAGGCGGCATTGGTGAGGATCACTTTCTGCTGTCGGAGTCGAACTACACACGTAACACGTCCCTGCCGTCCTGGACGGACAACTATGCTGCATATGTCCCATTCAGAACCTCAGAAGCAGCCGACAATCCGAATCAGCTGTTCGAGGCGCGCACAAAGTTCTTCACTGTGCAGCCAAACTGCAAGCCACTTCGGTTTGATGAAGACTATCGCGTTCGTTTCGGTTCTACAGCAGGAGACTCTGGGCACGTTGCAGCAAGAATCGACGTTTTGGACGACACTGGTGGAGTGGTCAAGTGCTATACTGCCCAAGGTGCCGCCTTTGGATACCAGCTGGGCGCTGATCGTTCCATGATGAAGTTCAGGAACAGCTGTCAGACAGGGAAGCTGGCTGCTGAGTTGATCACAACCTTGGAAGGGCGCACAAACGACACCGAGTCCGTCAAAGCGACCTGCAGAGCCGCTGCAACGGTCGCTTGGGCACGAGGATCCATGTATAACTGTACTACAGGGACGTCTGAGCCGCGGCCTGAAGCTAACGAGCACACCCTTGCTTTGATGCGCTGTCAGCCCAAGCTACAGGTTGGTGACGCAACTGTCCGCGTGGATGCAGCTGGCGTCCTGCAGGAGCCAGCCAAAGACATCCAGCTGGATTCTGACCAGTCTTACACAGCACTGTCCAAGTACTTTACGAACGGCCCGGAGGAGGTGATCCAGCATTCCAACCTATTCATTTTCCGCACGCTGCAGTCGTCGTGGCACAACGACACCTTCGCAAGCGAGTACCTCTCCTACTTCATGAACCGCATAGCAGGCCACCAGCGCCTCACCGACCCCTCCGAGCCCTTGCCCTCCTTCTCCGACATCCAAGAGCCGCTGAACAAAGCCTACGGGCGCCTCTTCGCCATCTGGCTCGGCGTAAACCAGAAACTGCTTCTCCAGCCGGCTGCAGACGGCAATAGCGCACCGCAGATCCCCGGACTGGTCATCACTCCCGAGGAGCGGCTCTTCTTCGTTACACCGCTCTTCATCATCTCCGAGACTATCCTCGCCATCTACATACTCGCCTCTATCCTCATCTACCTCCGCCGTCCCGGCCGCTATCTCGTCCGCATCCCGACATCGATCGCTGCCATCATCGCGCTGTGTGCCTCGAGCGCCGCCGTCGAAGACCTACAGGGGACGTCTCACATGACGAACAAAGAGAGGGAAAGCCATCTCGCGCTTGTAGACGCCAAATACGGCTATGGCAGCTACATCGGCAGTGATGGGCGAGTCCACGTGGGTATCGAGAAGACGCCCTATGTGGTGCAGATGGAGCGGAGGGGGTTAGCGGGGTCGATGAGGAAGGACAGCGAAATCAAGCGGTCGAGCGGCAGTGGTGGGGACAAGGAGAAATCAAACGTCGCATACACGGTCCTCGAGAGGTGCGATGAGGATGGTGGACAGCCTGGAGACGGGATGGGCGAAGTGATGGTGCATCGAGAGCATGGGGGGAGGCAGGTGTCTGTGGACCAGCCTCGCCGGCAGTAGTTGCATACAGTAGTGTTTCGGAGGCATTGTGTTCAGTACCGAATCCGCGATGTCATTTGCTACTGCTTTCGGTAAGCGACTACTCGATGCTGATTCAAGTCGCCACATTGCTACATGCCCAAGAGCGTGAGGGTGAACGTTTCCCCATGGGTCCACCAGCCGGGGTAGCAAGGGTAAATATTGAAAGCACCTGTCTGTGCAGCTTACGGATCTGATATCATTCCCGCCGTCGGGTGAATGCTCTCCCAATTCTGTTCGGGCTCCTCAGCACCCACCAGCAGATTTGGATCCACAGACAGACTTGCAGAGCCCCCGTCGGTGGACATGGCGAATGGATGCACTCCAGCACGAGCGCACTAGTTCTCTGCAAGACATTAGCTCCTTCAAAGATGTGTGCACGCGCATCACGACGCTCCGGACGCGTGCAGTCACCGCGCCCAGAGTTTTCTTCTCACACAGCTACTATTTACCACTGCGTAACCGGACGGCCCTCCCAAAATCCCTGCCTCAGCGCAACCCCAAGCCACCACCAGCCAAGAAGACCCCCACCCCAAACCCCCCAAAAAACGCACCAGCATCCCAAGTGTCGTTGGTTGTTGACCTTATCCCCACCCGCGTCATCACCACTCCCCCCATCCCGAAGTTCCCCCGCTCTCGTACGAAACCAACCCCTGTCTTCTGTTCTGTTCTGTTCCCAGACACGGCCAAGTGCGGCTCTGCGTCCCGCCCGCGGCGCGCGCTAGCGCACTCAAGACTTTACCCGGCGCCGCCACGAAGCTTAAATATTTTGCCTGTGTCGCGGGTCCACACTCTGTCGTCACCTTGTACAACGGTGCCGTGGGAAGCTGTCGGCTGCGGGTCGATGCTTGCGACGCTTGGATGGTAGATTCCGCGGGCCTCCACGGGCGGTGAAAGTTTTCCCGGGGTGCCTTTTTTTCGCGCGGAGGGAGCAAGGCCCGTGGGGGAGGGGGGGAGAGAAGATGGAGACTCCAATCCAAGCCTTTCAACATTTTTTTTGGATGGGGGGGGGGGGGGACTTGTGGAGCCCCGGAAAAGCCTGTCGGAGGGAGGGAGAGGAGTGCGACTCATAACGGGGCAGCAAGCTGAGCGTTTTTCCTGTCTTTTGTGTCTCGTTCTTCTCTACGCCATTAAGTGTTGCTTCCATCCTACTGTTTCCAGCACTGTCCTGCGCTTCGCTGCTCGTCCAAAATGGGTATCCTCACCATGGTCGAGGACCGGCCTACGCCGCCAAACGTGTATAACTGGCGCGTCTATGTTTCTGCCATGACGGCATCGTTCGCGTCGTGTATGATCGGGTACACGACTTCGTTTATCGGGACGACGGTCTCGCTGGAGTCGTTCCAGGATGAGTTTGGGCTTTCGACTATGGGCGCGTCGCAGCGGAGCTTGATTCAGGCGAATGTTGTTTCTTTGTTTCAGGCGGGGGCGTTCTTTGGGTCGCTGTTCTCGTATGGCACTGCGTATCATTTTGGGCGGCGGATTACGCTTTGGACGTTTGTTGCGTTGTTTATCGTCGGGGCGTGTGTTACTTTTGCTGCTGTTGGGGGACATCTTGGGCCGATGTATGCTGGGAGGTTCATCTCGGGGTTTGGTGTTGGTGGGTGTACTATGATTGTAAGTTGTCCGTTCATGACATCAAACGAACTCGAGCTCATCATCCAGGTACCCATTTTCATCTCGGAAATTGCACCACCGGCTATTCGGGGGCGTCTTGTCGGGACTTACGAGCTCGGATGGCAGATTGGCGGCCTCGTTGGCTTCTGGATCAACTTCGGCATGACTCAAAGTGTCGCCTATGGTCGCAACCAGTGGCTCATCCCCTTTGCGGTCCAGCTCATTCCGGCCGGCATGGTCCTCATCGGTAGCCTTCTCTTCCTGCGGGAGACACCGCGATGGCTTTGGACCAAGGGCCGACGCGAGAAGGGCATTGCAAACCTCTGCTGGTACAGGCAGCTGGAGCCCGAGGATGCCTACATCATCGAAGAAATCGAGATGATGGACCTCCAGATCAACGACCTGCCCACTGGCTTCATCAAGCCCATCCGCCTGGCCTTGTCAAACAGCGCGGTGCTCTGGCGCCTCTTCTTGGGCCACATGCTCTTCCTGCTTCAGAACTTCTCTGGAATCAACGCCATTGTAAGCTCTGATAGTTGGACAGTCTTGGATCCGTACTAACGTTCTCAGAACTACTACTCCCCAACCATCTTCCGCACCATGGGCGTCTCCAGCACCGAAACCATCGACCTAATGACCGGTCTCTTCGGCGTCGTAAAATGCATCATGACCATCCTCTGGCTGACAGTGCTGATCGACAAACTCGGCCGCCGCACGCTCTTCCTCGCCGGCGGCGCATTCGGCGCAGCCTGCATGATCGTCATCGGCGCGCTCATCGTCAGCGAACCCGCCGCCGCCGAGGGAGCCGGCCTCTCCGGCCAAGGCATTGCCACCATCTTCATGATCTACCTCTGGACCTGCATCTACATCACCTCGTGGAACGGCACGCCCTGGGTCGTCAACGCCGAAATGTTCAACCAGGCTACGCGCAACGTAGGCCAGGTTGGCGCATCGATGGCGAATTGGCTGTGGACGTTCGTCATCGCGCGCATCACGCCCAACATGGTGGCCGGTATGGGTAAGAACGGATTCGGGATGTACTTCTTCTTTGGGGCCGTGAGCGCGTGCGCGGTCGTGTTTGTGTGGTTCCTCGTGCCTGAGACGAAGAGCGTGCCGCTTGATCAGATGGATAGGCTGTTTGAGCTGAGGCCGGTGAGGAGCGCGCAGCCGAAGCTTATGGAGGAGCTGGCAAAGGTTAATGCGGAGTTTGCGAAGCTGGACCGCAAGGACGAAGAGGTCCCGGAGCAGGTTGAGAAGCGGTGAACAGAGTTTCTGCTTGACAAAATGGCATTAGCAATACGACAAATTGTATATCGGACCATTATGGATCCAATACTATCGTTTTACCCGTCCTGTAGTGATTGTCCACTTTCAGATGGTTACGTGATGGTCGATAACATCTCACATATGGGGAATGTGATAGTCGCTCTAGTGATGCAGTAGCCCATGCAAACAGTGGCACAGTGAGGCACGTACCATGATTCACTCAGGCAATTGTTTCTGCAGGCGAACAGATTATGCTTTTTATCTTGTATAGTGCTCAGCCAGACGTAAGTAACGAAACAAAAGTCCTCGATGTTGAAGTTCCATGTTTAGGGAGGGTACTCATCCTAGCGTGTTGACTGACAAGTTTGACCATGGTATGCGGGGATTACTACTTGCAGTCCCAACACGACAATACGGCTTCGGGTTGGCCCTAGTCAGTCGATTGAACGGTCAATTGAGTGACCTTGGAACGGTTTCTCGACAGTAGATAGGTCTCTAAGGTAACATCCAACATGTGCAGCTGCAGCTGATTGGGCCAGTGGATACAGGCTGTAAGTCACTCAGAACACAGTCTCTTCCGCAGCATTTCACCGTGCGCATTATTCGAACATCCTGGAGTGAGGAGCCCTGATCGATCAGTTCGCAGGAGAGCCCTGTGAGAACCACGATGTGATGATATAGTTCGATGTAGAATCACAATGGCAACTCCCTCAAGACTCGAATCTGCAAAACATCGCTACAACGATACCCACAACAATCCCTTTTCGCACCCCAATTCCCAACCGTCTCCGATCTACCCCTCGAACCTCCCATGGCGCAGAACCTTCCACATCATAGGCACTCAGAAACCCCACCGAACAAAGAAACAGGGAGGCTTGTCCTCTCTAACCAGTAACATCATACTAGACTTGGTGAACCACAATCAAAAGCCACGATACAGACCAAAGCGGCGTTAACGCAACAAAACTGCCCAAAACACACCCAAACCCCAGAAGTCCCCCTCCTAGCAAAAACACCATCTCCAGCCGCCGCCGCCCACAGCCTCACACCCCACCCACCCACCAAAACCCGCAAGCAGAACCCCCCCCCCCCCGTGAAAAAAGTCCTTTATTCAGACTATCCGTGCAAACGCTCCAGGAAAGCCGAGAAAAAGGAATAAACAAGCCTGCGCTTTCTATACGGAAGAAGAAGCTGGTCTGAGGGGAGGGCGTTGAAAATTTTGTTGCTGGAGGCGCCGTTTCGGCTGAAGACGTCGGGTGCGCTGTGGGTGGAGAGGAAATGTGATGTTTCAGTCGGAGATGGAGAGAGGTGTGTGCTTGGGATGGGGTGTGTGTGTGATAGAAGCGTGGGATGTGTGTGCAATGGGAAGGCGGGATCAAGTGGTGGGAAGTAAGAGGGTTGAGCCAGATTCACCTCTGCCACGTGGGTTCACCGACAGGTATAGCATGGAGACGTAAATGCAGCGGTAAATGGTACCGAAGCAGAGTGCAGCGAGCGAAAGGTTCTTTGGCTATAACTACACGCGGCCCCGCGCTGGGGCAGCAGCCGTCTACACTCTATACACACGCCGCGCCGCACCCTCACTGCGGCTGGATCTCTACCTCTTCCGCGCCCCGCCGACCTTGGGCTGGATCCCCGCCAACGCAGCCTTCTCTTCCGCCTCCTGGTTCTTCTTCTCCTGCGCCTCCCGCTCCTCCTCCCTCTTCCGCTCCTCCTCGCGCTTGAGCTGATCTGGTCTGCGCACCGCAATGTCCTTCGGCTTGTTGTCGCTGAAGAAGAACTTCAGCCCCTTTTCGATGATGTAGCAGGCGACGAAATCGCCCGCCATGACTGTGGTGATCATGAACTTGAAGTCGCTCGTGAATGGGACGAGCTTCAGTTTCTCGTTGATCTCGGGGATGAACTCTGTAGCGCAGGAGAAGGCGACGGCGGACACGGAGACGAGGCCCCAGTACATTGCCTTGTTTTCGCGGATGGATTCGCGGAAGGGGCGGCCTTGGTAGTTGATTGCGAAGGTAGAGATCTGTTGAATGAGTTGCAGAAGGTAGATCGCGGAGTTGAGGAGGGAAGGTTCGAATTCTTTCTCAAGGTCCGGGTTCGGGTCTTTGGGCTCGACGCGCTGGACGTATTGTGAGACGTAGATCAAGGTGATGATGTGGATGGCGAATTGCCCGAGGACGGAGCCGATAATGTAGATGTTGAAGATGTTGTGCTGGGGGCGCTCCTTGGAGAGGGCTTCGACGGTCTGGATGTTGTCAGTGTGATGGTATAGATGGTTTGGAGATCGTACATACCTTCGCGCGGGAGATGGACAGGAAGCAGACGCTCATCATCATTCCCGAGATTGTGACCTGACCGTCTCCGAACTTGATACCGTCGAGGTACAGCACAGACAGCGAATAGGCGGAAATCAAACAGTTCAAAGCGAGAATCTTGTACATCTGGATCGTTGCAACGAGCGTGCAGCGACCCTGGCGAATGATGTTAGGGATGGCAACAACATTGGCGAGCTTCGATGTAAAGGGGGCAGCAACGGAAGCATCACCCAACTTGATCGTCGGCGGCTCGTTGTTCAGCTCATCCAGCTCAGACTCCATCATCTTCTGCGACAGCTGCTCTTGGATACCCATGGGCTTCTTCTCCGGGACGGCAACATCAGTGGAGCCGTTTGCGGCGCCGTTTGTCAATCCCTTCCTTTGCGCCTGCTGAAGCATGGCCTTCTCGTAGTGCGGGTTCGTGGGGCCGGGAGGATACAGGTGGGCGATGTGAACGGGAACGGGAGGCTGAGGCTGATTGAAGCGGGTCATCATCTGGCACTGCTTCTCGTAGATCTCCTTCATCTTGGTGTTGCGGTAGTGCTCGCCGATCTTGTCGAGGTCCTCACGGGTACCGTTTAGCAGCGCGACACCGATATGAGCCTGCTTAAGGGCACCAACGTCGTTTGTGCCGTCACCAGCCATCAGCGTGGTGTAGCCACAGTCCTTGAGGCCGAGCAGAATCTCCTCCTTCTGCTTCGGCGATACACGAGCGTAAACCCAGGTGTGGCGAAGAATCTGCTTCCAGCCAGGCTGACCAACGAATTTGGCGAGGGCGTAACCAGTAAGACAGATATCCTTCGAATTGATGATGTCGGCAGACAGAGGCTGTGTAGGGTCAACGGGAATGTTGACCTTGTCGTCGACGCTCTTCCAGACAAGCGCGGTACCGGACTCATCATGTTCAGGCGCATCGAGGATGTAGCACTCGCGATCGACAATCTCGCACTGCTTGGCGACGTGGACAGCGGTCAACGGGTTATCACCAGTGATCATGACTACGCGGTGGCTGGACTCATTGAGCGAACGGCATGCCTCGATAGCGTCGGGCTTGAGCGGGCATTGAAGGACGAGGAATCCAGCGAAGTGCAGATCGGACTCGACCTGCTCGCGCTTGAGATCATTGACGCGGTTCTGGCCCCACTCGCCCTCCTCAGCGAGGAACTTGTAGGCAAGAGCGAGCACACGGCCACCGTTACGGGTAAAGTGCTTGAAAGTCTCTTCGTAGTTGGCCGGGGCGTTGACTAGCATCTTGCGGATTGTCTCGGGTGCGCCCTTGACACCAACGAACGTGCTTCGGACCTTCTTTCCATTGGCGTTGCTGACCAAAACGGTGGCAACGGAACTCTGACGCTTGAGGGCAGACGAGAACTGGAAGCGGCGGCGGATCTGGACGAGTTCGGCGTGCGATTTAGCGGTGGTGGTAGATGCGCTCAGCGTATCCTTGGCGCCGACCTTCCAGCCAAGGGCCTCGATGGTAGCCTTCTCCATGGGCTCACCGACAATGTCTCCCTCATCTAGCTTGACGAGCGCATGGGCCGTGGCGAGGACGAGAGTCGTTTGAGTGCCGGCTTCATTGACCTTGGTGAGCTCGGTGTGAGCACCATCAGCGCTGGTCTTGACACCAGACTGACCCAGAGATAGCCCGGCAATACCCTCAACGATGAGGTCCTCGCCAGTCAGTGTACCGGTCTTGTCGAAGCAGGCGATGTCAACGCGACCGGCGAATGGGATGCGGAAGGGCTCGGTGCAGAAGATGGCGTACTTGCTGAGCGCGGCAAGGGAAGTGTTAACAGCAAGACTGAGCTCCATGGGCAGCTCGGGCGGAACGACACTGGTGACGATCAAGACGCAGTCAAGCAGGAGCTTGTTGCGCTGGCGGTCGAGCCTGACGCCCTCCTGCCAAACATACCAAGACGCGGCAATGGCGAAGACGGTGAGGAAGAGGATGAAGAGCAGCGCCTCGACGTTGTTGGCGGAAACGCGCTCGGTGGCGTAGATCATGGTCCTGACGAGGCTGCCCTGGTTGGTCTCAAATCCAGTCTTGATAACGACACCCACAGCGCCCTTGTCCGGCGGAGGAGGCACACCAGACGACAGGCGCGAGATCGTGTTTGCATCATCCTCGGCGGTGTTGCCGTGCGAAACCTGCAGGACCTTTGTGCCACCCCACAGAAACGCGTTCTTGTCCAGGCCCTCGGGTTCGATGCGTGCCTCGCCGGGGCGGAGCTGCACTGATTCCTTGAGCACAGGAGTACTCTCACCGGACAGCATAGCCTCGTTGACGATGGCCGACCCCTCGAGCAGCACCATATCACACGCGACACCCGAGTCCTCCTTTGTGCGGCCCACGCTGACCACATCACCAGGCAGCAGCTTGTCGCTCATGATCTCCTGCCACTTCTTCTGGCGGTAGACGAGGATCTCGTAGGGCTTGATGCTCATGCCGCGGAACTCGGTGAGGGTGCGCTGGCGCTGCCACACGACGGTGCTTTCAAACATGACCAGCATGAACAGCGTGAACAGCGAGTAGTACCAGTAGTCGTCCAGCATCCACAGCCCGACGCAGAAGATCTGGAAGACGAAGAAGGGCGCGACGGCGTGCTCCTTGAAGAGCTCGGTGAAGGTGGGGACGGGGATATCGAAGGCATTGTCGCCATAGTGCTGCTGGATGCGCTCGATGTCGGCGGGCGAGACGAGGCCCTGAGTCTGCTGCAGCGTCTTGAGCTGCGGCTTGGGTTCGCTGTCGAGGGCGTATGCGAGCGGGGCGAAGGAGCCCTTCTCTGCGTCGTAGAGGAAGCGGCGCTTCTGGAAGAGGAACGAGATGCTGGGCTTGCCGCCAACTTTGTCGCGCTTCAGCTGGCAGATCTCGGCTGCGCCTGCGTTCTCAATGGGCTGGACCTTGATGAGCTGTGCGGTGCGAACGTCGTACGCTTTGGTCGTGGTGAAGGCCGTCTTGAGGTTGATGTTCCATTGCGTCAGCAGCCACGCGAGTGACTGCAGCGTGACGATGCTCGCCACCCACACGAATGTCCATTCCTGCGACTGGATGTACTGGTCGTAGCGCGCCTGCGAGAGGTAGATGGACGAGAATGCGGGCCAGACGATGAGGAACGGCCACACATAGAGGCAGAGCTGCAGAGGGAGGGGGTTGTGCAGAGACGAGCTCCGAATTCCTGGCGTGTCTACAAGAGGCACGCGGGATGCCATGTTGCGCGGCGTTGTGACGGTGAGGTTGAACGTGTTCTCTCCAACTTTTGTAAGTTGCACCATCAGTCGCCGCCGCCGCCAGGTCGGACCATGTTGCGCCGATCCCGCGTGGCCCGGGCGCTGGAACCTTCACGAATATCGCCGTGTGGGGCTAGCGTTCAACTTGAATCGTGAGAACGAGGCTGTAGCTATGCGGATAAATTATGAGAGAAGAGAAAGTTTGCAAGTTGGGGTTGAATACCCTCCCAGCTCTTATACAAAGTAGGGAGGGTTTGTGGATTGTGGGATTTATGCTTTTTTCAACGTAAACTCGTCCCTCCGTCCGCACGCCTAACGCCTCGCTCGACTACGCCATTCTCTCATTTGCCCTTATCCTCCCTCAGACTCACAATCTGGTTCAGCACAATCTTGTCCTGCGTACTCTCGACATCGACGCAGAAGTACGCCGTCCGTAGCGCCTGGAACCTGACCAGCTTGTCACTGCTGCCACTGGGGTTGAGGCTGTTCTCCTTGATGAGATTGTTCAACCCGCGCTCAATCACCGCGTTCTCGTAGACGACCTCCGAGTCCGAACGCAGGTCGTCGGCCCAGCTGCCGTCCTTCCAGTTCAGCGCGTTGGGCGACTCGCTCTTGAAGAGGGAGTTGTACTGGCGCGCCGTGACGCTGATGCCTGTCTCAGCGTCGACCCATTGGATGTAGGCTTTGGGCTTCTCGGCCGCGGGGACCTTAACAGCGGTGATGTGGGTGACTTTGCCTGTGTCGTCTTTCTCAAACGATGTGGCGCGGATCGAGAAGGGGACGTTGTAGAGCCCCACGGCTTTGTTGGGCGCCAGGCGGAAATAGTCAGGGTCGTCTTCTTCGCGGAAGTCGCTGCGGTCAATGAATAGCGTGTTGCCGATCTTGACGCTGCGCTCGCCGGGAATGCCGCCCTTGGGGTCGTAGGGCACGGTGACTTCCTGTGAGTCCTCGGGTGCGAAGTCGGAGATGGTGACCTTGATGGGGTCGAGGACGAGCATCTGGCGTGGCACGGTGCGCTCGAGGTGCTTACGGATTGAAGACTCGAAGCGGGGCGTTTCAATATCGGTGTACGAGTCTGTGACGCCGAGCTCTTCGACAAAGTTTAGCATGGCCTTTGCGGGTATGCCTCGACGGCGCAGCGCGACCATGGTGTACAGACGCGGGTCGTCCCAGCCGCGGACGGACGGGGGAATCACCCTGTCGCCAACCTTTGCACCCTCGACCAGCATGAGGATGCGGCGCTTGGACAGGATTGTGCCGTTGACGCTGAGACGGCCATACTCCCTCTGCATGGGCCCCTTCTCCTCCGACTTGGGCACCTTCATATCGAGCTGCTCCAGCAGCCAGTCGTACGAGATCCTGCTCTGGCGGAACTCGACGGTGCACATGGAGTGCGTGATGCCCTCGAGCGCATCGCAAATGCAGTGCGTGAAGTCGTATGTAGGGTAGATCTTCCAGTGGTCGCCGGTGCGGTGGTGGTGGTTCTTCTCGACGACGCGGTAGGCGGGCAAGTCCCACATCTGCGGGTTGCCCTCGTTGGGGTCCGTCAGGCTCTGCTTCATGCGCAGGTACGCCTCGCCGGCCTTGTATTTGCCGTCACGCATGGCGCGGAATTCGGCGATGGACTCGTCGATGGGCCGTGTGCGGTGCTCGCAGGCGTAGCGCTTGCCGCGGTTGTCGGGGCCGCCGCGCTGCATGTTGACCTCCTCTCCTGCGCTATATTAGCCTCTGTCCTGCACGGGTCCATGCCGTAACTCACTCGAGCAGTGGCACACATACGCGCCATCCTTGCGGATAAGCTCCTCGGCCAGCTCGTACAGCTTGTCGAAGTTGTCGCTGCTGTACGTGACCTTCCACGGCTCGAAGCCCAGCCATTTGATAATGTCCAAGATACTCGTAAAGTACTGCTCCTCTTCCTTCTCCGGGTTTGTGTCGTCGTAGCGCAGGTAGCACTGGCCCTTGTGGTGCTTCGCGAAGCCAAAGTTGACGGCGATGGCCTTGCAGTGACCGATGTGCAGGTAGCCGTTGGGCTCGGGAGGGAATCGTGTGTACACGTCTTTGGCGGGCTTCTCCTCGTACACGCGCTTCAACCAGCCCTCGGCGAACATGCTCACAGGCTCAGCTTTGGCAGCGGGCTTGGCCTGCTCTTTCGGTCGCAGCGCATGTTCGGCCTTCTTTGCCTTTGCGGCAGCCTTTTTTGCGGCCTTCTCGAGCGCGCGCTTGGACGGGCCCTTCTCTTCCTCGGCGGGTGCCGGTGCAGGCGGAGGTGCTGTTGGTTCTGCCATACTGTTGCTATTGTTAGTGCTCCTCGATAACAGAAAGATAGCTAGCAAAGGCACAGAGCTACACTGCACGTGTTGGGCAATTGGGCAGCTGAACCATGTCACGTTACTAAGGGCATCTCTCTTACCTGAGCTTTGGCAAAAAGTTCAAACAAAGTCCGCTTTGTTGCGCTCGCGTGCAGCAGCTGGAGGGGTTTTGGAGGGGAACATTTGAGTCAAACCGCGCTAGCAGTCATTGTGGCTGTCCTGTGTGGCGCAAAGTGGCGCGTCACGGCAACATCAACATCCGCTGTGATTCACCCCAAGCCTCCGTTCACCTCACACTCAAGCTGCATCATGCGCTGTCAAGCGTTGTCATGGGTTAGGTCAGACTTGTGACTCACTCACAGCAGCAATGTGACAGTACGCCGTTGGTCGCGAAGCATGCGCTGTTCCCTGCAGAGCGTATGGCTGCTCTACACTTGACGCACCTCTCGCTGCCTCAGGCCCTGAGCTTCAAAGTCCACTCCCATCCCCTTGCACTAGCCCATACTCCTCTTCCCCCTCCCCCTGCCCCTCACCCTCCCACTCTAAAGCCTCCACCCACCTCCCCGCCCTCCCCCTCAACTCTTCCATCCTCTCCCCTACCCCCTCCCCCCTCGCACCCTCCCCAAATCCCCTCCACCCATCCTCCCCCACCTGCCGCGCACTCTCCACACTCCTCCCCGCAGGCCATGCATTCATCCCCCCACTCTCAACCCAACTCTGCAATACCCCCGACACGAAAACCTCCGCAATCCGCACCTGCTCCCTCCTCCAGCACAAAAACACCACGAACTGATGGAGTGTGAAATGCCGGGGTAGGCTGTGTGTACGGTAAAGGTAGGTGCAGACGTCTTCAACTAGGTTCATCGCCGTGTTGGAAGAGCGATGGGCGCGGTGTTGAGCTAGCCGCAAGGGGGCATGAAGGGAATAGCCGACTTCTGCAGGCGGGTAGGGAAGGGGGATATGCTGGACGTGCTGGAGAGCCGGGGCAAGACTGCAGCGGTCTGTGATGCCGATTATGAGGCGGTGAAGGGCGCTGGCGCGGTGCGGAGAACGGGGGTAACGGGGCGTAGAGAGGTATTTGCGGTGGCCTCTCTCTGAGGCGCCGCGAGAGACGGGGGGATGCGTTATACAGTCTATAGCGTTGGCATGTATATGGGCGGTTGCGCGGTCGGGCGTGGAAGACGTGTCAATGTAGGCCTGTATTGCATCACGAATGAGCAGATACTGCACCGGCGTTGGCGCGTGGCCCCGCTCGTCGGCAAGTAAATGCACATAAATACTCGGCTGGTGTTGCGCTCGCCGCAGCAACTCTGCATGTTCTGATTGTAGTTCAACATCATGTCTCATGCGACTTACTAGGTTGCCTTCTACAGCTGCGAAGAAGACTCTCGGCGCCGAAGCCAGGATCAGCGCGCATTCACGCATGTGGGAAACGAGGTCGCTGGGGTCTATCACGCGACTGTTTGTGTATTTTGGGAGTTCGTCGTGCAGGATGTCGTGGATTACGGGCTCGTAATTTTGGTGACGGAGGAGGTGAACCCATTGGGTGCGACGTTCTTCGAGACTTTGTCGAGGTGGTGAGTTAGTGTTCTCTTCTACTCCTTGACAGTTGGAAGCTTCCCCTGTCATAATCCGGTGGTGTATTGCTGTAAGTGAATAGGTGTCTCTTTGGCTATCTATATTTCTCGTTACAAGCTGTTCGGAAAGAGGCTGCCGTCGATCTTTATATGCGGCCAGGATGTTGATTGTAGCAACATGACAATACAAAGATACTGAAGGTTAAGTCACCTCAACTATATGTGTTAGTTATGTGCTGTTACATGGTCAGAATGTGTTGCTTGTGTACACGTGTGATGTCGCATTCAGGACGAAGGTCAGTGACGAACACCTTGTCACTATACCAGGTTCATCAAGATGTTTTGCATCTGACAGCGCTTAGTACTGTAAGATAGCTCGCCACCACGATGATCTTTGTAGAATCCAATCTCTTTCTGACAAAGTCAACGCCAACTCTCCGTGTCATTGGTAAAATCCTGGGGCCGACTTTCCTCTGAGCAATATGCTACCTGCCTGAGCCTGTTATACTTTGAGGATGGTGCGCCTATCTCTATCTACTGAAGCTAGCTGGTCAAAGATAGAAGTGACTTGGAAGGTGATTTTGTAGGAACGCATGTGCGCAATGGGATGAATTTCCGTGAGTACGATATTGAATACACCTATTCAATGAACATGCACTACTCTTGTCACACGAATACCCTCGTCATCTCTCTTGCCAGAGTCCAGAATAGATTCTTCACTGATACCTCCTCTTCTATGTCCCCTTCCATCGGCAGCAGACAGATTACCATAAGGATGCATGCAAATCCTCGTATCGCTTGGGTTCCCTGCTGCGTAATCTGCGTTCGCGGTGTTGTGGATGCCGTCGAAGAGGCGTGAAAACAGCGGCTTCAGAGCTGGGCATGTGGCAGCGATGATACCAAGGTGTAGCTCAATGAAGTTCCAGATCGAATACAGATCATGTTCATCAAGCGGATCAGCGTTTAGCTGTCTGATAATGCCAGCTATTGCTGCAAAAACACCTACTGACAGGACCGCTATCAACGAGATACGGGCGCGTGTATTCATCTGGAGGCCCCAGATGAGAGGTATCGGTAGGAGTGCAAGCAAGACGTCTGTGATGATATGAATCACTGTGAGGTTAGTACAACATATGTTGATCAGTTTTGCAGCAGTTATCATACCTCCGTTGAACAGCCCAATGTTCTTGAAAGTGACGCGGCTATAGCACTTCGCATTACCCTCCCCAATCGGGGGCGAACGCAAGGAGTAGTCCCACGCCGCTGCGACAGGGTTACATTGAAGAACCTGGTACCCAAACATGACTCAGCAACGACCAGACGTACTCTTCTGTCACGTGTCACCCATTGTGATACAAATACATTACTTACTAGTGTCAGCACACTCGCAGCCGTAAACACGATCATGAAGGCAACGATCCCCCGAAGGACATTGACGTATAGCACTCTTGCAACCAGACGCAAGAGAAATAAGCATATTGACACTTTAACAAATGCCAGCCCCACCACCACCCACACCTGGTGAAGTAGGCGGGCCTTGAGCAGGTCGTGATACCTTGCCGGATTTGCTTTTAAGATCTCGACATTGTTTCCCAACCCTAGCGTGATCTGTATCATATAGCAAGCAAAGCATGCCGTTGCAGACAGCTGTGATTGGTATGTTAGCTTGAAATCCATACAGTGCTTCTTGAGTGATCGCTATACATACGCCCGCACCAAGCATCGCCCAGTCATCCTTGCCAAATGATTTGACAATCCGTGTGCGAACATAACAGCGCAACAAGATGATCATAGTAGCGATCACGTACAGCGGCACTGACTTGGTGAGTAGTCTGCTACCTGCGGACATGTTGTTTCGGAGCGTTTGAGAGTTCCAAGCTCCCACAGACGAACTATGTATTTATGCCCCAAACATTTCCCATCATCTCATGATCCTACACGGCGCAGTCAATTTAGTTGTTCCAGCGATCTGGATGAAAAGATATGGCAACCCTCTCACACGTAACTTACGAATTGATGGAATGAGCCAGCCTCGACGCGGCGAACAAAGCCAAAACTGGTGGGCCATGATGTCTTTCACACCTGCTAACTATTCATGTTAGATCACCAAGTTTTCTAATCAGCTCAGTTGTGATATTCTTGTGTAGTGCAAGCTCTACTGTCCGGACTCACTCCTCTGTATAGTTTGTGCAACACGGATCAGAAAGTGGAATTGCTTCCATGGAGCCGATCATGAAAGCAATGCTAGCTGTCAGCTTGTTGCACCTCTATTGCACCTCTATTGATGTCTTTTTATAGCAAGGCATACATAAGTGGGGCCATTAATTATGGACTATGGAACTGGTAGCAAGGCGGTGTGCTCCACTTTCAGTGTCCATTGACGCCCGGCTCCAACACCAACACGGCTAATTACCACATTGCCCAACATCGCGCTAACCTATCAGTAAAACATAATCGTACAAAAATCCCGGTCTATTTCGGCCTTCCTCTGCCGTCTTGTCGAGTTTCGAAAATTAGCGTAGGCGGCCAAATGTGTCGTTCCACTTCTTCGTGTGCCAATGTGGCACAGTTATCGGGTGCGGCTTGACTTCCATTTTGACCCACATGCAGGAGCCACCAGGAACAGGTCGCGCCACATCGCGGGGCCTTGAATCTTTTCTATGTTTTGAGAGTGAGCTGAATTTGAGTGACCTGCGTTCGTTTCCAACACAGCAAGGGCAAATATGACTTGCTCCGGGCTTCAGCATGTCGAACTTGTGTTTTATTGTTTATGAGTCCTCGTTTTCTTTTTCTGCACGTTACTCTGTTTCCATCCAACCCCGCTTGTTCCTTGACTGCATTCCCGTACTATAGCTCCATCCGATCACCCCTGATTGGTTGACTACCCTGATGCCACTGACTCTGTTAACCAGGTCATGGCCGTGCTTTGCATGTCTATCGTTCGGCAGCAGTACTCTAGGCGATTGGGTAGCATGATCTCGCTGTAATATGCATGCGCGCTATAAGAACCTCGAAGCTATCCTCGCTGAACTCTGCTCGTGTTCGCGATTGACAGTAACGCGATATCAGTTTCCATCGATCTAATACAACCTTCACGATGAAGCTCTCCCATATTTTTTATGCTACATTGGCATGCAGTACTAATGCACTGAAGTTCATGGAGAATGATGCTCTGGCTGCCGAGGGCGTGCTCAAGCTTGGCCTCCATCTTGCTGAAAAGGGATTTCCAAGTCCCGGCAACTGCACGTTAGACAAATTTTCGATTCGCAGGGAATGGTATGCTTTTCCTCTTGTTGCTCCCAACAATAAATAACACAATTGTACGGCAACGCTGTCCCCTAAAGAGAGGATTTCGTTCAATGATGCCGTCAACTGCCTACACAAACTGCCAGCAAGGACCCCGGCCTCAGTCGCACCCGGTGCGAAGAGTCGTTTCGACGATCTTGTAGTCACACACATCCAACAGTCATGGACAATTCATGGCACTGGTAATTTCTTGACATGGCACCGATACTTCACCTGGACGTTCGAGCAGATGCTCAGAAATGAATGTAGTTACAAAGGTACCTTTCCTTATTACAACTGGGCTCACTACGCGGATGACCCCAAAAGCGGCCCCTTTTTTGATGGCAGTGCAACCAGCATGTCAGGCGATGGAGAGTACGTTCCTGGTAGGAACTCTTCCTGTTTTCCCTGGGACGGTATTGCTGGGCCATGCTACATGCACCTTGAGCCTGGCACGGGTGGTGGATGCGTCACATCTGGTCCCTTCAAAGAGTAGGTTCTGATTCAGGATTCAAGTCGCGCAGGCTTGCTAATTTCAGTAGGTTCAAAATTCATATGGGGCCACTTCAAAGCATGCTTCAGATCCCTGGCGGCCTACCGAGAAACCCGCAAGCCGACGGCCTCGGCTACAATCCACGCTGTCTACGCCGCGACATCTCTTTGCAAGCCGCCAATGCTACCTCTGACTACGAAGTCGTCAACTTGATCAAGAACCACAAAGACATCGCAAGATTTCAGGCCGTCTACCAAGGCGAGTTTGCTAAGGGCAGCATGGGTGTGCACACAGGTGGTCACTACACCATGGGTGGTGATGCATGATCCGACTTCTTTAATTCCCCTGCCGATCCTGCCTTCTACCCTCATCATGTGAGCATGAATGTATTGAAAAACTTGGCACCTGTACTGATGTACTCTAGGCAATGATCGATCGCGTTTGGTGGATATGGCAGAATCTGGACCTGAAGAATCGCGAAAAGGCGCTCGCTGGATCTGCAGGTCGTATCGGTGAAGTAGGCACAAGGAATGCTACTCTGAACGACGAATTAGTCATGGGTCAATACGTCGGATACCCGAATGTGACTATAGGTGATGCTATGAGCACTGTTGGCGGACCTTTCTGCTACATATATGCATGAAAACAGATCGGGACGCAATGGGTAATCTGTATCTGATCTTACCACTTGAGTCGTATTGTATTGTTGAAGCTAGACCAGTCTTTTTCAGCAAGCACAGCTAAAGAGTCTGCTATATTTACTTCAGTCACAAATTATAACTAGATCCACTTATACTTTGGAAAGAATATGCTATTGGAAATGGAACTAAAGGTAGCTTGGACTGTGTATTTGCAAGCAAAAAAGTCTTATCATGGGCATCATACTTAGTCATACTTGGGTAAAACGTGACAGTCCTATCGCTAATCGTGAAGTATGGTTTGTGCACAGGTTACGCGAGCTGTATTGGGCAATTTGGTGCGAGCTAAGCACCAATGTCTACTCCTCTGTACCAGCCGTCCATGCAAGCTTACTTGAACACAGAATCTGCTATTTTCCCTTTGCTCCTCTCAGCTAAGTAGCTACACTTGGCACACGTTAGTGGTTACTAGATTCAATCTGTACAAGTTAATGATGGAAGCAACGCTGAGGCTTCGTTTCAAGCTGGCGTGCGGTAATATATATTAGACACTGCAGTCTAGGTACTTACCATTTTCTCAGAAGCCGTATGCCTACGCTACGGAGAGTACACATTACGCCTACAGTACCACGCAGCAAGAATGCTGACGCTTGCATTCCGCTGGAGGTTGGTGAGACTCTGGGGCTGCAGCACAAAGCGTCACAACGAAAGTTTGTGCCCGCATGCTTGTAATGACAAATGACCATTATTTTGTGACGACGTTGAGCTGTAAAGAGCAGAACTTTGTCTCTTAAGTCAATAATCCTGCCAGCAACTCCTCCAGCTCCAACACCAACTCCCCGATTCAGCAACCCCATTGCCATTACCATGGTCTCGCTTAAAAGGCTGAGGAATATCAAGAAGCAATAGCTTCCCCTGGTGTCCTGTGAAATGGTATTCTGGGGCTAAGCTATGTGCAACTCTAGCCAAGCTTCTCTGCTACATTCACGCAACAATACTAGCCAAGCTTAGATCAAACATACTCAGTCTATTAGATTCCTGTACTCACTATGTATTGTAAGCTGCTGTAGGGGATTTGTGCGGATTATAATTGATTTAGGCCAGGACCTTACCGGAAGAGCTAGCTCATGTCTTCGAGTCTTCGTAGCTGGCCATTCTCAACGTTGATGATACGACCCCGAGTGTTGAAGTCAATGTTTCTACTACGCTTGTGTTACTAAGAAACGGCTGTGTTGAGGTATATACCGCTGTGTTAATCTTTGTCGTAGTAGAACCACAATGACTGGTAAGGTCATTGATTATGCCACTTCTTCGGCGAAGGCATTGCTGGGAACGAGTTCACTATTGCTACTGGATATCAATGCCGTACTTTGCTTCAAAACCATCGCGTAGACTTGGAATGTTCTCTTATACATGTCGGAGTCGAGAAGTCGAACCCCGAGCTCGGTACTTCGAGGCCACCGAATGCGAGCAATGCTGACAAGGGCCAAAGACTCTATCAATCTCGCTCACCGCTTTGTAGCTTGCAGTGGGAGTAGAAAATAGGTCGTATGAAAAGACTGACTTGTAGTGAAGAGCTGGGCGTACCGCGCCCTAGAAACAATGCGTACAAGAATCCAACACTCTTTCTTTACAACCTTCACAGTCAAGACGATGACCCCCTTAAGCAGACTGTGCTTGTGTTGGGCCTCACGAGAGCCGTGCGCTGCACTGCTGTCATCGAAGCGCACGGGCGTGGTGGCACATGTTTGGCTAGCGATGCGAGATACTAGCAACAAGATCGATGGTTTGGGTGAGTCGAAGCGGTTTTCTCGCGTTCAAGTCGACCTTGACAAGCCGGACACACTCAAGCATGCCATAGAACTGTCTGGCGCAACAACTGCTTTTGTGCACACCATTTTTGGGAGTCAAGACAGGATGCACGGCGCTTTTGATGCCTTAGGAGGTGCCGGCATCACTTACGTTGCACTGCTTCCATCATACAGTGTCAAAGGCTCAGCGGAAACCGAAGATGTAATCAGCCATTTCATCGCGGGCATACGTCAGAAGACTGAAGTTGCGTTGAAAGAGTCTAGGATACCATTCACGCCTGTTCGACCGGCGTTGTTCACGACCAATCTGTCTTGGTATGCCGATGATATCCGCCAAGGGAGCGGACATCTCCTGGATGTCAAGTTCGACTACATCTCCCCACTCGACATTGGTACTGTATACGGCGCTCTGCTTGGCGAAACCCACTTCCGAACCGGGAATAACAGCATCATACCTCTGTATGGCCCTGACCTTCATACCTAGAAAAAGACGCTAAATATCATCGGGCAAGGTTTGAACTGAGAAACCTAAATTGAGGAGCTAGATGAAGACGCATGGTAGGACAAGTAGCTGGAGAACCTGCCACGACCAGCTCTCGATGAGATCACTAGTGATATGAGGGCAAGCCATCAAGGACACGATGCTTTTCCAGATTCTGCTGAGGTATTTAGCAATATCTCAAAGTACGCGGACAGGGAGCCAACAAAGTTGGAGGATTGGGTCAAGTCTAATCGGGCTGCGTTTGAGTAAGAGGAACAGGGTTGGGGCGACTTGACACATCCTGGGAAGACCGCAGTCACCTCGCGACGGATATCAAATGGCTGCATTCCCAGTTCCAATTTATAACAATATACAACAAGAGCAGGGTAACCAAAGATCAATTGTGTCGTGATCGAATGGCGTTAGCCCCTGCCTTTGAATTATCGCGATGCCCAAGCACCAACTTACGGAAGAAACGTTGTCGTGGAGCGAGGTGTTGGAACGATATCGACACTACTAAAAAAGGCCATCACATTGTGTCCAGCGTTTGCTTGTTCGCCAATTAGACGTGTTTCTGGGACTCGGGCATAGATGGCGCTACGCGCGAATACACCACGGTACCAGTATGAGTACTTACAAGCATTACTAAGGCAGGCAACCAGTGATAGGACCGTTTGCCCGGTTGTCCTGAGATCGCAAGGAAGTAGGATGACGTGAGGAACATGTTAAACATCCAATACGCGACTATTTGTGGTTAGTGCACGGAAGTGGTAAAAGGCCGCAAAGTCACCACGTAAGATTTCGCATTCTATCCACAAGCACAAGTCCGCAGACGCCTTAGCTTGCGATCAACTTGAGCTGCTTGAGCTGTCGACATGTGACTCTTCGCAGCAACGCTTTTAATCAGGAAGACGTTATAGATGCAACGTCCTTAGTAGTGAAGATAGCTCCAGACGCCAGACGAGCCATTGCCGATTACATAATTCACGTCATAGACGGAGCTGCGGATAATGCACGCTAATCCTAAGATTTAAACTTCGAACAGGAACTACATCGATGTTTCGAATGCGGAGTGGCCGTTTCATGTTAACGACGCTACCGTCCAATGCGGAGACTCCGCAGAGTTCTCCGCATCTTCGCTACATGTCGCAGTCTTCGACTGCTGCGCTTTCGCAATCCGTTTTCTCTTGGGTGTTTCGTCGTGCAGAGAATATCGGGATCACAAAACTACCATTACAGAAATGCGAACTCACTCGGAAGTCAAGCCGTGCCACGCTCATAGGCACATCGTCAAGGACGGGTTCTGACAGAACTGCATACGGTCGATCTCATAACTATGCAAGTCCGTACATAATCAACAGTGTTTCTAGTAGCTGGGCTCAGCCCGCTGTACAAAAGTCTCTCCATCAGCTCGTTTCGCCTCCTTTCGGCCCTGTATCTTTGTCACGACAACGCATGTCAAGCGATGGCTTTGTTGCAGGATCCTCATCCGGACATTGAAGTGGCTGCACCACGACTCGCGCGACCTCTCCATGAGCCTAGTCCTGTATTTTCGAGGCACTCCAAATCAGAAGACGTGCCCGTTAGTATGCATACACGCACAGTGTCCAGCAGCTCTGTTGAGAGCAAGCGCGAATCGTACAACATGTCCGGCAGCACCTTCCTTGTGACAGCATCGGGCAAGACCCTGAGGCTTCCTATACCTTCAGAGAGCAAGGCAGACCCTCTCAACTGGAGTCAAAGGAGAAGAGCAGGTGCGGTCTTTGCGCTTGCTTGGTTCTTTGTCGCATCGTCACTTATAGTGCAAGCGCCGAGCGCCATTCTGCCTGGGATTATTCTAGAGTTTGGGAAGGAGGTTAGTAGTTTATCATGTTCTCTGCAGCACCGCATAGACTGATACACTGGGCTTAGGACGTCGGGCCGTGGACGATGGAATCTATCGTCACAGCGCCAACTTTGTTCATTGGCCTAGGCTCGCTCTTGTGGCTCCCACTAACCTTAGCATTGGGCAGGCGGCCTGTCTTCTTAATTGTAGCACTCATACAGCTTGTAGCCACACTCGGAGCTGGATTTTCGACCAATTTCCATGCCTTGTTGACCTGTACTTGCGTCCTTGGTTTGGGACAGGGCTTCTCGGTTACGGCTGTGAGTGTTATTTGCAATTCAGCCCTCAGCTTCCTAACAATGGTAGTCATTCTTGATGCTCATAGACATGACCTTCGTCCATGAAAGACTCCGCGCAGTTGCTTTCATTTGGTCGATACTTGCAGGTACTGGGACTGGTTTTCTTGCACTCGTCCCATTCATCTCACCATTGGGCACCTGGCGACCCTTCTACTATTATTGGTCGATACCAATGGCCATTTCCTTTCCTCTGGCGTTGATATTGTATCCCGAGACATACTTCAAACGGCCCACAGTCGCGTTCGACGGCTTAATCCTATTGCAGTCGGCCACCGAGAAACTCACGATATACCAAGACCGTGAGATGAACCCAGCTCTTTATCGCGATCTGCCAGCCCTGCCAACAGACGAAAATACTGCAAAAACCCTGATTACCATTGTACGCTGTCGCCTTCAGCTTTGGCGCTCCCCAGCCAGCTCGTGGAAGTCCATGGGCTACTGCTACATTCAAATGGCTTACTGTGTGGTCAATCCATTGATTATCTGGGTAATCCTCGCTTCTGCAGCCCACTGGACTAGTATACTTTTCATTGGATCTTCTTATACCATAATCCTTCGGTCTCCGCCATACAGCCTAAGCTCGTCCGTTATCATCAACCTCAACATTGCATCAGCTGTTGGTGCTTTCATCGCCTACCCCGTTGGTGGATGGCTCGTTGACGAGATCCTGAAGCGCTTTACCAAGCGCAATGGCGGCGTGCGTGAAGCAGAACACTATCTGGTTGGCTACATTCCACCCGCAATCATTGGCGCCTGCGGCTCCCTCCTCTATGGACTTGCTGCGCATTGCCAATGGCATTATTCATTGTACTTTGTCTCAAGTGGACTAACAGCGTTTGCATGGATCACTCTTTGCATCACTAATATCATGTGGGTCACAGAGGCCTTCCCACGCTGGGCTGGACCTGCTGTTGCCGTATCAGGCGGAGCGTGCTACATCATTAGTTTCGGTATCGGGTTTGCTCTGGTACCTTGGATCTTTGCGCACGGGTTCAAACTTGTTGGTATCGAGTTAGCGATTTTCCAGATTGTTGCAGGTCTAATTGCCATACCCGTTGCATTCTGGGGGAAGAGCGCACGTCAGGCGATCAACGGGAAATGGTCCAAGGAGAGGAGTGGAGCTTTGCGGCCATTATGAGCCCTATAAGTAAGGCATAGTGTAGTGACCTCTGCCGCCATTGATTCTCTAGCTCAAAGCTTTTGATAGCTTACAAACAGGCTAATGAATAATTGTGATCGGCCTGCGATACCTTTTAGTGCACGTTGCCGTCACTCATTTGTCGATAGACCCGTCCCTCGTTGCTGCGCCTTCTTTTGCCCTCCCGTCCGCATATCGTTGGAAATGTCTGACAGGAATCTTTTGTGAGTACAACCAATCGATTTCAGAGCAGGTGAAACCATGGAGATCGGGTACCAAGAACCACGAACCAAGCAAAAGAAGGACGGAGGTACCCATAAATACAAACCCGGTACGAGCTCCAAGGTTTCCAGCGTCGGTGTTGTACATGTAGGGTACCGTAAAAGTAAAGAGCCATGTCGTCGCTGCATTCGAAACAACGCCAATGGATTGAGTTTTGGCTCGCAGACGGTATGATGAAACCTCAGCAGTGATCACCCAGGCAATGGAGGTCATGGTGAGAAGCTGCCATGCAATGAGGATGTTCCTGAATATATAGTAAGTTATTGTGGTAAGGTGGAGGGATTAGACTCACATCAGGATCGCAACAGTCCATAACCCAATTTTCGATGTTGTGTAATAAAGGCCTCCGATGATTGCCATGATAACAATGTTGACAGCAACGCCAGCAAGCCAAATTGAGCGTCGGCCAAACTTCTCCATGTAGAACCAACTGAAAACGATTGCGACGATAGCTAGCCCAAAACCACCAATACCAACATCGAACGCGTTCACAGCTGGAAGCCCAGCGATGATGAGAAAGTACGCGTTCTGGGATAGAAGAGACGCGCCATTGAGTCCGGCAGCAAGAAAAAGCCAGAACACAGTGCAAGTCCGTTTGAAGTTGGTGTCTCGAAAAAGTTCAAGATAGCCAGCGTTGCCACGGGCTTCAGTCTGTAACCGCTCTTGTTCGACTTGCCTACAAAGAACTGCAAGGCGTGCGTCGATGTGGTTGTTGGATCCATAAAGTCGAGATAAAGCGTTTCTAGCAGCATCGACGTTGCATTTCTGCACCAAGAAGGTCGGCGATTCAGGCATGAAAGCAAATACCAAGCCAGCAGCAACAGGCCATATCCATTGTAGTGCAAAGACAGTCCGGAAAGCCGAGGGTGACATCTTCTCGATGTAGATCCGCATTGTGACAAGGCCGATTGCCTGCATCAATACCATGAAGAGGACAATACTAGACTGAATGGGGCCACGTAGACGCAAAGGCGAGATCTCAGAAGCCCAAGACGTGGCTGATGCAAAGATACATCCAATCGCGAGGCCGTTGATCATCTTCCCAGCAAGAAGCATGCCCCGGCTAGTAGCAGCAAATTGAACACCGACACCGACGATAGAGATGCACGCAGCGCCCACACAGGCCCATTTACGACCAATGCGATCGGAGACAAACCCGATACTGAAGCCACCGATGGCCTGGAGTAGATACGACATCGCAGTCCACATTGACGCCCAGATCGAAGGAACGAATAGCGACCCGGTCGCGGTATGCTCGCCAAAGTACAAGAGGAATGCCGGCATGGAGATAGAAGCTCCATTGATAACGCTGTCGTAACCGAAAACTCCTCCAGCAAGAAGCGCAGCGATAGAATGGGCCAGAATGAGTTTGTGCGACGTAGCTGATGCCCATAGTGAGCTGTCGCGATCCTTCTCGATAAGACTCTCTCCAAGCTGCAGATCGTTGTTCGTTTCCACCTGCTCAATCATGGTCGCGCTGGAGACTTCCTGTTTCTCGAGTTCGTCCTTCATAGTGAGTACCAGATGGCCTGTAAGGAAACTTGACTTGGGAAATAAAGCGACTGTTGAAATGCACGAAACAGCTACACAATTGTGTCTCTATACGAGTGCTGCAGACTACCTGATTGAGCCAGGGTGACTCTATATAACTATGCCAGCGTCCCCATTGCACCTAGGTGGATTGTGGGGACAAAACCTGGGGTAGAGCAGTGTGGAGGTCGTGCCGGGGGTGCATTGTGTCACTGGATGACGAATCAAGCGTTGCCGAGTGCTGGAGCTAGTGGTGGCGATTTGAGTGGACGGGTGGACTTAGGCGAGCCGGAACCATGTAGGTGGACGCATGCCGCAATACTTTGACTCGGCTAGCATTTTGCTGGATCATGTATCGTCTTATCATTTGAGTACCGTATTTACTAAAGTTCCTGAATTGGCTTTGTACTATCTCCATATATCCAGACGCCCTGGGTGCAGGTGTAGAAGTAACGCCAGATTCGCAGAGGCACCCCAATCGCCCAGCTGGACCAGTGCGTGAACGGCATGTCTAAGGATCAGCTGAGATGCACCGAAATCGTTCGCACTGACTGCATTGTCAGACGCGAAGCCGGCTTCGACAACCTCTAGCACTGCTTGCATAATGTTTTGATTGTCACGCATTAGTGCGATGGCATGCTCTTTCTGTTGTGAAGATGCAGTATTCGCGAACGACCAGACCACTACGTGACACAAGAACAAGCCGATTATATCGTAAGGGTCGCTTTCGCCTTTATTCGACATCACAATGCTGATGCAAGTCGAGGCGTCTTGTACGACGTGTGATGCTTCTTCTGGGTACTGCGCGACCCAAGAACGTAATCTGCACATCGCTGCACTTGTGCCTGTCGGTCCGGACTTTCCAAGACAGTCTTGTATATCAGAAATTGGAAAGAACAGATATAGGCGGGCCATGCAGTACATAATTCTCGAACAACGGTGTTGATGAGCTGATGTCGAGTCCTGGCGAGGAATCTGCTGGTATTGATAAGAGTTATACCAGACTTCCAGCATACTGGAAAGGTGTGATGCGCGATCCGACCCATGGAGCGAACCCTTGGGAGTTCTGAGATCTTCCTCATACGTTCTCAATACGACAAGAGTGTCTTGGTAATGGAAAACTTCATTTATGATTGCAGTCAAAAGAAGGCTCGCGCTCCACGCGTTGACGGGGGGTAACAGCACCTCGGTCGCTTTCGGCATTGCTGTTGAGTTTACCAGCGCGAAAAGGTATCCAAAAACGGAGCAGGCAGGCTCAGAGGCAGATCCTAGTTGGTTCTTCCAGGAGGCAGCGGCTGTCAAGACCCAGAAGCTCTCATCGCACGGACACTCCCACCTCCTCACATCCGCCATTGCCAGCAAACTGCTCATACCAAGAATCGATGGAAACTGCATGTCCAGCATATACACGAACCATTGCAGTCGCTTGCGACTCTCCTGTGCTACCCAGTTGCGCCATTGTGACTCGACGGTGGTTCTTGGCTTCGAGGGTGTAGCCGAGGATGCATGCAAGTCAACGTTGTCCGCATGCACGTTGCGCTCACCATGATCGTCCATGTTCGGGAGGCGTCTGATATACGTCACAGCTACGGCGTGAAGGGCCTCAGATAGTTCGAATGCACGTTTGTTGCCGCACCAGAGACCCATATAGCAGACGAGGGTGATGGCATAAATTACTAGAGGCTCTCGCATGAGGCCGTTGTCATCCTCTATCATAGCTAGCAGATTCTGGCGGACACGATCCAAGACGATGATGCCAAATCTTCGCGCGTTGCGTAAACGACTATAGCATGAACCGATAACCATGATGATTGCCAAGAGTGCTGGCGGGAGAGTGTCCATGTTCAAGGTCGGTCGGTGCAAGACTGGCGCGTGTGGCAGGAATCTACTGAAGAACAGACTGACGAAAACATTGACCAGAGGTAGACTAGGTAAAGTAAAAGTTTCCTCGTCGTGTGGTTGATCTCTCGGTCTTAGGAAGGCTTGCACTCGCATTAGGGTCGCATAATCGATCTGGACGTTCTGATCAACACTAGCGAAGATCGGGTCATCATCTGCAAGTATGATAGGTTTTGCCCTCGCGATAGGCTTCGATCTCGGATCCCAGGCGAAAGGAAGACAATCTTCATGTGATCTCTCGTTTGGCGGAGATGCTATCCTTGACATCTGGCCTGACCGGTTTCGCATGTCCGCTTCGAGTGGTAGAATGACATCGGCATGCTGAGACATTTCGCTGCCGCTTGGCCGGAGAGTCGCGTTCTCACCGAACAGATAGTGGGATGAATGCTTAAAGTTTCGATGATCTGGTGCACTGAAGACTTCTGCATTGGTGGTTTCATTATCTCCGGTTGTCCACGTCTGAAATGGCGGGCTATACGCAAGATCGGTCTCACGGAGCGCTGCGAAGAACTGTGAAGAGAACCAGTCTGAGGCCTGCGCAGCATGATCAAACGAATAGTTCCAAGGTCTTGCGAAGCTGGTATAATCGAAGTAAGGATTGAAATCCAATTGGTCACCCCAGGCTTCCTGCACAAGACTCTCTTCGATCGATGTTGTTCGTGCTTGTGCTTGCTGAATTACATTGATGACCTCATCACCCATCAACTGACCGGCGCCTTGCTCGTCAGCATAAGAAAAGATTGCCAGATCAGGTTCGATATGGGATGACGGGGTATCTTTGCGAACGGGTGTGCTTCTGGACACTCGCCTGGCCTTGGAAACAGCTCTAGCAGGTGTTGCACGCTCGTGAAGCAACTCGTGCTTCTTTCGCAGGTCGCTTCTGGTAAATTGTCTCCCGCATATCGAGCAGCAATGCTTCCGAATTTGATCATCTTATCGCAGCCATGGTCAGTGGCGATCAAGTCGAGCATGTGCCAGCACTAGACTCACGTGTTTTCATGTGCCGTGCCAAGTTCTCCGGACGTGTGAAACGCTTCTCACACTGCTCACAAGCAAGTAGCGCCGGGTCAGCTGCAGCACCACCCTCATCGGACATGTGTATGAAGGGAACGGGGATGACTGTTGTCGAAGAGTGGACAGCAGCGTGTCCACCTAAAGAACGAAGGGACGGCGGGAAAGCGGGGGAGACTCTGCGCTAGCCTGTTCGGTCGTCGTCCACCTCGCGCAACTGACGGCCACCACTGAGGCTTAATGTCCGCCTCGTACAACACGTTGACCGATGCTTGTGTCTTCCTCTGCAGCAATAGCGCGTCCGAATTATTGCTCGGTGGAAGATCTCATGGCGTCTGTTCAAGATGTTAATGTTACCTTGAGCACTCCGCGTCCAGCAAGTGAGCTCCACGGAGACCTAAGTGAATTTCTCTCCCATTTATCCTGCATCAAAATTTTGCAATGGCCGAAAAACCTCTCGCTGAACCTGCGCGCATCCTGAGTTGTACTGGAATAGTAAAACACGGCCTCAACGCCTCCAGCTTCACGTTGCAGAATGGCGGCGATGGATCGACTCCTGCAGAAATCGTGCTTGATTACCAGCAATGCGAAGGAGGAGTTCCTATTTTTGAAATCAAATCTGCTACCGGACCGGCCTCAATTGATATCACAGTGGTATACAGCGAAGGTGTGGAGGGTATTGATAGCGCTGCAGGTAAGTGCAGACACGCATGATTTGACCCGCGAAAATCAGCTTGTGCTCACGCTCCACAGGCGACGGTCCTTTTTTCCTCTTCTCCAATGCTATGGACACATATCGGAGTACAAGGTTGACAATATCCACCTCCACGAGTGCTCAGATCGTAAGGGCTGTATACGCTCAACGATCGCAGCGGTACCAAAAAATCACTTTGTCGAGCCCGAACGCGGTTATCACATTCTCCAAAATTGGCTTTGAACAAATTAGGGCGAGCTACCCGGCTCGATCAAGGTTCACATGTTCAAGCCCACTGTTGAATCGGATATGGGCAGACGGCGTCCGAACCGTGGATATGTGCACAGTCGCCAAAGGAGAGACATCTTCCGCATGGAAAGTCACGACTGAAGGAACCAGAGTGCGTGGTCAACATTGGGCACCCTGTCGGCAGGGTACACGCTGGGCCAACAAAAGAATCCGATTTCAAGCCAAGATAGAAAACGGGGGCGTGAGTTGGGCCGTTCACATGGTGGCCAATGGGCTTATCTTCTGCCTGGATGCCTCCAAACGTGTCTTGTACGCATGCGAAGGTCTCTCCACCGAAGCCACTATTTTCCCTGTCTCCGAAAAAGGGCGGTGGCCTATCGATGGTCTCGACTTGGGTACCTGGCTTCACGTGGAAACCATTACTCAAGGCAGTACAGTGATTGTCTACGTGCAAGGGTGTGAGCTGGCTCGCATTGAAAACCTGGATATTAGACCTATACTTGGCGGAAGCGCGAATAACACTGGCTCCGTTGCGTTTGGTGGCCCATGTCAATGGGTGACTCTATATCGTAACCTCAGCGTTCACGACTCGGACGGAAATATCCTGTATGAAAACAACATGTTGCTTAGCGATGAAGGAAGAACCCTGGCCGACTTTCAGGTTGGAACCAATGCGCTGGCGTGTACCATTGATGGTGCAAAACGAGACCGGGCATGCTTTGGCGGAGATTTATATGTCATGGGACGGTCGATTGCTTACTCGACCATGGCTTATGATGCAATCTCAGGCAGCATCGAGTTACTCACCAGTCATCAAACAAAGGACGGTTACCTCGGCAACTTGTGTCCCATTCAGGCTCCTGCCCACGACAGCGACGAGGAGCCGCCGACTTATGCGTTTTACTCGTTGTCATACGCCTTGCTACTCGTTGTGGCAATCAAGGACTACTGGCTACACAGCGGCGATGATAGAACAAGGTTGCGATGTCTCCAGCCAACTGAAAAGCTGATGACGTTCACTGAGGGGTTCATCGATCAAGGAGTTGTGGTCGCACCTCCACCTCTGTCAAGTACGTTTTGAAGAAAATTTGCAGGATTTCCCGCTAACACATCGTAGTGCATTGGTTCCCACTCGGCGGTCCAGTCTTTGGAGCTTCAAGTGCATTGAACAATGCTTATTATGAGGCTTTGCAAGCCATGTCAATCCTCGCTGTCGATGATGCCGTTAAAGAGAAATATCTATTACAAGCCCACGAACTAAAGACCAACATTCTACGGCATTTCTACAATCCAAGCACTGGCGTCTATCAGTTAGACAAAACGCTGCCAGCAAGCGGTATCTGCCAAGATGTTAAAGCACATGCTGTAACACTCGACCTTCTTCCTCATCATACTAATGACCTCGAGCAGCTGACCGATCCTGGCGCTGGTCTGCCCCGGGCCTTCCGGGGTCTTGGACATTGGGATGTCGCTAACGTTGTCAGTCCCTATGCATCCGGCTATGCAGTCGAGGCTTTGTTTGCTCGGGACAGAGGAATGGAGGCTATTAATCTCATAAAACGTGTCTGGGGCCCGATGGCCGATACAACAAGCCCAAATTATTCTGGCGGCCACTGGGAAGCCTTGAAGCCAAGTGGCACACCACATGGTCACGATACTTCGCTCATGCATGGATGGTCTACATGGCCAGTGTCTCTTCTGCCTCGATATCTGGCTGGGCTTGAACCACTTGAGCCAGGGTGGAAGTCATTCAGAATCGCGCCAGTACTCGCAGGCTTGACACAGATCAAGTGTGTTCTGGCTACCGTCGCTGGCGATACCGGTGTGGATATCGAGATCGAGCAAGCGAATGGACACGGTGCTCTCAAGGTCCTTGCACCATATGGCGTACGTGTGCAATTACAGGCACCACAGGGATGGGTCATCCAGGGGTCAGAATCCGTTGAGGGCACGGGACTATGGCAAAAGTTCTTCATGTCGGAAATTCCAGAAGAAAAGGATCTGGACACCATCGAAGGGATGCAAACATCTATCGCGAAACCATCCTACGCATCAGCACCAAAAAAGGGCACTTTTCCCAGAAAACTCAGGTCTCTTCTTTCCTGCTTCACAGCGACCGCTGCTTGAAAGAACGCGTAGCTCAAAGGCCACATTGTGTCAATACGATTCTACAAGACATGTCTAAATCATCAATATCAAGCTTATCCACGATACACATCAGCCTTAAACTCCCCGCTCCACCAAGTGTACGACAAGGGATCGATTGCTAGATCAAAAGAATCCTTCTGCCTGCAAAGTTT
Source organism: Stagonosporopsis rhizophila (assembly GCA_016767195.1). Classification (NCBI taxonomy): domain Eukaryota; kingdom Fungi; phylum Ascomycota; class Dothideomycetes; order Pleosporales; family Didymellaceae; genus Stagonosporopsis; species Stagonosporopsis rhizophila. Next base: position 1,080,348 of record CP068492.1, read on the forward strand.
GTCTGAATCAGACTTCAAGTTCCGCTCTTGCTCAAGATTAACCTGATGCGGTCGACTCGGCAGTGCATGTCCAACAAGTCTGTCCGCCCGATACAATTTTGTCACCAGGTCTGACGCCTCCTTCAGCTGTTGTGTCTCCTGCTCTTCCTCGGTCTTTGCCTGCTTAAGCACGCGCTCGACATTCGCAGCAGCCTCTGCCAATTCTATGTCTTGAAATTCACATTTCACTTTACGTCGTTTGCCGGACGGGCATAGGATTGCTGAAGGCCCGCCGTGGCGGTAGACGTATACAAAGACGAGAATGGAGAGGATTACGGCAACACCAACACCAATGATGGCACATATCGCTGCTGTAGAGTAGTGAAATTTGGAGGATGAGTCAAACATGAAAGGCTAACAGGGCGCAATATCGATTTGTCGAACTGGGAGCAATCGAGACGTGTTTGTTGTGTGTGTACGAAATTCAATAGCTGGATCTTGTAGCAGTGTTAAGGGTCTAGATATTAAGAAATGTGGAGGTAGATATTTTGATACATGGTTCCAGAATTATCTGTTTGGCGGCTACATTGTGCGAGACTCAACAATGTTGCGTGTGAAAGCACCCTGTTCATGTCTCACGATAATCCCCTAAAGTAGTTGTGAGATCCGAGATACCAGAAACTAAATGAAACTCCGGCAGATCAGTGATATAATTGTGAAAAAAGGACGGAGCACGAAGTTCCATGAGGACTCTTTATTCACTAATTAACTATACCGCCTCGTCCTCACCGTGTCCCCCGGTCCGCTCCCATACCCTTTGAAAACATCGCTACTCGGCCTCCTCCCCTCATTAAATGGCCTGGAATAACTACTCGTAACGCTCTTAGCCGTAAGCTGCATTTGAGGATCCATGGGTGGCGGCGGCGGTGGTGGAAACAAATCAGCCATCGTGACACCTTCTGTTTTTGGGGGTGACCCATAACCTCGTGGCGGCTCAGCAAAATCGGCTTGTCGACCGTCTCCAGCACGTAGACCAGGCGGTAATGGCGAGTTCATCGGGTCAATCAGATCGGACGATGGACGACCTGATCTTAGATTTGCCTGCTGAGGCTGGTAGCCAACGGAGACGTTATAGTAGTCTGTATTGTCGTCTATCGCAGAGGTGTATTGGTACTCTGCTGTTTTGGGGTAGACTCGTTCGTCGAGGTCGCGCTGCTCGGCTGGAGAGAGGAAGGGGTTATCTCGGAGATCAGACGATGGTTGCAGAGTCAGTGAGCGTGGGTTGTCAAAGTCTGTGGATTCCGTTGCGCCTTCTTTGCGGACGTTGAAGGGGGTGCTGATCTTCTCGTCGGCGAAACCTTTCAGCTCCTCTGTGTTGCGCTGGAGATTAAGAGGTGGAGGGGCGTTGGAGCGCGTGCCGCCAAAGCCGAATGTGGCGATAGAGTCTTTACGCATCTTTTCACCAGCTTCGACGATTGTTGTACGCTGGACACCAGCTTTCTCGCGCTTAGCGATGTGTTGTTCGAGCCAAGTGCGGATGCCTACCATGCCGGTAGCGGTGATTTGCACCATTAATAGAAGACCCATGAGACCTGCAACTGAGTTCGAGGTTAGAACCGCGTCGACTATGCAGAGTGATATAGATCGTAGTGCAGAGAAGCCATTGATGAAAGTAAGCTGTCCGAGTGCGAACACAATTTGAATGAGGATACCACTAATGATGTAGATCCGCTGGTCAGGAGATTTGAATAGCGCAAACGGAGCTTTGACGCCAGCGAAATAGGCAGAGACGGGATAGAGAGCCTCGGAGCGAAGACGGGCGATGGTGAAACCGACTGTAGGAATGACAAAGAGAAGAGCAATGAGGCCCAAGATCTGTGCAATATTAGCTTTGATCGGCCTTTTGGGAATCTAGCCTTACCCCATGGGCATCTCTGAAGTGCCGAGAACTTCCCATGCCCACGATACCTAGCACGCTGCCAATGACTGCAGAGATGCCGAACGTGATCAACAAGCCTAGTCGCCATTTCTTGTTCTTGGATTCGTTGACAGGGTACCCAGCCAAAATAGAAAGACGCCAGACAACGCCAAGGATGAGGTACAGCGGCAGCGTAAGTAGGAAGGCTAGCATAATGAAAAGGACTGAGGACGGATTAGCTGAGATAATGGAGCATAGAGAAGAGATATTACCATGGAGTGCGGTGAGTATGCCAAAAGGAATGACCGGGAGTCCATTTATTGAGATCTCTGCATCTTTGAGAACAATACGAAATGTGTTGCCCTCTGAAGTGAACTCAACAGAGCCTTGCGGAAAGGATCCCAGGACTCGTTGGTCGAGAGGCGTACTGATAACATCCATCATGCTCTGTCTGTCTTTGCTGCCGCTCATTACACCCAAAGCCGCAGCAGCAAGCCCCCCAATGCCCTGGCAGGTGAGTGTATCGATTACTAGCTGGCCCCCGCCCATCAGAGTAGCCTCATTTATCGCTAGAGGGAACGATGACACTGCACTAGAGTTATCTTGAGCTTGGCGCGCCTTGAGGGCGTTGTATGGCACTGCATATTGTCAGTCATGTGAGCTCTCCGGAAAATACGGTTGTCTTACCAACGACTGCTTCATTCTCTAGAGTACCGGCGTCTCTTTGCCCCAAATTCGGACCCGAGCTGTTTGTATTCTTGTTGAGGCTCTTCAGAACATTGCCAACTAGGATTGTGCCTTCGCCGGTGAATCCACGCGCAAAGGACACAACAGATCCGTTGAGCGAGTCATTAAATTTTGTAGCATCCAGAACAGGGACATTCATCAGCGCATCATTCTGGAAATTGCCGTTCAACAGATTCTGGAGACCTCCAATAGATGACAGGGCAGTTGCAACACCCTCAATGCTTCCTCGAGCGAACCCCTCGGCAGCCTTGGCTACGTCAGCGTTTTTGAAGAACTGCGGTGTGTTTTGGGACAATGTAGCACTGACGGACGTCAATACTGTGCTGTTAAACAGAAAGTTGGAGACAAGGTTTTGTGTGAATGTCTCAGCTACCGTAGCGGCTTGCATGTTGTCATCGCTCACGTTACCACTTTGTGCAATCAGAGAGGGCGCGTTCGCTGGCTTGAATGAGAGTCCAATCGCGAGACCCATACCGATGCCCGATCCGGCTCCTGCGGCAACAGAGGGAAACATGCTAGGGTCAACCATACTCCCCAGGCTGCCAGTAATATTCAGGTTGTTTGTGAGGCTGGTGACATTGACGCCGGTGAGGAGCGATTGACTCAAGCCTTTCGTGAATTGACTGACAGTTCCAGGCAAATCAATCCCTTGAAGTGGATCTGTGGATGTCTGTCGCTTCTGAATAGGCTGACTGGTTTGGCTTGGTCCCAGACCGAGTCCATTTCTCGCACCCTCTCCGAGACCGTTACCAGCAGCTGCAGCAATTTGAGGAAGTTGTTGCATGATGGAAGCACCGATTCCGCTGTTCGCTGCACTCTTCATCACCGCCTGGAAGTCGATCTTTGACACAATCGGGGTGCTCAAACCTAGCCCCAGGTTGCCCGCTATAGCTTCAATCCCTGAGTCGTTGGATGGTAGGAATACCTGGTTCGTCAAATTAAGGGCTTTGGAGGTCGAGTTGCCGATACCAGAAGCCAGGGCAAACGCAGCAGGTCCGATTGATAGATTCAGCCCGCCTAGCGTTGGAGCGATCTGGCCAGCAAGTCCATTTCCGATGTTCTGGGCGGCGAGATTCAAGCCCGTTGCTGAGGCGTTGAAGGCACTGGCGACTTTAGATGCCTGTGCTGTGGCTGACTTCATGTCGGTGATGTTGAGGCCGGTAGATGCGCCGACACTGTTCGGGTCAGTCAACTTCAAGGACACAGTGGATTTTCATACCCAACACCAATACCGAGGAATAGCGCAGGAGTTGCAAGACCTTCTGTGAGGGCAGTACCGAGGTTTCCTACGATGGCGCTTAGTCCCCCCGTGGTATTCATGCCCAGACCGCCTATCAAAGCTCCTAAATCGTCCAAAAGTCCGCGCTTCCTCTCTGCAACGTTGGCTCTCTTGCGCAGCTCAGATATGCTATCCCCTAGAGTCTCACCAAAAACCTTCATGTTCACAATCCCGAATCTGTGTCCAAAGTCGCTCGAGGTTTGCGCGATTGAGTCGGTGAGGCTAAGAACAGCATGGTGAAGTCTCGCATCTTCTTTAAGCGCATTGATGGTGCTAGCTGATAGGAAAGTGGTCAGGATTTCGGGAGACGGATCCTGATAGTGGGAGAAGATGTATCGATCGTAGCCGAGGACAAGGGCGAAAAGAAGCGCTGCGGTGAGCACGACCGCAAGCGGCAGGTACCAGACCGGCTTACCAGCAGCAAACATTATTAAAAGTCGTAGTGGGTATCTCAAATGGGCGTTAATACATGAAGTGAATTGTTTGGAGTTGTTTGCCGGTGGCCTGCCACGGCGACAGCATCGCTAGGAAGTCGTGATAGGAGACGTGTACCTGCGACCGTGGACTGAATCGATACTATATCTCGTGCGACGGGGACCAAAGTAGCGAGCATACTATGCGCCAAGGTTGTGAACGTCGAAACATGCTAAGCCTCATCTTGGTGGTGTGGATAGGTAAGCGCAAGGTAGCAGAATATCCTAGAGTGGAAGCCACCAACCAGGCTGCGACGTATGTATCCACTTTCGCATGTGCCAGTCAGCAGGTCATTTTACATTTAGCGATAGACAGACAGCGTCAACGTTTTCGCGAATCAAAGGCTTGGGTGCTGTCGAGAAGATGTCGTGCATGGATGGCTTGCAAGTGCGCATGCGAAAAGCCCAAACCCTCAATTGTCAGACTGAAACAAATTGATTGACTACGTTCTCGGGGTATACCTAGTGTTCCTATGAGTTGCTTAGTGCACCGTTGGGTAATGCGACGAGGTTGAAACGCGCACGTTGACAAACGTGTTTGAGCGCCGAGGAGGCATATCAACCGACAAAACACCTCACTGCCGAAAAAGCAGCGGCAAGCTGAGGAGGTTTCTCAGCAATGAAATTGAATTAATGTAAGCATAGCGTTGTGAGTCGACAGAATTCGAGAAGTCTCTACAGCAAAAGTCGTTGTAAAAATTGTAATTATGGGACGACTCAGACCTGCACGTTGTTCAGTATGTTATGTATGAGTGCGATATATGTCTCGGGAAAAGAGATCTCCGTTAATCCGCGGAAGGGAATTGCGCGTCCGGCTTCCGTTCCGAAACATCTGCGGAGTAACAGACAGGGAAGACCTTCGATTGCTGGCATCCCAAGCTATAAGACATCGTTCAGACCCGTTTCGCCTACCCTTCGCAATCGCGCTCGCACTTGCCGTACACGGGAAAATATACGAGGACTATATTTTGACCCCGCGAATGGTGTTCTAGCCAGGACGCATCTTCTTAGACTAGGACAACTCACATAGGTTAACTGGTTCTCCCAAATCTTGCATCCTTCCGTCTCTTCCGTTGATAACCTTTGATACGTTGGAGCTTTGATATCTGTTCAAGTCGACTTGATGTCATGTCTGGAATTGGATTGGCGGTTGTGAAATTTCTTGAAAGGCAGGCCATTTGAACGCTAAGGCTATTGTATAGCGCCTTGCTTTGCCAGATAGAGTAGGAGAAGCGGCTGTGACAACTGTACAGAATTCTACCAGGCGCGTAGCATCTCTAGGTAGCACTCGGCGAAGCATGAGTGCGGTCCGTTGACTGACGATGGTTATGGATTAAACGGCTTTCAATGAACTAAACACGGAGCTTTGTCCTTCTCTTTCTTGTACTGGGAACACATTCGAACAGCCAGGCCTAGAAGGCCCCCTTCGACATCAGGTGAGCTGCTACAATTAACACAAAGACAGTAAGCATGAGCATGGCGATGGGCAAGGCCATGTTGCTTGGTCCAGCTTGTCGAATCTTTCAGAGTTGCAATCTGTGCTAGCAGATATACACCTGCTGAGATTTCTCCTTCGCGCTTGGGAGGCGGGTATCGAGATGGCGGCATGTTGTTGAAATGCACCAATACTAGAGACCTCGAGCTTGTATACAACACAATGCGGATAATCCGGAAGTTCCAGATGACATTAAACCCCTCCAGTATTGTCGTGCATGCTTTCTATCGAACATTGCAAACGCATAGTTGCACAGCAACAGAAGTGCTAGCACAACGTAGACGCAAAGTGCGCGCAAATGGCTGAGCGAATTACATGCAACTCGAGAAGACGAGACAAGCGATGGCGGCGCCCAGAACAACGCGATCTGAGTTGGTGTGGTGCGGCAACAGTGTTCTGGACGGAACGGCAAGGCGGCATGACGCTCATGAGGAGAAGCGGAAAAAATCTACGTCACCAGCCACGCGCAACACAACATCGGTATCTTTCGACCGTCACCTCACCGCGTTCGTACATTGTCGACCATTGTGCGTGTTTCGCTGCGCCGGTACATTTGTCTTTGTTGCATTAATCTTTTCTTTCCACACGATGGCGAACCAGCAGATCGAGCAGGCGTATGAGAAGTACCGCTACGAGGCCCTCTTTGGTGTCTGGCTTGTCGTGACCGGCGCGACCTTTATGCGTATCAGGCGTCAGCCCTACTCCACCCGTCTCAAGGTTGAACAGTATGAGAGCATCTTCAAAGGAACGTCACTCGGTGCCATCGTGCTCGGTATTGGCATGTCGCCGAAGCGTGGAATGAGACGCGTTGCGTAGTCCCCAAGCAACAACAACGAGGACGGTCTCCGGCAACTAACGACATCATATTTACTGCCCAGAAGCGGCATACGAATACGGACAATCCAGATATCGGAGGCAACGGCGGTTGACGACGCTCGCAGCTGCTAAAGCAAACGCAGGGTGGCTTGGCATCTCCGCAACTTCACATGTCAGCCGCCTTTCTCTCTTCCTCTCATCACTCTCCAGACGGGAAGAGCGCTCTCAGCACGCACTATGCTGTTCCGTCTGGGTAAACTGAGCATTGAGCTCAACTTTTGGAATCCATTGTACGCAGTGGCACCTTTCATCATCGTGATCGTGTCTGTTCCAATGGCCATCTTCGCCGGGGTCACGACATCCATCGCACTTTCCTTACTAGCCTTTCGCGGCTTCATAGTTTACGCACAGCTGGGCACTGCACTGTTGGGTGCCTGGCTGTCTCCAACACCCACTAAGCCTGTTGCTGTCCAGCGTCAGCACCCAACTCCCGAACGGTCATCTCCGCCACGCAACCGCAACCGACGATATAGCAACCACGGAGATGGATCAACTCCCCAAGATACAATCATCCCCACTTCACGCCTCGGCCCAAAGAGTGGATCCTTCTCCGCTCTGCTTGGTGAAGGTGGCCTCGCGCGGGATTATGAGGGCGTGGGAGGCTGGAGAGACACTGGGAACGAAGACGAAGAAGCATTGTGGATGGGCATCAACTCAAGACTACAACTGCCAGCTGAAATACCTGGTCGACGACATCAGCGACGACACACAGGCGAACAAAGCCCTAGCCAGCGTTGGACCTGGAGTCCGGAGGCCTTCCGCATGAGCCCTGTACAGAGTCGCTCAAGAACCCCGATTCGACCCGCGGCAAACGTAGGATACGATATCGGCGAGTACTTTCCTAGACAACCGGTCGCGGGCGATCGACCCATAAGCACTGCTTCTGATCCCCTGAAGCGGCACAGCCGAAGACTGAGTGGCAGTGGCAGTAGCATCACTAGCGCTGCTTCAAGCCTGATGACCCCTGTAAAGGAGGCGGGAGAGTGAGCACCTGCGTCCAAGTCACTCACTCATGAGTGGAATGCAGCATCCGTTGATGCGCGCCCCGCGTCACAGCATCAGCAGCAATGGCGCGTTGATCACTGGGAGAGCTTCTAAAGACGCGCTCAGCCTCTTCCCCTCGACTCCAGCATCAATGCAAGCGAATGCAGCTGTTCTTTGACTTCGCTATTCACTGCACATGGACCCAAAAGCGATAGACTCTGTTCGGCCATTGGAAACATCTCGCAAAGAATCAGATACTAGACTTGACTGGAAACAGTGATGATAGGCACTGATGTGTTGCTCGGCGTTATCAGTGATCGTGTTGCAGTGGGAGACGTCTTGTCCTTTATCACAAATAGATGGGTGTCCATGCAAAGCGACGAGCACATTGTCCGTCCCTTCTGTTTACTCACTATTGCGTTGTCTCACACGGGTATTCTGAACTTGAAGTCTACCCCGATCGTTCGCGACCCAAGTCAATAAGCGGTGGAAATGAGTTCATGGGTTTAAAGGCATGGCATGGCTTTTTTTTTCTTCTCGAAGCAAATCACTTACAATGTACCAATTTCCATTGTATCTACAGACACTTTCAATGCTATTATTCTTGCTTATGTTAAGCTTCATGTGGTCGCAGGGCTAATCGGGATCTGTCTCTGCTCTGGCACTGCGATACAGAGATCAGGAGTCCGACTAGCAAATATGACCGCAGTTCGGTCGTTATTGGGTTGGAAATTGTCTTGAACCAGTCTGACGTCCAAGAGGAGCTAGGGTTGTCTTCATTGTACAATATGTTAAGGATCGTTACTGCTCCCATGGCGCCCTGACCGCTTTGCATAGCCCTGCGGTTCACACGCTTGTACAGTGTGCAATTACCATCGAAGAATTCTTTCGCCAACTTTGCAGAATGACAGTAGGTACAGGACTCGGGGCCAACGCTACCGTCTTTCTCAGCAAAGCGTCGTTTGCCAATGGACGTCGTGAACGCTACCGAACAGTACCTTGAAGACATCGCGCACACACAATGCAGGCGTTGCTACATCAATCAAGTAACTCTTGGTTCATTCAAGACCTCCCCAACCATCGTTTCTCATCATCATACATTTGCAATAGATAGCGTTCCCAACTCCCGTCAAGGCTTCAGTACAAATTCGCTTTCCAACTCAACATATTGCCACCATGTTACGATTATCCCACCGCACAACCCTAATCCTCCTCATAATTCTGCCCGCTGTAGCTTTGTTCGCTCTGCTAATGGGACTATGGCACTGCGTCCGTAAGCGACGTGCGCTGAAGTGCGCACAAGTCCTTGACGAAGAAAACAATCGGACGCTGAGGCAGCCTGCGATTATAGCTACAGATGAGGATATGCCGGAGCGCGGACGGTTGCCTGTGAAGGGCTTGCCGCATTTAAAATGAAACTGATCTACGGAGAGGGTGTGTAGGAAGGAAAACACAGGCCAGTCGCTACGATCAGGAGGCTATGGAATGGCGGGATTCGATCGTGTACAGAGTGCATAAGTGGTGGATTAGCATTAACAGAGAACTCACAGGGTAAGACTTGAATCTCTGTCTCTCTTATGATATACTAGCTACCTCATAAACCACTGAGTGCTCTTGTAACATGAGCCATCATCATGCATGTTTTACTTCGGTTCACAAATGACCAAGAATGGCGCTACCGCTCCACCCAAAAACAGCCTCTTACTCTTCATATCATGTACCACTGTCGTCGCACCATCAATCACCTGTGCATCCCGGTCTTCGACGACTTTCTTAACCTCGTACTCTAGCTTCCCCTCCCCAGCCCCTTCCAACCTCCGAATCCTGAAAACCGTTGCAGGCGAGATCTCTTCATAGGGGTTCGCCATACCTTTCATCGTCTGCCCCGTGTTCGGGAACCCGGGGACCCACAGATCGCCCCGCTTGTCGGGGGTGATGTTGTCCAGCGGCATGCCGACGCGGATGGTGTGCAGCTGCGTCAGCGTCTGGTTGGACTGCAACTCAAAGACCTTCACAGTTCCATCTGCGGAGCTGGGAACGTAGATTAAGCCGTCGTGCCCTCTGGCGAGGCCGTTTGGAAACTTGAGATTCTTCCTGATGTCCAAGCCGGGCGGTGGAACGGCGGAGTGACATACAGCGTTGGAGGAGCAGTAGGCGATTGTGCCCCCGCCAACAACTGGTTCAAGCTGTTTACGCCACCCTACTTTCACGCCGTGGTCGTTGGTGACGAGGAAGTCGCCATTACCGACGGCGACGGGGCGGTTGGGGGACCAGACAGCTGGGGAGTGGACTGTGCGGAGGTGTCTCATCTCGTCGTTTCCGCGCTTAAATTCGAAGACCTCGACGGTTGCGTTGGCGCCTATCTCTTTCGCATCAAAGTAGACGCCGTGATAGGGCGGAACATTGGGGAAGTAGAAGTGGATGGTCGAGTCATCGATGTGTTCGCCGGTGAAGCCTACAGTGTCGAGGAGTGCATCGCCCCGTGCGCCGTACGAGCCCTTGGGCATGATAGTCCGGTAAGAGAAGAAATTGTTGGTGCCGAAGGAGTCGATATCAATTGCGATGAACTCACTTCCAGTCGGTCTACGGCCTGCTACGTCCAGCTTGGAGATGGCAGGATTCCAGGCCATCCTGGACTTAGTGCCGGCGCATGCTGCGTACAAAACTCGCTCTTGTTCGTCAAGCCAAAGGTCTTCACAGGCTTCTAACTGCGGATGCTGGATTCGTTTACACGAGTACGGAAATTCATCGAGGGTTTGTATCGCGCGACCGATGCCAAGGCTGACAGTCAGAATATCTTTGATGAGCAATTGGTAAATGGCGGCTGACCACGCCACAACGGCGCTGCAGTACAAGATCGTTCCCACGGATGGCATCTTGGCGTGATCCGAATGATGGAAAGATTTGTTACTGAAGAAATGTATATTTGAAGAAAGTAGTTATTCGCGGGCGAGGTGAATAAGCGCGCCTCGGTCAGGCCAGCATCAGCCTGTTACGCGAGCACGTGGGCGCAGGGGTGGCCCTCTGTTGTGGGTGTCGTTATATACAGAAAATCTGACTTCGACACAAAATATGTAATGGTGCTTCTTTGCATCTGCAGTCGAGAAGATCATGGTAGTATCACGGTTGAGATGACCGAGGGTAACGACCGCACTATTGAGAGGCCTAGAACCTGACGTCACAGACCTAGTTGATGTACAACCATACAGCCGACCACAGCGTAGACCTCTTCGAATTACCAACGCGCATCACAAGAACATACAGAGCTCAAATCATCGATATCTTACCTTTCAAATGACGCTTTCAGCCTCCTTTGACGTGATCGGAACGTGTTTCGACTTCGGCATTCCCATCGCCGCAATCCAAGATCGACTAGGCACGAAGCTCTCGACCGCGAAGAGCGACCCCAAAACGCTCTTTTTCGCATGGTTCTACGCCGCACAGAGAGACTTCACATACGTCTCTATCGCGGGTTCGTACAAGCCAATCGCAGATGTACTTCGTCTGACCTTCCGTCGCGCCTGTCTGATCGTGGATCTTCCCGCCGACGCGGTCAGCGACGATGATATCGCGTATGTCATGAAAGCTTTCAAGAGCATGGCCCCGCGTGAGGGCCTGAAAGAGTGTTTTGATGGGCTACGAGAGGCGGGTTGGGATGTGTACGCCGTCACTAATGGCGGCGTCGAGACATCGCTGGCGTACTACCGCAACGCCAACATCGAGCTTGACTCAGCGCATTTACTCTCCTGCGACGATATAAAAGTTGCTAAGCCGGACATCAAAGTTTATGAGCGTGCACATGAACATTTAACGAAGCAGGGACTGGCGGAGAGGGGTGATGGGAAGAGATGGTTTGTTGCGGCACATGCATGGGATTTGATCGCCGCAAGGGCGGCAGGGTTCAAGACGGCATACTTGGATTTTGAGGAACATGATCCGGTGACTGAGGTTTTTGGAGAGTTTGATGTGTATGCAAGCAGTATGGTAGAACTCCTCAAGAAGATGAAGCAGATAGGATAACGAATCGACATACGGTTGCTCATCCTGGAGAGCAAGACCGAGAGCACAAAGCAGTCAAGCGGATTTATTGAAAAAGATTCTTAGATATCTTAGAGTATGTCACAGATGTAGATAATCATCCCACACCTGTACGCCATGTGTTTTACGCTCTATTTATGAGCTACGTCAAGCGCCGTACTTGTATCGTCGCGTTACCTTACCAAGTATGTACCTCAATGCCAACAGACAACCAGGAAATTTTACACCGCCTGGGTGTGTAAGCTTGCCCAAAAGCGTGGTATGTAAGAGGATCCAGGAAGCGCAATTTTCCAGGCAAAGCGGTCATGATCTAGGATCGCATTTCAAATATCTATTCCAAAATTACAATAACCCTTGTGAGCTAGTGCCATGGCTTCTTATACCCACCGACGGTGGTCCAAAGTCCTCTAGCTATGGGTTATACTTCTCTTCTACCGCATCGCAAGACCCCACGGAGACCCTCCTATCACAGGAAATAAGACTAAGAAACAAGATACCACGGACTATGATTTCCACAACAGCTATCTTGGCCATGGAAGGCAGACAACAGCCTAGCGAAAGGCCGGACGCGAAAGGCGTAGTGGCTTCGAAAAGCCACAGGAGCACAAAACCATCCACCACCATCCCAACACATGTGCTTCTGGAACCGTAGTATCTTCAGGCATAGTACAAGTACTCCATTTAGCAGTCCTCAGAAGTTTTTCTGGGAAGCAATCCCGTGCAAGGGGTGGCCGGTTATTTCAAACTCTATGAAACATATCTGCCTACTTTATACAATGCTTAGAAGACTCCAAAAGATCTCTCCATATCGTACGAAAGCCTCCCGGTATCGTATCTCCCCGATGGTGATCTTAACAACAACAGCTCGTTGATGTACCACACACTAATCGACAAAGCGTCGCAGACGAATGTCCCACACCGCACACAAAACCGCCGAGTCTGCCGTCGAGATCCCACAGACCTCAGTTGCGGGCTGATGTCATTTCGAGCAGACCTGCTGCCCTGTGCGACATCTTCAGCATCTTTGCATGTGGTCGTGCGCGGTGACACTGTCGTGCCGTGGGGTATCGACGATAGCGCTGTGGGCTTTGTCGTACGGTACTGGTCTGCTTGGATCTGGTGTGTTTTGCTCTGCTGGTGGCGCTGGTATATTTGTGACTGCTGGCGGATACATGCGAATAACTCGTGGTGTATGGCGGGGGAGGTGGAATATCCGTGTGAGTGCGATATGGTCAAGGTTGTCCGATGGCTACGGGAGCACCGAATGCTGTGAGGAAGGCTGTTTCTTGGGGCTGAGTCTTGTCGACAGGAAAGAATGGGTGATTACTGCGATCTTGGAGAAATGAAGACCAACACTGAAGTAGTCGAATAGTGGAATTTTATTGCCTTCACAGGCGTCCAAGCCTATGTACACACTGACCTCCCCCACCCCCCATATTCGGCCAAACCTACATACACCAGCACAACCCCTCCCTCACCACTTCAACACCCCCCGAATCGCATCCGCCAACACCTTCCCCTCAGCGGCATGCGTCCCCGCATTAGGATGGTAATCGCAGCCAACCTCACTCCCCTGACTCGGCCAATCGACAAAGACGGCTTTCCCGCCCAACCTCGCCACCGCATCCTGCACAGCCCTTGTCTGATTCGTCTTCTGCGCGTCCTGCGCCGTCGGCCACCCATCGCTCAGCATGGGGCTGCTGAGCAGGAAGAACCGCGCCTGCGGGTAGTGTTTCTGGATCTGCTTGACGAAGGCGACCAGGGCGTCGGCAAAGGACGCGGTGCTCTGCACGGGCCGCGCAGCGTAGGACTCGCCTGTCGCCGTGTACGCGAGGTAGCCCCAGTCGTTTGTGCCGAGGTTGATGACGACGGCGCTGGGGGACCATGAGGACGGGAAGCGGTACGAGTTGCTTGCGTCGTTGGCGCCCCAGCGCGTGTAGAGCTCTGGGATCACGGGGCTGGTGTCCGGGGTCGAGGACACGTAGTTTCGTACCAGCCCTTTGCCGCTCCAGGCGAGCACGTGGTAGTCTGCGTTCAGGGCGGTGGCGGCCAGGGCGCCGTAGGTGCGCGGGTTGTTGGTGACGGCGGCGTTGTTGGTGCACGGGTTTGTGCCGTCGAGGCCGTAGCCGACGGAGATGCTGTCGCCGATGATTTCAATCTGGCGTTTGAGCGGCTTTTCCGCGACAAAGGAGCCGTCGGTTGTGACGGTGGAGATGGAGACGGTGCCTAGGGCGGTTTCGGAGCGTCGGCGGAGGACGACGCTGTGTGTGCCTTTTGCGAGCTTGGGGGTAGTGATGGTGGTGTTTGTTACTTTGCCAATGAGCGTAGGTGCTTTGCCGTCGATGACGAGGTCGAAGCTGTTGTCGCCGACGATGTTGGCGAGGCTGATGGTCGCAGAGGTACCTTTGAATGTGAATGAGACGCCGGTCCCGGGCCAGGTGAGCTCCTTGGTCGCTGGATTGACGCGCCCGAGGAAGCGGTATCCAGCAGCAGCGGGTGCTGGAGCAGGAATAGCAGTAACCAGACTGGCGAGGAAGAGTATCGGGACAAACATCTTGGGTGATAGTCAATTGAGCGCCGTGGTGAACCCGCTCCCAAGCAAAAGGTCAAGGTTGTAGTACCAATTCCCTTTCCCCTGACGGAGACAAGCTTATATTTGAAGCCTCCCCCCACCGTAAGATGAGCATGGTATTCATGTCGAGGATTAGTTGACACCGGCTACACAGTCCGGTTAATCTGTACAAGTGGAGCTAGATGGGCAGAGCGGGCGTCTGATTGGCTACGTTAGATTGAATTCGGTATAAAGGATAGAGAGATGTGCCTAGCTCACACGACGGTGTATATAGAGGCTGTCAGGTACGGAGTGTGCGCTCCGCGGTGCCGCATGTGGCCAAGCAAAGTACCTGCGGGGTATACAAGGTTTTGGTGTTCGGAGACATGGAGCAGGGTTGGGAGTGGAGAAGCTTGACTTGGACTGCTCGACTACCGCCGTGTCGAACTCTTGCAGAAGGACTGCATTGTTGAGAAGATCCAACTCTACTGCTTGAATCGAGTCGGGTTCATAATGTACATATTAGCAAATGGCATCATCTGAAAGGCCTGCAATCGTAGCCTCTGCTGTCTACTGCTTCAACATTTTCCTCGTCGCGCTCTCCATCCACAGCTTTGTGTACCACCTGTGCAAGAGCTGGAACTGCGCCGACAATGGCTCAAGACCCTTGCCCCCTGGCGTAGTATTGACAAAAACACTCTTCAAATGGAACGTCGCCGTATCCGCCTTCTCATCCGTGCTGACTTCGATCGAAAAGAGGCCGTCGCTCTCACGCTGCTCCTGCACCAGCGGCGAGTCACCGCAGCGCACGATGACCTATCCGTTTGTCAGCAGACTTCACCAGCAACCCCGGACTCTCCGGGCTTCCGGGCTTCGGGGGAAGTAAACATACCTTGTTGGGCGCATGTTCGACCACCTCGAAATGATCGACAATCTTCTCTCCCACCGGATACTCACTCTTCTCCAGCTGCTTGACATCCCACAAATGGTCCTCCCTCCCCGGCAACGCGCGATACTTCCGCTCCAGATACCTCCTCTGCACACGAAACCCAATGCCGCTCCAAACGCCCCTGCAGAAATCCGTCGTCAGCCGCTCCACAGGCACCTTGTCCCCCTCCTTGATCCCATAGCGCTCGCGCAGCTTTTGCAGCGGCAGAGTCTTGACTGCGTGGTCGATGCACAACGGGCTGTTCTTGAGCGGGTTGTGCGCTGTGTGTGTCGACGACAGGAGATCGGGGGAGGAGGTGTCGTAGGGTACAAAAGTCGTGTTGCGCGTGTAGAAGCTGAAGACTGAGTAGCCGAGCAGCGCGTTGGCGCCTGCGGCGCCTGCGAGGCCCAGGACGACGCCAAAGAGCCGCCTGGGGCCGCTGATGCGCTTGAACTCGGGTGGGGGCGAGATGGTGTTCATTGTAGGTGTGGGAGGAGGGTAATTGGAGGAGGAGAGGGGATGGGAGGTTTATCGCGTGCTCGTGTCGACCGCTCGTGTCGACCGCTCGTGAAGCTCAATGAATTCTGGAAAGCTTCCGCGGCTAGCCCCTTTGGGCCTTCGGCTCGGTCTTGGGTTGCCGCGAGGTGTCAGATCGACTACTATGGACGTCTTTGCGCTTTCCTTTACTGTGAGTGTGGCTAGTATCTGCTCGAGGATGACCTCTGCAGATGCACTTGATAGATTTCTAGCGTAAGGTTTACAAGCCCATTTTCCGCTACAATTGCAGCGCTGCTGTGAAAACAAAACTGCGAGAGGACTTGCTGACGAGCTCAAAGTTGGCGGGACGGAGAAATCGAGTAAGCCGAAGCGCGACAGGGTCTGACTGCATCGAGCAAACGCCGACATGGTCACAAACAGGACCAGACGACTATCAATTCTATTCAACCCGGCAGCGGTCGAGATTGGCAGCTCCTAGCTCCTAAACAACATGAGTCCTGCCTCCTCCGCATCTCCCTCGCTCTCAGCCTCGCTCTCCACATCCTCCTCGCCAAGCCTCAACCTTTTGCCGAACAAGCTGCCAAACAGCTCGTCTCGCTGCCTCTCTTCCCACTCGCCGCGATCCTCGGGCGCCATGAAATTCTGTAGCTTCTCCTGCACTGTGTATCGTAGCCTCCTGCCCTTGCTGGCTTTTGTGTCGACCACCTTCTTCGTCTTGGCTTCCCTTGCTACTTGCCACGGTGCCTGCACAACGAACTCAGAAGTGCCATTTGCGTTGACGTCAGCAGAGCGCTGCTCGAGCAGCTCCTTGAGCAGCAGTCCGTAGAAGTCGGCGTCGTCGTAGATGGCAGCGTCAGGCTGGGCACCCTTGTGGGCGGACTGCAGCGGTGCACATGAGCGTGGTGTTTGCGTGCGAGTGACCAGGTGCGACGAGGTGAGCTGAGAGTCGAGCACCTCAGTGAGCGTCTGCTGTGCTGATGCGTTGAGGCGTGCCTTGTTGTTCGTGACGGTCGTTGCCTTGGTCTTGTTGGACCAACGCTCGAGCACAGCCTTTCTGTGGGGTAGCGCCGCTTTCTCTGTGCTGCGTATCGAAGACCAAATGTCGCTGGAGGACGTGTTGGCGTCAAACGTCGTGCGCTTGCGCTTCTCGCCGGTTCGCGACTCCTCGAGTGAAATACGCAAATCAGTGAGGTTGTTCAGCAGCGTCAGCGCCGCAGCCTCGGCAGCCGACACAGTCGCATCGGGCGCTGGTGCCTCCTTGTGCTGCTCGGCAGCCATGGAGTTTGTCGAGATCAGCGCCTTCTGCAGCCGAATGCGCGTGTTGAGGAGGGTGTCAAAGGTCTTGCGCTGCGTCTTGACAGCCTGGCCCTTTGCGACGTCTGACTGCGCACCGGCGGCGAGGGTGGATGTCATTGTTTTTGCGTCCTTCATCAAATCGCGTACAGCGACTGCACCTGACTTGGCGTCGTCGCCAGATTCGTCGTCCTCCGAGTCGTCCTGATCTTCTGCATCGCTCTGGTCCTCTTCTTCGTTCTCCTCGTCGTCCATGTCGACGTCCTCGCTGCCACTCGCCTCGTCCTCGTCTGAGCCAACATCTCCGTCGATCAGGGCGTTGAGGCCTTCTGAAAATTCTGCCTCCTCATCCCCGTCCAGACTGTCGTCCTCGTCTTCCTCATCATCTTCCTCGCTGTCTACCTCGTCGAAGCCTTTCGCGAACGGATCATCGCTGTCGCTGTCCTCAAGATCGTCGCGGCTGACGCTCTTGCCGGCATACTGCTTGCCCAGCGGCTTCGTCTCCTGCTTTCTCAGCTTGCTCTTGCCAACCGTCTCGTAATGCTCACGCCCCGCATTTACATCCTCCTCCTCCTCCTCATCAGAGAAATCAGCGTCTGAGCGCTCGTCTTCGCTCGAGCTGGGCGCAGGGTCGAGCAGTGACTCGGGGTCGAAATCTGGAAAAGTTAGTTCGACGAACATGTAGAGGGTCCGCAGGCGACTGACCTTTGAGCTTGGACTTGGCCATGTTGCGTGAGACTGTGGCTGTAGCGACTGTTGCGGCTGTTGCGACTGGTGCGTGCAGCGTGCAAAGTTGGCCGCCACAAAAAAGTTCGAGCGAGACGCACGGGCGCCGTCGATGCTTCCCCACCGAGGCGCGTCACCTCCGAGAACGCCGCAACATGTCAACACCTCGCCATGCTCAAGCCACGACTATTCTCCACGCTGCGCTGTCTGCAGCATGAGAATCCTCTTGTACGTCAACAAGATTTAGATCCGAATGCATTTATATTAATTGCCTTTCCAGGGCCTCCCGCGCTCTGGCGCACCTCCACAGCTGCCGCGCATGCAGCGAGGCTTGCCCCAGCGACGGAGCATAAAAGATGTCAAGAAAGTAATCGCAGTCTCCTCAGCAAAGGGCGGTGTCGGCAAAAGCACAATTGCTGGTATGTGTACTGCCCTTCTTCTTACCAACGACGTCACCACTCACGGCGCAGTCAACCTCGCCCTTAGCTTTGCCCGCCGCGGCTACAGAGCCGGCATCCTCGACACCGACATCTTCGGCCCCTCGATACCCACCCTCCTCAACCTCTCCGGCGAGCCCCGTCTATCGAGCAGTTAGTCCCACACGCCACCATCCACGCCCGCTCTCTGACACCGCGGCAGACAACCAGCTCATCCCCCTGTCCAACTATGGCCTCAAATCCATGTCCATGGGCTATCTGATCCCAGAGTCCTCGCCGGTAGCATGGCGCGGCCTGATGGTCATGAAGGCGCTGCAGCAGCTGCTGCACGAAGTAGAGTGGGGCGGGCTGGACGTCCTGGTGCTGGACATGCCCCCCGGCACGGGCGATGTGCAGCTCACCATCACGCAGCAACTGAATCTGGACGGCGCGTTGATTGTGTCGACACCGCAGGACTTGTCGCTCAAGGACGCTGTGAAAGGCGTCGAGCTGTTCAAGAAGGTCAATGTCAATCTGCTGGGCCTTGTCTGCAATATGGCTGGATTCAAATGCCCCGGCTGTGGCTCGGTGCATGAGGTTTTTGGGAATATGGGCAAGATTAGGGACATGTGCGCCAAGTACGAGTTGGAGATGCTGGGCGAAATTCCGCTTCATGCGGGTATCAGCGACGATGCAGATCGCGGTAAGCCGACTGTTGTTGCTGAGCCTGATGGTGATAGAGCAAAAGTCTTCCTGGACATTGCTCGGCAAGTCGAAGACGCAGTGGGTTTGACGAGATGATACAGTATCGAAGGATTTGCCTAAGCACTAAGTCTACGTGACAACTCTTACCGTGACAACTCTTACCATGGCCACTAGAGCAAGCACCTATTGCTAAAGCTGGCAACGGCTGAGGCTGACCAAAAACGGCAGGGCTCTTGCAAGCGAACCGTGCCCTACAAATCAAACATTTCTCTTGTTCCAATCAACAGCCACTCTCCACCATGTCCTATTATCGAGGGACGTTTCAGACATGCATTGGCTGAGCCGCGCTCAGCTGAGAGGACCCACCTTGGCCGCCTGAATGTAATCACTAACAGCGCTCTAGCCACAAGATGCACGTGTTTATCAGCCTGCTTGGACAAAATGAATCTCGTAATATACTGTATCTTCGTCTTTCATTGCCATAAATGACCATTTAACATGGTCGTGCACAGAGCACTTACGGGTTATCGCAAGGTGCGCAATGAGGGGGATCTGGGTGAACACGCAGACGATGTTGAGCTTCTTCGGACTGAAAGGTGGAGCCGAAATTATAATGCACTTCTTGTGGATGCCACTGACGTTCAGAATAGGACTTTGAGCGACGACCAGCCTATCGACGACGATGCTAACAGCATCACACAAGATTCGATAGCACACCACCAACAATCTCCAGATATTGAGTCATCTGCTCAGGACGACGAAGGCTTCCATGACCCTTCAACATCTGTCCGGACTACAGACCAGGCCCTAAAACAGCGTCCATTCTTTTCAGGCTGGCGCGTGGGAGCGCTTGTCTCGCTGATCGGTGCCTCAGTGGTTTGCACCTTCAATTTTGCCATCACCATATATGTCTGGACTGGCCCGTACGATAAAGCTGAAGGCTCCATCGGAACCCTGTTCGAAGGCAGCTGCGCCAAGGCAAGAAGACTGAACGTCTGGATCCACCTCCTCGTGAATATCCTCAGTACGCTTCTCCTCGGTGCAAGTAACTACTGCATGCAGGTTCTTAGCGCCCCAAACAGGGAGGAACTCGTGCGCGCGCACGGAAGACGAATCTGGCTTCACATCGGCGTACCAAGCCTGCGAAACCTCAAACACATTGGTCGACCACGAGCCGCTCTATGGATAGGCCTGTTCCTCTCTTCAATGCCGTTGCATCTACTGTTCAACTCAGTCGTATTCACCAACCTACAGGCCAACGAGTATTTTGTCAACCCCGTAACGGAGGACTGGCTTAAGGGCAGTGCTTTCGATACGTCTCGTTTCGTCGATGTAACTGCTGGCGGTGCTAGCGATATCGTTGCCAACATCAATGCCAGAGAGCTGAACGTGACCATCGTTGGAGACACTTTTATAAACACCAACAACACCAACGCCTCTTACCATAGGGTCGATGCTGCGACTTGCTTCGACAAGTACAACAATCAGTACATGTCGGATGCGGGTAATGTATATCTCGTTCACGAAGGCCCCATAGTCTGGCGAAACCTCGAAGTCTGGTGGCCAAAGTTCCACCTTAACAACAGCTTTACTTGGACGAAAGACTCGAGCAACTCTCCGATCACAGAAGAAGACAGGAATACGACCCTAAACGCCAACGTGCCATTTCTTAGCACGCCCGACTTCTATCTGTCCAACGGGTGGCGCTGTTCCTCCCACACGTTCGCAACATGCGACGTGGACAATGAGCACGAGGTGCCCGGAGACCGGTCAAAGTGGCAACCTTTCGAGGCGCCGATCAAGTATTGTATGGTCGAAGAGGTTGAGGAACGTTGCAGACTACAGTTCAGTCTGATCATTGCCACCCTGGTAGTAGCCTCTAACTTCATTAAGGCTATATGTATGGCTCTCACGCTTTTGATGTACCGCCAACACCTTCCACTTGTCACCGTGGGAGATGCAATTGCCCATTTCCTTGAACACCCCGACCCGGAGACCAAGGGCCGATGCCTGTTTTCGAGACACCTTATGGAGGCTCAGTGGACGTGGGAACACACTCATGGCGCAAAGAAAGATGAGCTCGGTGTGGCACCCGAGCGGTTTGATCCAAAGCGCCGCGCTTGGCAAACGGCTCCAAGTGGCTATCGTTGGTTAGCTACCTATGTGTTGTAGGTCTCGAACTGTTTCTCTGGCGCCTTATGCTCACCTACATCAGGTTTGTTGCAGCCATAATTTTTGCTATTGTCTGTGTAGGACGTACTGTATCAGCGATGCCCAAAGACATGGCCAAGTTGTGGAAGATCGGGTTCGGTACGATCACTGGTAATAATCTGCTCAACGTCGGCACCACCCTAGGGGGTGGTGTCTTATTAGCTAACCTACCACAAGCTGTGCTATCCTACCTGTATCTCGCTTTCAACGCTCTGTATACGAACATGTTCGTCGCACAGGTAGGTTGTATTGGACTTCGTTCGCGCTCCAAGCTGACCGTGCTAGGAATGGAGTACCTATATGGAGAACCGAAAACCACTTCGTGTCACTTCACCCATCGGCCAGCAACGCAGTACATATTGGCTCAATGTTCCCTTTCGCTACGCAATCCCAATGACTGTCATGTCAGGCTTGTTCCACTGGCTTGCATCTCAGAGTATCTTCCTGGTGCAGATCACAGTGTTAAACGCATTTACTCGCGAAGCATACCGAAAGATCTCCACCTGTGGCTTCTCACCTATGGCTATCATCCTATGTGCAGTTCTCGGAACCATCATAGCGATAGGCGGTTTCGCGATTGGGCGGTTCCGATACGCGCCTGGTATGCCTGTTGCCGGCAGTTGCTCTGCTGCGATCAGCGCGGCTTGCCATCCGATGCCAGAGGACACCGAGGCTAGTACCCTGCCTGTGCAATGGGGTGCTGTCTCGCATGGGGAGCGGAGGGATGATGACAAGCCATCTGTGGGTCATTGCACATTCTCCAGCTTCCCAGTTGAAGTGCCGAGACGTGGTCGATTCTACGCATAGAAATTCGTTGTCTTTCCGGATATCTACTCTTCCACATGATTCAATAGCACACCAGTACCCAGAGCTGTTGTTTACCCTCATCCCTCAGCAGCATGTTCCCTTCAACTCCGTCGCTTCATCATACAGCACACTCTTGTTCACCTCCTGCGTACTCGGTGCGACATCCAATCCGGGATTTCTACTAAAGAAGTTCGCCGGCTTCAATCCCACCGTCATCTTCTCACACGGCATGACAGGCCAGTCTTCAATGCGCGGATTATGCGTCGACCCAAACGTATGCCACACCACCACGTCCTCGTTCCTGACGCTCGCTTCCTTTTCATCTTCTGCCCGCTTTTCAATCGCACTCGCGATCCCCTCCCCGCCCATCGACTGCATCGTGTACCTCCCCGACGGAAACATCTCGTGCTCACGATACTTGGTCACCCACACAGCATGCCTGCCGTACTCTGAACGCCTTGCGTGGAAAGAAGAGGGGTGTGCGAGCAACATCTGGCTGGGGCAGGGCAGCAGTTTGAAAGCGACAGGTGTCTTCGTGACAGGGTTGACGACTGCTTCGTTAACGATTTTGAAGACGCGGTTCCGAGCAACGTCCAGATCGAAGCCGCCTTCCCGCTCGACATATTGTGTGCGTGTTTCGTACCCCACACCGAACGGATTGTGCACGTCGGGATCATCCATGGGCATTGGGTGCGACTCCTCGATCACCACAGAGTTCTTCTGACCATCAATTGCCGGATCAATGCGCAAGCAAAACAGATGCTGATGATACGGCGCCAGCACGCCCGGGGCAACAATGGTCCCATATGGTGGCTTCGGCTCGTCGAGTGCGATCGGCACCGTCGACAGGATGCCCGTCGCCCGCACTTCGTAGTTGATGCCCGCGTCCTGCCCAAAGTGGAACGCGAAGATGTACTCGTAGTTGCTCACGGTGATGATAGTCTGCAGCACCAGCGTGCGGGCGCGCGTCACGACCGCATGGCCGGTGCGGAAATTCGTGTGTTTCCAGAGGATCCCGTCGTCTTGCTCGTGCATGCAGACTACGTTGGGCAGTCGCAGTGGTAGACCTGATGCCGTGTTGTGCCAGCCGTCAAAGTACTTGATCGTTCCTGCAAATTCCCCGTCAGCACAACCATCACTCCTCCTCTCGACACTGCGGCCTTCGCGCCATCCCCACAGCATTGAAACATGAAAACTCAAGAGCACAGCTTACCAAGACAGTCACACCCCAACCCTAGATTATTAGCGTTGACCCCTGCCCCATCATTTCCCAAATCAAATGCCCCCTTCCGCGGATATGGCGCCCGCGGGTCTCCATACGGCACGAACATCTCCGCCAGCGAGAGCCGATAGAACACTTCCCTCCCTCCGTACCGCACATCGTGCAAAGTCAGCCCCTCGCGGTAGTTGAAGCCGACGCGAAACGTCCACTTCTCCCAGGCGACGCGGTGGCCCTGTACTTTGAAGGAGGGGCCCCGAGGTTGGGTGACGTGAAGGGGCGTGGTGGTCGTGCGTGGAGAGGGGCGCAGGGAGGGGTGGTACTCGGAGTCCGGGGTGTGTGTGATGCGGAGATCGAAGGGGAGGGCGGTGTTGTGTACCGTCTCGTTGCTGCGCGTGGGGAGGTGGTATACTTTTGTCACCTGCAGGGCCTCTGACACCTCGGCACAGAGCGTCAGGGGGTGTGCGTAGTAATTCGCATCTTCGTGTTGCGTAAGGCGGGCGTAGAACCAGCACTGCCCCGTATCAGCACAACACACCATACCTCAATCTTAACATCCATCACCCCTCCCCACCCCTTGAGAACCCACGACAGCAGCGCAGAAAATTCAGAGAGAGCGTAACACATACCATCGTCACCCGCCCCGCCATATCCTCCACCCCATCCGTCGCATACGCCCACGGCTCAACCACCACCTCCGCCCCCTCCGGCAACCCCAACCCCCTCACCTGCTCCTGCACCCGCACATCCCCCAAACACACCCGCTCCACCTCCTTCATGTACTCCGTATCGATATATGAATGCCGCCCCTCTACAACCCTCTTCTCCACTACCCTCCCCTGGCCCGCTCCATCGGCCTCACTGCCGTCGTGACCGTTGGTTCCACCCCGTAACTCAACTACCACCTCCACCAGATCGTTCCGGCCTGTCGTTTCATTGGGGACTAGTACGTCGACGCGCGCTCGACGCGGGACAGGGGGGAGTGGGGACGCGGTGGCTTCGGCGGTGAGGTAGGGGAGGAGCTGGTGTTTTGGGGGTTCGAGGAGGGTGATGGTGCGGAAGTTGGGGGGTGGGGAGGAGGGGTGGAAGAGGGGGTGGACGGTTTGTGCGGCCTGGGAGAGGAAGTTAGGATGGGTTTTGTGTGCGTACGTTTGGGGTTTGGGGGTTAAAAGGGGGATGGCAGGGGGTTTGGTTTTACCCTTGTTATTTCCTCGGGGGAGAGGGGGTCGAGTGGGTGGTGGTGGCGGTGGTGATGATCCAACATTATTGCACGCTAAGCGATTTTTCTGTGTTCAAATGCTCAAAGGTTTTTATAGAATGCTTTGTATAGAATGAATTGAGGAAGTCACACTCCCTTTATACCCATTCATTGTAGTCGTCTCCTCAATCACCACCCCCCTTCTCTGATTGGCTACACTGGTCCCCCGAAGCTAGCGCGTCATCGGCTCGCTTGCGCATACCTCCAAAGGTTCGCCCCGGCCATCTTCGCCTCCAAAGGCTTGATGCCCTCCTGGGCGAGCCCACTACACCACACCTCCAAAGGTAACGCGGAGAAGAGGTTTTCGCACGCCGTGATCACGCCGTGTATGGGAGGTTTATTCGATTGATGAGGTTACGTAATGACGACGATGCGTGCATTGTGGTGGAAACGACATGAATATTGGGTGGTTAGGGTATTATGCGCTGTGATTTGGAGGTACGATGCGCCTCCTGATTAGGTTGGAGTTAGAGCTGCAAAGTTGGTTGATGTTCGTGGATTTCTGGGAAGGATTCAACTACGCTTCGGGCCCTGGGACCCCTCACTCCGTTTCTTTTGTAGAAATATTGTCGAGCTCCTGAGGCTTCGATGGCAGCCTTGTTGTCATGGCTATGACGGTTAATCTAACACCTCTCTTGGATCTGCTGGTAATCGAACGCAAAGACATCCTGAGGGCGATAGCACACGTATCGGAAGGAAACAGCTCTGGGCCCAAATGCCTGTGGAGCTAAACTGCAAGTTCGTATCTCGCGAGAAGTATTCCTTAATCGCAAATGCATTGACTTTTGTTCTTACTTTTGATCACCACCCTCCACTGACTGCCCCTCCAGCTTTTTGATCCTTCTGGACATTTAAAGAACGACCTCAACAACAGGACCGTGATACGTCTTCCGTGCCCACACAAGGTAATATATCGCACTGAGTAGCGCGATCGTGCCCGTAACCAGGATCGACCAGTTCATTGTCGCAGGCGTAACGTCCTTAAACGAAGGCCAAAAACTGAAGAAGAAGACGAACGCGAGATAGGCGCACGCGAAAGCGTTATTCGCAATACCGAATACGCCAGGAATCTTCCAAGGGCCCCAGATGGCGCGAACCATACCGTCGTCGGTGACGGATGGTGTGCTGTGATCGAAGGCGGCGCTGCTGGGGAGGATGCCGCCGGTGCAGCGGCGGTAGAGTAGGAGGCAGGATGTCAGCAGGTAGGAGGCAAAAAGACCAGCAATGGACACGGAGATGACGCCGTTGAAAGCGGTGGTAGAGCCGACATTGATCAGCGCAAGGATGCTGGCGATGATGCTGGTGAAGGCGACGGCGTTCACCGGGATCGATGTCCTATCACTGATCTAGGCTGATGTTAACACTGGCAATGTTTCTCTAGGTCAATGCCCTTACCTTGCTCAGCTGACGCCATCCGGGGAGACCCTTGTCTCTTGCGAACGCCCAGCAGATGCGTGAAGTTGAGGCTGAGAACCCGACATTGGCACTGATGGTAAGCACCATGACAATTGAAGCCATGACCGCGGCACCAGATCTCGACTGCACAGCTTGGTGGAAGATGGCCATGAACGGGAACGCAGGATTCTCTTCAAGGACGGCGTCCACATTGCCCAGGCGCAGGAGGACCGTAATGACCATAACGAAGCCCAGAGATCCGTTTATCGCGATACCTGTCATGATAGACCTTGGTACCACGACCTGAGCGTTATGAATTTCTTCCGATAGCTACGAAGGTGTAAGTCACTGTGGGAAGACCCAGCTTTGGTGGACTTACATGAATCGGTCCGTCTCCACCAACGAAAGCGAATACACTACCCATGATTCCGATGCAGAAGGACAGGCCCTGAGAGTCCCAGCCACCCATATTGACGAAGGTTGTGAAGATCTCTCCAACGTCACCCTTTGGACCAAGTATCAGAAGAGGAATGAGGATGGCGAAGAAGCCGAGGATGTGCAAGACCAGCAAAGCCCCTTCAAACTTCGGCAGTAGCCATCCTGCGGCTACATTGATGAAGACGCAGAACAGAATGACCGCCCAGTAGAGTAGCGTGACGTGCCAGTTCTGAGGGACATATGTCTCTGGTTGACAAAGAATAAACAAACCCTGGATCAGACCGCCAGTCAGGAAGCAGCCGGAGCCCAGAGAAGCCAGCCAGCCGCAAAGCGTGAGCCATCCGGATATGTAACTCAAAAGCTTAGATAGACGTCGAGGTGCAAGCATGGACACCCAATGATACTGACCGCCAGATGTCGGCGCAATGGAGACCAGCTCCGAGAGAACCATGAAGACAGATACAGTGCCGAGCCAAACAACCAGGTAGCCGTAGATGACGCCTGCAGGGCCACCATTCTGGAACCCGACGAGAAAGAGTCTGCAAAGATGTCAGGCCATGTTACAAGCTTATATCATTGTTGTTGCTCACACTAGAGAACCTTCCCAAGTGATTAAGACCGTGCAACTGAAACCCAAGATCGAGAGAAATCCAAAGCGTCTCTGAGGGACAATAGTCAGCGGAGTTATGCACCACGTTCTAGTTACCCACCTTCAGCACTGCTTTTTTACCTAGCCTGGCGAGTGCAAGTTGATCCTTTTGGTCAGAGGTTGAGTAGCTTGGAGAGACAGTCATCACAACATCGTTACCCTTCACGGAGGGAGTGGACGCCATTGTACGACCGGTAGAGCAGGACTGTCGAGGGAACGATGACCAGTGAAGACACCGACGGAAGAAAGCAAAAGGACGCAGGTACGTGAGCAGCGTGGGTAGTACCGTGTGTATGAAGTGCAGCTTGCTGGTCAGCAAACAAGGGTCCAACCCATGTAGCTGTGCGTCGTTGATGCAACGCGACATTAATCGAAAGGAGACCAGCCCATCCCGTGCCGCCCGTCTGGAGCACCTGCCGGATATATCTAGGTGCATGTAACACATGCACAACGTGCAGGGGTAAGCGCCACTGGAGGGTTTTCGACATTACCGAGCCGTAAGAATTCCTCGGGTTTGATGCAAATTTCTAGTCGACCAAACATCTCATCCGAGATTCGCACGTGGATTGTGTGTGACAGGTTCGCGTGTCTGCGCATAGATAGCCAAAAAACTAGTCCATGCATGTATTTTACAGTTGCTTCTCAAGCATTTCGGCTTACGTGAGAAGGTAAATGTGATGGTGCGACTGACTCAAAGTTGTGAGCTTTGCGCACGGTCAGCGGGTTCGACCGAAACAGCCCAGCTTTTGGACACATTGATCGACTTGCCTGGCGCAGATCGCTTCGCTTGCGATGAACGCGAAACATCCATGAGCTGATACTCACGTCCGCTGTACCCTTTTGAACTGTACTCTCCTCGCCGGCGGCTGTCGTCCACTCGAATCAGCCCAGACTCGAATCCTTCCATGAAGATTTTGGTGTATGGCAAACATGTTGTGACAATGGCAAGGCACTGCACTATCTGATTGCAAAAAGCCGACCGCCAGTACCCGAGAGTCAAGTCTTTGCTTGAGGAGGAGGTTTTGCTTTCCTGATGAAAGAAGGCCAGCTGAATAGCGGCTGCTGTGAGAACCCTGCAGAATGGTTAGATACTCCCTTTATACCAAGGAAGCAAACATACAGGATTCGACAGGCAAACAAGCACATGATGGAAGCCTTTCTTCGCCGTGCGACCCGAAGCTGCGCTGTGATTCCCAGTTCCAGTGCAATCATGGCAACCTCTGTGAGAATATTGAAGATCGATATCGTATTCCACCAGATGGACTGTAACAGTCAGAAACCAGCAGTAGAGGTTTGAGGGGTATCCTACCCGGTCAAGACACCTGTTGAGGGTCCTGTCCCATGTGCGAGGTGCTTTACATTCGAAAATTGCGACGAGAATCGCACACAGCAGCCATAGACACACAAAGGCTCCGACGCCATAGTTGATCTTACGGTGCAGTTTGGAGGGGGTCAAGTTGTGGACAAAAGCCACAATGGCCAACTTTGAGAAGCCGAGTGACGTGAACAATAGGACATTTGCTGCGTACTCAGCCTGTAATTATGGTCAGATTCGACCTGGCCCTGGAGGTCAGATGCTTACTTTGAGGCTCGACTGAACACCATCACTGCTCAAGTCCGCAGCTGGCTTGCCAAACCCAAAATGGCATTGCAATAATGTGGCAATAGACTGAGCAATACAGAAGATCTGTGTAAACAGTCAGTGTGGAAGTCCATGGTTGCACCTTGGCTTGTGCTTACCAGAGATGCAAGGAGAAATGCCGACTCTGCCCTGAGAGCTCGGAACACATAAAGCTTGATACCAGCATGAGTAATGAATGCTAGAAAGCTCGTCACGAGACAGAACCAGACGACAATCTGGATGATGGGCGTTCGATTCGAGTCCGATAGGATGACTTGGTCCAATTGTGTGGGCATTTTTACGGCAAGAACAGTTCTGCAGAGGTTGGCCAGCGACTATGACAATGAACATGTCTTTTTCCTTGTGTACCACGACGCTTTGTCTGGATATGCAAGACACGCATATTGAGCAACGAATGGTTTGAGCCACATTCAGTAAAGAGAGTAAGTGGAACGCTGCCGAGACGACAGTGCGACCATGCTCGATGGGTTTGCGGCTGCCGCAAGGGCCTGGATAGTTTGCGAAGCAAGTCTTCCCTCAAAAAAAGTCTTTCATATACCTCCTCCGGTACCTGCCTGGCTCTTATCCTACATGACAGTCCTGGATGGGGCCACGCCGTCCTTGATGCTACTGCGTGTTGCAGGCGGGCCTTGTGTGCCTTCTCGCGCGGGCGTTGGCTCTGTCGCACACGCATGCCGTGTAGCGATGCTTCTAAGCGAGTACAATCAGCGATCGGATGGCACAGGCTTCTCGTTAGGCGTCAGATGGCCTGGCTGGTTCCCATGGACTGTGTTCTTTGTCTACCAACGTATTTGCGGCGGACTAGAATGTTGAGATTGCACATCTCGTTCACATGCATGTGCGAAGGCGGTTGGCGTATGTAAAGTCGTTTTGCTGTGGTCGGTAAGCAAGCCTATTGGCACAAGCAGTTTGAACACAAGCCACCAAGGGCAGGTGGGTCGTTAAGCATGGAAGATATGCAATAAGGCATTCCTCCCGTACGAGCTAAACCTCAACCCTTGGCGTATATAGTGAGTAGCAGCTGTAATATTCGCGAGTAAGATCCTCGGCTCTCAGAGCATGTGTTCGCGGCTAATTGGACACGCTTGGGCCTTTGTGCTCGAATTGATGCCGCGCCTGCAGCTCACAGAGCAATAGTGGCCTGTTGTAAAACGCGGGCCGGCTTGTCAGCTTCCTGGGCCTGCTTTTCGTATGGCCCTTCTCACACTGTCGTTTGATAGGGCCAGGTCCAGGATGCGACTGTTCACGCTAGTACGATTCGACCTTGGTTGAGATTATCTCTCACTAGCTGTCCAGGCTCAATGGTGCCTTATTGGAGGCTGCTGCGAGTTGCGACGACTTGTGATAGGATTTGCGACTCAAAGCTCGCCTCTCGAAACACAAAGCAAAAGAAAACATCTTCTTTGCAACGTCAAACTGTTGACCATGCTCAGAGGCTGAACAAACATGCTAACGACAGTTCGCTGGGACATGTGGTATTGTGACACTAATCAGCCATTAGTAAGATTGGCAAGTCAGCAATAGGTCTACTGGGATGAATATAATCGTGGACGAGTGTCTAGGTGGTCAGCGGTCAGCGCTGGACACAGTAGAAGTGTCGGCGTGATGACGTAACACGCGAGGAAGTCGCGAACTTCCTCAGGGTCCAACCAAACATGGCAAACAATCACTTGAACCCTCACTCCTTCGACTTTGGCTAGCGACTTGCCGTCCCACAAGCCCGAAAACGCCATAGATACCGCATAGATACTCCCCAAGACCGTTCGCCGCGCACTGCGCCACCCAAACCCACGATGCAAGGCTTCAACATGGGGCGGTATTACCCGCCGGATGCCTCCAACGCGCCAACCTTCAACAAATCCCACCCGCTCGGCGCCCGCGCCAACAAAATCGCCCAAGGCATTCTCACCGTGCGCTTCGAGCTGCCGTTCGCAGTATGGTGCCAGCACTGTACCCCAGAAGCGATTGTGGGCCAGGGTGTGCGCTTCAATGCAGCAAAGAAGAAGGTCGGCAACTACTACAGCACGCCGATATGGAGTTTTCGCATGAAGCACACGGCTTGTGGCGGCGAGTGGGAGATTAGAACCGATCCAAAGACGACGCAGTATTTGTGTGTTGACGGGTGTCGTAAGAGGGACTACGGGCCGGAGGAGGGGGAGAAAGAGGGGGAGCTGCGATTTTTGAGCGAGGCGGAAAAGGCGAAGAGGAGGGATGATGCGTTTGCGGGGTTGGAGGGCAAGTTGGAGGATAAAGCGAGGGAGAAGGGAGAGAAGGAGAGGGTGGAGGAGTTGTATGTCAAGGCCGAGGTTTGGCGGGATCCGTATGATGTTAATGCGCGGCTGAGGAGGGAGATGAGGGAAAAGAGGAAAGTGTGGAAGAAAGAGGAGAGACATAGAGAGAGCATGCAGAATAAGTTCAGCCTGGGGCTGGACATAGTGGATGAGACAGATGCAGATCGGCAGAGGGCTGGCCTGATCGAATTTGGCGCCGCTGAAGACTCTACGGACAGTTGGAAGCCGCTGTTTGCTGAGGCGGGTGCAGAGCACGCGGACAATGTGGGCCACAGACCCAAAACGAAGAAGCTGAAGGCAGAGATGGCTGCAGAGAAGAGCCGAAAGGACTTACAGCAGAAGCTTGTAGGTAACACGCGTGCTGCGATCGATCCATTCGTTTCCAAAGAGGCGTCTTCGAAGTCGAGGCTGAACCTGGGCGTACTAAAGAGAAAACGCGCCGTGGAAACTGGCTCCATACAAGAGATCCCACCGCTAAGGCCCCGTCACACAACAGACATAACCTCGCCTGCTCCGAGTCTTGCTGCGTTGGTTGGCTACGAATCCGACTGAATTCGTTCACGACTCGGTTTGTTCAACTGCAGACCGCATTCGCTTTTACGATACCCTAGATTAATTTTTCAAGATACCCCATTTCTTCCACTCACCATACCAATCAAACCAACCCACACATCTCTAAACCTTCTGCTTCGCCATCCACTCCTCCGCCTCCTGCTTGAACTCGGGCCTCCACCTCGTCAACGGGGGTCTGTCATTCACGATATCCCCCACGCTCCACAACATCCTCTTCTTGTCCGTCTCCTCGCTGACATCGTTGTCCGGGCAAATGATGTAGAACGAGTTCGCCTCCATCTTCTTCACCATGTATGTGGCCACTTGCTCGGGGCTCCAAGCACCATCAGGCTTTTGGGCGGCTTGGCCGGGGTGATTGCCTGACTGTAAGGGTGTGAGCACGATCTGCGGAGGCGAGAAGAAGGGCGCAGGTGCAGGAAAGGATGAGTGGGGGGAGGGGGAGGGGGCGCGCAAAGGATAGGCTAGAAAGAAATGACGGAAGAAAGACATACCAGGCCAGTGAAGGTCCATCCGGGCACAAGCAGATGCACATTTGTGTTCGTGTCTTTGAAGTCGAAGCTCAGATGCTCTGCCAGGGCCTTGACCGCTGCTTTCGATGCATTGTACGCCGCATTGCCCGGCGGGTTGGTGATGCCCTGCTTGCTCCCTGTGATGACGATTGCGCTAGGGTTGTTGTTGTTGTCGTTGGAAGAGCGAGCCTGAAACGAAGGGACGTAGGTGTTGAGACCGTGTATCACACCGTAGAGGTTTGTGTTGAGGACCTAGATTCCGTGTTAAACCAGAGTTCAACCCCTCGCTCTGCAACCAATCTGCCAACTAAACAGCTCGTCGCCTTAAAGACAACGAAAATAATCACACAACGCATCGCTAGCGTAAACGCACCTGCTCAAAGTACTCCCCCTCCCCCCATGTTCCCCTAACCATCCTCCCCGCATTCAACATGAGGAAATCTACATCCCCAACGCTCTCTTTCAACTCCTTCCACGCCTTCAAATCACCAACATCAATCTTCACGCACTTCACATCACCCTTGAGACTCTTCTGCGCCAGGTCAAGCGTCTCTTGGTTGTAGTCGGCGATAACCACGCTCATGCCCGCTTGGAGACAGTGTTGGGCGACCGCAAGGCCGATGCCTGACGCGCCGCCGGTAATGAGGGCGCGGGAGTTGGGGCGAAAGACGGACATTGTCTGTTCTGGTGTGTAGGAATTGATGCAGGGAAGGTGATTCGGGGGCCAGGATGCTGTTATCTAAGGGGTGGCTCGGGTTTTTAAATGCATGGCCAGCTAGTTGTGGTGGAGTGAGTACCGTTACCTGAGGTGGGGCTGGTGACGAAGTGGAATGGCTATCTCCTTATTATGTCCGATTCTAACCTGTCTAATGCTAGTTTACAAGTACAACGGCTATGTCCACCGGCTTACTCTAGACAATTGCCGAATGAAAATGGAAAGGGTATCAAAATGCGGTGGCGGTGTCTTCACGCCTTTTTGTCTGTGCTGGAAAGAGTGCTCAAATCTTCTTGCGCGGTCTCAAACCTCTCGTATCCAGGTCTCTCTTGCTCGGCAGCTGGGGTTACTGGCGTCCACTGCCCGCTGAACAGTCCTGCACCTGAACCATTGAAGTAATGCCCGTTTGATGGCAGGATGGGGTCCGCAGCTACGTGTGGTGTCGGTAGTTCATCGCCAAGCTGTTTTGTTTCGTGGACTGCTGCTGGAGTCAACACAGTTGAATCACCGAGCTGTCTTGATAGCTCCACCTGTGGGGTGGCCATCGCGTCACCCTGCTGCTTTGATTCGCGTACTGCAGCTGGTGTGTCGAAGGTGAAATCGCCAAGTTGCTTCGACTCCTCCACTGCCGGTGGTGTCATTAGAGCTACGCTCTGCAGTGTGACTGTGCTTGCGTTCGCACGGTGCCCCTGGCCGTCAACCTTCAGGGAGAACGGATAGGCAATACCGCCTTTTGAAGGACGCGTGCTTGTTCCGTCTGACTCTGGCACAATTGTCGGCGGTGAGGTGGGTTCGGCTGAGATAATTACGCCTGGTGTTTGGGCGGATGCAGTCGTTGAAGGAGGAAGGCCAGAATGCTTGCGTTCAGGTGCAATGACTGTGGCCTCGGCAAGCCCTGAATCGGGAGGTGCGACCCTCGAGAACTGGCTCGACAATCGCTGAAGATCATCTTCTGAGGCATTGATTTGACCACGGTCGGTCACAGTTGAGCGTCTGGATCGCGAATGTGTGCGTGAGGGCTCGACTGGAAAGAGGCCTGCATCTCGGCTCCGTTCAGGTCCATCTATTGTATCGGCCTGAACGAGAGTCTGTTCCTCGGGATGTGTGACAACAGCTTTCGTTGGTGGCGGCGGAGTATGATCTGCTTTCTCTTCGCGGTCGATCTGCCAAAGGTTAGCATACGATTGTAGCTGGGCTCGTGTGAAGTGACGTACGGTAACCTCATCATGCTTGCTGCCCCACAAACTCCACAACGCCATTCCCCAGCTCTTCTTCGCGGCCTTCTCTTTCTTCATGTTCTTAACCCTCCTACCAGCCAGGGCTGTTGGAGGTGGAGTCTCTCCTTCGAACCTCTCGAAACCAGCCTGCATCTCTTTCATGCGCTGCTGCTGAATCTTGATCTTCTGCTTTGCAAATTTGCCATTCCATTGCTGAGATGCCTTCATCCACTTGTTGACGGGCCCTGGCTTGGGAACACCGACTTCGGAACGGGCGAGAGTTAAAGCAACAAGGTCCTCCTTTGCTGCGAGTGCATATATGTAACCGTGTCGATCGATGCGTTGGCGGATCATATGGTGCTCAAAAGGAGGTAAAGAATCGCCAGCCTTCCCCACCCTTGCCTCGTGCTGGCTCGTGTCAACAGGACCGTCTGTGCCCATGTGAGGTTCGCTGTCTGCCTTTGAATCATTGGTCTTCTTTGCCTTCTTTGCATTTTCAGAAGATTTGTCGGAGTCGGTGCTGACAAATGAGATATCGTCGTCATCAAGAATGTCAATGGACGTCTGTTGGGCTCTGGCCAATGCCCATGCGCCAAATTGAGCAATGCTGCGATACATGTGTTTCGCCGGGCGTGTGAAACTGAGCGTCGGCGCGACGTGGCAAAGATCGTCCCACACTTGGAGCTGCACATTTGTCGGCTTGTACTTGGTTGCCTGGGCCTCAATCTCCTCAACGGTCTGATTGTTAGAAGGAGGCGGCAGGTAGGCTTCTGGGTGCGCAGCTTTGTGAGCAACATAGATTTGCTCATCACGGAGCAACTCTCCACCGCCGGTCTGGATGAGTAAGGGCGGCAGTCCGCCAAGCGAAGGCTGCAGAGCAGGGGAGACTAAGGGGTGCGTTATGAGATGGTTTGCAGCATAAAGCTGGATCTGATCCTTGATCTCAACCCGAGCTTTATCGTCCAACTGAACAGACAGAATGCCCTTTGGGCCAACACCATATTTGCCGTCTGGTGAGACCCACGTGTCCGGCGTTTGGGTCGAACCCAAGATTGTGTTTAAGTCGGGCTTCTCCTTGTTGATTGAATAGCCACGCACTCGTTCAGCTTTTGCATCTTTCTCTGCTGCACGGTCTTCCTTGGTATTCCCTGCAAGCAACACTCCTGGAGAAGATTTAGGCTTCTGGTACGGTGCAGAGCTGTCGAGCTGCATCAGGTCATCGGCATTAGGGGGTGCTTTGAGAGTCAGTACGCAATGCGACATTACTGGGAGCCTACTTACGCCAACTTATACTTGGCTTGTGCAGGAAGCCATGTGCAGGAATGTAGTCCATCTTATCGTCCTCACTCAAGCTCGGAAAGCTGTGCGTAAGGTCTACCCAAGGACTAATCAGGATGGCGCCGGCAGGCATAGGCACACCTTGGTCGCGCAATATCACAAGCATACTGAGGACCATACCACCGCCAGCCGAATCACCGGCCAAAACAATGGTGTTTGGGTCATGGCCTTCCGCAAGCAAGTACAGGTAAGCGGCAAGACAGTCTTGTAGGCCACAAGGGAACGGAAACTGGGGCGCAAGCCTGTAACGTGGAGCTAACACGCGGGCCTGCAGTTTGCGTGCATGTCTCTGCATCTGGTAGCGATGCTCATCTACGCTGCCGAAGAAGTAGGCACCACCGTGGACATACAGCATAACACGCTGTCCTTTCGGCATGCTTGACTTTTCTCGTGCATCGCGATCCTTCTTCATCTCAATCCACTCGGCTTCAAACTTTGTGCCCTCGCGTCTCCACTGCCACCATGTCTGACCGCCCACAGTCTCGATGCCCTTGGGCCCTAGTTGCGCATTGATGTATTGAGCCGAACGCTGAAGCTGCCCCTCTGGGATTTCGACGCGATAATTATGCACCCAATGAGGCACTGGAACCCATTGCGCTGTGAAGGCCTGCAACTCGTCGACCGGGTGGAGCGAGGCATAATGTAGGAAGCGCCGGATAAGCTCGATTCCTTCGTGATAGGAGATATGGGCGGTGGGCTTTTGGCGGAGGGGACTTCGATTCAAGTAGTGAAGGATATACGTCTCGATTACAGTCGGCGCAACGGCAGCGCTGACAGAGAGCGTGTTGATCGGCATGGCGAGGCTGTCTGCATGCAGTAATTAAGGGGCGGAGGTAACAAGGTAAATCCACACGCGACGATAGCTACTTATGTAGCAAATGGTAAGAAACGAACGAGTGTAGGTGCTGCCACGCGTACGTATGAGAAAAAACAAATGAGAAGCGACACCGCTAAGAAAGGAGTTATTGTATGTGAAGAGCGCGCGAAAGATAGGTTCCTTCCCCAGACCGCGGATCATCGTCGCCGCAGGGGACCGTCCGCGATCTAAGATCGCTGATGGCCCACTCTAGCGACGTCATCGACCCCTACTCGAATTTCAGGGTCCAATCTACTTTATTTACGAATCGTATTGCCCGTATATGGTCGAGTCAACAACAACAGTATGTTGGCTCAGGCTCTGTTCTTGAATCTTACACCCTTTTGTGTTGTCTTCACAGCAGTTGATCATATGCAGTGCTCAGGATTTTTGTGTGTACAACAAGCATGTCGTGCACCCACGCGAGCGATTGGTTTCGTCTGACCACGCGAGGGTACACAACATCCTCCCCACCAAACGAGAGGATTGCCTCTACAAATCTCCACGATACCCCCGCAAATTCTGCTAATCTGTGTGGTCATTTGTATCTTCAACACCACTATGAAGCTCATCACCCTCCTGGCAGCCCTGGCAGCAGCCATCACTGCCCATCAACCAGAAGTAGATCTAGTTTACGAAGTGTACCAGGGCTTAGCAAACCATACAACCAGACTAAACACGTTCAAAGGGTTCGTAGAAATCAGGTGCTTCGCAACCCCCGCTAATTACCCCAGCATCCGCTTTGCTGCTCCACCCACAGGTTCACTGCGCTGGCAGGCCCCTCAACCTCCTACTGTCAATCGTACCTCTGTAATTCCAGCCACCGACTTCGGCGCAGCATGCCCTCATAGCCTCAGGTCTGGCCAGGGCTCCCGGGCCATCCCCTCACCCATCGATGAAGACTGTCTCTTTCTCAACGTGTACGCGCCGCAGAATGCAAGTGACCTACCTGTCCTTGT
The DNA here is from genome assembly GCA_016767195.1 of Stagonosporopsis rhizophila. Classification (NCBI taxonomy): domain Eukaryota; kingdom Fungi; phylum Ascomycota; class Dothideomycetes; order Pleosporales; family Didymellaceae; genus Stagonosporopsis; species Stagonosporopsis rhizophila. The sequence continues at coordinate 1,117,331 of CP068492.1, forward strand.
ATGGATTCACGGCGGAGGCTATGGAGTCGGTGATGGTCGAGAAGAGATTGGAAATCTTATTAATGCTAATGATAACAGTTTCCTTGGTGTGAGCATACAGTACCGTGTAGGTTCAACCCATGCGTTGCCTGTGCACTGCTGAATGTTGTCGATGTAGCTTGGCGCTTTCGGCTTCTTAGCCAGTGATGAAGTCTTCCGCAACGGAGTAGTCAATGCGGGCCTTCTTGATCAACAGTTTGCCCTCCAGTGGGTACAACAGCACATTCACCGCTTTGGTGGAGACCCAAGGCGAGTCACCATTTGGGGCGTATCGGCTGGAGGTAAATAGTCCTTTCAATTAAGTATGAGATTCGAATGCACTGACCAAATGTGTAGGAGGCTCTGTTATGTTGCAGAACATCGCCTATGGAGGAAGTCAAAATACCACACTATATACCAACGTCAGCCGTCCACGTTGCTCACCCAACTTGCAACGTAGACTAACAACCAGCAGTCTATATCCTCGTCTCCATACCTACCTCAACAGTACGGCTACGCAGATTGGATTCCCTCGCAATCGTATTATGCCTTCGCCGCACGTGCCGGCTGCTTCACTCCTTGGGCCTACGGCAACGCATCCCAGACCATATTTCAATGCCTCGTATCTCAAGACACAACAACCCTACAAGCCGCCTCAAACTCCGTTTCCAGGTCCGGACGCCATGGCACCTGGGCCTTCCTGCCAGTTACAGACGGCGTTTACATCCTCTCCACCCCCAGCGCTGCTCTCTCATCCGGCCGCCTAAACGGGCTCAACCACCTCACCACCAACGCAGCCGAAGAAAGCTTCTCCTACGTGCCCCAAAACATGAACACTTCACACGACCTAAACTCCTATCTCTCTCTCGTCTTCCCTCTCTTCACCCCCGCCGACCACGCCGCACTTCTACACCACTACCCCTCCCTCTCCCTCAACATCACCCTCCCCAAATCCCCATCCCCAGGCCTCTCCCCCCCAACAGCCCTCGACACAAGCGCCACCGCATCCGGGCTCCAACAAACCGCCAACCTAATCTACGCAGAATCCACATTCATCTGCCCCAGCCACTGGCTCGCAGCCGCCTACTCCACCCACCCAGGCGGCACCGGCTACAAAGCCCAGTCCTCCACCCCCGTAGCCCTCCACGGCATAGACGACACAGCCATATTCGGCAACCGCCCGCTCCCCATCTACAGCCGCGCGTACATCCGCGCCGTGCAGCGCATCTGGGGCGCCTTCATCACCACGGGCAACCCGTCGATCCAGGACCCACCGGCCCCAGACGCAGACACGCATCCTGGGCTGCACGATTGGCCTGCGTATCGGCTTGGGGATGCGAAGATGGTCAATTTCAACCAGACGGGTGGGGTGGTGCAGCCGGTTGATAAGACGATCAATCCGCAGCTTGCGCAGGTCGATGCTGTGTGGGCTGTTGAGCCGGGGCTGCAGAACGACTTCAGGGTTGTGGATGGGTGGGAGTGGGAGGCCGGGAGGGGGGCGAGGTGTGAGTTCTGGCGTGGGGTGGCGGGGAGGGTGCCAATGTGAGGGCTGGTGGAGAGGAATGCTGTGGTGCTGCGTTGGGACCGGTGGGGTCTGATGCGCTGTTAAATTGCAATTGGGGATATGTGCCACAGGAGATTTTTATTTGCGCATGTGGAAGGGTGGCAATGCATTATTACGTTTACAGCTTGTGATCGGTACACGAGACGACGAGTGTGCTGTTGACTATGCGGAAAATTGTGACAGGCGCCAGATAATACACTTGTGTTCAGTCCTCCGTAACGGAGAGGTTCTATTTAAGAAAGAGTGGAACACTTGTTTTGTACGAACTAACTTCTTATTGCTGTCGAGTGGTATCTTATTATTAGGGTACGGTACGGTACGGGGCGTATACAATCTCACAACCAAAACAACAAATGCGCTGCCAGTCTCCCTGCTCGAACAATGGTTTTACCATCGGCGAGCACTAGTATTTGCCAGGCTCGCCGGGGACGCCGCTCACAGGCACAGTACCAGCGCTGTTAGGACCAGCGCTGAGTGGCGCCGCGCTCCCTGGCACACTGCCAGCAGTGCCGTGTGTGGGGGTCTGCTCCAAGCCTTGAGTCTGAAGAGGCGCAGGCGTCTTCTCGTCTGCGATAGGGGCGTGCACGCCCTCGTTGAGGCTGTTGGGACCTGCGGTAGGACTCGTGGGGCTAGCAGCGGGCACCTCGTTTGTGACCTGTCCGGCAGCCTGGGAGATGATCGAGTGCCACTGCTGCGCAGCCTGGGAGGTATGTGCTTTGAAGGCGACCTCGTGATTCATGGAAAACGTATTTCCCAGCTTGCCTTTCGAGACGTCCTTGCCCTTAACATTGAACTTCTGGCCACTGACTGCGCCAACGACGCAGTCGGGGAGGTAGAGGGAGAGTTCGGGCACGGGGTCCTTGGCGAAGTCGTCGTCAGACTTGAACTCGTGCAAGAACTTGGAAGGTGTGACGACGTAATAGTTTGTGTCGTACGAGCGCATAATCTTGCCCTTCTTCTCGAGCGAGCCAGAGATCAATGCCTGAGTCGAGCGGTGGCCTTGGTTGGGGAATTTGATGTCCTGCACGGTGCGGGCAGGGGCCGAGGGATCGATCAAAACCTGGTTGTTGCGCTCGATGAATCCATTCCATTCGAAGTCAAGAGGAATACGCTGCGAAGTTCCAACAATGTCGCCATAGGCGGTCTTGGTCTGCTCGGCCTGGGTGTTGACAACCTGCATGAACTGGCCCATGCCGTGCTGAATTGTCTGGATGATGTGCGCCTCAAACTGAGCAAACGAGTTTTGCACACTGATGAGGTCCTGGCGGTTGTTGTTCTCCTCCTGAACCTGTTTGTTCAGGCGATGCAGGACACCACGTTGAAGAATGTATGGATCATCGGTCGCAGTCATCTTGCCGCCGTGCGATTCGAAGGTAGCTGTGTGCTGGCCGAGAAGCTCGATGTGCTTTTGTGTGCTGGCACGCGCCTTATCGACCGACTTGCTGCCCTTTCCAGCACCTTTGCTGAGCTCTTTGCTCTTGTTCTTGATCTCGGTGTGCAGGCGCTCGAAGATGGGCAGGATGACTGTCTTTAGCTGCTTCTCGGTCTCATAGTGCTGGTTGGACATGCCCTGCAGCAATTGTCAGACTCCGCGGCACATGCAATGCGCTCTTCATAACTCACCTGTGTGTTCGACCTGATGTTTTCGAACATGCCTGCGATACCGCCAAGAGATTGGTCGAAGTGGTGGCCCTCCTTCAAAGGGTCTTTGACCGTCTATCCCAATCAGCATAACAATCTTGTGACTTCGCCGACATCTCGTACCTTCAAGATCCTCTCATACTCTTTTCCATGCGCATGGTGTGTCTTCTCGGTGGCCGTGATGTAATCTTCGAGGTTAGAGGTAGCATGCTTCCATGCTTGCAGGCGCTCGCCAAAGAGCTTCGTGACCTAGATATTGTCAGCGATGTCGACTCTGAAGAACAGCTCTCCTGACCTCTGAGGTGTCCTCTCCAGGGATGGCCTCGGCGTCCGATGTGTTTGTGAACGAGCGCGTCGGCAGCTCGCTGGTGGCAGATTGCGGGGCACTCATCGTGTCTACTGTGTTTGACTGCGGTCAAGAGGTATGTTGTGATGCGTCGCGCGAAGAGGGGTTCGAAATTGCGAAAGGGTTAGCCAGCTAGCTGCGTTGAGGTAGTTGCGGGGCAGTTGGCAGGGGGGAGCTCGAGGACGAGTTCGAAATTGTGAGTTTTCAGCGAAAAGTACGCAGAATTATGGAACCGCGGATATGACGCGCTGGAGCCAATATATATAAATCAATGCTGTGACGCCAGTCTAGACCGACAAGATCGTGAGATCCCCAACAAGGTTGTCTGCCATCGCTGGCTGGAGGAGGCGTCGATCATTCAGGGTTCAATCCACGCTAGTGGTGGACGTGTGATGTCACCACCCAAAGTAATTTGTGATGCGGGTTGGGCGAGCACACCAACTCGCAGAGATCAACAGTCGAAATGCTACGGTTCCCTGCTGCGCCACGAAAAAGCGTTAATTAGATTGTTAACTCTTTTTGGTGTTTGTTTCGAGCAGTGGGTGTGAGAATCGCATTAAAGTCCAATCGCCGACTAGCTATGATGGGCAGCCTGTATCGGCGTCTTGTCACAAAGAATACCTACGAAATGCTTGAGAGCTGGTTGGCTAATAGCGCGGAACTTGGATCTCGCTGCGAATGTTGGACTATCTTGCGGTTAGCAGAAGATCATTGGCAAGGCTGGGAGTGCTTGAAGTATTTGTAATTGTCGTCGATAGCAGTTTCAGACGTGTTCAGTCCGCGACACCATGAATTTAGATGATCCGATTAAACGCCAGTGTGTTAGGAGTGGCTGCGCAGCGTCCACGAGCCATTATGACGATCAGGTACCTGATGTACCTGACGCTACGGCTGTCAATGTCTTCCGAACACAGCTAGGAGGACCTCCGAAACCTTGGAACAGCGGATGGCGGCAGCGCTCAATGGAGCAAGCGTGAAGTATAGATTGTGATGCCCAACAACTCCGTGGTTTCTCCCAGTGTTTCAGCACTATCGTTATGTATTGGTATTCACATCTGTACCGTGACTACACATGACTTCATGGGATTGGTGTCGAGAGGTGCGAGAAACAGCGAGTCGTAATGATTGGAGCTAGAAGTATGTGTTCTACCAGCTGCGCTGATGAATTGCGAGATGAAGGCGCCAGAGAGGGATCGGTTAGTTTCGCAGCCAAACATTCTTGAAGCTCGAGGCCCGCAAAAACCTTATTCTGAATATTCTCTACAACTACAGCTAACTCTACAATGGACTTATATGGCGAACATGATGGCTACACAAAGCTGTCGACTCGCAAAGGCCTTGCCAGGGCTGCGTACTAGTAGTCGTCACAGTTTACCGAAGGAATTGTGTAATGGGATTCGCAAAAGGGAGCATCTTCCAGGTTTTTGTGCGTACCCTATGATCAACACGAATGATTGAGACGTGCAAAAGAGCAGGGAGAGAGACGAGTCCGGACTTTTAACGAAAGGTGCGAAATTGTACGCTGAAGTGGAGATTGAATGATTGATATGATAATGTATTAACACAAGCTCTAAAAAGCTTCAGATGGTATGCATTGGATTCGCCGCCCAATGCTTGGTACATAAAAGTACAGGATATGATAGGAGATCGTTACAGGAGCGTTGTTAAAGACTCTTCTCGGCGGCCTTTGCGGCTTCGACACGAGCATTGATGTGAGGTACAGCGTGCGTCCGCGGGACACCCTGCTTCATGACTTGGTTGAGTATGGCTCGACGGGGCATGGAGATCCTGCTGTACAGCACGACAGCGCCAGTAAGCAAAGCCAGAGCACCAGCCTGGTGGGCGGATGCCAACCACGTAGGAACCATGTAGATCAGTGTGCTGATGCCAAGGGTGACTTGTATTGTGACGAGATGAACCATTCCAAGAACACCCTTCTTAGCGTCCTTGGGGATGCTGCTGCGAACACCCTTGGAGAATCGAGTGTATGCCATGAGTGCCATGATAGCGGTGAAGGTACTGGTTGCCAGGATGCGGTGATCAAGCTGAACAAGCGAAGGGTTCTCGAGAGCGTTGCGCCAGTAAAGGTCAGATTGGTCGGGAACGTGGCTGTACCAGGGATCGAAGAGCTCCTTCTTGGGCGGTGTGAGGCCAAGACCCATCCAGGGAAACTCGTTGTAGATCAAACCAGCATCGAGACCAGCAACAAGAGCGCCAGACATGGCGGTGGTGAATACAAGGAAGGTAAGACCAACTACAGAGCGGCGGAAGACCTTTAGCACAGGCGACTGCAAAGCCTTGACAGACTCGGCAGCTGCAGCAGGGTTAGCAAGCATGCGGTGCTCCTTGAGAATGTTGAGACCGGTCAGGACCATGGAGCAGTAGACGAGAAAGGCGGTGCCGAGATGGGCAGTCAGACGATACTGGCTAACACGAGGATGGCTACCGGGTTCGAAGAGGTCGTCCTTGAGTCCACTCTTCACCATCCACCAGCCAATGAGGCCCTGGAAGCCAATCATACCGCAGATACCGACGAGCTTGAAGGCGGTGGGAGTGTTGACTCTTTTGCGGGCGATGAAGTAGATGGTAGGTAGCAGGAAGGTAACACCGATGACACGGCCCCACAGGCGGTGGGCCCATTCCATGAAGTAGATTTGCTTGAACTCAGACAGGGTCATGCTGGAGTTGAGCATGGCGAACTCGGGCGACGACTTGTACTTTGTGTATTCCTCCTCCCAAGCCTCTGGACTGCCAGGCCACAGCGAGCCAGTGACAGGCTTCCATTCGGTGATACTGAGTCCGGATTCCGTAAGTCGTGTGAGTCCTCCAAAGATTACAATGCCGAAAACGCTCGCTGCGCTTCCCAACAACCAGTATGCCACGCCCTTGGATGCTGTCTTGGGAAAGCTGCTCGCGTTGGCCTCGCTGTGGGCCTCGGTCTTAGCGGCAGCCTCGACAATGGCTGCTCGCCCTACCGCCTCGATGGTGGCACTATTCTGCAGCGGCTGTGTCGACTTCCAGCGTACTGCCTGCAGGACGGAAGGGCGGGGTGCAGCGCATCGCGATATGGAGAGGGCGGGGCGATTGGGCGAATTGATGCACGGTTTGGCAGCAAGTAGCCGCCTGGTGAGGCGCGGGGCAGCCGTCCGCAGCTGCGGGAAGACCTGGGAGAGGGATGCCATGGTGGCAGGTGTGGGTGAAGAGCAATGGCTCTGCGGGCCGTCCGATGTCAAAATGTCGAATGCCGCAGTCTATGACATTTCCATCGCGGGTGGTTCGATGGCTTCGGCGCTATGGTCGCAAGGAGGAAGGGGCGCTGAGAGGACCCTGCAGCAAGTGACCCCACATGGCGTGGCAAGGCACAACGTTGTCTGCGGCGGAAACAAGCGACGACTGAGCACTGAGCAGGTGGGCACGCGCATGACGATCTTCAGCTGCACAGGCAGCGTGACGCGCCTGTTTCGCAGTATGCGTCCTGCTTCCAAGACACCCACACTTCCGTCCCCCAGATAACGGACGCTTTTGCCTGCCCCATGAGCGTGTGCGTGTGTACATGCAAGCTGCCGTCATCGCTGCCGCGGGCTTGTTGCGATAGATAACCCCACCCAGCCCTCCGCCCGTGCGGGTACCAAGTGACATGGCCGGTATGCACTTCACCAGCGACACCTCTGCGGGGCACGAGGCCGACGACGACCATCACGAGCGTCGCCAGGCTCAGGTCAGCGAACAGAGCGGGCCTAACGCCAGCGAGACATGGCCGCGCTCAGCAGCAGACGCCGCCGCCAGCGCTGCCATATCTCGTGCACCACACGTGAGTCTCTTCTCACCAGGTGTACCTGCCATGTCTCCCACGCCCGCCCCAGAAGCAGGTGTCGGATATGCCCGGACGACGCATGAGGGCAGCCCGACACCCACAAGTTCCTCTCGTCCACTGTCTTCGCTCGCAGCCGTCGCCAGCATGACAAAGCGCACATCGAGGCTCAAGCTGGGTGACGACTACCCGCCTATTGTGCAACTCCAAACGCAGATACCGAGCGTCCAAAAGAGTGGCGATGACCCGACAACTCCTCTGGACACGCCCGGCAAGAAGCGGACCACTTTTGATCTTGTCGGCAACGAGTACACTGCCATCACTTCGCTGAGCGGACTCTTTGCTGGGGGCTCCAGCATGTCGAACAGCCGAGCACCCTCATATAATCAAGCTACTGGTCCGTTGTACCTGCGAGGTAGGCCTGCCTGCGTGTGTCACTTCCCAAGTGCGCTTGCGCTGACTTTACACAGTATCCAATGACGCAGTCCCCCTTCCAGACCATCTCTACACCCGCGGCCTTCTCGAGGGACGGCATTCAGATATATGCGTCATTGCATTCGGCAAGCGGTACAATCTGCACCGTCTGCTCCTTGATCGAGCCCCTTTCTTCACCACTGCTCTCTCTGAACCCTGGATTGAAAGCCAGTCCAAGGAAGTGACTCTACACCCTGAAGAGATCGACCATAGCATCACACCAGCTGCGTTCGAGCTGGCAATAAGGAAAATCTATGGTGTCGACATCTCCAAAGAAATTGATGCAGATGCTGTCGGTCTTTTTGCTACAGGCTGCTGGCTAGAGATGCAGGACCTTATTGACTTGGCCATCGAATCAATCCTACGTCAGATGGCGCCAGAGACTCTTGCACCTCTGATTCGACTAGTCACGGTGAACTACTACGGCCGATCTGGGGAGCGCATTCTGGAGTCGGCCAAAGCCATGCTCAGCAGGAATGGCTGGGAAATGCCCCTCAAAAATTGGGACGAGATGCCAGGAGACATCGTTCGTGAGCTCGTGGGGTCAGATGGCTTCTTCGTTGACAGTGAATGGGATAGGTGGGTACTGGCCAAGCGCCTCCTCGATCGCCGTCTCAGACAGGTTGCTGTTGAAGCTGGCCTGATCCAACGTGGGCAGAGGCCTGTACCCAAAGCTCCACAATCGATGCGGTTTACGGCCGTGCGTTTTGATGGTGTCTACCGTCAGAACGCTCTAACAACGCAAGCCTTTGCCTCTGACGCTCAGGCGCAGTGGCTCTCTGTGTATACAAACCCTGATGTCGAGCGCCTTCTGGTCTTGCTTGACGAGGGCATTCATTACATTCACATGGAATACGAGCAGCTTGAATTCATCCGTACTGCTCGAGATGCCTTTGGTCTGCCGGTCATGCCTGACAGAGTCATCTCAAATGCTTTGTGGCAGCAGCTTGCTCTTCGCCAGAAGGTGCTCAACGCAGAGGAGTCATCATTGGAGCTTGGCCTATGCCATGCTCCACAAGAACCAGAGACCACTGACGTATTCTCCGCCAAAGAGGATACATCCGTTGCCAAGGGCAAGCATAAGGCGAATGAGTCGGACGAGGAAGCTGAAATTGAGTCAGAGAGCTGGGATGGCAACGGCAAGCCCCGCAAGTTCTGGATACCCAGCACAGACTGCAACATTGTCCTTGGCAATGGTGCTGATCCTGTTGTGACAACGTCAAACACATTTCAGCGCCATGCGACTCGTCTGTCTGCTACTATACAGCCAGAAGACGCCCAGTGGGCAACAGACTTTGCTTCTACACCGTCCACTCTGGCCAACCCGAACACTCGAGACTACCCACATAGGCCTGTCTCAGCAGGTGGAAGCAATGCCGGCCAGCCCAAGTCACTCGCGTTCAGTGAGTTTCCTCCTTTCCGCTTTGCGGCGGAGTTTCCAAACCCCCGCTTCCTCAAAGAGAAGAAGCGTGTGTATTCGAGGACCGTTTCCTACGCCGGGTCATTGTGGAACATCTACATTCAGAAAGTGCGTTCGGCCAAGAACGTTCAACTCGGTGTCTACCTTCATCGTGCCAAGGAGCGCGAGGCCGATGAAGTGGGTCTGGACAGCGGTGCGAGCCAGCAGACCAATGCTACAGTCGACTCCCGCATCGGTCAGCTTGAGCGTGAGATGATTTTGCGCGGCGAGCGGAGGGATCGTCGACGTAGTACTCGGGTAATGTTGCAGGACAATACGGGCGATGACGACACAAGTGGTAGTGGGGGAGATCCTGATTCTACGCTTGTTTCCACGGGCTCTAGAAATCCTCTGTATTCTAGCAGTGGTCTAGGTCGCCGTCGGAGTGTTCCCATCGCCCGACACTCCAGCCACAGCGTACATGCATCGCCACTGAGCGCAGGCTTCGAGTCAACTTCCCTCGCAGCGGCCCTTGAACATCCTTATCATACCGTTGACGACTCAGATGAGGAGGATGAGCTAGATTCAGCTTACTTAAACCCGTCCCTGAACCCTATTGCGCGCAAAACGCGTCAGAGTATGCCAACCCTGCCAGCATACGTAGATGGCAGGCCTACTATCCGGACGTACTTCAAGATCTACAGTCCATCAAAGGGCGGTCGCATGTTGAGTATCTACGAAAGTGCCCCTGACAAGTTCAACTTCAGCCAGAGTTGGGGATGGAAGAGCAGTACGCTCATGCTCGACGAGGTCATTATCAACGGAGCTGCAGACGATTCACCGCCAGCGCCGGCATCCTTGCCCTCAAAGAAGGGTGACGGCAAGTTGAGGTTCATGGTTGTTATCGGCAACCTGTAGTTGCATCATGATGTGCGGCATATGCAAGTTCTTGTCCTATTCCGTATGCACACGCATTAAGTATTTTCGGTCTCTTCCTGTTCTTCCTCTTTTCAGCGGGTCTCTTTTTCAGCAATTCGGAGTGTCCTGCATGTATGGCGTTGAGAGTGTCTTTCGTGTCTCAAGATATACCCACATAGCATACACCGGCACCGCGATGGATGGCATCGCTGCGTGTCGAATAGATCAGTCCTCGCTCTCTGCGCAATCAAGCTCAAACATAAATCGTATGTATAAAGACGTTGATCGACACGCTGACTACCAATCTAAGGCAAGAAGCCTACAATTACCATACGCAGAGAGCACGCCTGTGATCTTGTGATCGGCGCCCGTCTGACCCTGAGATTGCCCATCGGTTTATTGCCGAAACCTCGACGTTCCACGCCCTCGCATCTCACCAACCACCGGGATGTCCCTTTTGGGTAAGCCCAAGCACCCCAGCTACGTCATCGCCTTCTCCGCAGGCCACTCCACAGTCCCCAACGACTATTTCCGCTGTCCAAGACGCGCAAAGACTCGCGGCTGCACCTGGGCATGCACTAAAGAGGCTTCATTGCACCAACGGAGCTTAGTCCTATGTGCTCTGAACGGTCTCACCTGCATTTCGCTGCGGCTTTGTGCCGAATGATGCACGCGAAAATGGTCTTTCGTCGCTGGCGACACGGGATGATCAGTTCGGAACGCACGCCCGGGTAACGGCGATGCAGTTTATGCATTTTATATAACCGCGAGTAGATCCAGGTTTTGGACATCATGAGCTTTGACTTTTGATCCCATCGTTTCTTCGACCTCTTCGCATGTTTGTCGCTGCTTGTCGAGCTCCTCACCGCCACCATGATCAGAACCCCGTATCTCAACTGGTATGGAAAGGGCTTTAAGCTCAGGGCCATGATTACAGTTGCTTGTCAGATGGCATTCGTGCTGTTTGGCTATGATCAGGGTGTTTTTAGTGGTATCGTGGGAAACGCTGATTTCCTTGACACTTTCGATCATCCGAGTCCAGCGCGTGAGGGCATCATCGTGTCCATCTACAACTTGGGATGTTTCAGTGGATGTATCCTGACATTCATGTACGCCGAAACCACGGGTAGGAAGCTCGCCATGTGGACCGCCATGGTTTGGATCATTGTAAGTAATTCAACCAATTCTTCAAGCGACATTGACTGATACACACAGGTTGGAGCCGTCCTCCAAACGACCGCCTTCTCGGTACCGCACATCATGATCGCCCGCTTCCTCACCGGCATCGGAACAGGCATCGAGACCTCGACCGTCCCTATGTACCAATCCGAGCTCTGCGAAGCCAACAAACGCGGTCGCCTCGTCGCCTCGGAGCCGCTCTTCGTCGGCGTCGGCATCGTAATCGCCTACTGGTTCGACTACGGCATGTCCTTTGTTCCCGGCTCCATCGCCTGGCGCCTACCCATCGCATGCCAGATGATATTTGCATTCGTACGAGACCCTCCAACACACGTTTCCCAACTACTCGCTAACAAACCCAGGTCGTCATCGTCCTCGTTTTCGGCCTGCCCGAGTCACCCCGCTATCTGTACAAGCATGGCCGCCATGAAGAAGCGCTGCAGATCCTCTGCGATGTGTATGATGGCACGCCCGAGGACGAGAAGATCGCAAAGGAGAACCGTGAGGTGCTTGAGGCGCTCAAGGTCGAGGAAGAGACCGGCGAGTATAGGTGGTCTCAACTCCTCAAGCGCGACAAGGTGCAGACTGGACGCCGTGTGTTGCTTGCATATGGCGCGCAGTTTATGAACCAGGCAGGGGGGATCAATCTTGTAGTGTACTACATCACATCTGTTCTGCAGCTCAATGTTGGCCTTTCGCGCAATCTGTCGTTGTTGCTGGGTGGTGTGATCAACGTAAGTCGGTCGTTGGTGGACTTGGAGGTGTATCGCTGACCTAAGCAGATGATGTTCTTCTTCGGTTCCTTGTACCCAACCTTCACACTTGACCAGACCGGACGCCGCAAGCCAATGATGTGGGGATCTTTCGGTTGCGGGTTCAGCATGCTTATGATTTCCGTCCTTCTTTCGTTCCAGATGCGCGGAGCAGACGACCCGGTTGCGAAAGCCACCGCCAGCGCAAGTGTAGCGTTCTTCTTTACCGTGAGTCTATAGCCCTTCTTTGTCTATTGGCTCAAACACTGTCTGACGACCGCAGTACATGCTCTCGTTTGGTGCAACTATGAATTGCATTCCATGGGTTTTCGTGCCGGAAATACTGCCTCTTCATGTCCGCGCCAAAGGGACTGCGATCGGTATCTCTGCCAATTGGCTTTGGAATTTTGTCGTGGTCATGATTACTCCGACACTTCTCAATTCCTTGGCCTGGAAGGGTTATCTGATCTTCATGTGTCTGAATTTCAGCTTCATCCCGCTGGTATACTTCTGCTATCCCGAGACTGCCAATCTCACGCTTGAAGAAGTTGATTGGCTGTTCTACGAGGGCGATGTTGTCAAGAGGTCCAGAAGGATCGCGAAAGTAGGTTGGGAACGTGCTGAGGCAACGCAGCCGGATGCCGGCGTGTTGGAGACGGGGAGTGTAGGGAGTAAGCATAGTGAGAGCAAGGAGCTTGGTACTGAGAAGAGGGAGCATGGGAGCTTGTAGTATGAAATGGATGCGAGGTTTGGACTGTAGCTCAAGACATTTGCACCATGAACAAGCTCGTTTTTAGGGAGATTCAAGGTCAACGCAAATCTGTCGTCAGCCTTCAGTCTTTAGAAGAAAAGTGTTTCACAATCTCTCCGAGAAGAAAATAACTCTCCCCTCAGATATATGTTCAGCGATTGATATGTTTCTGGCAGAATTGCCATTGCAGTATCTGTTGGCGGCTTGGCTGCACAAATTTTTCTGTTTTCAAATCTTGATTGAGATAGTCGATACTGCTATTTAGTGACTGGATCAAACTCCAGATACCGTCCGAACTCGACTTCCAAACTACAATATTATATTAGCGGTGTCTACAACGCCCAGAAGTATCCACCAACGGTTGCTTGGCGTCCATCACGGTGCTCAGCAAACTCGAACGACTACTCGCGAACGTTATTTACACATTAAAATAAGTACGATTTCATAGGTCCTACAAAGTTCCGACAATGAGATTGCTGATCACCTCGACGCTGCTTCTTGCGGCAGGGCTCACCTCCCTTGCAGGTGCATCGGACGTATCGAGTACTTCTGCCCCAACAGCAAAAGTCACGCCATCAGAGGCGAGCATCGAGGTGGACTACAACGCCAATAGTGAAAATGCTGCGCATGACCCATTGCAAATGGGCGGCATGGGTTCGAGTGAATCGCCAAGGCATCGACAAGAGAAGGCGCATCTTATGAAGAGAATGGACCGTAAGACGGGGAAATGGGATAGGATACATCCGCGGAATCGTTTGCTCGAGGCACTTTATGGGTTCACGAAATATCGCGAGCGCAACATGGTTGAGCTGGAGAAGTGGAGATCGATGTACGGAAATGTTGGGAAAGCGCAGAAGAAGGCACGCTTTACAGTGACATTTTCACGTACTGAACTGACTTTGATCAGGTGCTGGAGAAAGCTGTCGGATACAAAAAGAAACTAAAAGACATCGAGGAGCTAATCTACGTTAACGAAGTCCTCTGCAAAGCCATCATCGCAAACACCATGTCTTTCTATGGCATCGAGCAGAAAGAGCTAGATGCGCATGTCAAGGAAGCAGAAGCCGCAGGCCGTGTGGCAGACCGCATCTCGGCTTCTCAGACACTTAAACACTTTGTTCGGGACTGGGCTGATGAGGGAGCAAAAGAGCGTGCTGACGCATTCCCCTGCCTCCTCAGCACTCTCAACAACCTTAAATCCGTCTCGACTTCCTCCGAACCCCTCAAAATCCTCCTCCCCGGCTCCGGCGTGGGTCGTCTAGGCACCGAAGTCGCCAATCTGGGCGGCTTCCAAGTGACCCTCAATGAATGGAGCATGTACATGAACATCGGATACCGCTTCCTGTTCGCCCCCTCGCTCTCCGTCTCAAAGCCAGCGACTATGCACCCCTTCATCGACGGGCTAAGCCATCACGCCACAACCGCCGACCTCCTACGCGCCGTTACATTTCCCAACACAACCCCGAGCCCAGACGTTCTGCTCGTCGAGGGCGACTTCAACACCGCTTTTGCGGGCCAAGAAGGCCATTTCGACATCATACTTACGCACTTCTTCATCGACACCGCGCGCAATCTGATGAGCTACTTCGACACCATCCATCGTCTGCTCGCGCCTGGCGGGCGGTGGATTAATCTGGGGCCGCTGCTGTACGGGACGGGGCCGTTTGTGCAGCTCAGTCTCGATGAGATTGTGGCGGTAGTCGAGGAGATGGGATTCGTGTTTGAGGATTTGGGCGAGGAGTGTGGGGTGGAAACATTTGAGGGAAAGAAGGTTAGGTGGACGGAAGCGGAGTATGGGTTCAATGGGAAGGCGTTGACAAAGAATGCGTATAAGGCGCAGGTTTGGGTCGTGAGGAAGTTGTAGAGGGTGCTCCAACAGTTCTCAGCGTTGCAAATCTGCTTAGGTGAGATGTCTTAATGCGGTTCTATGATGAGTATGTTCTGAAACAAAGCTCACAAAGAAGTTTTTAAGTGTGATTATATTTGGCATCCGATTTGAACGATTAGTCTGGGAAGAATACAAAATGGGCAAACCGTGAACCCAACAGAGTATGACAAGTTACAAGTGAAGTCAAGTATTATAGTGGCAAGCATGCAACTGCATTGGCTGGACAATCAGGAATTAAGACTCAAGAGAGAATAAGATGTCGATAATACAAATTGCAACCAGCAGTATATCACAAGTACAGGTGAGATGGACCTTGAGGACAAATCAGAGGTCGAAGCTACTGCGGAGAATTCACGTGTCCACTTCATCAGACAGTAGAGTTTTGCGATTGCAGGTGTTGTTTTAGATTGAGCCTTTCGATTGTTGATGGCGTCATCGGCAGGACCTGACTTATAGCAGGCTCAAAAATGCAGATTTTGGCTTGGAGGACCAGGCTTTAGAACAAAGAGACAGCAAGAGGACGGCGATAATTGATGCTTGATGCTTGAAAGGAGCGGCTGGAGGACGCGGCGTGTGGTCGACGGCCCACATCGACTGCCCAATGGCAGTCGCAGCCGCGGAAGCCACAAGACCCAAGCCCCGCAACTTCTCCCGCCACCGTCAATCACCATTTCCGTCGATAAGACCTTCAGAGCTAGGGAGCCCTGTTCCTTTCTCGACAAAACCTCAGTCCCTGCATCAACTGCTGTTATTGTGCATCCTGCGACCATGCCTCAATTTCTGCGCCGCATATTCAGCGACAAACACCTAACCTTCCGAAGAGATCCGCCTACACAAGACGACGTACAGCAGTCACGACGTGTCATTACTAGAAGCGCAACAGGGAGGACAGAAACGCGAATTCGAGCCAGACTGTCGCAACTCAACCTCGCATTCCACCCAGAAGAAGAAGCACGCTTTGAGGATGGAGTAAGTCTAGCCGGAAGCGGCGCTGCTCGGCCTATCCTTGCGCCGAGTATAGATTCCCATGAACGATATGCACCTGCGGCGAAAGCGAAGGCGCCAAGGAGACGGTTGAGCAAAAGGCATCGTATGCCTGACTTGAGAGCTTGAGATGCGTTGGTATGTTGCTATGAAGTAGCTTGGTGCGAGGCTGTCAGCTGACAAGGCACAGAAGGAATGATCCTGTCCTTACACAATTGTACATAGCAAAGCAAACCCTTCCTCCACGATCTAAGCTCATGATTTCCTCATTTTATTGGTTCTGGGTATTTTCAGAGTTCTCGGTGGCAATCGAAGGATTTGTCAAGCAAAGAAGACTCAACCCTCATATTTCAACTACTTCTCGATTGATCATTTCAAGGCGCTTTTCAAGACTAAATAGGCTCTCACCACCAATATGCACATATTCGAAGGATTCAACACCACTGTTCGCATTGCTCGTGTCCGAACCTCGCGCTTACTACACAGCCTTGGCCGCCCCACCTCGATGCCTACGGGGCGTCTCATTCTTTAGTCCTACGTCAGGGAAGTTCGGCAACGGCCATCGTGGCGGATTTGTGGGCTGACATCGCGTCTGTGACCAAACAAGGTTACAGTAGCGATCCTACGCAGTCTGCCTTGAACTCTACTTAATGGTCCATGTAGAGACATCAATTACGTGGAACAGACGTAGCTTGCCGCATCAGCAGAAGATGAAGATAAACAGAAGCATCGTCCTTCAGTGTCTTAGCATCACAATTTTAGCATCAGCCTCTGAGCTACAATGCAAATGTGTAAGCATGGGACAGTCGGATACTTCACGAAGTCTACTTACGAACGACAAATAGACGCCTGTAGACGCTTGTTGGCCCAGTAGTTCGGACTGGACACATTTGAATATTACACTATCCGGCGCCCTGATACGCGCTGTTCCACCAGCCTCCGTCTGCTACGTCAACGAACCCAACTACGATGAAGAAGAATGCTCCCGCGTTCGTGAACGATGGTTTGATTCTACGTTTCATGGCTCGGACCCCATCAGTGTCGACTACCCCATCTGGACAAACAATTCTTGCAACCCAATATACCCCAATGGAACCAGCATTACCGGCGATCCCACCGCAGGAGAAAGAGGATGCGATGCAACCACTTACCCAGCGTTCGTCGTCAACGCCACGAGCGCTGATCAAGTCGCCACAGCGCTGAAGTGGGCTGGCGAAAAGAACATTCATGTAGTGGTCAAAGCCACAGGGCATTCGTACACGGGCCGTAGCATTGGAGGTTCCAGTCTATCGGTATGGACGCACAACTTCCGCGGCCTCAAGTATATCGAGAACTTCCGCCCTAATTCCTGTTCGCACCTGGATACGTTCTCCGCAGTCCGTGTAGCAGCCGGCCATACCAATGGCGAGATCCAAGCGTACCTCGATCTCCACAGCCAAATAATCGTCAGCGGCGCAAACCCAAGCGTCGGCATCGTGGGATGGCTCACAGGCGGCGGCCACGGATTCCTCTCCAGCACGTACGGCATGGGCAGCGACAACTTGCTCGAAGCCACCATCGTCCTCCCCAATGGCTCGATCATAACCACCAACCCATGCCAATACACCGACATATTCTTCGCGATCCGGGGTGGTGGCGGAGGCACATTCGGCATCATCACCGAAGTCGTACTGCGAACCCATTCCAGCCCACAAACAAGCATGCACGTCTTCCGCCTCGCAGCTCTACCAGAAACCACAGACGAACAATTCTGGAACGCCATGGGCTATGTCCACGCGCAGATGCCTGCGCTCAAAGAGGGCGGAATGGCAGGATACTACTACATAGCCGGCCCCCCCGCTGCGCCAACCCTATCACTAATCTGGGCATTCATGCTCTTCGACAAACCGAACGGGACTGCCGAAGCGCTAATGGCGCCCATAGAAACACACTTCACCGCGCACGCAGACGCCTTCACATTCTCCACCAACCTTACCCACGCACCCTCCTATTTCGCCCTCGCATCCCACATGGCCAACGAACCCGTCGCAACAGGCAGCAGCACATACGTATCCCGCCTCCTCCCCGCCTCCTCACTCACCAACACCTCCCTCACGGCGCAGAACCTGCGGCTCGTCGGCCCCCGCGGCCGTGTTCCAAACGAGCTCGAGAACCCCACGCTCATAGGCCACATGATCGGCCCCTTGCCCAATGCTCCTTCTTACGCCCCGCACACATCCAGCCTCAATC
This sequence comes from Stagonosporopsis rhizophila, assembly GCA_016767195.1. Taxonomy (NCBI): domain Eukaryota; kingdom Fungi; phylum Ascomycota; class Dothideomycetes; order Pleosporales; family Didymellaceae; genus Stagonosporopsis; species Stagonosporopsis rhizophila. The sequence goes on from CP068492.1 coordinate 1,135,285, forward strand.
CCGCGTGGCGCGATACTCTGAGCCACCTCGTTGTTGTGGAGGGGTGGCAGGATGGCGCCCCGCTATCTCGTATCAACGGCGTCTACGAGGATTTGAGGGAGAAGACACAGATACTACGGCAGTGGAGTCCGGACTCGGGTGCGTATTTCAACGAAGCGGATAGTAGGGAGGTGGGGTGGCAGAGGAGCTTTTTCGGGGAGGGGTATGGAAGGCTAGGAAGGGTCAAGGGGGAGGTGGATCCGGGTGGTGTTTTGTGGTGTCGGTTGTGTGTTGGGAGTGAATGGTGGGAGGTTGGGGAGAGGGGGAGACGTTGCAGAGTTGGAGGGGGAGATGGGGAGGAGGGGGTGAGGCCGGACGTGAGGGGAGGTCGGTCTGAGCTTTGAGTGGGGAGAGCTTTCTTTGACCGGGACGTGTGGGTGTGGTTTAGGTATTCGTGTGGTTCGGAATGCATGAGAGTCTGCGCGGATTATGACGAGTCCATATTCAGTCACGATTAGCCTCGCGCTCAGCTTTGCAACTTTCCGTAGGCAAGCTTTTTGAATTTAGCTTGAGATGCCATACGGAGCCGGAGGAACGTGAAATACTGTTGTGGCATTCTATGGCAAAGATAAACTAGCGCGTACGCATCATCCCCGTGCTGAAAGTGGGTGCAAAACACCGGTTGCGTGCCATGACCGCCCAGCAACACAGAAAAGTACACGTGCAACACGCGTATGACTCCTAATCGTCACTATCATACTCCTCATCATCGTCGCCCAGTAGTGCGGGGTACTGCCTTCTCCGCAGGTCCTGTTCCAGCCCACCTTCGCTCTCGGGGTCGACGTAGCCTCTTCCTCCGAAGAGACTGAGGAGAACGGGGAGGAGGATGAGCGCGTGTGTGGAGGCCCACAGTACGAGGGCAACCCAGACGCGGAAATAATAGATTTCAAAGATCTGGAGAACGTAATTAGGCACTTATTATCGCGGGAGAGGAGAGGGTGGGATAAACATACCTTGCTGCGTGTAAATGCTAACACGCCAACTCCCAGAATCTTTGTAATTGTGATTCCGCTGATGACGCTGCTGGCGACATTCACCATCGCAGTCCATGCCCGTGCATCACGACCGCGGAAGCGGTGACGCGGTGCACGTTCCATTGTTGCGCGGCTGGGGAAAGTAAACGCGCGGGCAATGTGGGCTGTGAATTCTACGCTAATACCGACACAGATGATGAGGTTGACGAGCGAGACGGCGTTCAGAGAAACACCCAAGACAGCCATTGAGCCAATGATAGCGGATACGGTCATCGCAACGACGAGAGTGACGATCAGGCCGGTAGCAATGGAGCCGAGTAGCACGGTGGTAATGACTAGTACCGCAGCGAGTGCAGAGCCAATAAGTGCGCTGGCGAGGCGGACGATTGATGTGTATTGATCAAAGAAGATGTAGAACTTTGAGTACGGGAAGACTGTAGTTTCAACGTCCTTGGATATCTCCTTGGCAATGCGGCGCGCTGCAGTGTAAGCGGCGATAAAATCACTCTGGGAGCGCAGAGGTGTATGCGAAGTACGGAAGTGCGATGCTGAAACGGTGTTGTGTTTAGAGTCAATGACGAGAGCGTCTGCGTACGCGGCCTTGCCACCAAGGGGGCAGTCTTCTGTAGTAGGAGCTTCGATCCAGCGCTCAAGATAGTGGATGAACTCCTCGCCCTCTGGCATGCCGTGCAGAGTCATGTTCCAGGCTGGCGAACGGTCCACGAAGCAAGGCTTGCCCTTATCGACACAACACTTTTCATTCTCGGGGTTCAACCAGAGAAAGAAGTCGTCCAGCCAGCTGGCGGCAGGTGCAGCCAGGTAAGACACTTCAGGTCGCTTGCGCTCGGCTTCTACTATATTCGCAAGGCTGCCTTGATCGCACGTAGAGAAGCGTCCGCAAAGTTCTTTTTGGGGCCTTCTCTCGGTTACGTTGAGCTCTCTTGTCACGAAGTAGACAGGTGGGCCGACATCAAGGTAGTCGTACAGGTCATTGAAATAGGGAATGAGGTATGAGTCGCTTGGCATAGCGACACGCTGGTCAAGACCAAGCTCGACAGCAGGGAATAGTGCGATGCCGGCTGTGAAGATGCCGAAGAAGACGGCAAGGATCACAACTTTGGTCTTCTTTCCTAGTAGAGCCGGGGCGTAAGTCTTGCGAATGAAACGCTGTAGGGCACCTTCATCGCCAGCGCCGGGGTTGAGGTACCCAGAGTCGGCCTTCGAAACCCGCAGGAAGGGGAAGCAATCTGCGCGGTTCGTCTCCACACGTTGCTGGTTCAAAGACAGTACGGCAATAAACATCGTGACCTGGAGGATTGCGTTGATGAAGACAGCACCGGCGGCATAAGCAGCGAAGTTGCGGACGGCAGGCATGCCCACAGCGCAGCCAAGAGCGAACGCAGTGGTCTCAGTCAGAGCAGAGAGGAGGATTGAAGGCCCCATGCGGCCAAGAGCACGCGAGACGCGTTCTGGAATGGAGCCTTCCGGATGGCTGATGTTGATACGCTCAAACTCGTGTACAATGAGGAAGATGTTGTCGACACCAACAGCCAGTACCAAGAAAGGAATGACCTCAGCAATGATCAACGTGACCTTGATACCTGCTGCAGAAAAAAGGCCAACAGAAGCGGCGACCGACATGAGGACGATGAGAATGCCAACGGTGCCCAGCATGAACTTGGACTGCACAAGCGCGTTTGCAGGGTTCCGAAGAACAGACCGCACAGTAAGTGTGGTCGAGCCAAGAGCGAGCGAGGCGTACAAGAACATGATGATGTAGCTTATCACCACGATCTTGGCGTCAGTGTTAGTGCTCTTATTGAGCTCCTGCTCGAGACTGACTTCAGTGTTGAAGCTCAAACGCAATCCACGAGCTTTTGCATCCTCTTGTACCAGCTTAAGGTAGTTTTTCATCTCATCTTCAAAGTCCATGGCGCGCTGCAGCTCAGGCGTACCTTCGGCATGGTTCTTAACCACCCAAGTAACGACGAGCGCCTGGGCATCGAGGACGCTTTGGTTCACACCACCAAACAGGAGGTGCGGGTCCAATGGCTGCTGGAACTCGGGCAGACACTGAGTAGGGTTGTCGACGCAATCCATGATGTCGTCCTGCCAGCTGCTAGGTGAGAGATTTGCAAAGTCACCCTGGAAGTAGCCGGTCACTGACTGAACGACGCACGCATCTCCAATTGGCTTGAAGCAGACTTGGTCAAGAGTGACACCGCCTTGAGAAGACTTGAGACGGCGAATCTGATCTTCGACGCCAAACCACCAGTCAAGGGTCTCGTAGCTCAACACCTGTGCGCCCTTTTGGGTGTCGTTAACAAGGAACACCTGTTCAGCTCGGAAGAAGGGTCCGAACTTCTCATCGAAAAAGACTTTCTCTTGCGCGGCTGCAGAGTCTGGTGCAACCCACAAGCGGACAGGATCGGTCTCGATCGTGAAACGCAACCAGCCCAGACTCATCAAGCCGACGATGATAACGCTGGTAACGATGGTGATGATAGGGAAACGTGCACAGACGTAGCCAAGGCGGCTGAAGAGACGGTCGCACCATGTGTTGACGAAGTAGTGTTTCGTAGGACGATCAAGCATACCAACGTTGTGGACAATGTCGCCTTCATCCTCATCGTCGCTGGGTTCGAGGTCCTGTAGCAATCGAAGCCGTTCGTTCTTCTGTTGCGAGTGTTTCTGGTACGCAATGTGACCAGCAACCGCAAAGCACAGGATGGCGAGCAAGACAGAGTATACGATGATGACGGCGAAGGAAAGGCAGGGGAGCAGTCCTACGTAGCACTGCTTAACTTCAGTCACCTCAGGCAACTCAGTGCATGACGCGCCACAGTCAAGACAGGCACACCTATACAGCTCGTCTTCGGTGTCGCAAGGATACGCGTGTTTATTCATTGCCTTCATGTCGGGGAATTCCACCTCGTCGGGACGTGGGAAGTCCATCTGGAAGGGGGATCCGAGGAACTTCTTGTCGCCGAGAAACTTCAAGAACTGAGTGTAGTTCTTCGCACCGCCACCGATAAAATCCATGGCTTTGCCATTTGTTGCGCCAAATTTGACGTCCTTGCAGCTGTCGTAGAATGTCCCTGCATACTCGTCCGAGACAAGGTGAGTCAGCTGGGTGACTAGGAACTTGTCGCCCTTGGGCGCGGTATTGGTGACATTGATAAACAGTGACTGGTCGGGCGAGCAGGTAAATGTGCAGAATAGGTTGTAGAAGTTCTCCTTGCAAGCCGGACAGGCGTTGATGATAGGCGTAGCGCGGTCAAGGTTCGTCTTAAGGACGTCCAGCTGTTCTGCCTCACAGCACACATCTGTATCTGCCCACTGGGCGCCGCAGATGTCGACCAGCTGCTTCCTGACATCGTCAGTGGGCGCCTTTGCCAGCCCGTTGTCCGGACAAGGCAGCTCAGAGCCGAAGAAACTTTGCGCGCCGCACTGCCCTCTTATTGCGCACCGTCCCTTCTCGTGCTTTGTCGTCAGGTCGGGGCCTGCGAGCGCTGAGCCTGTCAGTATGGAGATTAATCCCACTGTTATCGCGCGCCATCCTGCTGAGCACCGTGGTGCCATCTTGTCGCAATGCGTCTCGCAGTGAGCACTTCGCGGCACTAGCAGATGTTGCTGGTTTGGCACGCGGCCGTCGAGGTGCGATGACTCTGTCGATCGAGGTGCGCGGGTGGAGGCGGTGCGATGGCGTAGTGGAAGCCGAGGTAGCGCGTAGCTGGGAGCTCTGGTGGAGCCTGGCGGGATGCAGTGTCGTGGAGGGAAGTAACGGATGTGGAGCTGTGCACAGCTTGCTCAATGCAACAATAGAAATGACAGGACACCGCAGCTTCCAGCAGTGTCGTCGTAGCGATCGCTGGGGAGGTGTGTGAAGCGTGAGGCAGCTGTTTGACCTATGCACACGAGACGTCACTGGTCACTGGACAAGCGGCTAACCGCCAGGAACAGGAAGGATCGCCGATTCCAGAACGCCGACCACGCTATTTCCAACAATTCCATGTTGCATCACCATCGCACTCTAACCAGTCAAAGTGAAGTGGGTGCCGTTTAGGCGTCTAGTGTTCATTCAAGATCCTATCTGGGTCATAAGTTGGTGGTATCAATGTGCCCGTGCACCACCAGGGTCATTATCATCATCTACAAGTGTCTTGCGACGGGGTATCCATCCTTTTGCTCCATGCCTTTTCATCAAACAGTTTACTTGCGCAGGTACTGAACAAGCTCAGTAAGCTGCCCACGTGTCTCGTCCTCCAACTGATCCTCAGAGTTCAATGCCTGCTCAAAAATGGGCATCAATGTGGGAGTGAGCTGCTGAACAGTAGGGTCGTTCCTCTGGTACAGCTTAACGAACATGCCAAAGATGGGCTTGTTCTCCTCGTAGTCCTCACGGAGAGGCAGGAGCTGAACGACACGAGGCAGAACCTCGGAGACAGGAAGCCTGTCAGTGTGCTTGGAAATGAATCGACTCACACATCCTGCTGTGTTGTCGAGAAGGCGGGGCTGGTCCTTGGCGTCCAGGAGGGGCTCAATCTTGCCAAAGATGGTGGGGAGGTTCTTGACGATCTCATCGTCGTTGGTGGTGTTCTCGCACAGAAGTCCCATACCGTACACAGCGTTCGACTTAGTATCCACATCCTCGTCAGACAGGCGGTGAAGAAGGACCTTGAGCAGACCGGTCGAGTACTGGGTGCAACCCTCGCCCATGTTACCCACGCACTCGGCGATAGTACCGACAGCAGCGCTACGCTCGGTGGCCTCCTGGCTGCTAGCATACTTCAGAATGGGCTTCTCGAACATCTTCCAGAGCTCGGAGAATTGGCTGCCAAGAGCGACCGCAAGGCAAGTAACGACCTCCATGGCGGTCTCAATGACTAACCAGTCGTACTCAGAGGACTCATCGAGGTCGATCTCCTCGCCCTCGTCACCAAGATCCTGCTGACAGGGATGACGCTTGGTAATGACAGCGAGCAGCTGCTGGCACATGTCGGGCACAACAGTTCCGCTCTCAGTCATGAGGACGGCGGGGCCACAGAGCTTGAGGGTGGCAGCGATATCGCGGTTGATGTCGGTGACGGTGCCCCTGTATACAGTCAGTGATATCCTTTTGCGGTATTGACAATGTAAGGAGGACGTAGGTAGAAGCTCAGACGTGATATCGCTTTCACCTCAAGTGCAACAATGTGCATCGGAGTGAGCTGGGATTAACGAAGATTGTGTCATCTTTGCAAGGAGCGGGTGAAGGAAATTCAACATAAGAGGGTACGTACCGGTCCATCTCGTCTTGCCAGGTAGCCATGGTGGCGGTCATGACAAGGTTACCGAGCTTCTTCAGCTCCGCAGGAGGCTCCACCTTGAGGGGAAGGCCAGGAGACCACTTAGCCATACCATCGCCCTCAGCCATGCCGAAGAGGCAAGCAAAGGTGCGCCAAAGAGTGCCAAGAGCAGCCTTGCGGATGCCCTCGTAGGAGTGATCAACCAGCTCCAGAAGCTTTGTGACGGTCTGCTCGAGGAAGGGGATGAATTCGCGGCGAGTGTGGGTGATGATGTCTCCGAAAACCTCGGCAGCGATCTCCTTCTCCATAGCAACAGCAGTGACGCCCTCAAGATCATCCCAGTCATCGTCATCAACCATGGCGTCATTGAGATCCTCGAAGTCGTCGTCGTCGTCTTCACCGGCGGACATGACCTTGACCTTCTGGCCTTCGATGATGACCTCCTGACCAACGAGTTCACTGGCGTGCTCGCCAAGCTCAACGTCAGTACCTGTCTCGTCCTGGTCAAGACACTCGTTGAGGCCCTTGACAGCACCCTGGAGGTACTTTGCAAAGCCCTCCTCGTACACCTTGGCCATTGTGCTCCAGAGAATGTAGCTTGTCTCACGCAGGCGAGGGTGGTCGAGATGAAGGGCCTCCTCAGAAGCCTCCATGAGCGGTAGCACATAGGGCTCGAAAGGCTCAGGGCCAACAGCCGAGGCGATCTTACCCATGGAGTCACAGGTAACTCCACGGAGGTCCAACTCGTCCTGGCTGTCCTTGATCCTGACGTAGGGAGACAGCTCGTTCATGGTCTGCTGGAAGAAAGGTAGGAAAGCCTTCTCAGCAGCTGAAGCGATGGAGCCAACAGCACCAATAGCGGCGCTCTTAGCCTTAAGATCCTCGTGGTGGAAGAGCTTGCTAAAGCGGGGGACCAATTCAGAAACGTACTTGCCCGCATCCTCAGGGTCAAGGCCCTCGATGAGAGAGTCAACGGCGTGGCATGTACCACGAACGATGGACAGAGTGCGCTCGTCATCAGCGCTAGGTGCGTTCTGAACGGCAAGATCAAAGTTCTTGATCATAGCAGGGATGAGCCTAGCGTGCTCCTTGCCTACGTCCTCAGCAAGATCATCGGCCAAGCGGGCAATACCGTTGAGCGCAGCAGCGCGAACCTTGAGCTCGGGATCTTCGAGAAGGTGGTAGACCATGGGCAGGATCTCGTGGAGCTGGGTGGCAATAAAGTCAGGGGCACCCTCGACACACATACCCAGTGCGAGGATACCGGCCTGGCGGTAGTCGGGGTTCTGGGAGGAGAAATAGTTGCCAAGGTTCTTAAGGAGAGGAATGACAACCTGGCTGGGGGGGAGGCTGGAGGCCAGAATATCGAGCAGACCAAGAGCGGAGCGAGCAGGTGTGACATCCTCGTCTTCGCTGGAGAGGTCACCCAGCTCAGTGACAATGTGGAGAGCCTTCAAAGTGAGCTCCTCACCGATCTTAAGAGCCTGGACCTTGAGCTTCCTGTAGCGCACGCACTGCATGAGGAAGGCGAGGGACTGGGAGCGGTAGTCCTCTTCGACCTCTGTGGAGGCAGAGAGCTCGAGCATGAACCTGACAAGATCGCCAAAGTGCTTCTGGAGCAGGGCAGATTCGCAGCCGAGCAGAGTCTGGAAGACCTCGAAAGCCTGCATGGCATGCTCCTCGTCACCCTCGTCGACAGTCTGCTTCAGGACAGCAACCATCTGAGGGATAGCCTGCTGGAACGCATGCAGAGACTTGGCATCCTCATCAGGTTCGAGGAGCATAGCCATGCGGCTCAGACCAATCATGGTGTTGATCCTTACGTCTGCGCTCTCGGGGTCCTGAATCGTCTTGCTGAACAAACTGTAGAGATCAGACGACTTGCCGGGGAACGAGTCGCCTGTCTGCTCGAGTGTTGTCCAGATGATGAATGTTCCGACCTCTCTGTGCTGTGCGGTACCACTGGTGGCGGCCTGGTGAAGGTGGCCAGGCAGGTCAGCCCATTGTCCATCCTCGAAGTCCTGCGCAGCAATGGCAGCGACGACACGGGCAGCAGAGTGCCTTGTGAGCTTGGAGTCCTCGTTCAATGTGAATTGCAAAAGCTGATTGCGGAGGGAAGCCTTCTGGTCCTCGGGAAGTGCAGCCCAGTGCTTGACAACGAGCTTGCGGGCCTCGACGGCGGCGAGCTGCTTCAGGCCCTTGTCAGGGTGCCCGCAAAGAACCTGGAGCAGCGCATTCAGGGATGCGGGGGAGTTGTAGTAGTTCTTGTTTAGAGTAGCCGTGGCATTCTTGACAACCTCAGTGTCAGCTAGGAAAAATGTTAGTTGAAGGGATTGGAAGTATTTGTGCGAGTTTCTTCTTACGCTGCAGCAGGCTCTGAAGCAGCTGAACAAACTGTTGCTCATCCATGGCGGCGCTTGTACAGTGGTAAAATGTAAAAGCAGGCCTGGGAAAAGATCAGTCGCAAACAGTGAGAGAACAGAAATTTGGAAATTTATGGCGGCTGGCGGGGCTCGACAACAAGGGTCTTAAGTGGATCCGCGGCTCGCCGCTCATTGGCCAACCCCAGTCGCGTGCAATTTGCGTCTCAAGGGCAGGCTTCCAGGTCTGCTTGAACGTGACGAGGGTCCCGGCGGTGTCGTGTGCACTCATCGACATAGTGAGCCCGGGGGACGCTGAGGTGGATCTCTTACTTCCCGTCTGCCATGGCAGCATGTACCTAGCTTCGTCCTGACTTGAGCTGAGGCAGGAGGCGCACAAGAGCTCGCAAGAACCGCCATTAGCTGCTCAGCACTCGACAGCTAAAAAGCTTCATTGTGAGGTGAAATCCTAAAGCACTAGGTGAAACTCGAGCAGAGCTATCCTGACGACTGTGGTCGGTCATTGTGCCATTTGTAACATGTCACATGGGGCTTTCTTTGAGCTGTAGAGCGTCCCCACGCGATGAGAGGTGCTTCTCAAGGTAGCCCCATGGTTTACATGCGGTGTTGGGCCCGTTGTTCGGCGTGGTTATGCAGCAGTGAGTGGAGTGAAGGTACCTGCTGCAGGCGAGGCGAGGAGCAGTTTCAAGCTCCTAGCGGATTGTTGGGTGGAAACTCATGAATGAAATTGTTGATACGGGACAAAGACGTCCATCGGGAAGCTTCAGGCTGATGGAGAAGCAGAGACGGACTGCGTAGCTGACTGCGATGGATGAAGAACAAAGCCGTGAGTACATGTCACTCTGTCTATGTCGCAGGCCAGACGCGCTACTGGCCACTAACGTGAGTCTGTGCGCGCCTTGCCCGTGTTTGCAGCGAAACGAACAGCGAGCGCTCCCTCACCGTCGCCATCACCACCTAATAATCGCAGAGGCACCATCATCCCTCTCATACACCGCACACAACAGGAATCTCCTCCCTGCGCACTTAGCTGAGACCCCGCCGCCCGCAACGCTATACCTGGTCTCTTCGCACCATCTCCACCTCGTACCCTATGGCTTCGGTACGTATAGAGCTCGCCTCGCTGCCCAGCCCCTCGCTGTCCACACGCTGATTGTTTCCAGCAAGCTCCCAACCAGCCGCGCCCCTACCCCGGCACCTACCTTCCCAACGGTGGCGCGCCCTCCGGCCCCGTGCCCGGGGCTGTCCCGCTGCTCCCCAACCAAGGCCGCGTGATCCAGCAAGGAAGTGTACGAGTGCTGTGCATTGCAGATGTACGAGGTAGGGACGCCGCTGTGTTTTCTGAGATGCATGCCGAAACTGACCGCCGCAGGAAACCTGCAGTCACTGAACCAGCTCGCCGCAGACGCCCGCGCGAACTACATCATCCACACTGGCGACTTCGGCTTCTACGACGACCGCTCCCTCGACCGCATCGCCGACAAGTACGTACACGCACGCATGCCATGCATTGAGTGAAGAGGAGGCTAACTGGCGCAGGACACTGAAGCACGTTGCCCAGTACTCGCCCTTGTTGTCTGATGGCGTCAAACGCTCCATCGCCCAGGCCCCGCCACAGCCACCGATCAAGGAGCGCTTCCAGCGGGAACAACTGCCTCTCTCAGAGCTGCCCCTGTTCCTCAACAAGACATACACACTAAACGTGCCTGTCTATACAGTATGGGGTGCTTGCGAAGACGTCCAGGTTCTGGAGAAGCTGCGGTCTGGCGAGTACAAGATCGACAACCTGCACATCATCGACGAGGCGCACTCGCGGCTGCTCGATGTTGGCGGCGTCAAGCTTCGCCTGCTCGGTCTGGGAGGTGCCGTTGTCATGCACAAGCTGTTCGACAACGGTGAGGGCAGGACGACCATTGCAGGAGGCCAAGGTACCATGTGGACAACCCTCCTCCAGATGGGCGAGCTTGTCGACACTGCGAATCGCGTATACGATCCTACCGAGACCCGTATCTTCGTCACACACGCCTCGCCTGCACGTGAGGGCCTGCTGAACCAGCTCTCCGTGACCCTGAAGGCTGACTTCTCCGTCTCTGCTGGTCTTCATTTCCGCTACGGCAGCTCGTACAACGAGTTCAGCGTCAACCCCACTCTGGACCACTACCGTGGCAAGCTTGCTGCCTCCAAAGCCTCCTTCAATGATGTCTGGGATACTGTCAAGTCGGAGGTTGAGCCTGCGATCGCCGACAGCGACTCTCAGCAGCGCCTCCTGAACCTCGCTCTCGATATTGTCAACAAGATGCCCACTGTTGCCAATGGTGGCAACCCCTTCGGTGGTCCCACTCCCGGACCACAGAGCGGCGTCATAGACGAGAGTGCTTTCAAGAACATGTGGAACTTCAACCTTGCCGATGCTGCTTACGGCTGGCTTGTACTGGACATCGACAACGGCAGAATTGGTACTGAGATGCGCGCTCAAGGTTTCAACTTTGCCCACCGTGGTGGAAAGGTCGCCGCCCCCGGACAGACTGCTCCTGTTGCAACATCCGCGACACCTGCTGCCCCGAGCCCTGCTCCTGGCCCCTCGCCCGCACAGGGTCGCCCGGCTAACGCGCCAGCAAACGCTCCTCAGCAACCTCGCCCCGCTGTGCCCACTCCACCTGTTTCCCAGCAGCAGAACAAGGCTGCTCAACCGGCACGAACCGGGCCCTCTCCCGCGCCGGCAGGACCTAAGGACACAAAGGCTGCCACACCTCAGCCTGCCTCAAACAACGCACCCGCCAATGCCGGTGCTGAGAAGGCTATTCCCAGCGAAGTCAAGTCGAATGGCACAACCGCACCTGAGAAGGGCCCCACGTCGCCTGCTCCTCGCGAGCCCGTAGAGCGCAAGGAGAGCAAAGGACTGTTCATTACCGGCGTCAAGGATGAGGAGGAGGCAAAGGGTCTTCTTGCCGAGGAGGACAGGGCCAAGATTGAGAAGCTCGAGAAGATCAAGCACTTCTTTGTCGCCCACTTCAGCTCCCCCACCGAGATGCAGGCTGCTCTCGGCCGTGTCGCTGCCGACGTCAAGAACGCTCGCGGTGGCCCAGACAAGCCCAGCGTTAAGATCTACAACGAGCGTGGCAACGCCCCCAGGTACGGAGCCGGCAGCTGGCAAGCAAGCAGCCGTGGCGGTGCTGCTGGCACCGGCGGCTACAGGAGCGGCGGCGCCTCGGACAGCGAGGGCGGCCGTGGCGGACGTGGAGGCCGAGGCGGACGCGGCGGAGCCTTCCGGGGCAGCGAGCGCGGCGACCGTGGCGGAGGTCGTGGCCGCGGAGGCAGGGGCGGATTCCGAGGTGGAGCGGGCGAGGGCGGTGCTGCCCCAGCAGCAGCCACAGGAGGCGAGTCATAAGCGTGCTCCCTCTCTCTCTTCATTCCCTCACACCCCTTATCTCTGATACCCCCTTCTCCGGATTCGCTGACGCGTGGACTACACAGCGGGCCCGGTCCCGCACACGTGTTCCTGTCCGCGCGCCCCAGCGACGGTTGTTTTCGTTTCTGACGGCGAGTCTGCTCACACCTCGCCTTAGCGGGCGCTGGGTGTGTTTTCTTCCTTCGTCTTGCGTCTCGGCGTCTTGACGTGAGGCTGCTCTTTTTTTGTCGCAGAAACGATAGATGGATGGATGAATGCTGTGTTTGTTCACCCTGTTTACACCCACCTTTTTTCCTTTAAACAGGGTTGGATTAACGAGGCTGGATGAGGTCATGTCGCGAGGAATGTGTATGTAATCGTATGATACCGAAAAGCTCTATTTGCTGCATCTGCAGATTAAAACAAGCACTTTGTTAGTTTCGCTCAAAGATGACATATGTATGCTTGGGGTGAAGTTCTTTGGCTCAACATGTAACAAAGAGGAGGTATGCAAGTAACTCTGTTCATTGAGTGTGATACCAACCCCACTCACATCACAGAGAAGCTGTGCTGGAGCTGGTTCGCAAGCACCTCATCATCCTATCTACACATCTCAGCCACGACCCATCCACCTCATCTCTCTCCAAAGCCACACAAAACCACACTCCCCAACTCAGCATTGCAACCATAATGCTCTTCCTGCCAACATCGTCTGTCTACTCATCGTCCGCCCAACTCTGCCCCTTCTTCATGGGCTCCAAGCCAAACGACTCTATCTTCTTGACACTCGGTCTCACAGGCGCCTCGTCCGTCTTGACTTTCGGCTCGGGCTGAAGCTCCTTCACCAACTCCGGCTCCGTCTTGCGGATGTCCTCGTTCTTCGCCTCGCCCTTGCCTTTGATCTTGAATTCCTGGATCTTGGGGCCAGACTCGGGGTGCGAGGATGGTGTGGAGGAGGAGGCCGGTAGAGAGGGGAAGTCGGTAGCTGTTGGTGGGCGCTGGTTGCTGGTGGTGGTGGAAGGGGGTTGCTTGCCGCCTCTTGCTTCGTGGCCGCGGGAGTCGTTGAAGTCGCCGCGTCCGCCGCGTGCTCCACGGCCTCCTCGCCCTCGCCCTCGGCCGCGGTGCGAGCCTGAATCGCCGCTGCCGTCGTCGAACAGCTCTCGAGACCCCTCTGGTGCTCCTCTTGGTGCAGAAACTCCGCCGTGTGCACCGCGCGCGGCGCCGCGACGCCTCTCCTCGCCTGTCCCGTCAAACCCATCTTCCTTTTCGAGATCCCACTCTCGCCCTCCCTGCGCGTTGAGCTTCCTCTGCCGATTCCGCTCGCGCTCGCCCATCATCTGCTGACGCTCCTTGCGCTCGACTTTCTGCTTCTCGGCGGCGAGCTTCTTGCGCTCGGTTTCCTGCTGCTTGAGCACGACTTCGCGCGCCTCTGCGGCAGCGGCGTCAGCTTCGGCGCGCGCGTGGGCGCTGGCGAGGGCTTCGTTCTTGCTGCGCATCGAGGCGAGTTTGGCGCTGAGTTCGGCTTCGGTTAGGCGCGTGCGCTTCGAGCCGCCGGTGAGTGTGCGGTCGCCGCGCACGGAGGCCGTCGAGGGTGTGGAGGGTCCTGTGGGCGCGTCGGATGGCGGCTCGTTGGCTGCTGGTGTGGGTTCCGAGGGCGCGGGAGTGTCGCGGTGAACTTCGTCTTTCAGCGATTGCTCCTCGAGACGAATGTCGCCTACTGGTCCACCACGACCTCTTCCTCCTCTGCCGCGTCCGCGCCCTTCACCGCGCCCTCTTCCTCGTCCACGGGCTCCTCTGTCAGCATTCCGTGGCTCTCGCGGCGCTTTGGGGGTGTGCTGTGCTTGCGGCGCGGCTACTGGTGCGGGCTCTTCTTTCGCAGGAACAAACTCGGGCGCCTGCGCACCGAGCGTACTGTTCTGCTCCACAACAGGTTGGGAAATTGGCGTTATGTCGTCATCGAAGAAGAGGTCGTCAGTGCCAGCAGTTTGGGCGAAAGGATCTAACGAAGGGTCTGTGTAGGTCGTATCATATGCTACGTTGACAGCCTCAGGTGTGTCAGCGCCATGAAAATAGTTTAGGGAGAAGTGTATCTACTGGCGGCTCTGGTGCGGCTTGGGAAGCCGTTGCAGCGTCCTGTTGTGTGGGCGCAGATATGGTAGGCTTCGCTGCTTCGTCCTCTCCCGCATGTGCCCACCTGGATTTAAGCATTGTCGAATGAATGTTTGGGTAGATGTAAGCAACAAGAGTATTGTAAAATAAATAGACGCGTTGCGATAGTCACTATACACGTCTTTTGAGATGTGGTATTGGAGATGTGTTCGTCTGCATCATGCCAGCTAAAGAACCAGCATCCATAGGTCGTCATCGAAGGCGGTGAAGGCAGCTCCCCGCCATGAAGCTGATTCTCGCCTAACCCATGAGACGAGATCATAGAATACCGTACTCAAACGTTGATATAATAACACATCCATGAAAATATGTTATAAGACGAAAGGCAGGTGGCACCGAGAGAGCTTGAGCTGCAATCATGCTGAAATTCGAGCTGCACGAACGAGCCATTCAGCATGCTACACGACGACCGTTCAAAGCAAGCTGCAAGAATGCGGAGAACCGAGTTAATTCGCTCGACGCCCCTCATTGCCAGCTTCACGACCCCACGTGCAGCTCCGCACTCGGACATTGACAACACTACAGTGTTTGGCATAAGTGGTGTAGGTGGAGTAGGTTGACAGGGGTGCTCGGCCGTATTACTCGAGTAACTAGAGCTTTGAGTATGCTGGCAAAAAGATTAAGGTTAGGTTAGGGTTAGGAACTCACTTAACATAGCACAACCTCCACCTTTTTACCAGCCTACATAGTAGAGTTTCGGTGTAAACCTATCAATAGAGCCGTTCCGGGGCATCCGGTCAAAATTCATATTATTCATGTTGTGCAAGGCTCACCTACACTACTTATATCAGACAGCAGAGTGTGTCAATCCTGCAACTCCTCACATTCAAAGGCTGTCAGCACTCAATCTTCTTCCGACAACTTGATATCTTGATCCATATCAACTCTAACATCCACCACCAACCATCGTACTAATCAACATACACCACACCCACCATGAAAGCAGCACAATACTACGGCCCAAATGACATCCGCGTCCTCGACGTCCCGGCCCCAGAGCCCGCTGATCACGAGGCCCTCGTCGCTATAGAATGGTGTGGCATCTGCGGCAGCGACCTGAACGAATACGTCAACGGCCCCATGGCGTGCCCTCCCCCCTCTCGCCCACATCCGTTGACCAAGCAGCACATCCCCGTGACTCTAGGCCACGAGTTCGCCGGCCGCATCATCCGGGCCCCCTCATCCTCTGGCCTGGCCCCTGGAACACCCGTGGTCGTCGACCCACGCATTTTCTGCCATTCCTGCTCGCGGTGCAAAGCGGGAAGTACGCAGGGCTGCGTGGCGCTAGGGTTTAAGGGTCTTTCTGGCTCGGGCGGTGGGTTCTCGGAGACCGTCGCTGTTGATGCAAGTCTGTGCCACGCGTTGCCTGCAGATGTTGATCTCAGTCTTGCGGCGCTGGTTGAGCCGCTTGCTGTAGCGTGGCACGCGATTGTGACGGCCGAGCTGAAGGACTGGGAGAGTAAGAGTGTGCTGGTCGTAGGCGGTGGGCCAGTGGGCGTTGCGGTGATTGTTGTGTTGAGGGCGTTTGGGTGCAAGAATATCATCGTCTCTGAGCCGACGACTGTCAGAGCTGAGCAGATTGAGAAGATTGCTGACGTGGTTTTAAATCCTATCAAGGACGATGTTAGCGCTAGATGTCGTGATTTGACGGGAGGCGAGGGCGTAGACGTCGTGTTTGATTGTGCGGGAAATCAGAAGGGGCTCGAGGCAGGCATGGACGCAGTGCGGTTTAGAGGGCTCTACATGAATGTAGCTGTATGGTTCGGGAAACCTGTAAGATCTCCCAATCCCCAACGTGCTGAAACCCGGCGACTAACATCGGGTAGATGGAGATCCCTTTCCAGCCATTTTTCGTGAAGGAGGTGACCATCAAAAGCTGTGTCGCGTACAACGATGAGGAATTCAAAGGGGTTGTTGACGCATTTGCTGCAGGTAAGTACATTGAGCATTTGCGGTTATTGTGACTGACGCTGTTCCAAAGGGAAGTTCAAGGGCCTCGAGAACATGGTCACGAGCAAAGTACACATCGACGAGATTGTTTCCAAGGGCTTTGATGAGCTCATCACCAACAGAGATCAGCATGTCAAGATACTCATCACACCAAATAAGCTAGAGACATGAGCGAAATCACCGGGGTTTCCAAGAGTTGCACCGCATCCGGTGGGCAACGTCAAAAACTGTCGAAAATTGTTTGGTGTCACTTGTACAGAACGAGAGAAGGACCAAGCTGTATATTCTGTCGTGAAAGTAGTGTCAAGCTGTCAACCATACTGCACGATGAGGAGCGCTGTTGCATACTTCGCAAACAAGAGACAGACGCAGCCATTCACCCATACTGCAGCAATATTGAATTCGCCTGCCGAGAGGTCTGAAGGGCGAGCGAGCTGCGTTCTCAAGGGCCCAGACGTAGATTCCAAATGTCCAATGAAAGATTTGTATGAACCCATGATGAGATGTAACTTGATTTCTCATTGAACTGTCGTCTTCCATGCTTATGTGTTGCTCCTCAGGATAGTGCATCCCCGGCGCTGATTGGAACGCTCTCGTTCCAGGGCCGGAACCGGAACCCAAACGTCCCAGTTGGCGATACAAAGCTACATGTTGGACATTTGCCCACAAGGTTGCAAATGGTTTTTGGGTAAGATGTGTGGCATACCCAGCTCTCGATAACTTACTTCAATAGTATGAACTTCTTACGCATGACGTGTGTGGAGACGGAAGGTAATGGCACTGCATATTGAGTGGCTCCGGGGTTTGCTGCTCTGTCTTAGCTCTCCGGGGCATAGCTCAAGCAAGTATATCCTGAACACGTGCAGTAAATGGAACATTCGCCGAGGCGTTGCATTAGCGAATAAGCTCACCGGAAACACGGCTTTCCACGCGCTTTGCGCTTCATTCGTCAGAAACCCAGGTGAATCGAGCTCAAAAGGCAGGCTGGACAAGCCTTTCAAAGGCCGTCCTGAGCTTGATCCATCCTTCGAGATTCGATATCGCCCATAAGCGCACTTTACCAACGCCGTGGAGATCCTCTTGCATATGCTCCGCGGAAGTTGTTCCGTTCAAGACCTCGACCCCAAGATCCATCACCAATGCATACAATGCAGTGGGAATTGACACTCTTGCCGTTTGTGCTAGCTCGGTGACAGGTCTCGATTCCAAAAGTGCAGGGTTGCCCGTCAACGTCCAGAACGACTGATATGTGATTCCGTGCTCTTTGCAGAACGCTCGTAATGGCCCATCGTATCGGGTTTGAGGATAGAAGCGGTTCTGTACTATAGAAGGCTTGACATCTGATACTTTGTAGAGTTCACGTAAGATTGGAAGACTGACGTTCGAGATGCCCAGTGCTTTGATCTGGTGTGGTACATAGGTCTCTAATAGCTTCCACGCATCGATCGTCTGCTCCAACGTTGGTAACGGCGAGTGCAATAGCAAACAGTCGAGTTGCGACCCATCTTCTGAGTCATGTGTTGGTCGCAGATTCTTCAGAGAGGATGCAACTGAAGTGCGAAGCTGAGTTTCCAAGGGTGCATTCTGGTCGTATGGCATATTGTTCAGATCCTGCCCAGCCGGCGTGGTGTACTTGGTTTGCACGTGTACATCTTTTCGAGACACAATTCCCTCGCTGTACGCCTCGCGCAGCGCCTCGCCCACGAGGTGCTCCTGGTAGTGTTTGGGCTGTGCAGCAGTGTCGATGCGTCGAAACCCTTGCTTGAGCGCCTCTTTGACAAGACGTTTCGTTTCGTCTTTCTTCCAAGCAGTTCCGTACGTGAATGCCGGCTTCTCATCACCCAATCGCGAATGAGAGCTGAATGGAGTTGAAGACGCCATGGTACGTGAAAGCGGGTGGCAACGGGTTGACTTTAGGGCGGTGAATTTGAAAGGACTGACAAGGGATACAAATGGATGTGTTCGGCACGTGAACAACATTAATCAAGAGTGGAAGTAACGACGATGGATGTTCATACCAAAGTATGTGGTGAGGCTCCGAGGAACGTCCTGACGTAGCCTCCGAGCTCCGATTCCAGGGTCCAGTCTGCCCCACCAATCCCGCGATGCCGTGATTGAGAAAGTGCTGGAACGCTTACAACGCAACATCCCGACTCACACTGTCAATCGACACGGCCATAATTCCTCTGAACCCTCGGTACATCCACAATCACCTCGTATCTTCAATCTCAGACACAATGGTTCGCCCCACAGGCACCCGAGAGCCGATTGCCGGCCCAGATACCCCACAGTCACCGTTCCCACTCAAGCTTCGTGGACCAGTGATCAAGGGCTTCGGACGAGGCAGCAAAGAGGTAAGCACATATGAGAATTACGTCGTATCTCCCCATGACCCTCGAAACACCGCATCCCACCGTGGCGAAAAGAACAGACTAACACTCCGCGCAGCTCGGCATCCCCACGGCCAACATCCCCCTCTCCGGACTGAGCATAAACGGGCACTCGGACCTCTCATCAGGCATCTACTACGGCTTCTGCACGCTGGACCACAGCGCCATCTCGCGCAACCCAGGCTCCGTCCTCTCCTCCACCTCCGACACCACCCCGCCCGCAAAATCCTCCTCGCACGCCGTCCAGGACCTCGAGTACACCGCCTCGGTCCCCACCACTGCGCGCTCCCCCGTCTACCCGACCGTGCTCAGCATCGGCTACAACCCGTACTACAAGAACACGACGCGGTCGATTGAGATACACATCCTTGCGAATTTCGAAAAGGACTTTTATGGTGCGGAGCTGAGCCTGATTATTCTGGGGTTTATAAGGCCCGAGTTTGATTATGTGAGTAAAGAGGCGTTGGTAGAGGATATCAGGGAGGACATTAGGGTTGCGCAGAGGAGTTTGGACAGGGAGGCGTATCAGAAGTGCAAGGAGGATAGGTGGTTGAAGGGAGAGGGGGGCGAGGGGGAGGGACAGGTTACTGGGAGTGTTGAGGGGAAGGTCAATGAGGGCCAGAGCGTCGAGGGTGATGAGGAAGGTGAGAGGGAGAATGTGAAGCTTGTGCCTGGGGATCAGGGGCAGAAGGATGAGGTTGCAGTGAGTGCGCTGCCGAGCTAGACGGGGGGGTTCAATCTTTCAAGCGACAGCGATGTGCGACATAGAGGTAGACGGACACACGAGTACACAAACATGAACAATAACGGCAACTGCCAGTAATGATGCGAGCATGTCAATTCAATGAAGAAGTAGTCTTGAAGAATGTCGAACCCTCATGTGGTATCCCAAATATGCCATAGACACCCACCACAACGCCTGAGTGCATGACGCATCCCATCTTTTTTTGAACCATTAACCATTACCTTACTCAAACGGTGATGCACCAGGTGTGGAGAAATGAAGTAACTTGTTCCGTAAGTGATAGCGTGTCGAACTTTGTCGATGCTGTGAAGGCACCGGAGGTCTGTTGCGACCTAGTCTAAATCTGTGGCTTCGGCAACCCAGCCTGTTTGACAGATTTACAGCGGTGCTAATGCTGGCCCGGCCCCTTGTCCAGTACCGGCATGACCTATTGGGCGTTAGCAGCCGTTTCTCTACGAAATGGAGCAAGAAGAACTTACACTCATGCACACCAGCACCGGCATATCAATTATATCGCGCTTGATGTGCCACCAGATCATACAATCAACCATGCCCTTCTTAGCACCAAGCCTTTGCATGGCGCTCTCGCCTTGATGGACACTTATGCCTCCACCCTCGGTCTTAATCACCTCTTTCTCGTCACGCCTGACCTCGCGCTCAGCCAAGCGCTCGACATCCGCTTTGGTCTGGTAGCGGAGCATGTTGACTCGCTGGTGCGCAAAGCCACGGGGGTCCTGGTATGCTAGTTCCGAGAAGCGTTGGAGGTATTGTAATGCACTCTTGGGATCCATAAGCTGAATGATGTTGACAGGCTGGGGCTCTGACTCCGACTCTGACTGTTGCGCAAGAATTGTGGGCGTTGTGTTGGTCCGCGTGCTCATCTCAGATTCGTTGGGATCGCGGTCGCCGTGTTGGTTCACTGTGAGGTTTGGCTCCTGGCCGAGGAGCACTTCACGCTTCCAGCCGGTCAGGATTGTGAACTCTTTGTTCATGCCAACTATCTCGCCACTTCGACGGCAAATGATGAAGGGTGTTCCGACCTCGGCGAAATGCTCTTGCAGGGTTAGAAGATGTCGCTGCAGTCCTTTTTCTTGGTGAATCAGGTCTTCTTTCTCGAGTTTGGAGTGCACATCGACGAGTACGCCGCGGAAATTCTGCACATACTCTTGAGCTTTGGCGGCCCAGGGGCGTGAATACTTGGTCAAGATCAGCTGGAACAGCTTATGATAGCCCTTGACATAGTCATGAGGTTTCGTGATGCCTTGGTAGATACTCTTTGTATCTCGATGACGCTTACGCACGCCGTTCGAGTGTATCGGTTGAAGTGCATTGCTCGACGGGCGGCTATCTTGTTGCCGCCGGCTCATCGTTGGCGATCGGTTTGGTTGCGGTTGGTGTGGGTTTGCAAAGAATGCAGCTGATGTCATGGGGTTGTCAGCTTCGTATGTCGAATTGGCGTCTGTGGATGCCGGACTAGCTGTATGGTGGCTGCCCGGGCCCTGTCCTATAGCGTAGGCACGCGGACCATTTAAGCTGTCATGTCGGTGGTTGTGGTGCTGATCTACTGACACAGTAGTGGGGGTACCATGTGGTGTCTGAACTTGCAAGCTGCCGTTGCGAGAGCCAGGCTGCTGCCAGTCCTCTGCTGGCATGCTGTTTGGGTCCATCGGCATCATGGGAGACTGGTGTGGTCGATTCACAAAGCCTGCTTGCACTTGAGGGCTGTACATGTTGACAGGCTGCTGCGAATTTATCATGCCGTTGTCGTTTGGTGGGGTGTCGGCCGCTCCTGAAGACATGTGTCCAAGCATGCCGAACTCCAGAGCTCCATAGTGATTGCCAAAGTTGAGGCTGGAGATGTCGAAGTTGAACAGGGCAGGATCACTTGGATCGAACAGCGGCCCACCAAACTGTTGCAGCTGCGCTGGCTGTGCTTGCGATATTGTTGTTGCCACGCTTGGTACGGGGGCCTGTTGCGGGTGCTGATAGGGGGGCGATATGGGCGACTGTTGCTGGTTGTAGGACGGAGCAGGAGCAGAGTTGGGTGGATAGAATGCTTGTGGCGGAGCTTGAGCGTAGTGATTGCCTTGCTGGGCCATGGAGACGGCCTGGGTATCCTGGCTTGGGAGAGGCGTAGGCCGGTTGCCGTTCATGTAGGGATAATGGCCACCCACGCCAGGCATGAGAGCGCCATCGGGGGCATCATGGAGATACTTGGCCTTCTTACGGACACCATCCATACAGTTATCCGCGAGATTGCGACTGACGCACCTCTGACAGGGGCGTTCGTCGCCTGCTAACGTCAGTAAAAGTCAACCAAACTCGTGGACTATAATATCAACTCACCGCATGTCAGATGTGCGCGCTGGCAAGCAAAGCACGCTCTCCTTGCCTTCTTCCTCCTAGGCCTCAGGGGATCTTTTGCGTTACTCTTATTCGCTTTTGCGTTGCTCTTGGTGGCCTGGCCATTGGCGTCCTTGTTGTCTTGATCGCCCTTGTGCTCTTTCTGGTTCATCTGCTCAGCAGCCATGTCTTCGTCGTAGTCACCGCTGAAATCCGGCGAGGGAGAAGCATCGTCCTGATCCGGGGACGACATGATATCAGGTAATGTCGGTTCTGCCGGAGCCTCGCACGGATGCTGCTGTGTTCTACAGCGCGCACTGTAGGCGCACGTTTAGTGCTGCGTGCAGCCGTCAGTGGTGCGCTCGGGGTGTTCCCAGCACAACGGTTCAGCCAATGTCTCAGCAGGGGCACGGATAGCGGCGTTCCAGCGGCGTGTTTCGTGGTGAAGTCACGCGTGCGCTGGCTGCTCGAACGAGAGCTGTTGTGGCACACGGGCGTGCCCAATGAATGCGTGTCGCGGGGCGCCCAATGGGTTGGAGGGCCGAGCAAAGAAGATCGCAGTGTCAGGGTAATCTGAGAGCGCGCTCAATCCGGTGCGCAGGTATGGGCCAATACGGTGGTGGTACAGAGCTGGGGTCCATGTAATCGAGGGAGCATTCCACAGGGCCACAGGATCATGTTTGATGGCAGAGTGCTACCGAGTCGCGCCGTCCATGCTGCTGGAAGCTGAGGTGTGCGACTGAAGCAGGCCCGCGTCCGCGGTGCGAGAGCCGTGAGGCGAGCGCGCGGGAACACTGGGGTGGGGCAGGCTGTCGAGTAAGGCAGGAGCGCAGCGCGGCGCTGGAAGGAGCTGTCGACGCTGTGGGACGGCGCTTGGAAGGGCTGTGTTGGTCGAAGCAGGCGGCAGCGGCAGCGATCGCAGGGCAACAAGCAGTAGCAGCAGCAGTAGCAGCAGCAGTAGCAGCAGCAGCAGCAGCAGCTAGGCTGGGGGGCAGGGCGGCCGGGCTGGAGGTGGCTATGCGCCAGTCACTGCTCAAGCTCCAGCAGGGTCTGGCAATGCGATTGCGTGGGCGCGGCGGCGACTCGAAGCGGCGAGCGCTGGTCGTGTGTGCGTGCTGTGTGTGCTGGTCGTCGAGGCTGCGGAGGGCGCCCAAGTGCGCGGTTCCCCGCAATTGGCTGCTGACGAGCTTTCCAATGGCTTGCATTCTATGTGCGAGCCGTGCGAGCCCCCAGCCTCGGTCCCTGTCCGCCCGACCGCCACGCCGCCCCGTGATACGCCGCGCCGCCGAGTCGACGTTCTTTGACAGCTGGAGAGAGCACACCATCCGTGGCAGCCGTGGCAGAGCGGGCCCTTCCCGCACAAGAGCTGCTCCTTGCAGCTCGCCCGTCTCAAGCTACTGCACACCATCCATCAAGCTTCCAGGTACTCGTATGTGCTCGTATGTACACAGTAAGCGGACATGTCCACCACGTTGTACCGTGCCCCTACCTCTGCGCAATCTTCCTCGTGCACGCCCAGCTCTCACCGCGCAGGAGAGCCGCCGCTACCTACGCCTGACTGCATGTCCTCGAGGCTCGCCTAGCCACAGCCATGTGTGCAGTCTGCGATTGCGGCCTTGGCAAACCCTCGTTAGTGGCTGGTGACTACGCCTTTGTGGGGCCTGTGCGACCCAATACCACCACCGAGCGCAGCATGTCATCCCTCGTCTACACCTCGCCAGACTCTGTGTGCCCTCACATGTCTCAATTTCCGTGCTGTTGGCTTGCTGGCCACGTTCGCGCCCTCCCTCGCTAACGGCACTGTCCGCAATCACTGCTGTTAGGTGCGCCCCACCGTCTTTCCACTAGGCGTGGCCGCCCTCGTGGCGCCCAAGTCTGGTTACACAAGGGCCTAGCCGGCTCGCTTCATGTCGTCTCACGTGGAGACGCAGCATATTCAATAATGACGGCATGCTTGCCGTGTCACTTTCTCTATTCTTAGGGCGCTTCTATTGCGTTCCGCCACACCTCCTCGCCTCGACCCTCGACGGCCCGCCTATGCTGATGCAAACTTACTGTTGCCCCTGAGCCGCTTGCCGAACCGAAAGAATAGAATGGGAAATCTGTGTTCTCATGCGTTAGCGACTACCAGATCCGCTGCTTTGGGCGCGTCTTACGGGGCCATGGCAAGGGCAAGGAACGCGAGCAAGGATGTCGCCCACTGGTATCCAAGATCTTTTCCCTATTAGTGACCGCTCTTTCAATCAGGCCGCACGGTTTAGACTTACTGTTGTACATCTGAACACCGAACAGAGGGAAGGCCGCTGCAAAGTACGACCTTGCGAATGAGTTCGCCGCTAGGGCACTCGCAGCGTAGAGGGGGTACTGGTCGCCGAGGTCAGTGGCTGTAACAGGCTGTTGGGCCGTTTCTGGTGACACTCACTGCTTCGACCAGAAAGGTGAATACTCCTGAGTATACCCAGATGATTCTGTAGGAATGAATGGGTCAGTACTCAGCTATCGATGACGCTTACAGCTGCTCAAAATATCATGGACCTACCCAACGCCGAAAATACCAGAAAAGATTATTGGAACTGTCGTGTCGTGGTCAGCTATGATTGCAGCATAATGCTATCCCTGGTTTGTCATACCTATCCAGTGCACGCTGCGGTCAAGGATGTTAGCGACGGCCCAACGCGTTTTCCAGAAGCAATCACTTACGACGAATATGTCGTCCACCCAAACCCTGCATTCAACATGATTAGAAGGACGCTGGAACGTCAAGGATATGCAATGACTTACCGAAAAGTGCAATTGGGACGACCCAAGCGCCAAGTATTGTTGACGGAAGCCGAAACTCTGGTTCTGAACCCCCAGGCTCACCCCCTTGCGCCTCGCGCTGCCGCACGAGCCTGCCGTAGATTCCCCTCCAGATCGGATCGGTGCAGATACCTGTGAGCATGCCCACGAACAAGCCCAAAAACGCAAGACCAACTTGCGAGACGCTGAAACCATGATTGGTCCGGAAGATCAACGGAAATGCGCCAAAGACTTCCCGGCATTAGCGAGGGTTGCATGGGGATTTGCAGTGCAGTACTTACAAAGGTACAGGATTCCAAGTAAGATTGCAGATAGGATGCATAGGTTGAGGCACTTGAACATGAGAGTAAGCCCACCAATGACTTTTCACGCGACATCGGGCTGCTCACCATTGGCTCAAAAAAGAGGAGTTGAAACGGGCGGATGCATGACCACAGCACCGTCTTAGCTATTGATCGGTCAAGTTTCTCGATAGGCGCAATCCATTCTTGGTTGCCAGTCTCTTTCCGCAAGCGAATAGCTTTACGGCGCAGCATTACTGGGTGATATGTTTCAGGCACGAAGAATATGATCAGGAACAGCTGACATGCAGTGTCAGTACTCAATCGCGTGGCGGGTGGTACTGCTTTACCTGTATTCCGGACCAGATGATGAGTACATAGAAGCACCTGCTTGATGTCAGTACACCAGTTCGAGTCATGAGAGTAGTATCCAAGCCAGACAAATGAACGACATGAAAAGCAACGTGAGTGGTTGGAGCGTTCGATAGTGACGAATGAGTGGGTCTTGCACCACTTACCATTGCCAGGAGGTATTCTCAACAATGAAGCCACCGATCAAGGGTCCCACCTCAGGCCCTATAAATGGCGCAGCAGAATAGATCATCATCGGTGCGGACAGTTCCTTTAAACGTATTAGCTCCATCATGGTCTCAGCATTGCGATGCCTTACATGCTTAGCGAACATGTCTCCCACGGTGCCACCCGCGACACTAAGAAACGCTGAGCCCGCTAAACCGTCGAAGAACCTCGCGATCAACATGGTTTGGATGTTACGAGCAACAGCACACGGAATCAGCCAGATGAGGAAAAATGTGAATGAGCCAATGTAGATCGGTCGTCGGCCAAAGAACTGCACCCCGTGAGCATATGCTTATGTGTAATCATGCATACACCTGCATAGTGGGAAAACGCACCTCAGAAAGGGGACTTAAGATCATTGGCGCAGTCCCTAGACCAGCAACAAACAGCGAAAGGCCAAGCGTGCAGACGAGCCGAGATGATCCGAACTCGGGTTCGATCTGGCTGTAGATTGACGTGTAGAGTGACGATGTACAAGTACTGATGCGCAATCATGTTAGCCAGATCCAAGGTGGCTTGATAGCTCCCCGCCAGGTGACCAGACTTACACGCAGAGTGAACTTGCTGCGCAAATCAATAGGATGACCCATCGTCGCAAGGTCGACATGCTCCGTGGATTCTCGGGGTCTGCATCGCCATCAAATGCCACCAAGTACGGCTCTGGAGTCACCACACCTGCCTTGGCTCTGTTCGGTCGTTGGCTGCTCTCATCTCCGTCATGGTGCCAGGTAAACCCATCAGCACCTGCTCTCGAATGGTGCGACTCGATCCTCTTCAGACTCTTGCTGTCTTGCGATCGCCTCCCTCGACTCCGCGACCGCCTACATGGCACAATCTCTTCCTCTTTTGAAGCCAGGTGCTCGTTTCCATCCAGACCTATCACCTTCTCTTCGTCACCGCTCACGTGGGTGTCATGGTGTGTTTCGCTGCTCTTTGATTCGCTGATCCCACACCCATCTCGTGTCGAGCTCTCGCTGCTGCTTGTGGATCGCTTCATCGGTACAAACAAATTCAGGTCCAATTGCAGGAGATACCAGCTCCTCTTCAGCAAACAATGAGCTGCGTGTGAACGTCAACGGGTGTTGAAGTTCGCTTATGAGTCGGCAATACCTGCGCCGTAAAAGCCCGCTCGGATATAACTCGTTTGCGACCGCCTCCTGGACGCTATCTCACAGGGATGACAAACCTCTATTTCAATAAACTCTTATCATAAAGACTAGGGTTCAAAGGGCTTGCTTTCAAGGTAATTAGTGATTCGACAATAAGCACTTCTTTCGAACACATGTGCCGCCAGACAAACCGACTATTTCGTATCAGGTGTCTTGCAAGAGCATCGTTCAGTCTTGACCACTTTTGTTGAAAGTGGGGGCATCGTGGAGACTGGAGAATATCTGGGGTGCGTCATCATCCCGTCGGCGCGATCATCGGACTCTTAACAGTCAATGGCGACTCCATTGTTCGCACAAATTTCGTCTCTTGCTCCTTGCAGCCTTTTGCGATATTGCAACACGATATTGATGTCGTCCCTGCTACGCGTTTCGGTATACCCTTTACTGTCGGAACATTGTGCACATCGGCCGTAGTGTGTGCCGCCAAGCCTTGAGGCTGAGGATAAGCCTTCCACGACCGATGCCGGATCAGCTTTCTCCCACTGCAGTGCATACCGTACAGCTCGCCAGCATCAGACAAGCTATAGTTGGATTAAACAAGTCTTATGTTCTGTTAGGCGATCTTTTGTGCTGTGGATTATTGAGAAGGATGTGAACCGTGTCACTGACTTCGCTGCGTCTCGTGCCTGGCTTCTACTCTGCCTCACAAACTGAGTCAAATCAGTAAAAAAATGATAGAAGCAGTTCCACATACCTGGCTAAAGCTTGAGGGATTTTAATGAGCATTATAAAGTATGTGTTGTCAAATTGTGTGTACGATACCCGCATCCGCGCAGGAACACATCCGCAACATCACGTGGCTTTGCTTTTCACACAAATCTCTGTCCAGACATCACTTTGCAGCAGTCATAAACCGAAGCAGGATGAATTTTGGAGTGGAGTTCACCGC
The DNA here is from genome assembly GCA_016767195.1 of Stagonosporopsis rhizophila. Lineage (NCBI taxonomy): Eukaryota > Fungi > Ascomycota > Dothideomycetes > Pleosporales > Didymellaceae > Stagonosporopsis > Stagonosporopsis rhizophila. Next base: position 1,162,669 of record CP068492.1, read on the forward strand.
TCGCGGTGTCACTGATGTTTACTGGTCAAGTAGCGTCTCTTCTCTAGGGCTCTGCGTTTGCGCATCATGATCAAGTACCGTTCTGCGACACTCCGCGGGGCCAACCTTACCATGTCGATCAACAATTCAGCCTGATTTCAGCCCCAATAAAATCGCGTATATGCTCCTAGTGTCAGCCCCTCACCTCGTTTGCGGGGCCCCGCTGGCAAAGCAACGGTTGTGGCTGGCAGCCGAGTGCCGGGCAGGAAACCGCTCAACTCAAGAGACTCGGAAACAATAGCATGCGCGGTGCTGCGACCGATGTCGTACTGCGTCCACGGTGGACTATGACGTACACACATCGCAGCTCCTTCGTGTTGACGACCCAAATTAGGGATACAGCAACAACCTGCGGCTATTTACATCGATATTAAAGACGAAGGCTGAAGTCGATATAAGACAGTGCAACATAGAGGCTTCTGCAGTGTACGACAATCATGTACTATTCTCATAAGTATCTCGTGCTTTTATGGGTGACAAATGCCTACGCGCTCTTCCCAGATTGCATCAATGGCCCGTTGAAAAATGAGACAATTTGCAATCCATCGGCTGGTACGTACTTTCCTTTCTCAGGATTGACAGTTCGCTAACTTGACCTTGTTAGCACCACTTGACCGCGCCAGGTCTCTGATCGCTCTTTATACGCTCGAAGAGAAGATCAACGCTACATCAAGTGCCTCACAAGGAGTCGAGCGTCTGGGCATCCCGCCGTACCAATGGTGGAGTGAGGGTCTCCACGGCATTGCCGGACCTGGGACCAACTTCAGTGATACAGGGGAGTACAGCTACTCGACCTCATTCCCACAGCCCATTCTCATGGGCGCTGCATTCGATGATGCCCTCATCACCGAGGTCGCCAGGGTTATTTCTATCGAGGCTAGAGCCTTCAACAATGCAAATCGTACAGGTCTAGATTTTTGGACGCCTGTTTGCCTCCCTACTTCCTCAGTAGTTGTTATGTGCTAATGCTGAAGTAGAATATCAACCCCTTTAGAGACCCTCGTTGGGGACGTGGCCAAGAGACGCCTGGAGAAGACTCGTATCACCTCTCTTCATACGTCAAAGCTCTGATTCTCGGCCTTCAAGGAGATGTATCGGACCCGTACAAGCGCGTAGTAGCTACATGCAAGCACTTTGCTGGATATGACATAGAGGACTGGAACGGTAACCTGAGGTACCAAAATGATGTTCAAATCTCACAGCAAGAACTCGTGGAATACTATTTAGCTCCCTTCCAGGCTTGTGTTGAAGCGAATGTGGGTGCCTTCATGTGCTCGTACAGTAAGTCCGGTCATCGTTTTAGGAGGCTGTCAACGGGTTGGGAGCCATCACTAATGCATTTCAGACGCACTGAACGGCGTACCCACCTGTGCCGACCCCTACCTCCTTCAGACGATCTTGCGTGAGCACTGGGGCTGGACTAATGAGGAGCAATGGGTCACGTCAGATTGCGACTCGATACAAAACGTTTATCTTCCACACGCGTGGTCTGCCACGCGCGAGCAGGCTGTCGCGGATTCATTGACTGCTGGGACTGACCTTAATTGTGGTGTGTACATGCAAAATCATCTGCCTGGTGCATTCGCCCAGAAACTGGTCAATGAGACCACTCTGGATCAAGCATTGATTCGTCAGTATTCGTCTCTGGTTCGGCTGGGCTGGTTTGATCCAGCCGACAGCCAACCATATAGGCAATTAGGTTGGGATACAGTCGCAACAAATGCGTCACAACAGCTGGCAAGAAGAGCTGCCGCGGAAGGTATTGTGCTTTTGAAGAATGACGGAGTTCTACCCTTGTCGGTACATACATCTCAATCTGTGGGCCTCTTCGGCGATTGGGCAAACGCCACAACACAGCTACTTGGTAAGTTCATGCATCTGTTGGGGGGTTTTCAGGTGCTATTCTGACATGTTTAGGCAACTACGCTGGTGAGCCAACCTACTTGCATGGACCATTGTATGCTTTACAGGCAGCAAATATCTCTGTCAACTATGCAGGTGGCAATCCTGGAGGTCAAGGCGACCCTACTACGAACCGATGGCTCAACCTCAAACCAACTATGGATGCGAGCGACATCCTCATCTATGTTGGAGGTATCAGTAATAGCGATGAAGAAGAAGGTCATGACCGTACCTCACTGCAGTGGAGCGGTGCGCAACTCGACGTCATCACCCAGCTAGCAGAAACTGGCAAACCTGTCATTGTTGTAAGCATGGGTGGAGGTCAGATCGACTCCTCGCCTATCTCTAACAATGCAAACATCTCAGCCTTATTGTGGGCTGGTTACCCGGGTCAAGACGGCGGATCTGCGATTGTCGACATTCTGACCGGCAAGACTGCTCCCGCTGGCCGTCTCCCACAGACACAATACCCTTCTTCTTACATCAGCGAGGTTCCCATGACGGACATGAGCCTCCGACCGGGCGGGAATAGTCCAGGTCGTACCTACAAGTGGTATAATGACACACCGGTCTATGAGTTCGGTTTCGGTCTGCACTACACCAAATTCTCTGCCGACATTGCGTCTCAACTTGACCAAGTCTACGCTATCGAGGACCTGCTCTCAGCATGCCCCAACATCAACTCAACCAACCTCAACCAGTGCACATTCGCTTCGGTCGCTGTAAACATCAGCAACATTGGTGCAACTACATCTGACTATGTCACTATGGGCTACATTGCAGGTGACTTCGGGCCCTCACCTCAGCCCAAGAAGTCTCTCGTCTCCTACCAGCGTCTGTTTGGTATTGCCGGTGGAGCATCAGACACCGCAACGCTGAATATTACGCTCGCAAGTCTTGCAAGAGTTGACGAGTACGGCAACAAAGTTCTATATTCTGGGGACTACAGTCTTTTGATTGACAATGAACCCTTAGCCATGATCAACTTTACATTGACGGGAGACCAGAAGGTTCTTGAGAATTGGCCACAGCCGCCAGTCAATAGAACTGGGCAAGGCGTTAAGGGTGTGAATGGGTATTTTGTTTCCGGTTATGGAAGCGAACAGCAAGAACTTTGAGAAACTTGTGAACTATACGATATCCCGAGTTGAGAAGCAACTATCGTCACTTGTAAACGTTTTCGGTGCTTACCCTCATTCGTGTGCATTCTAATGACCTGGTTTCTTTAGCGTGATAGATTGTATGTTGCTGCTGCTTCTTGACGGTCATCGAAACTCCTTCATTGGCCAACGGGACCTCGAGATAAGAGCTTTTAGTTTCAGGCCAAAGCCCGCAGTGTATATACTACACAGTCAACAGGAGTCAGTCCAGCCCCGAACACTAGCCATCAAATGTGAGGAGATTAGTGGATTAGTGCGCTATCAACACCATCCCATTCGACAGCGCTGTTGCGAGACAAGGTTTTTGTGGTTGACGTGATCTCCACACACATTGCGTGCTTCCCCCACGAATGTCGAAGGCGCAATCACAACAGCAAGCCAGCGACACAAGACGTATAAGTATGAACTCATTCTACAGTAATACAATGCTATCTGAGTTTTTATCAGCTGAACATATTCCAATTCGCCGCCTTCAGACACTTCATCAATATGGGATCAGACTACCCTTCACCACTACCAAAGTCGGGTGCACTCGATGGAAAGTTCATATTTGAGGAATCAACACCAATTATCGGTCGCGAATACCCGACCCTTAACATTGTTGACGACCTCTTGAACGCCTCGGATGCCGACGAGCTCATCCGCGATCTTGCCATCACTAGTCAGTGTTCTGCTCAGCGTATCATCGTATGGCTATTAACGCACAGCAGTTTCTGAGCGCGGCGTCGTTTTCTTCAGAGCCCAAAACAACCTTACAGACGACCTCCAAAAGCAATTGGTCCACCGTCTCGGTCAATTAACAAACAAGCCCTCCGACTCCACGCTGCACATCCACCCCATCTTGAACAATACAAGCGAATTTGGAGTAGCCGACGCAGAAATTAGCACGATAAGTTCTCTGCAGCGCAAACAAACTTTCGCCTACAAGAAGGACCAGCGTCGTAGCGGCAGCAACCGCTACGACGCTGCACAGTGGCACTCAGACATTCAATTTGAGCCTGTGCCTGCCGACTACACATCACTGCGTCTGACCCAGCTGCCTGAAACCGGCGGCGATACACTTTGGGCCTCTGGATATGAGATTTACGACCGCTTTTCGCGTGCGTATCAGATCTTCTTCGAGGGTCTGACTGCGACATTCAGTGGTGACGGTTTCATTAAGGCGGCAGCTGCGCAACCTGAGAAAATCAAGATCTACGAGCAACAACGTGGAAGCCAGAAGAATTTTGGCAGGGAGTTGCGCGCTGTTCATCCGGTCGTGCGTACGAACCCCGTGACGGGGTGGAAGAGCATCTATGCTCTAGGTCCCTTCCCGAAGTATATCAACGAGCTGAATGACAAGGAAAGCAGTGAGCTGCTGCAGAGATTCTTGGACACGATCTATGAGAACCATGATTTGCAGGTCCGGTTCAAGTGGAGATCGAAAAACGATCTTGGTAAGTACAAAGCGATGCGTATCAAATTTTACCAAGACTGACATGCAAAGCTATTTGGGACAATCGCAGCGCGTTCCATACTGCAACCAATGACTACGAGGGTCTTGGTGAGCGCTTCGGTAATCGCGCTGTGGGTATTGGAGAGGCACCATACTTGGATCCTAACAGCAGGTCAAGGACTGAGGCGTTGCAAGAGAGGCAGCAAAAGGTCCAGAGCGAGGCCACTGATGGTATCGATAGGGCAAATGTTGTTTCAGCATAATTTGTCCTTTCGAGAGAGCGCTGAATTCGAAATAGTGATGCCACCATGGATTAGATGTACCTATATCATGATCGGGCTATCAGCTCTCTCAGCACGTGCAGTAAGACACATGTCTAATCCCTCTTGCTTGACGAACCACCTGCGACTGGTTAGAAATCATGCCAGACGGAGAATATTAGGCTTGAAGCTGACCAACAATGCTGCTCTGGTTCTTTGTTCGGGTTTGCCAAGCTGATATCGAAGCGCATCAGAAGTGAAGGTATCAATTTGGTCATTTCAATCCAGCTCAAATCTGGATACGAGTCAGTAAGTATTATGTCGTCTCCGGATGCATTCGATGCATTTGTGTCGACTTACTCCTTCCAATACACGTTCGTGATCCACTGCCAAAGGCAAAGAAATTACGATCTGCGAGACGAGAGGTCAGCTCTATACATACAGACTGACACAAGAACGAACCCATCTGACTCCGGTCTCCTTCAAGCCACCTTTCTGGGCGGAAGACATCACAGTCATCTCCAAATATACCCTTTTGTCTATGTATGACCCAGGGATTTGCACCAATTATGGTCTAAAAAGATGTCAGCGAAGACCTTGGTCCAAACAAATGAACATAATTACGCCAGCGGGGACGAAGATCTCGTCAATTTCGAACCCTTCAGCAGGTACAACCCGAGGTAACGACATGCCAACCGCCGGATGCAACCTCAACGCTTCGTAGATGCATGCCTGTAAGTAAGGCATAGCGTGACCAATTTTGAATGGCATATTTTCCGAAGCGTTCAGACCCTCTCTCTGCACGGTTTCTTTGATCTCCCTTAGTAACATTTCCTTACAATCGGGATTCCTGCAGAGGTTGTACAACACTGCAGCGATGCTGATACCTGTAGTATCGCTTCCGGCAAAGATGTTGCTTGCTGCCATACTCAGCACGCCGTTGTCATCAAACTCGTTTGGCTTCTGCTCTCTGACGTCCATGAGTGCCCGCAGCATGTCTCGGTGGTCACTGCCTCGACCTTTGCGCTCCTCGCACTTTCGAGCAGCGAACTGACGGAGCGACCCATTTCGATTATTGACACCGAGGCAGTTTCCGATATATGGCATGAGAAGATCATGTAGCCAGTATAGCCAAGGAGTTTGACCAATCCAGGAAGCCGAAAGTAAGGCTGCGTCTATGGCAGAGAAAGAGCCATCATCTTTTCCGGCGGCAAGGAAGCCGAAGCGCTGCGAGAAGGTGACTTCCCCAATGACATCTGGCGAACGTGAGTTACCCTCCAGGGTCACAATGCTGGAATGCCTACCAAAAGCAAACATTTGCGCCCACTTGCCCATGTCGACAGCACCCTTCTTGCCAACCTCACTTAATCTTTCCAGGAATAACGTCAAAGTGCTGTCAACGTACGGCTCCATCTTCTTCAACTGGTCTAAGCTGTAAATATTACTAACAAGCCTACGCTGCTTGCCATGAATTTTCTCGTCCCTCTCGCCAAATAAGTCGAACGTGCGGTGCCCCTGCCAAACAGAATACCAATCACTCTTCCGGAACTTCGATCCTGCACCATAGATGGTCTTGATAGCGGCTGGATCCGAGATGCTAATCTCATTGGGAGCTGTGCGCACAAGCTTGCCATGTTTCTTGTGTAGAGCAATCATGGTTGTGTGCATGTCGCCAGCGCGTGAGTGCTGAACCATCCATAACCGCGAGAAACGGGCGGATAGAGGACCGGGTATCTTGCGGAGAGAGTTAGCAAGGAAGGTATAAACAACGACAGCGGCGCACAAGGCGACAATAACGGGTATGAGACTGCCCATTGTGATGATGCGGCCTTTGAATGTTAAGGAGCCATAGCTTTAAAGAATCTCAGGATCATCACTACAGATCGCTGATCACCGCGTCCCGCACTCCGCGTTCCGCGTTCCGAGTTGTGGGGAAGCCTTGCGAACGACTGGAGGTCCCGAATGTGGAGATACGTTGTACGTTCGGCCGAGCTTTGCGGCCCCGCGTTCAGCTGCCGGCAAAGGCTTATGGGGATCCTTTATGCTTTTGTGGATATGGGAGCATACGGTAGACATAAAGAAATCATTTTGGGGCTTTGGTTGGAGTGATGAGTAGACAAGAAAATGCGCAATAAAGGATAAGACCAGTTTTTAACCACTCATGTTTACTAATTTCGCAGCAGTCATTGACGACTACTGCTATGCTTATTTCTTTAATGCCGGTTTACTGCACTTTTGTCAAGCTCATCCATTGGCTTCCCGTGAATCCTGGGCGATGTGCTTTCGCTATCGTCCAAGTCAGTCGAGTTACCAAAACCCATGGCACCAAATGCGGCCGATATTGACTGCGCCAACTTATCCGCCACCGCATTTAAAGTATAGTCGCCTACGTCGTCCCTCTTGTAGGACTCCGGTGCTCTGAACCCGGGTGGTTCCCGAAAAGATGGTGCCTGGCTGCCTCCAAGGATTTCTCGTTGCGTGGATTGTCGTCTGGAGGTTTCAACTTCTGTGGTTGAGTCCTGTCCAGGATGGTTTGCGCAGTCCGCTTTGTCTATCTGCAATGGACCATCGTTTGGCTCATACTCTCGTCGTTCTTCGTTGCCCAGCATTTTCTGAAGTTCTTGACCAAACAACAGCTTGAAGAACACCACAAACACCACTTCACTACTTTCTCTGTTTTTCAAGACAAATCGTAGATGATGTGTCTTCTCGTCCACATATTTTGCTACGCTGATTGAGAATCCCGGTAATCTTAGCGAGAAATTCGAAAAGTCAAGATGCGGATTGAAGAAATCTGCATGATACAGCCTTCCCTTTTCGAACGTGAACTTCTCCAATTGCGACTGGTCGAGGAAGAATTTCCTCCGTGCTTTCCACGCTGATGGGATGTTCTGGCCCTCACGCACCGACTCACCGGAAAGCGATGCGCCCTCTTGGACAACGCCGTCTTCCTCTCCATCCAAGCGCTTCAACTGCTCCTCTGCACCTTCCTCGTCGACCTTCCCTCCAACACGGAGCGTGAAGCAACTACTCAGCATTGGTCCATACAGGTACGGCTCATCACTGAACGGGTCGGCATATAAACCTGGATCTAGCACCGTTGTCGCGATCTTGACTGCCGTCTTAGTGCCCGGTGGAAGTCGGTCGCGCACAGGATGGCCAAAGTCGAAGCCCATAACCAGATCTGTACCAGGAATATCTCGCTTTGGAACAAATGACCACGCTACCGAGTACCGATCCGAAGAATGCAAGGGATGGTCGAAGTAAGAACAGTGCTCGGGTGCGTCTTGAGGCAGGCCATGGTAGTCTTTTATTCGCACACGGAGGTAAGTTGTTGCGAGATCGTTGTCGACTTTGTGAACGTCGGAACTGTTGACTGCTACTTGGGTGTGGGTGCTTGGATCGTATGTTGGGCCAGCAGTGACTGCGGAGGGTCAATCAGCGTGCTGCAATTGTTTGAGTCTAGGCAGGGCAAACCTTGGAGTAGATACTTGTCGCGCGCTGCAGGGTCTACCACGCCGCCGCCTGATCCTCCCAGGAGACCCATGATCAAGGCCCAATGCACCGAAGCACCTAGAGGTTGGTAGAAAATATCAGCCGGACAGGAGATGTCGCGATTTACCCGTGGTGAAATCAGTAGAAGGGATGGATTCTAGGTAGGAGCGCGAACGACGTTCAAGTGCCAAGAAGGAACTTTAACAACTTCTGTCACAATGGCTCAGACGCGGCTTCGCCTGTTAAATCAAGCTCGATACTGGGAACCTAGGAGCTCTAGATGTATGACGTCGTGACGTCACAACTGCGGCCAATTAAGAACTCCGGCTACCGCACTTGAGCGTCCTCACACATGAGCCGAGTGTATCCTCATTTAACTCTTAATTATTTTTGACGTGGTTAGAACATGGCGAGAGAGGCACGACCTATTATCCTAGCTATGGATGCATTTAGGGCCTCTAAGCCTTGTGCTCTACGAAAGCAGCCTCATTTGCGAACGCCTTCTTGTTGACAACCTGGTCTCTGTGCACAGGTCAGCGATGCATGTGAGACAGCATCCACGAATAGAATAATATAGTTCTGAGTGAAAAGTTGATATGTTAAAGTATTCTACGTTCGAATCGCTGTTCAAGTGCGCCACTCAATGCTGTCTTTGTGAACATGCCTAACTCACGGCATCGTAATAGACATAAAACCGTTGTAAAAGAGCTGAAGCACTCACTTCTTACCCCTTCCACCAAAGCCCCAGCGGATCTGATTTGCCCAGCGACCTTCAACACCAAGATCGTCAGCGAACTGCCAGACGAGACCGGGGTTCTTTTGGAACATGCGGCCAACAAATGCGACATCGAGATTATCATCTTCTAGGTAACCGTTGGCCTGCTTTCCGTTGGTGATGGAGCCGACCGTTCCAACGAGCATCTTGTCACCGACCTTGTCCTTCACAGCCTTAGCAAAGGGCTCCTGGTAGCCAGGACCGCCGTGAATGTGCTGCTTCTCGTGCAGACCGCCCGAAGAAACGTCAAGAAGATCGACCCCTCTCTCAGCAAGCTGCTCAGAGAGCTTGACGGTCTGCTCGAGGGTCCAGCCCTCGAGACCGGCCTCCTCAAGCCAGTCAGTGGCGCTGATGCGTAGGAGGAGGGGCATGTCCTCAGGAATGGTTGCACGAGCCAGATCAACGATCTCAAGGGTGAGACGGGTGCGGTTTTCGAACGATCCGCCGTACTTGTCCGTACGCTTATTGGATGCAGGTGACAAGAAAGAGTGGAGGAGGTAGCCGTGGGCGTTGTGGATCTCGATGAAGTCGAAGCCAATAGAGACAGCACGCTCAATGGCGGCCTTGAAGTCCTTCTTCAGCTGCTCAATGTCGTCGAGGGTCATCTCCTTAGGTTGGCAGTGCTTATCGTTGAATGCGATGGCAGAAGGTGCGTGCACATTGTCTGGCCAGCCGTTCAGGTCCTTTCCAGCAATGTCGCCCTTGCTTAACCAGGGAGCGACGGTGCTGGCTTTGCGCCCAGCGTGCCCGAGCTGGATACCAATCTTCTGGCTCTGACCGTGTGCGAACTCGACGATCCTACGAAGGGGCTCTTTCTGTGAGTCCTTCCACAGACCGACATCCTCGGGAGTGATGCGACCGTTGAACTGGACTGCAGTAGCCTCAACCGTTGTCAGACCGGGACCACGCTGAAGAATACCACCCAAGTGAGTGAGCTGCCAGTCTGTTACATGGCCGTCTTGCGATGAGTACTGGCACAGAGGTGAGAGCGCGATGCGGTTCTGCATCTGAAGGCCACGAATCTTGAGTGGGGTGAAGAGCTTGGGGATCTTGGAGCTGCCATCGGTCATTCCAAGTGCGGTGCCAGCTGGCGGGTCCTGGAGAGGTGTGAAGTATGAGATCTGTAGTAGTCAGAAAGCAGTTCGAGGATTCTAAAATGTAGCACTCACACCAGGAGCCGCAATGTTCCTCAGATGGTCCTCGGTCGGGATGTCCTTGGGAAGGGCATGGTGAGAGTGGGGTTTATCGGTGTTTGCTTCGGCGCCCATATTTGCGTATTGGAGTAGAAAGGGTAAGGGAAGGGACTTTGGAAGATGCGGCTGCAATTGATATCGGGTCGAAGATTGGGAGGGCTGCGGATGATTTATACAGCCTCTCCACTTCTGAAAGTACGCCTAAAGTGACGTTGATAGCGTAGCGTAGTCGGCAAGATTAGCCCCGCAGACGTCACTCACCCCCCAAAGTCTGAAGAGCGTAGTCGATGATTTGTAAAACGCCATCGGAGTAAATCGCACCATGAACACACCACGATGTCGCCGACTTTTGAGCGTTCGTGACAAGATTTGCTAGTGTACACAACCACCATGTCTTACAGGAGTGGACACAGCGGCTGCAGGGGCTGCAGGGCTGCTTACATCTGCTGACAAGCAAGTCTGAACCGGGCATGCAAGACTGTACACTGTAAACTCAATCTGAGCCGCGTAACAGCAATGTTGCTCGCTTGCTCACTCATGCTGCCTCAGGTAGCGCAACGTATTTGACACCGCAACAACCTGAGCGCACATTTACAAAGCATCAGACACGCTAGCCATGTCTTTCTGCTCCGCGGCACCTCATCGCATGCTCCTTTGTTGCATTTATAAGCAGTCCACTTGGTGTGGCGGGCAAGGTATTGAGGATAGCCATTGGTGGTTATAACTTTGGCGGTTGAGTATCGGCAAACAATCGGCGTGTCTGCTACCTTTTTCCTGGCAGAACGTTTGTAAGCACTCCACGTTTCAGGACAACAACATGCCTGTGAGAGATGATACAAGATATGGCTCAACAAATGCCTGTGTTGCCTCTTGAGCGTGATTAATCAGCAGCGCACACAGCATGGTATGCATCTTACTTATGTAATTGCAACAAGAGATTTACATGCTACTCACAGCATACTCATTAAATCATCCTGAGCTCTCGGAGTTGGAGCAATACGCGCACGCATAATCCCAAGGGCAGTCACCAGGCATAGGCCCTACGAGTTGGCGAAAACTTGCCCAGCATTGTCTCCCAAGACTTTAGTGCTGTGATCGATACTTTGCTCCGAGTTCCAAATCGAGTATACCAAGAGCTGTTGTGCCAAGTTGCACCTTGCCCTGCAAGAGAAAAAAAAGTTGCTGACATCCACAAACACTCGGTCCCTGCAGTGAGCCGGACAACCTCTCAGCGACTCAGAGGCTTCCAAAACGCCAATCTTCTAGTGCTGTGATCGATCTTAACCTCTGAGGTACCGAAAGAAGTAATTATGCGATGTGAATGACAGGGCCTGCGTGCAGTGCGTTGGTTAAGGTCTGAGGTTTCAGACGATACCTGCAGGCATGGAGTTGACTTCTCAATGCTGGCGTCACTTCAACCACCACACCGGGGGCTCAATGACGTCTACGATGAATCGTGTTGCGCGTCGTAATCTTTCGCCCGTTCGATGGTTCGTGAACATGTCCTTCATCCATCTCCCGCAATAGTATGGAAAGCCTCGATCGCTGCTTCTTGGTGTTTCTCTGCAGTACTGGCGACACTTCTACGGATTTCTATCGTCACCGCCATGTCATGTCGCCATGTTATGTCGCACAGCAAAGGTCTCCAAGCTCTTGGGATGCTTGTCCCTGCGCTTCACCTTCTCATCTCGTCGTCATCCTACTGAAAGCGGAACATTTCTTCAACATCGATCACGGCACTAAATATTGGCATCGTGAGGATTCTAAGCTGACTTATTTCCCGCAGCGTCAGGCCGCCGCCATTCATGCGTCTACATCTCTTAGTCAAAAGGTACTTGGGTCAACCACACTACCTTCTCCGAATAGTAAAATGCGACTACAATGCAAAGCCTGCACTGGTTGACTGAAGGATTCCACGTTGAACCTGAGTTGGGAATAGCACCTTAGAGAGAATCTCCTTGATCTGCCGCCGTGCCAAAATTGGGTACTGACAATAACTGTTGCCTTCGAATTCCATCTCAACGATGTTCCGAATCCTGGCGTCATCTCTGGTGATCTATACGGTTGCCTAGGGTGTGTGAGGGAACGTCGCAGGTGTTATCTCGTGTTGCAAGGATGTATTGTCACGTTTCCTTTGTGTCCAGTAGAGGACAGCGTAGCAGGATTACCATCTGACACCTTACAATGCTTATGCAAATCTGCCATTTTCGTGCTTTAAGCGTTGGCTCATGTTGATTGGCAGACCAAACGCATATGGACAATTATCTATTTCCCGCATGGAATGACAGGGTTTTGGAAAGGCCACCTTGACATCCTGCGGGTGAGGCTGAAGACTAGCGCGGGGTGCCTACACACTTGACACAACTATGCTGCTAACAGGGGACATTCCCAAATGCGATACTCGGTATTGTTCTGCGATCTGACAGCTGAAAGGACAGCTATTGCTTTGCGCTTGACTCAGATGGCATGACTGGGTGATGCGGATAACACGTGCTGGCAGTATCACGGACTACGAAGGTAGTAGAAAGTTCGATCAGGACGGTGAAACTACACGTGTCCTGTACCAATGAAGCATGAGAGCGAGTGAAATTAAGGCTGATGTGCGGGCTACTCCAGATTGAACAAAGCCGAAGTGGCGACGCTAAGGCCGAAAGTGGGAGCGGTGAAAGCCCGGGAGCTCGAAATACCAGCAACAGCCAGCTGTTCTTTCGAGGTGTAGAGAGCCGGTCCACATATAACGCTTGCCCATCGCCAGCTCTACCTTCTTCTTCCTTCATCCCACTCCGACAGTCAACTTCCACTGGCTCGTCTTTCTTTTTCTTGTTAGATACCCGGAGTCGTCTTTACTCCACCACACAAGTAGCGAGGTCTTGCAGTCTCGCACCCCGCACGCGCCTGCGTCCATTGAAGCCACCTGGAAGGCCGATACATACAACCCACATACACAATGGCGCGCAGCTCACGGAGCGCCAGCAAGCGCTCCACATGGAGCATTGCATTCTACCTTTTCATGGTCATCGTCGCTGGCTTGATGCTCGCGATGCCTGCCCGCGCTGCGGACCAGGAGCCCATCGCTGAGGACAGCAACGCCGTCACTGGACCCGTTATTGGTATCGATCTGGGAACAACCTACTCTTGTGTTGGAATCATGAGGAACGGAAAGGTCGACATTCTGGTCAACGACCAGGGTAAGTCTGCTACCATACTTCTATGCTCGAACAAGGAACTGACATGTGTCCTTTTACAGGTAACCGTATCACACCATCCTGGGTCGCTTTCACCGATGATGAGCGCCTGGTCGGTGACGCCGCCAAGAACCAGTTCGCCAGCAACCCCCACAACACTGTTTTCGACGTCGTAAGTTGCACATATTGGACCTGTTGATCGCAGCCACTGACAACCTCCACAGAAGCGTCTCATTGGACAGAAGTTCAACGACAAGTCCGTCCAGAATGACATCAAGCACTTCCCCTTCAAGGTCATCAACAAGGGAGGCCAGCCCCATGTCAGCGTCGAGGTTCACAAGGAGCAGAAGACTTTCACACCCGAAGAGATCTCTGCCATGGTTCTTGGCAAGATGAAGGAGGTCGCTGAGGCTTATCTCGGCGAGGAGGTCAAGAACGCCGTTGTTACCGTTCCCGCCTACTTCAACGACGCTCAGCGTGCCGCCACCAAGGACGCCGGAACCATCGCCGGTCTTAACGTTCTCCGTGTCGTCAACGAGCCCACCGCCGCCGCTCTCGCCTATGGCCTTGACAAGACCGACCAGAAGGAGCGCCAGGTTCTTGTCTACGATCTTGGTGGTGGTACTTTCGATGTCTCCATCCTCACTATTGAGGAGGGCGTTTTCGAGGTTCAGTCTACCGCTGGTGACACTCATCTTGGTGGTGAAGACTTCGACAACCGAGTCATCAACTACTTCGCCAAGAAGTACAACAAGGAGAACGATGTCGATATCACCAAGGACGCTAAGACCATGGGTAAGCTCAAGCGTGAAGTTGAGAAGGCCAAGCGCACTCTCTCTTCCCAGAAGACCACCAAGATCGAAATCGAGTCTTTCCACAAGGGCAACGACTTCTCTGAGACTCTCACCCGCGCCAAGTTCGAGGAGCTGAACAACGACCTCTTCAAGAAGACGCTCAAGCCGGTTGAGCAGGTTCTTAAGGACGCCAAGATGAAGAAGAGCGACATCGATGACATCGTTCTCGTTGGTGGTTCCACTCGTATCCCCAAGGTTCAGGCCATGCTTGAGGAGTTCTTCGGAAAGAAGGCTCGCAAGGATGTCAACCCCGATGAGGCTGTTGCTTTCGGTGCCGCCGTTCAGGGTGGTGTCCTCGCTGGTGATGCCAGCACTGACGACATCATCCTCATGGACGTCAACCCGCTTACTCTCGGTATTGAGACCACCGGCGGTGTCATGACCCACCTCATCAAGCGTGGTACTACTATCCCCACCAAGAAGAGCCAGATCTTTTCCACAGCCGCCGACAACCAACCCGTCGTCCTCATTCAGGTCTTCGAGGGCGAGCGATCAATGACAAAGGACAAGTGAGTATTCTATTCCGCTACGAAGACCGTGTCACTAATTCTTCTTAACAGCAACAACCTCGGCAAGTTCGAGCTCACCAACATTCCGTAAGTTATCGAGTCCCTATCACGCGCTCTAAACAAAGCTAACAAGCCTTGCAGTCCCGCTCCCCGTGGCGTTCCCCAGATCGAGGTCACCTTTGAGCTCGATGCCAACGGTATCCTCAAGGTCTCCGCTGTCGACAAGGGCACTGGCAAGGGTGAGAGCATCACCATTACCAACGACAAGGGCCGTCTTTCAGCCGAGGACATCGAGCGCATGGTTGAGGAGGCCGAGAAGTACGCCGAGGAGGACAAGGCCAACCGTGAGCGCATTGAGTCCCGCAACAAGCTCGAGAACTACGCCTACAGCCTCAAGAACCAGGTCAACGATGACGAGGGTCTTGGTGGCAAGATTGAGGATGAGGACAAGGAGTCTCTCCTCGAGGCTGTCAAGGAGACCCAGGACTGGCTTAGCGAGAACTCCGCTGACGCCCAGGCTGAGGACTTCGATGAGCAGTTCCAGAAGCTGTCCGACGTCGCCTACCCCATTACCTCCAAGCTTTACGGCGGAGCTGATGGCGCTGGCGAGGACGAGGAGCCCGGCCACGACGAATTGTAAGTGGTGATGCAGAAAAGTTGACTTGAATTACCTTGGGCTGCCTCTGGGCATGCCGTGTATGAGTAGCAAGCCTGCCACCGTTACATCGTCGAAGGCTTAGATGTATACGAGATTATCTGGAGTTTAGTTACGAAGAGATCTTTTCAATGAAATGAACATGAACGAATTGCACAGATGCCTCTTTCTCGTCGTGCCATGCCGTGCCGTGCTGTGCCATGCGTGCCTGTGTATTCAAGGTGCTCTTGGTACGTGAAGTTGTATGTGACAACAGCTCACCGCGCCTCCACGACCGTGGTCCATGGCTGCACCTCGTCCAATCTTGCATCCATTAACGCACTCCCATTACAGTTTTCGCTCCATGAGGTGTATGCTGGATGCTCGCTGCTCGGCCCACGTTGTTTCGCGATTGATACTGCTTGTTCCTTCCTCAGTCGCATACCCGCCCTCGCCCTTGCCCCGCCTCAACATACCTCACCACGCCCTTGCTTGTCTAGCTTCTGTCCTCTTGCACTTCACGGCTTCAGCCTCATTCTCGATGTCTCACATTACCACCATGTTGCAATTTATGAAGTCCTGACTGGGCTCTGAGGGTCTCCAACGGGGGTCGCCTACTCATTGTTACAGTCGTCTATGTCAGTTGTGGAGGTAGGCACAAGTAGCAATCGCATTTGGATTCTACTGCACTGGTGTTTGTGTGCCTGGAATTGTTTGTTCAGTCCCGAGCCAGCGTCTGATTTCACTTCAGCACTTCTATCCGACTGCTCTTCACCGCACGAGATGGATGGCTTCTTGCGTCTTGCATGCACAAGATATCAATTCTCACCACCCTCGAAGCTTTTGTAAGAGCTGCCTGAGCAGATGCGACTAAGTCACGAACACATTTTTGGGCCTTGTTGTATGTTTTTTGAACTTTTCATTTACTAACAATAGACAGTTATACAGAGAACACATTGGCCACTTAGAGTCCGGAATCGCACACCTCGTTCGTACTGTACGAGAACGGATGACGATAGATCGTGAGGGTATCCTGCGAGAAGCGACAATTGCAAAAATTGCCAATATGGGCCAGGAGTATCCAGAGCTAGTATAGATGGACGGGGAATATGAGGAAAAGATATGCACGAAGAAACTCAAAGACTCAACGCCGACCGAGAATGGACAACGAAGCACTTAAGCATCATCAGGAATGGTAGTGGTGGAGAGCTTGATCTTGATAGTCTCGCCAGCGGAGTTCATGGCGCAGCCACCACCGGTACCCTGCATGATGGGGTCGTAGCCACCGCCACCGCCGTTCTTGGCCGTGCAGTTGAAGAGGTCGTAACCCTTCTCGCAGGAGTCGGGTGTGTTGCCGTTCGCATCTTCGAGACACTTGAAGACGCACTCCTCCATAGAGGAGGTGCACTTGGAGCCGGAGGATTTGATGTGGGCTCCCTTCATGTTGACGTTGCGGGAGACATCGAAAGCGCCGTACTCGCCAAAGGTGACCTCCCACCATGTCTCGTCAAGACCACCGAACTGGGCAAGCTTGGTGCCCTTGTAAGCAGGAGCACAAGCAGCAGGAACGCTATCAGCGAACGAAAGCACAGTCTTCTGTCCAGGCTTGAGACCGACGGAGATCTCAGGCTGGTTGACGTTCAGGGACATGCCGCTGAAGCCATCAGCCTTCCAGCAGAAGAGCACGGTCTCTTCATCGGCGATGTTAGTAAACTCGGCCTTCCATTTGCCGTCATCGCCGACCCAGATAGCACCGTTGTTGCTCTTGTCGTTCTTGCCAGTGGAGACAATACCCAGCGACTTTACAAAGTCCTGGACACCTTCAAGGAGGTCCTCAACAAAGTCACCAACGTCATCGATCACGTCGCCAAGGTCGAAGGATGAGGATGAAGTGGCAGCAGGAGCGCTAAAGGTGGCGGCGGCCTTGGTGGAAGAAGGAGTAGCAGAGGTCTTGACCTCCTGGACCTTCACCGCCTCCTCAGTGGAGCTGGTGGGCGCAGGCTTCTCGGAGGTCTTCTTCTCGGCAACGGGGGAGGGGGTAGCCTGAGCAGCAGGGGTAGGGGTAGGAGAGACGAAGACAGAGCTCCAGTTGACCTTCTCCCAGTCCACGTCGTTCAGGTCGTAGGCAACGGCCTTCCAGTTGACATCGTTGGCAGCAGAGCGCTTGGTGTCGCTTCAACTTGTTAGTGTGGGTATCATGCATCATACAAGCAAACTTACGTCTGGCGCCTGGCGTGGAAGCTAGCGTGACGGTTGTGGTTGGCAGCGGCGGTCTGGCCGACGGCGATGGTGCTCAGCACGAGGGCAGAAGAATAACGCATTTCGAAGTGTAGGTTTGCTGGTCGATGCTGATGCAAATGGATCTTTGTGCGGCGCAAAGGTCGTAACGTCGTTCAACGGCGTTTGAGGGTATGTTTGGTTGGTGAATGAGTGACTGGGAGCGAACAGCAATACCGGCGTGAAGGAGTGAACGCGCGAAACTGCTCTTGTTGAAAAGAGGGACAATCCGGTATGATATACTCAGTGAAGGTGGAGAAGAGGAAGAGGAAGAGCGGCGACGCGCAGGAGGTGGTTCAGCCGGTGCCCCTGCTTGTTGGGTCGGTGGGCCCAGCGCACCGCCTGGGGCCTCGACAAGATCTCATCTCCTGTGTCTTTCACTCCCTGCCTAGTTAGGAAAGGTACGCGCGCAAATGATGACCGTTGTTAGACTTGATGGCCAATTGGGAGAGGTGCCTGGATAGTGGAGCCAAGTGCACACGACTCCTATTGGTGTGCCTGGCTTAGCGACGGCTCGGCGCCCGACGTTTCACTCCTTGTCGCGCACACAACAGGCTGCACGTGTTGGTCGTTCATTGCTGCGGCTACTGGGACAAAGGCGCAAAGGATGTGAGCTGTAGCATGCCACATGTCAACAAAACAATTTTGCTTGCTGCATGCCTTCTCCACGGCCTTTGTCAAGCTCAACATCGCTAACAAGCAAGATGACGGCTGCGCAATTGCGATCTTCGCGACAACGAGCTGGCAGCCCCATGATTGGAGACACATGCATGCGTGTCCCTTGACCCTAGTCTTGTCGCCGAGGATACAAGTGGAGCGACCTGAGCAAGTGGCTCTTCCAGAACGTCCCCAAAGCGACCGCCTTCCCTAGTTCACCGAGTCGCGCACATCTCATTTCTCAAAGAGAGCTTCAGCGACCGCTTGAGATTCGATGATGCAGCATAACATTCATAAGTCATGATCGATAATGCTGCATGCACACTTGGTCTTATTAGAGGCCCAGCATGAACGTCCAGCGTCGCTTCTATTTCTGGCGGTCGCACAAGCTTGAGGCGGCACAATGCCTTCATCCATTCAGCCAGCGCCGAACAGTGACGCAAGCACCGTGTGCAACGTAATCCGGCTCTCCATCTCCCCACCTGCATCTCTCCGCCTGCAGGACGTATGCAGCTGCGCAGTTTCCTCTCCACTCAGCGATCAGCTAAAAGTACCGAGAGCAACGTTCGTGGAGCCGCGATGCCATGCCAGGCACGGCGTGATAAGGCCTTATCGTAACGTGTCGTGGCCCGGGTATGCAGCAAGGAAAATCTTCAACCTTTAACCTACCACTCACACGCAGTAAAAGACTGTCAACTGCGGAAACGTGGAGACTCAGCCGCGACGGCGCGAACGCCAGTGCGACGTGGTGGTTTGTCGTTCGTCGATCCTGCGTCCAGACTTCCGGAGCGAAACGGCAATCGTCAAGACTCGAAGAATGGTGTAGGTGTTTTTTTCCCTCAAGTCGTCACTTTTCCTGTCCGCCGTCCAATCATGGCTTTGGCTATCCATCGAAATTTTCGATAGTTCTCTCTTTTTCCCACTTGTTTCCCATTGGTGAGTTAAATCTTGAGCCAGCCGCACGCATTCGTGGAACGGCACGCGACATGGAGTTGAGAATCATAACTTCTGCTATACGCGGGTGCTGTGGCCAGCGAACACAGGACAGACCACTACACAAACCCACCAAGGCGACAATGCCGTGAAGCAGTAAAACCTACAATTTTTCAACAGCCATCTGTCAACGTGCCGCAATCCTGCCGCATATCCCAACAAGGTCTGTCAGCCAACTCGATCAAGCCCATGAAAACCACGGCTCGGCCAAGGAAACATGTGCGCCACCACGCTTGCGGTAAAGCAGCACCACACGCAGCTACTCGATACTGCAGGTTCGCCTACGTGCTTTCGCAGCTCGCTCATTTATCGTGCATTTGCTCGTGCTCCTGCAGGATGCAATAGCTTGTCGATACGCTCTTTCTGCTTCAGCTATACCCAATCTCAGCACGGACACGCACTCATTACAGCAGAACCACCACTCGCACTGTGCAGAAACGTCGAGTAAACCCACAAATCCTAGTAGGTCTAGCTGGGCTATCATGAATATTGTACAAGATGTTTTAAGGTAATAGCACCGAGGGTTATATATCTGCTTTTGCGACTCGTGCTTTTGCGACCCACGCACGTGAATCCTGTTCGCCCCCTTCGAACCACCAGTACAACTTCCTAGTGTGCACTTCCTGTTGTGCATCCACACGCGACACCGGCAGTGAGAATAGATAATCGTTCAGCGTTGCACGCGCACGAGCGCCTCAGGCACAGCTGGTGCGGAGTAGTGCGGCGCATGCGAAACATGCGCCCCCCCCCCCGTACCTGACAGCTGCGGGATCGGCAGTGCCCTGTCTGGGGCGAACTATGGATTTTCATCAAAGGTTCAATCATCGGTTATATGGATGGCTATAAGCCATTAAGTATTAGGGAATGTGCTTGCAGCCTCCAAACTTTCGTCTTGTTTGATTGACCTTTCTCCCGGGGATGATTCGGTTGCAATTGATCTATACACGGGCTAGACGTGTCAGTCACTGATGGTATATTCTCCATCGTCTTATTCGCTATGTAAGATATACAGATACATATACAAATCGCTTGCAGGCTCTCCTTAGCCAGATTCTCTTCATCAAAGGTCATCAAATCCCACCAAAACAAGTAGCTTAGAAGCGAAAGGACGTCCGAGACCAGCGGCAAGTGTGTCGTCGTGGGGTATCTCGAAACTATGAACAGAACGTAGTGGTCATCAAGCCTAATCGTCTCCATGTGTATTTGGGTGTTGAAAGTTCTGTGTCTAACAGTCGAGAAGGGAACGCCGATGAATGCAAATGCAAGAGAAAGTAAAAGAAAAGAAAATCAGAGGAAGTTGACGGTGACTAGTAATTGTAGCCGTTGTCATAACCTCTCTGGCTAGATGGTGGGTAGTTTGTGCTGGCGGGCGTGTAGCTACGATTGGCGGCGGCAAGACTTCTGTCCCCAGGGGTATAACTCCTCTCCGCAGGGGTGTAGCTACGCTCGCCGAGATTCGATGGGGTGTAGCTCCTCTGCGCCGGAGCATTCCAGCCAGGTTGCTGGATCGGCGCGGTTGCACTGCGTTGCTGCATAGCTGGCACTGAGCCAGTCATGGCCCTGTTAGGCAGAGGCTGTGAAGCTTCACGACGCTGGATAGCAGATTGCAGACTCGCGGGGACGCCTGGACGAGGCGGTGCGGTCATGGCCCGCGGCGGTGGTGCAGTGCCGGATCGAGGGTAGCTGTTGGACGTTTGCGACATGGCTGGTGAGCCTGCACGTAGCGCTGTGGGGAGCTGTGGGGGTTCATATTCGTCCGGGCCGTTCGAGTTCACGTAGTAGTCGAGAGGATCGTGGTCTAGAGGGTTGTTGTCGACAGGCGACAGCTCGTACGCGGGACCCGTCGCAGGTGCTCGGTTGTTGTAAGGCGAGAATGCAGCGTATGTCTGTGGAGTCTGGGTGTCATGCGCATCCTCTACGGGTGAGGCTAGGTCGTGAGAGGGCGAGTAACGACCATTCGTGTAATTGGTGTCAAGTTGTGGGCGCATTGGTCGTGGAGAAGCCCTGCCTTGCGAAGCAGGGGTATACGTTCGAGCAGGCGGTGCCAAAGGAGGGTCTTCGTAATAATACGCGTTCTGATTGAGGTGAGGTACGGGTGGCATTGGTGAGGCCTCACCCATGTCGCTTGCTTGGTTCAGAAGTGGTGCATTCGACCCATAGCTAGTCGTGGAGTAGTTGGTATCTGAACGTTCAGCTCCAGGTCGTTCGTTCAGCGTCGGCAACGTGGGTTTCCTTGCAATAGACACCGAGTCACTGGTGGCTACGGTGTTCATGCGAGACGGGGCATTCGCGGAGTAAGGTGGCAGTGTTGCGATGGTGCTGAACGTATCTGATCGCTGTATGCCGTAGATGGATGCTCCATCATCTTCTTTCCCAACAAGGCTGGGCAGGGTAGGCTTCGCGCTCGCCGGTGTAAAAGTACCCTTCTTCATCGCCTTTTGTTCCTCAGCCTTGCGCTTCTGATCCTCCTTCTCGATCGCCTTTTTCATTTTCTTGCCAACGATGCGAGCGAGACGGCTTTCCACTTTGCGACGGCAGTAGTTGGTCAAGCTACCATCTGCGCGTGGAATGTAGTGCCAGAGGAAGAAGACATAAAAAATGCAAGAGATGATGATCCCAAGCGCCGCGATGACCCAGATGACTAGAGAGAACAACATGGTGAAGTAGACGACAGTCTCCTGCTTGTTGCCCGTCTCGATCATGGCTTTGAAATTCATGAAGAACTGCTCGAAGCCGGAGCGATCCTCAGATGCGTGCTCACCGACCGGGAGGAGTTGAGCTTGCATGACAGCATACAGCGTCATGGCGTTGATCGCGATACGTGGGCCTTGAGCTATAATGATGATGAGGGCGCTCTTGAATTGAAAGTAGACAAAGAGAGCAATGTAGTTCGCACCCTTCTTACTCTTGGTCAGTTCAGCAAAGACCAAGAAACGACGCCAACCGCGTCCACTGCTGGTGAGTCGCATGCTCTGCCAGATAGCGGCCATTGGCTCCAGATAGCATTCAGTGACACTTCCAGAACGCATGACACGAAATGCCCTGAAGCCTCTGTAGATCAAGAACACGTAGGATATGATGATGGTGATTGCAAATATCCATTTTGCGACTTCAAATGGCACCTTGGGTTGTACCTGGCTCGACCACTTGTTGAATGCGAGGAGGTTAACGGCGGTGAAGGCATCGGCGGCGTAGACGGCGCAGGAAATGAGGACGAGGATCCAGAGCCATGCGTACGAGAAGGGTGTCAAGCACGATGTCGACCTGAAGTCTGAGAGGTTGATGTAATCCCACTTCTGGTCGGCGGCCACATGGACCGGTGCCTTGGAACGGCGTCCACAGAATCCCATGGTTGTTGTATTGTGTATTAGGTGTTGTGTATGTACGTTGAGTCCGGTCAACGGGAGTCGCCTGCAGTCCAGCTGGTTCAATGAGTGATGTGAGGTGCTACGATAGCATGTATGGTCCTCGGATGGGACAGGTGCTTGATAGAAGGAGTGTAGTCGCAGTGGTGGTGACAGACCGGCTGTACCTAATGGACTGAGAGAGTGACAGGTTCGCCGCTTTTGACAGCTGGGCGACAGGAGCGCTGAGACTGGGCACGGTGAGGACTTGAGGTTGGATCTGCTACCTGAAAGCGATGTGCATAGTTCGGATCACAGAACGTTTCGAGAGGACGATCCGGGTGTCTCTTGGCCGAAGGGGTTCGTTGGCGTTATGAATAGCGAAAGTAGGGACTGCTTTTAGCGGTTGCTTTTAGCAGGTGGGGGGAGATCCGCGCCGATTGTTGCAGGCGTAAAGGTACCGCGGTGAAGGCGAGAAAGGAGCGTCTACCGTGATCGAGGTCGCACGGCGTCAAGTGGTTGTCGCGCAAGACCGAGCACAGTGAACGAGCGTGACGGTCAAGTGGGGCGATGAAGTGAGCGAATGGTTGATGCTACGAAGGAAACGGCAGCCGCCCACGTCTCTCAAGTCGAATGTGCAGAGGGCTGGTGGAAGAGGGAATCACAGCGCCGACCTGTTCCCCAGCGAGGGCTTCACGCGCGCCGCAGCGCTAGATTAGGAAGGCGGGATAGTGCATAGGACGCGGGGCACGCTATTGGCCATCGCACCTAACCCTTGCCTCACCATGAAACAACTTTCTTCCTGGGACTTCCCAGACTGGCTGGTGCCAACCAAAGCAGCAAAACTGTCGCGTTCATCCCGGGCGCCTGCCCAGGTAAGGCGTTGCACGAGCGGCTCAGCAGCTCGATACGACTGGTTGTGGCGCATTCCATGCCATCCTTCCACAGAATTGCACACGTCGTCATGGATTGCTCACCAGCCTCGTTGGTGGGAACGCTCGTCGCTTCAGCCAAAGGAATTTCCAAACGTCGAGGTTGTGGGTATTGCCATTGGTGGGAAGCAATCTAAGCCGTTCATGCATTGGGCCGAGGGGGCAGCGGCGTGGTTTCGGTTCGCAACCCATCCTTGCTGAACACATTGTCTCCAGATACATTCTTCACCAGCCAGAGAAGAGCACCCCGAGTCCCATCACCATCATGTTTTCCATACTATTCGCCCGTTGCGCAAGAAGTGTAGCATATCTGTTTTTCGGATGCAACTTCTGCTGATTTCTGGCTCATAAGGTCGCTCACAAACAATTACACTTCAACCACCCGCGCGTTTCTTTTCGTTGGATTAACTATCGGCTCTTGTAATACTATGCACATGTAACGGATGAACATGCCTAGATACCGAGGGCTATCCATAATAGGATCTTTCTGGGCCGTTGATCTTATGTGGAACGAATCCTTGTTTAGCATACATCAAACACAGATCTCATGTATGTAGAGGCAGTTCACAGTTTCTTCACAGTTTCTATAATTTATTTCAGTACCGTAACATTTGCACCAATGTGGTAGGATCAACCAACCGACAGTGATACTCCACGGAGATCCAATTCATAGTAGACACGGCTTCATGTATACACACTACTCAGACTTGATAGAAGCTCCTCAAAGGAGCCGCAAACGTCATACTGTGCGAAAACTGTTTCTCTAAGACGAGAAGCTTTTTCCCGTGTCCTGCTTGACGCGAATAACAATCTTGCCCTTCGCGCGCCCGGTCTTCAGCTTTTCAAAAGCCCTTGGCGCATCCTCCCACTCGAACACTTCATCCAACACAGCCTTAACCTTTCCTTCTTTCATCCATGTGCCCAAACTTCTGAGATCGTCAATCGACATTGCCGCCATCAATAGTTGGTATGGCCTCTTTCCGCCACCCAGAAAACCGGGAATTAGGAAGTTGCTGGTGATTTGCGCGATTGCTCCTAGGCTGACAGTTGCACCAACCTGTACGAACTTGCCGGTAGGGGCAAGGTAGGAAGCCGATTGTTTGTAGAGATCAGCAGGTGCACCGACATTGTCTACCGCGAGCTGGAAGACAGGGCCCTTGGCAGCCAGAGCTTCGACGATGTTGTTGGTCTTGTAGTCGATGACCTCGTCGGCGCCCAGGCTTTCACACAGTTTGACATTGCCTGTCGAACACGTCGTCGTGACATGGCAGCCCAGAGTCTTCGCAATCTGAATACCAAAGATACCAGTACCTCCCGAGCCACCATTGATGAAGACCTTATCGCCAGGCTTGACATTCGGCTTGATAGCCTGGATCTCCGTCAGGCCCGCAACCGCAATCGTCGCAGCATCGACGACCTCAACACCGGTCGGCAAGCTCGTCAACATGTTTTGCGAAACGCTAACATATTGCGCAAGAGCTCCGTTGGTAATGGCGCCGAGTTTGCCTCCAAACACCCACTCTCCAATCTGAAAAGAATCGACTTTCGCGCCCGTTTTGGCTACTTTGCCGCAGAAATCTGCGCCTGGTGTGCATTTCATCCCAAAAGCTGTCAGAGGCGTGCTTTCAGCGACTTTGTAGTCGGCGGGATTGAGGGCGACCGCGTGCACCTCGACCAAGATCTCATCGTCGCCGATGGTGGGCTGAGGTGCGGCGTCGTTGATTTTGAGATTCTTCTCGAGGCCGCCGACGATGGCGTCGTAGTGCCAGGCTCTCATAGTTGGTCGCGACATGTTGTTGCTGGGTTTATAGAGTCTTGGAGGGAGTAGTCGCGCTTTAGCAGTGTCTAGTCACGTCGTTGTCATGTGCATGTGCCTCCTGCCACCTTCCGTGTGTTGTGGCTTGCGTCATTTCGCTGGTGCAGTGCCTCGTCCGCCACTAAGTCTTTAAACCAGCGAAAGAGATATTATAATTCAAGATTAGGACACAAGGTAGAGGGGATCTCTAGCTATATCTTTTGTGTAGCAACTGTGAGATTGTGCCTTTCTATTTCTATTGCTGCTGATGTTTGCTAACAGACTGCTGACCTGATCGAACCCGTAGCGGCTGGTGGCGGACGAGCTATTGCATCCATTGCAGGGCAAGCGCAGCCACAACTTTGTGAATCTTCAGCCGCTACTCACAGCGGATCCTTTGAAGTACTTTGTTTTGATTTGATTGCGTTGTTCACTTGGGGCAAGTCAATTTGCGCTGCACGCAACACGCCGTGGACTAACGAGTAGCTCTCCTATATACTTCTCTATGCTGTGTGTCTTGGTAGGTCAACTGAAGCTGGGAACTGATGATCCTGTATCGCCGCATTTCGACATCACTTGTAAGGGCCATGCTCAACACTAAACCTCACCACGGTGATAGCGCTAATTGGTGCAGGACGTCTCCAATGATATAATTTTAGCTGTCGCACACCACAGTGTGCTTCCTTGACTACAAATCGACGGAAACAACTAGACCCTGTATACCAGCTTTAGACCAGAGACCTTCCCATCCTTCAAGTCTTTCAGTCCCTTGGGCACGCCCTCGAGGCCGTCCCGTACGAGTGTAGGGTGGGCCTTCAACTTTCCGCTGTTGAATAGATCCTCAGCCGCCCTCCAAAACTTGACACCAAACTCATAATCCTCGGGCTTAGCAGGCACCCTGTCGTTGTACTTCTCACCAAGCGCGGTGTACCCGAATGTCCAGCCGTGTTTCACATCCTCGCGAGGGAAGTTCTGCAGGGGACCAGGCAGAAGGCCAGAGTAATGACCACCTGACGAGCTGATCGCCGCAGCGCAGATGTGCTCAGACCCATGCTCAGCAATACAGTCAAATGCCAGCTTGAGCTTGTCGTTGCTCGCTTTGCGAATCTTCTCGCCGCATTCGGGATCCTTGTAATCGAAGACATGGTCAGCGCCAAGCTGTTTCACGAGATCGAAGTTGTGTGGTGATGCAGTTGCGAAGACCTCGGCCCCGGATAGTTTGGCAAACTGAGTTGCGAGCGTTCCTGTAGCTGTCGAGGCGCCGTATATTAAGACCGGTGTTGGCTCCGAGACACGGGCCGGTGGAAGAGGCAGTCCGAGTGTTTGGTACAGTCCCTGTCCTACGGTGGTGATACCGACACCGAGAGTGGCGGCGTCTTCCCAGGAGATGTTCTCTGCGATTTTGGCATGGATGCCAGCCTTGGCTTTGACGTGCTCAGCGAAGGCGCCGTTGGAGTGGTCCGCTGGGTCGCCTTGGATCTGTCAACAACCATCCTGGTCATTCTCCAAGTCAGACCTTACCTCCTCGTGCAAATCCTGCCACTCGATCACCGACCTTGAGGTCCTCCACGCCATTGCCGACTTCTTCAACAATTCCAGCGTAGTCGCATCCGACAATGGCTCCCTTGGACGGAGTATTTTCGATGCTCTTCCAGTCTGTGGGATTGAGAGCCACAGCCTTAGTCCTGACGATAATAAAGTTGTCTTGAGCCTTAGGGATGGGGACGTCAGTGCGAACTTCAGAGACGCCCTTCTCGACTTGGACTACGGCCTTTTGGGTAGACATGGTGTGGGTAGAGTATTTGCAGAATGTTACCGTGATTTCTGATAGCGCTGAGTACGCTTAGTGGTTTTTGTAGCCTACTATGATGTACCCATGTGCTTTGATCTCAGTGACGACATCATTGCATTTGTCATCTCCTGTGCGTTTGCCTCGCATCTAACTCGGGTCAAGCATGCAAAATCTTTTTTCTGTTGCACGACTTACCAAGCACAGCGGCACATTCATCAGCGCTCATGAATGATCATACATGTCAGCGTATTAGCAAGGCTGCACACAAGGGCAAAGGCTACATGCACGGCTGACGCGCGGGGCTGCAGCGTCACGACGCCAAGCCAGGGTCCACCTTCCAACGCGTCTGGCGCTTGAGTTTCGAGCGCAACCAAGCAAAGGCAACCTCACGCACATTTCACACCTTTCTACAGTTGCACATATACAGCTATCCACCATGGAAGAAGATGGACCGCTACTCAATTTCTTCCCCGACCCACCGCCCTTTTTCAAGCACTTTACGACCGAGAACCTCAAGCGCCTCAAAGAGTTAGAGAACGAAGCCAGCAATGGCGCCGAACCCACAACGGACACTGGGAACGCCTCCTCGAATCTGTCTACAGAGCAGATCCTCGCACTTCCTACCGAGCTTCGCTATCTCATTCCACCTCCGCCACCGAGCGACAATGAGTCCTTCCATGTCTTCGGCGAGCCCGCGAAAAGCTCCGCCACAAACAACTTCTCGCAAACAATGGAGTTTATCTCGAAGACGCTAGGATCGCAATTTGTGCTTAGTGACTGGACCTACTCGCAGCTCTACCCCCCCGCATCACCATCCGCTGGACCCAGCTCGACCTCGCACTCCACCGACGCGAACATCGATCGTCAACAGTACCTCAGCCGCTTCAACCGATCCATAATGCTCGAATATCTATCTCTGCTTGGCCTTCTGACGTTGGATCCGAAGGGCGATCATAAGAACACCAAGCTGAAGCATATCCTCACCCTGGTGTGCAACTTGCATGCGCTCATCAACGAGTACAGGCCACATCAGGCGCGGGAAACGCTGATCAGCATCATGGAGGAACAGGTCAGAAGGAAAAAGGCGGAGATTGAGGGCGTCAAGACGATGGAAGAGAAGGTCAAGGGTGTGCTGGAGGGATTCAGCAAGGTTGTGGAGGCTGAAGACGATGACGGCGGTGAAGAGGTCAAGGAAGTGGTGCATAAGGATACTGAAGATGACAGGAGGAAAGTGGCTCAGAGGGGAATGTGGGACGCTCTGGATGGGATACTCAGCCATTGAGGGCGCTCTTTCGGACAGAGTCAGCCTTAAGAAGCCTACATAATGTACGATCGGGCCAGTACGGTCTCTGTAGGCCTCGATTTGGGAGGACTCAGTTGCGGTCCCGCATTCCTTTACTGCTGAGGCGGCGGCGTCTAACCTTTGGTGTATGGTCCGAGGCGAGACTCAGCAAGACAGGGTTTAAGCAGTTCATCATCGCAGCTGCAGTGATGGTCAGCTCAGCGCAGGCAATAGATTTCCTGAGCCTAGTAGCTGGCCTTCACCGCCTAGGGCTGCAAGCTTGACATATGCTGTGTCTAGCATGTGAAATTAGCACACGCAGTAGCATTGCAGGTGTAAATCCTGCAGGACCAATTGTTGAGGGTGAGCATCTTGCTCAGCTTAGGCGGTGGCCTAGATCACCCTGCTTGGCCACGCGTATCCAGCCTCGCTGCAATTTGCAGATGCCAAGAAGAACTTCGTTAGGAGTCCTTGCTCGCAGATGATAGTATGCAAGGACAATCGTCCGAGCGTCGGCCAAATTGCAATACAAACAACATGACGTCACTGGCGCTAGGACCTCCCATCTACCCTGACGACCTTTTGGACATCAAGCCTTCGCATAGTTCGTAATTTAGCTTTTGGTAGTCTCCGTTGCGTGGATGTGACACAGAACTGGCGGCGTGAGCATGTGCGCAAGAGCAACACGAGGCAACCGCACCTGATCGGGTAATCACAGCTCAGCTCAAAAGCAAAAAGGCAATAGCAGTCGGACGGGTGTCTCTATTTGACCGACAGGATATATTTACCCCTGGATCTCATCTTCTGCTTTGCCTGATAAATTATTCTACAAACACATTTTTACCAACGAGGCAGAACGAACGAGCACATAACGCACATCATGACAGAATCGGCCGTGAAGATACCATCCAAACGCCTTATCGTCTTCTGCGATGGCACCTGGGTAAGCAGAGGACTTCACATCCCACACACGGTCGTCGCAGAAGCTGAATCTAGTTTTGTAGGTAGGTCGCGAGACCACTGTGGCCGGTGCGCCACGAAGCAATATTCGCATGCTAGCAGACATGGTCGGGGAGGTCCAATTTGGCAACCTTGACCCTCGCGAGCACCCCGCTGTAGTACATTCTATCATACCTCGGTCTGCGAACATCGTGGCCGGTTACCAAGAGGGTATTGGCCTTGGTGCGACCTTCCTCGAGTACATCTGGAATGGTGCAACTGCGTCCTCTATCGGCGAAGAGTGTGTCTCCGTCTACCGCTTCATTGTTGAGCACTACACGGATGACCACGAGATCTGGCTGTTCGGTTTCAGCCGTGGCGCTTTCACCGTACGGTCCGTTGCCGGTATGATCAACAATTGTGGCATCATCCGTCGTCAAGAGGAATTTCTCACTACAGAGCAAGCCGACCGATTGTGCTACGAAGTATTCCGAACTTATCGTTCTTCCTTGCCTATTGACGCCCCCCAAAGCGACCAGAGCAAGAGACGACGACACAACGCAGACAGAGTCTGGCAAGTCAAGCAGCCTGTTCGCTGCATGAGTGTCATTGACACAGTTGGCTCTCTCGGTATTCCTCGACTCAACGCTGGAATTGGCATCGATTGGGCCCCCTTCGAGTTCTTCGATCAGCACGTTTCTACTGTTGTGCAGCACGTTCGCCATGCTCCGGCTCTTCATGATCGACTGTGGGCCTTCCAGCCTTGCCTTGCATTTCCCAGCGAGAAAGCCCCCAACACCATCGTCGAACAAGTCTGGTTTCCCGGCGTGCACTACGACTTGGGACGACAGACATTCCGCTTCGTGCGACAGCATCCATCTAATTACATCGAAGAGGCACTTGGCTGGTTACCAAATCTGCTCAGTCGGACGGTCTGGCCAAACGAGGTGCTTGCGGACAATGTGCTGAAGTGGATGCTGGAGGGCGTTCGAGATGTGAACAAAGGTAGCACCAATATCATTCCTGACGTGGAAGATAGAATTGCAGAGGTTGCTACGCGCATCGCGAACCCCCGACCGGATAGCACAGGCAGCGGCGATATATACGGCGACATACTTCGTTATGGTCCTGCGGGCAGTGTAATGGGTGCGGTACAAAAAGTCTCTTTCTTCGCGACTGAACTGGCCAACAAGGTCTTACCAAACCTTGGTGACAACATCCAGGATCTACTCGGCATCCGTACCATCATGGGCATCATCACGGCGACAGCAGATCGCAGAATTCCAGGCATTGCAGCAGATGTGGATGGATACCAGAACAAGGTCATCAGTAAAACAGGGGTGGTGTTTAGTGTCGAACAGAATGCGCGGATGCTAGAAGAGAATGAGACGGGCGCTGTGCGGTATCCCAGCCAGACCTTCCAGACACATCGACTCTGGAAGGATGTGTTCGGGGACGACTGAACTTGTGCCTTCAACTAGCTGCTGATGAAAAGAATGGTCAACGTCAATGCCTCTTCATGCTTCAGTTCTCCAACACATGCACTGACCACTTGCGAGATCCCGTGTCCACGCGCCGCGCCGAGGGGCTTACCCTCTGAGAGCCAACGCTGAACCCCAGATCTTTCGGCGCGCACAACACCGGGGCACTGAGCACTATTTTCTTGTGGCAGTGGCGATTTTTCCTTTGTCTCCCACCTCCATAAATTGAGCACGTCCACAACAGTAGGTCATACTCAGTATCAACCCTTGCCAGAATCA
The DNA here is from genome assembly GCA_016767195.1 of Stagonosporopsis rhizophila. Lineage (NCBI taxonomy): Eukaryota > Fungi > Ascomycota > Dothideomycetes > Pleosporales > Didymellaceae > Stagonosporopsis > Stagonosporopsis rhizophila. The sequence goes on from CP068492.1 coordinate 1,193,881, forward strand.
AGTGGTATGGATATTGGATTCATGCTCGTGGTTCTGGTACGTCTATAGCCTATGCTGCGCTGAACACGAAAAGATCAAGAAGAGCTAGAACTGCGATGATGGCACTGGTCTCAGACGCAGTCTCCCAAGGATATGGATCGCATCTCAATCTAGATCACGGATCCGTCAGACTGGGAGAAGACTCTCATGCTCACGCTCCTTCCTCCTTCTGTGTTTGTGTTGGCTAGCATTCTGGCAAGATCTCAATGATCCTCTTACTCGCTCGTCTCATAGGTAATCGCGTCAAAAGAAAGGTTATTTTTGGCTACTATAAGGTGTCCTGGCCACCACAGTAATCTTCAATGGGGCATCTTTTTGAGTCAATGTACGCTGATTGAGAAAAATTGGAAATCGGAGGTTTATTTTGCGTCAGGCATGTTGTCTGTGATCTTGGTGGGAGGGTACAAGCTGAAGCATTTTCTGACGACTCAGCATCGCGTACGAACGCGATCTAAGAGACTCTTTAGAGAGCAACGAGAGACGGCATTGAATAGAGCTCAATTCTACACTTCTCTAAGTATATGCCATATCTACAAACACGTTGATTGCCGATTCGCTCTACTCAAAACGACGCATCGACGTCTTTTGCTTTGCTAGGTTTGCTGGGGTCCTTCGAATCTATTACATGACCCTCAGTAACCCCGGATTCCTCGTCGCCCACTTCGTTTATAGACGATTGTCTGTCCTTGCCCCCTCTTGTTGATCGGATATGCAAAACTTGAATACCGACGATAGCTATCAGCGCAGCAATGACCAGACCAAAAGTACCCGGGAATCCATAACGGAACGTGGGAGCCATGGTCTGTGGGAAAATGACAATTGGGAGCCAGGCTGCGACTGCATACTGAAATCCATTCATGCTGCTGATGACGATAGCGCGCTCTTCGTTGTCGCCAGCGCATAGCTCATTCGCCCAGGTGTAGCTACACTCTGTTAGTCGAGACCTTTCGCCGTGCAGGGAGACTTACAAGATGGCGGTCATGAGTTGTACGCTACAAGTCAAGAAAGCAAACAGCTTCACGTTCTGGCTCGACGGCCAGAAAGCCAATATACCATTGGGAATCAACCCGTACGCGAGCGGCCCGAAAACGAACGCAAATCTGCTACCGGTATAGTCGGACAAGAAACCCCACATCACAATGCAGAAACCAGCTATGAGCTTCGTTCCTGTTGGGATGATGTTTCGATCGACGACTGAGAAACCCTCAGACTTCAGCCAGATACCGAAGTAATCACCTGCACCACATGCACTACCGTAGAGCACGTAGCCGAAGACGAATGCATACCATTTCCAGCCAGTCAAGACACGCTTGAAGGTTGCAAGGGTGATTTTGGCAGGTGCAGCTTTGCCCGCTTTCTGTACCCGGTCTATGGCGAGCTTCTTGTCTTCGTCGGTGAGGAACCACGCGTTGGTTGTGTAAGGTGTGTCGGGAAGCACCCACCAGGTGACGAATCCAACTGGAACAGTCATGCACTGTATTTGATTAGCATCGAACACACTTCGAACAGATAGGGGTAATTTACGCCGCAGACGATGTAAAGCCATCGCCAGCCCTCCAAACCATGGTGTCCATCAAGACTCTTGTACACCGCAGCCTGCAGGTATCCGCCAAAGGCACTGCCAACCGGAGCAGTCATATGGAAGATGGCAATCCGTTTTGCTAGCTCAGTCTTGGTATACCAGCTTCCAAGCACATACAGCAAAGCCGGAAAAAATGAACTCTCAAAGAACCCAACCAGGAACCTGAACGCGTACAACTCGGGCATATTCTTGACACCTGCCTGCGCAAATGTAAAGACACCCCACGCGATCTCCATAGCAGCAAGCCAATAGCTTGGCCGAATGTACTGGATGATGATGTTGCTGGGTATCTGCATGACAGCGTAGGCGACAGTGTAGCAGGTCACGGCGTACGTGTACTCGTTGCCGAACATACGCAGGTCTTCCTGCATGCCAGAGACGTAGGCATTAGCAAGATTGCCCTGATCGAGGTACTTCAAGAAGAAGCCCAGGCAACCGATTGTGAGGATGGACCAGTCGAGTTTGCGAAGGAGCACGCGCTCCTCGTGGGATTTGAGATGTGTGTCTGAATCCCATATGAAGGAGCGGAACTACCAGACATTAGAAAGGTACCTGGGCTGGTGAAGGACTCAACGTACGTTCTTGAAGAAGTTTGGCGCCATTATGGGCAACCTGTGTCGATACCGGCAGTCGAGATGATGTACTATGGCATACTTGTTGCAAGGTCAACACGCCTCTTATAGACACATCGCCATGCCATGACTGGTGCAGCAATGCAGCATCTATCGTGATGCGCACTATTCTTCTGCAATCAAGCCTTGTGGACGGGAACACGCTTCCTTGTCGTGGCAACAAGCGGTCTTACTCCCCAGACGGGCAATTCTTGGAGGGGCGAAGCACATCATCGCTAGGGTGCATGTTGCAACCACCACAACCATGCGGATACTGTCACCCGGCCATGCGATGACTGGAAGGATCTGCGGTACCGGCGCAGATGGTAAATGTTGGGATGCGGAAATGCATGTTATCTGTACGATTTCAACAAGGCAATTTGTCTCTGAATGTCAATAGAGTCCGGTGGTAAGTTGCATAAGATCATAAGTACCTCACTAGCCTACATCTGATCAAGACTTTGATAACCTTCAGCCTAGGAAGGATGGCTGCCGTGGCATTTGTTACTCCTCTTCTTATCAGCTACCAAGACTGCGCCAAGTGAGGCGGGTGGTGCTGTTAAACATCTATGCCGCCTCTGATCGTATCGATCAATGGATTGATTGGTGAATCCTGTTGGGCGATTATGCCACGAGCGATACTCATCCGCCTTGCATGAATGCTCTCCGAATGAGATAGTATGGGCCACCATATCCCTGCTGCTAGCCTTGTGATATACAGATCCCTTGCCCCATTTGCAAGAGAACCTGGGGCCCCAGGAGCACAAAAAGGATCAACACATGCGAGTAGTCAGGACTCGTACGGTAAGAAGAGAATGCCGAACCTGTTCAAGCCCTGAAAACATTGCATGTAACAAAGGGTGCTGCGAGCGTGGAGCGTTGGCCAGAAAAACAGGCTTTCACACCTCAACATGCCCCCCCTTCAAGCGTCACCCAACTTCAGTTGGAAGACAAAAATATTCCGTCACGGGGAATCGAACCCCGGCCACATCGGCGCTTGCTATTGAGAGCGATGTATCCTAGCCACTTGTGTTTGTTAGTCGTTGCTGATGAGATTGTGGTGATGGTTGAGCTTACCTAGACCATAACGGATGTTGTTGATGGAACCTGTGAAAATTAGATGATATATAATGTGAATAATAGATATCCTTTACCGGGATGGCTAGCAATCCATTCGAGATGTTTTTGCTGCTGACCTAGATTTTCGGGGAAACCCGCCCTATGCGTGCGCAAATGTGCCGAGGTTTGTGGGCCCAATAAGGCTGTGTTCAAACTGAACTGGTTCCCTTTGTCTGGCTGCTTTACCCGTCTGTCTGAACTTCAATTATGAGGTTTCTTTGGCCCCAACGCTCCGCCGAGTATAGCAGGATCCAGCATCTTGGTCTCCGGTACATCAATACCGCACCTCACAAACATGCTCCTCCACAACGCGCCAACAGCGCGCTCTTCTGGCATGAACACAACGGTGTTGACGTATGTGCTCGTGGTGTTGTAGCAATCCATCTCGTTGAATAGCTGCGCTTCACAATTGTCGCCTTTCTCCGAGTAGAACACGCCGCATCGCGCTTCCTTTGGAAGGTTGATGCACGACCCGTTTTTCCATTGTGCTGCGGGTCGCGCGAACGCCATCTTCTGCAGCAAGCTTCCACGGCAGTGCTTTGGCCCGCCGGCGCCGGAGTACGAAAGAGCAAGGATAGGGACTTGCGCTGCGGGTGGTGTTGTGGGTTTCGCGACGGGTACAGCAGTTGAGCCTGCCTGGAGAGAGCCCTCTTCAACTGCGCTTGGGGTCGGTGCTGATGTCGCTTGCTCTCCGATAGTGCCCTCTTCGGTCTGGGTTAAAGTAGGTGTGTAGGCTGCCGGCGCAATAGTGGTCTCGTTCAGTATGTCGCCGCGGTCGAAGCCAGTGCCATTTACCCGCGCCTTCGCGGCGATCTGCCTCTCGGATTCCCCGAACTTTGCTGCTTGCGCAAGCATTACAGCCTTTATCTTTGGTGGTGGTGCGCGGATCTCGATCGCGGTGGCTAGCAGCATCGCGACCAGCAAGAGCAAAAGGGTAGCCGCCAGAAGGAGAACGGGGCGCCTTGGTAGCGCCATACCGATTGACATGCACAGAGTGCATGTGGATAGGAGGGTTCATGGAAAGAAGTCATGTTGTGCAAAGATTTGAAGCGTTGGTGTTGCCAGAGCTGGTGTTGCATTCTACGTTTCATCCCTACGGACACCTGAAACTTCAACTTCCTCCCGACACACCACTGCTTGCCGCATAAAGGCAAACCCGGATCCTAAAGCCTAATCACTATCGAGCCCACCATCAAGGAGTTGCAACCTATTCAGCAAGGCTCAGCACAATAATACCAGTACCGTCGCTAGGCGGCTGGTAAAAGCCCTCGATATGCAGTCCGGCTCGCTCGAACAAAGCTGTCCATTGCCTCTCTGTCCGCTCCATTGAGGAGAGCAGAGACATCATCTCCATATCCCACATAGCTGGTAGCAACGCAGCCCCCTTCACAGGCAGAATGAAGTCCTCCACTACCAACGCTGAGTAACCCATCTTCATACCCGCTACCACGTTTCGAAGTAACTTCAAGCACAGCTCATCATTCCAGTCGTGCAAAATGAACTTCATGTAGTAGATTCGGGCGTCTGAGAAAGGTGAGCGGTATGCCTATGTGGGCGTGGGCGCGAAGAAAACTTACCAGGTACAACTTGGTCCTGAAAGAAATCGAAAGAGCGCTTCTCGACATCGGAAAGATTGAGGGTCTTGTCTTCAATCACATGAGGTAGATCCATGAGTACATACCTGCCCGGATAGTTGGGAAATTTCTGCTTGAAGTCAAGAAGGTCATGACCTCGACCTCCTGCGACGTCAACGTAGAGGATGTCGTCATTGCCTACTGGCTTAGAAGCGTCATCAAGCAGTTTCTCTTGCACCGGAAACCAATTCACCCATAGGGGTCGGCTTCCCCTATCGCCCTCAAAGAAAGCATGTGTGGCATTCAGGAGCTTTGGTCTAGCAGCGATATGTGGCCACAAGCTTTGCCCAGGTATGTTGTGAGCGTACTGAACCGGACCTGAATTTTGATCATCCGGGTTTCTATAACCGTTTTTCTCAAGATACTCAGGAAGCTTAGCCATTGAGATCATCCCGACATCAAAGCTTTGGCGATTGTCAGTCCACATAAGTACCTTTGACACTAACGTACATGAATTCAGTAAGACCTGCCATCTGCCTTGTGGCAAGCGCAGTGGTCAACGGGTTTGGCCCGTATATCGACTCTTCCAGCTCTTCAACGTACCCCGAAGCGGTGAGGACGCGAAGCAGTCGTTCTGCAAGATGCGTTAGCAACATTCAAACAGCTGAAGATGCTATCATGCCTAAAAGAGTCTTGTCAGCCTTGGTCACTTCTGCTAGCTTTTGCGAAGTGATGCGTCCTTCCCCAACAATGTATTGGAAGACCCCCAATTCCAAAAGTGTTCTTGTTGCCATAAAAACGGATGGCTAACACAGTAAGTATCAACAAGAGCGAGGCTTCAGGGGAGCTTTTTCTCTTGCCTGGTAAGCCATTTTGGTGATAACATCCTCAGGCTTTTGCAGCGCAGCTACAAGTTTTGCAGCTGCTTCGAGCAGAGCCACCCGCATCTTTTCTGGAAGCGTGCCAGCAATAGTAGCTGCCGTCGCAGCTTCAATCACTGTGCGTGCAGAGTCCATGTTAGGTTATGGTCTGGGATCACTGAAGAAAGATAAATCTGAAGCTTGCTCTGTGAACATTACAGGTCAAAAAGTGTTCATATGAGCATTTCTTCTACTCCTCGGATGAGAATGCCGCGGCACGCCAAGGAAGGATTGCAAACATGGGGGTTCGTAACGGCCTCACCAAGCAAGGTTAG